>NRQP01000006.1:0-614660 GCA_022114105.1 Tolypocladium guangdongense
AACCCTAACCCTAACCCTAACCCTAACCCTAACCCTAACCCTAACCCTAACCCTAAATAACCCTAACCCTAAGAAACCAGTTTAAGAAAAAGGCTGCCTTTCTTATAAGGACTTATAACCTCTTAAAAGGGGTTAATAGCCCTATAAAACCTTTTAAATTTACTAATTTAAAAGACTTTAATAATCTTTTAAGCCTACTTATAGAGCCTATTAAGCCTATAGGATTTAATATAATTAAGCTAAAAAAAGGGCTTAGCTTGCCTATAGGGCTAGATAAGGATATAATTATAATATAATATAGCTTAAAGCGCCCTTTTATATAATATTGGCTTAACGTCTTATATAATTATAATAAGGCTAAATTTACCTCTTTTACGCCCTATATAAGGAAGAATTCAAAATAAAGCCCTATTCTAATTAATAGGGGCCCTATTTACCCTTAACCCTAAGTATAATTAAATTTACTATTTTAATTTAAGGAAATCCACCCGAATATAAGTCTTTATAATTAATAAAAGCCCTATATTTACCTTAACTAAAGATTAACTTAATTAATAATATAAGGCATTACATATCTAGAAGGGCCCTTATATAGTAACTGCTATTTATAGTAAATAGAGCCTATTATAGCCTTTTAAACTTTAAAAGGCACGGTTTCTTTTTATAATAAAAGGGGCTCGCTACCCTTAGGCTTATAGGGCTTAATATAACATATATTAGCTATAATTATAGCTATCCTATAAAAGTGCAAATTCCCTTTAAGGCCCCTACTTAAAAAGACGAAATTAATAAAATAAAGGAAATTAACCCTTATAGCTCTAGTAACTTTAGGTCTTTTAGCCCTATAAGGGCTATAGACTTAAATAGAAATATAGAGCTTATAGAGGCTATAAGGTTAAAAGAGCAGCTTAACCCTATTCCTCTTAAGCTAATAAAGGCTATAAATAGCCCTATTTCCCTTATAAAGGCAATTAGTTATTAAGAACTTCTTAAGTTAATAAGTCTATAATATATTAAGTTAGGGCACTTAAGCCTAAAGCTATTAAAAAAGACCTTTAAGCTAGCTATAAGGATGCCCGATTTTCCCCTATAAGGATAAAGATTTTAAATACTTAGCCTATATATAAGCTAATCCTTTAAGGTCTCTTAATAAGAGCCTTATAAAAGACCCCCTTAGAGCTCTAGACGTTTTAAAAGGGGATACCTTTAAAATTAGCCCTATCCCTTATAATAGAAGGGTAGTCTATTTTTTATTAATAAATAGAAAGATTAAGTATAAGTAAGTCTTTAAGCTTCTTAATAAGGAAGGTTAAACCCTAGCTATAGTTATTAAGGGCTTTTTTAAGAACCTTAAGATTAGCTATAGCCGCTATCCTAATAGGCTATATTTTAATAAGGGTATTAAGATTATAAAAGACTTTAAATAGTAATTAACTACTAAAGGCATTTCTTTTAATACCTTAAGCCCCTATATTTACGAGTAAAATAAGCTAATAGAAAGGTTAATTAAGGTTCTATTAGACCGGCTAAGGGTAACCTTATAGTAATTAAACCTGCCTTATAACCTTTAGTACTTTATTTTACTTATTATTTTATCCCTAATTAATTATTTAGCGGTCTTTAATAAAGACTTAACCCTTAAGTAATTATTATTAATAAAGCTAAGCCTTAAAAATAAGTCCTATAGACTTAATTTTACACCTTATAGGGCTATAGGGGCTTATTGCGAGGTCTTAATACCCTTTAAATAGCGGCCTAAAATAGTTAAATTAGCGCCTAAGACCCTACCCAAAAGGCTCTTAATAACCTTAAGATCGAATATTAATTTAATATATTTACCTTTTAAAAGGCTAATAATAAAGACTAACTTTCTTAAGGTTATAAAAGGGGTAAGCCCTATCTTTACGGGCTTAAGCCGGACCCCTATAGGGCCAAAAGACAACCTTATAACTAAAGACCCTATAGGGCTTAATAACTCTATAACCCCCCTATCTTTAAAAGGGGAAGAAAATCCTTTAAGTCTTAAAGACCTAAAAGGTTAATACGAGAAAGATAGGTTACTTATAAAGTTACCTATAAATAAGCAGGAAGATTTGTTTCTTCTAAAGCCTAAGAGCCCTATAGGGTCCAATATAGTGCCTATAAGGACTATAAGATCTAAAGTAAGACCTTAAGAGCCTAGAGACCTTTTAACCCCTAGCCGAATAGGTAACTTATTAAGCCTTAATTCGAGCCTTAATTTGGATTTAATAAATCTCGATATAAGCTACTTAATTAAGGGCCTATACTATAAGGCAAAAGAAGACTTTTCGAAAGAGCCTTCTTTATAAAAAGAAGTCCTAAAAGACCCCTATAAGGATAAGTAGCTAAGAGCTATATTCGATAAATTTAAATAGCTTATCCTTTTTAATACCTTCTATTTTCTCTCTTTAAAGACTATTAAAAGAAGAAAGGTATTAAAGAGCCGCTTAATCTTAAAGCTTAAGAGGGATTCGTAAAATAACCCTCTAAAATATAAGGCTAAGTTAATAATTAAGGGGTTTATATAAATAGAAAGTCTAGACTACCTTAAGACTTTTGCCTTAATTAATATACCCCTTACTTAGCGGGTTTTACTAGCCCTAGCAGCTTTTTATAATTAAGAAGTAAAATAAGTCGATTTTATAAGGGCTTTCCTTAATAGATCCCTAAAAGAAACTATTTACTTAATTATTCCGGAAGGCTTTACTAACTATATTAAAGTTAGACTTTTTATTAAGGCTAAGTTAGCCGAATTAAGCTATAGCCCCTCGACTTAATAAGTAATTCAGCTAAAAAAGGCGCTATACGGCCTTAAGTAAGGCCCTAGAGAATAGCAAGAGGCCCTTAGAGGCTTACTTAGCTCTTTAGGCTTTAAACTTCTAATTTCCGACCTAGCGATTTATTATAGTCTTATAAAGAAGACCTTTATAGTAACTTACGTTAACGATTGCCTACTTATAGGCCCTAATCTTAGCTATATTAATAAGCTAAAGAGGGACTTAAATAAGGGGTTCGCGCTAGAAGATAGAGGCCTTACCTCGTTCTTTTTAAGGGTTTAAATTAATAGGGATAGGCCTAATAAGACCCTATTCTTATATTAGTCTTAATATATCGAAAAGGCCCTACAAGCCTTTAACCTCCTTAACGCTAGGCTACTTTTAATACCTATTTAGCCTAGCCTTATTCAATAAGCAATTAAGGGCCTAGAAAAAAAAGACCTTCTAGACTCTTATTATAAGTAGCTATTTTAATGCCTTATAGGTACTATAATATACCTTATACTACTTATTAAGCCTAATATAGCCTTTATAATATAATAGCTCTTATAATATATATAAAAGCCCTATAAGATACACCTTATAGTAGCTAAGGGGCTATTTAAGTATTTAAAAGGAACCCTTAGGCTTATTATAGCCTATAAGGGTTAACCCTTAATTTAGCCTATTAGGTATTATAATAGCGATTTTATAGGGGATAAAAATTCCTCTAAATTGACCTTTGGCTATCTCTTTACTTTAGGAAAGGGGCCTATTAGTTAGAAAGCGAAAAAGGCTTTTATTATAGCCCTATTGACCCTAAAAGTTAAATCCGATAGCCTTATAAAAGCTATCCGAGAAGTCTAATAGATTTAGGGCCTTTATAGAGAATTATAATAGCCTCTAGAGCTCCCTATAACAATCTATTACGATAATTAAGGCATTATTATAAACGCTTATAACCCGACCCTATATTTTAAGACTAAGTATACTCTATTAAAATTCCACTATAATAGGGAAAAGGTCTTAAATAGGTTAGTTAAAGTATTTTATTTAGATACTAAAGCTATACTTACTAACGGACTTATTAAGCCCCTTATAAAAACCCTTTTTTAAAGGTTCTTAAAGCTTATAGGGCTTATAGAGGCCTAGCCCTTTATAAATTCCCTATAGAGGTTTTTACTTATAGGGTCTATTCGAACCTATAAGGTTTTCCCTCGCCTATACGCTCGTTATTCCTCTTTATAGCTATATTACTAGCTTAAGAAGGGGTATTACGAAATAGGGTTTATAGGAGGTTCTTAAGACTTATTTTAATAATTAGTAATATACTTTCCTAAATAGGAATAATAATTACTAATACTTATTAATCCTTAGTAATCTTCCTTAAGGATTAATAAGCTTGGATTAATAATAATTTATAATTTATTATTAATTTAGATTTATAATCTAATTAATAAGCGATTATAAATATAGAAAAAGAGGGCTATAGATAGCTATATATAGAGGGAGACTTCCCTCTCTTCCTATTTTTTATTCTTTAACTAGATTTAATCTTTACTATCCTATAGTACCTTATATTTTATTATATAAGCCTTCTAGTTTACCCCCTCTATCCTATAGCTCTCTATTAGAGCTATACGATAACCCTATAGTACTAGGGATCGTAGCTTAGTCTAAACTTCTACTATATAAGATAGGGCGTTATAGTAAGGCTTTAGTATCTCTACTAGTCCTTACCTTTATCCCTACCCTTATTGCAAACACCTTCGGTACTAAGGATCGCAACTTAGTCCAAACTTCTACTATATAGGATAGGGCGTTATAGTAAGGCTCTAGTATCTCTATTAGACCTTACCTTTATCCCTACCCTTATTACAAACAGGTATATATTAATCTATATTATAATAATATACTTATATTTTTTAATCTTCTCTTTCTTCCTTAACCTTATTTATATTTATTACTTTATAAATACTTTTACTATACCTTATTACTCCTTATAATTATTATTATTCTTATAACTATATTTAATAGCCCTTACGCTAATTGCCCCTATATTAATAATTATTACACTACTTACTTATATAATACCTACCCTTATATTAACTACCCTTATATAATAGCTATTATATTACCTACCTATATAATACCCGCGCTTATATTAGCTACCTTTATATTCGTTCTTCTTATAATTACTACTCTTATAAATATTAATATTTAAATAAATCCTATCTTACGAATATTACTTACTCTTATAAATATTTCTATCTAACTACCCTTACGTTAACTACCTTCGCTAACCTTACTTCTTTACTTATTAATTTTTAAACTTAGGGTATAGGCCGCCTACCTGCCTGCCCTACCTGCCTGCCCTACTTGCCTACCTACTTGCCCTACCTACCTGCCCTACCTACCTGCTTGCCTGCCTGCCTGCTTACTTATTTTCTAAACCTAGGGTACGGGCCGCCTGCCTACTTACCTGCCTGCTTATTTGTTTTTCTAAACCTAGGGTACGGGCCGCTTACTTACCTACTTGCCTGCCCTGCTTGCCTGCCTGCCCTGCCCTACCTGCCTGCCCTGCCTAGCTAGCCCTTAACCCGAACCCCAGCTACCCGTTGCGCCCCTACTATAACGGTTATTAGGATATCTAGCCCTAAGGGAGAGTAAAATATATTATAGACAAATTATAACAGTCTTAGCCCGTTATATTCCCTATTAAAATACTAAGTTTATAAGCCACATTAACGTGAGTAGCGCTACTATCCTAACCCTTAGATTATTGCCCGCCGCCTTAAGGGTTAGCCGTTGCAATATCCACGGGACCTTAAAGTACCCCAGGCCAGTATGTCCTAGTAGGAGCGACTCAGAGTCGATGCTACCTTCAGGGTTGTCCTGTTCGGCCGATGCGCTCGTAAGGAGCTTCGTTAAGTGGCTAGTAGCCTCCGCCGTTGCGTGGCTAATCCATAGGAAGAACGGAACAATGATGACCAGATGTCGCCATCTGTCTGTTATAAGACTGCCGTCACCAGTAAGACCGTCGAGTAGAAGAATGCCCTTAGTGTCTGAGGCGAGGAACAGATAAAACTGCAGCGTGAAGGTCTCAAGGGAGCAGCGGCCGAGCCAGGCAAAGATCTTCAAGTAGTATATGCGCACGGGGGCAGCGACATTACGAGCGGCGATGAAGCCTAGGATGGGGGCGAACGAGATGTAAGGGTACCACCGGTTATAGTCTTGCTTCACCCCGAAGTGCTCATTACTAAGATACCAGTATCCGGCCAAGATAACCAGTCCGACTAATCCCGAACACTTAGTTCCTACGAGCAGTTAGTTCCAGCACTTGCTCCGCGCCGAGGCCATGCCCGCAAGCATGCCGACGTAGACGATAAGGATGTCGAGGGACACGCGAAACTGCCACTCGTGCAGGTCCTAGTAGATTCGGAAGACGGAACGCAGGATAGCAAAGATCCATTCGAACAGGGGCGTAAAAAACACGACGGACGCAACAGCAAATGCCGAGATGGCTATCTTGGCAATGACGGCGATAGTCGTGTCGTTATAGCCGGACCCTATGGCTAGGGTGGCATACACGATAGCGAACCAGAAGCTGACGAGGGGCGTAAAGTAGTATAGCATGTAGTTGGTGTTCATGATGTAGGGCAGAGCGCAACTCAACAGGTTTAGCCGCAGCAGGACCGCGGCGACGCGTTTAAAAGAAAAGTCCTTCGTGGTCAGGAAGAAGATGGTGTGGCCGTAGCCGACTTGGAAAAGATAGGCGGAGACCATGAGGCGGATGCAAATATATATTGGGAGCGACCTGGACGCGTCGGTCTAGTGGTATATGAGAATGGCAGCCTGCATCCAGCCTTTCTACTCGTCGGTCTGGTCTCGGGATAGAGGGGGCGCATCTTCAATTCTGGCGAGCGGAGTGGACGAGTTGGAGCGCGGGGGGCTGATTCTTCGAATTGTAACCACACTAGTGGCGGCGGCAAGCAATGAGAGAATGGTGAACTCGCTGGAAACGAACTCCTTGCTGCCCTTGGCGAAGACTTGGGTACGGTCCGCGAGGAAACATGCTAGAAGCGCCGTGACCAACATGCAGGCGCTCATGTCGAAGAAGGGCATACAGTTTATTTGGCGGCCCAATATGTCGAAGACTTCGAAGACTATGTACGCCGCAACGTATAAGACGCTAAGGCCCAGTAGGATGGACTGCATAAATGTGGTGCGGCCGTAGTCGGTGTAGTACGTGCCGTCGTAGGGGAAACCGTTATGGGCGTGGAGTTTAGCGTTGCAGCGAGCATTGAGTAGGATCATCGCCTTGACCTCGGCGACCGAGTCGATAACATGGAATCCCGTGATAGCGATGTCAACCATGGCTCCAGGCTGATTCTGGGAGAGGGCGGGGAAAGCCCGGAGCAGCGGGATGCGTTTCTCGTCGGCGATGCTGTCGAGGAACTTGTCAATGTCCTCCACTTCGCCCTTGTGGATACCCTCAGGGCCGGTCCGGTCGGAAGGCAGCTTGTCGTAAAAGGGCGGGGCGACGGGAGCGACAAAGACCTCGTTACCTAGACCGTCGACCGGCGCCATGGGCGTAGACCCAAAGGGCAGCAAGTCGCTTGCCTTCATCACGTCGGTGACCTTGAGGAAGGCCTCGGAGAAGTTGCCGACGGCGTCGTCGTGGAACATGTGGAGGGCATACCAGCTACCCGAGCCAAGCAGAATGAGAGCGGCGCTCTTTTGGTCGGCAACGGAGACGTTTTTGTGCTTCTCTTCCTGCCATAGGTTGAGTTGAGTGGTCAAGTCGCGCTTTTCCTTGGTGTCGTCGCCGACCTGGAGGTACGGGTTCCAGATCTGTAACATACGGATGCCATCGAATTCCATATCGTAGCTCCCGTGAATTCCGACATCGCGGCGGCGCGCGTCGGCCTTATCCCTGTCCAGCTATGGGAGGTAAGTTTTGCTCAGACAGTAGGCAATGATGTACGGGACGTACCAGGCGAGCCATTCCCCAGAAGACCTAGCGGATAGTCGAGTCTCCAGAGAAGACCATGTGACGGTGCTCTATGTATTGATGAATGTCCTCCTTCGAGTACCGTCGCAGCTTGCAGCCACGCGGCTGCCAGTTCATGAAGGGCTCGCGTGCTCCGTTGGCATCGGGCGGATCAAGCCAGCTGCCGCCTTCGAGGAGTTGCCGGCATCGGTAAGGATCTAGGTGGCGGTATACGCCGTGGTATACGGCGCCGAGGAGCACTAGCAATACGGTGAGAAAAGACACGCCCTTGGCGAAGGCGGCTGATATAGTAGGCGACGCTCCGGCGAAAGCCATTACGGCGGCGGCGTGGTCGGTCGCGCTTGACGGATGTGTCCGTGGACGACGACCGAGTGAGGGGAGATCATTGAGCTGTTCACGGCACTTGTTATATTTCCTACCGGGATAGGACCCATTACTAATATGGGCTTGGCTAGACTTGGCAGGGGTTGATGAGACGATTTTGTAGTCCGAGCGGGCCGGCTCATGACAAGACAGCCGGAAAGGTATTATTAGAACGCAAGCGTCAGCCGGGCTGACGTATGATCCGTCCAACCACATCTCTCTCGCTTCTTGTCCTAGCTGGTCCTGCTATTTCTGCGGCTGAAATGATAAGCACGCAAAACAGTGACATGTGCGCTCAGTATTCTTTTGTTTGCAAGCGAGCGCGTTTGGGGGTGGCGTAAGGGCAGGCGGGCATCGTCTAAGCTACCTCGGGAGCTATGTACGAGTAAGGCCGAAACCTAAATCCGATGAGAGATTACTAGCAAATCCCTTGGACAGCGATAAGCTTGTGGGTCCTAGAAAAACCAATCAGTTGCTGATAGCGCATTAGAGATACTTATTTTAACTAGGTCATTGGCTTGTGATAGAAGTACTATTAATTAGGGGGTGGAAGCCACAAGCCTTACCGCTGCCTATGGGATAGAGAACGGTGGAAATTTCGTGCTTACGTAGGGCGGAGCCCTCGTGTTTTTGCCGACGACAATTAGACCTGCTCGTACAGTGTCCTGTCATTGTTCTGAATGTATTGTCAATGTATTCTCAAGGAGCCGCCCTCTAGAATGTATTGTCAGTGTGTTGTCAAGGAGCCGCCCTCTACATACCACTTATATATATATATATATAACAGCAGTTACCTGCTTAAGAGCAAAGGGTTGGAATATACATAACGGTAAAATGCGACGTGCTGTCAAGTCGATACTTTTGTCGTCTTCCTACCGTAGTAGTCAGAAGTAGCGACCCAGAGGCAAGACCAGGGTTGCTAGAGGCGCCTTACCCAATCAGGGGGAGCATACGCGTGGCCCGTAGCATCCTACGCAATCGGGGGTGCTATACGATACGAGTACTCTGTAAGGAGGCGCTGCGGAGGCGTGGCGCTCAGCGCACGCACTGCCGCAGGCATGCCTTATAGGTGGATGTAAGGTGCAGTACTGGCACGAAGTGCCAGGACTGGCGGATCTTTTGGCCCTACGGCTAACTAATCTATTGAGCGCGGCTAGCACACCTCCTAGCCGTTACATACTCCGTACGCCTGGCCCATAGTATTTACTCGCAAGTGTCGTTGTTTCCTACGAGTAAGCACTATGTAACGCGGCGGCGGACCGCCGCCGCACGGGCTCGCATTACGTGATGTGAGACGCGCCACCCTTTCGGTGGCCGCGCGGCACTGAAGCTTGAGTCCCTCAAGCTTCAGTCTTGCTTGCAATCCAGTGGCTACCCTCGCTCCTACCTAACTGCAGGCTCTTTGTGATCTTCCCGTTACATACAGTGTCCGGGGCCCAATGCCATACTATACTATACTATTTTAGCGGGAAAGACTAAACTAACCTCAATAAGGGCAGCGCTAAATGGGGCGACAGTTAGGGCGCCGTAAATATAAGAGGGCACCTCTCTCCCATTTTCTAGAAGAAAAGGGCACGCTCTTATAGCATCAATAACCCTACGGGCGCCCTATCTTCCCCTAATTGCGTTAACTATTGAGTAAAAGTGAGTGAGACTGTAAGGCCTATGAGAGGCATGCGCCTTACCGTTCTAGACAGATCTCAGGAGTCGAGGTCGTCACGACTCGGACTGCATACATGGCAGAATATCACGCGTTAGGGTTATGGAGATATAGAAGCGAGCCGGCGGCGACTCTCTGCGGCAAGTTTGAGTCTTGAACGAATGCGAAGTGCTGTTACTCCCACCTGATTGTCCCCGTCATCGTCCTTTGTGCCCGTGTGAGATCACGGCATTACAGAGACCGCACAGTTAACTAGTGAGTAACTATAAAGTAAATATCTACGCTCGCTCGGACGACTGCAAAAGTTGCCTAGCCCTATAATTAGATGGTCTAAGTGAGTAAAATCCCCCTCTAAGTGATTAATTGACCCCCAGAGACTTGAGTGCAGTTCCGCGCATCGCGCTTGCAGTGTGCCTTCGGACTCCGCGTTATGCTCCATCAAATTACACACCCGTAGATGTGTTTACTTCCTGGAGCGTCGCCCCCGCCCCCTCAGCCGACGACGTCCGCAGCGGCAGGAAGAGCGTCACCATCAGCGTCGAGCGCGAGGACAGCGCCATCGGGACCTCTCTCTGGATCTACCATGTTGGCGACGGGGGTGAGAAGACACCCATGAGGGATATTTGCTGGCCGTTTGGTGAGGCGGCGGGCGAGGGCTGGGAGCTCGAGTTGCGGCGGCGATTGCGCGGGCGTCCAAGGACACGAGCGACAAGCTCGAGGCCAGCTTTGACAACTTTGTCGCCAAGTGGGAGGACAACTAACGCAGTAGCCCTCGTTTCATAGCATCAATGGTTTCAATAGGCTACAGCATCAAGACACAGATCACAGTGATAGGATAGTGAGGTGACCGGCTCTCATTACCTCACCCTGACGGTGCTCACGCCAGGGAGGATCGCTCGCGACCCTATAATTAACATACGACACGCATCATCAAGATCATGCATCCATATTCCTCGGCCTCTCGCCCCCCAGGACCATGCAGGGTCTTCTTCCTTCCCAAACAAAGGAGAAGAGACATGTCAGTCAAGTCGGCAATCTTTACCAAAAAAGATGCCATGTTTGCGCAGAAAAGAGAAAAGGGTAGCGTGCGGAAGAAGACAGCAACGCCCAGCCTGTGAGCGCGTCTCCTCCCAACAACTGTGCCCTTTCTTCCCGAATGGAGCGTTTCCTTTTCTTCCTCTTCTCACGCGTCCTGGTCTATGCCAAACGCCAGCCCGTAGACATTGCAAGAAAGAAAGAAAACACAACACAGTCATTCCACATGTTCTGAAATCAGGGGCCGTGGCGTGTCAATCTGGGCCCCAAGGAGACGCGACAAGGGCAGACTGCACGTAAAAAGCCATTGCTTCCCACCTTCTTTCTGGTGCCGTAAAACCTGAATCAGCAAAAGAGCAACATCATGTTCCAGTAAAACGCCAGACGAGATAATGCCCCGGGCGCCGCCGTGTATGGGTATCGAGTAGAGATTCGCGACAAGGCGGAGCGGAAAATAAACCAAGGGTAAAAAAGCACAAAAAGGTCGAGCGGAGGACCGCGGCCCATGTACGGCGGAATTAAATCCTCTCAGCTCATGTACTCATCAAACTTCAGCCGGCCACCTCGCGAGAAGCAGAGGAGCGAGTCAAAAACAAACTCCCAGATGGAAGACGCCAATCTGATGAGGGAGCATGAAACGCAACCCAACGCCGTCTGGTGTCCGCAGTCCCCGTGGAATCGCCTTCGTTTTTCGTCATTTTTTTCCTAGCTTTTCGTTTTCGTCCAAACTTATCCTCCAAAACAATGCCTCACGCGGGGCGAATCGGGTACCTGAGTTGTGTCGGTGCGCACGGCAACGTACCCCTCTCAGACGGTCCTCGGCGTGCGCGAGTTCGTCGCGTCGATGACGTCGTCGAGGTGGTTGCACATGGCCACAAACAGGTCGAAGAACAGCTTGCTGCCTCCCGCCTCCATCTCAGCCTGCATGGTCCCGCTCCGCTTGAACGTCTTGCGGCAGCGGATGATCAGGGCGAGGTAATGAGCGCGCAGGCGGCTGTCCGAGTCGGGCGTGTGGGCGTAGGCGTACTGGGCGGACCGCAGGATGGTGCCGACATCGATGCCAGCCTGCAGCCCCTGCTTGCGCAGGGCCAGACGTTTGAGCTCCTCGAGGCCGTAGCGGTCCGCGGCGCAGTAGATGACTGTGTCGCGGAGCACGTCGGCCCCCACGCTGAAGAGGAAGACGGTCGCCTCGGACGACGAGGGGATGCCTGCGCGGCCACCTCCGGTTTCGGGGTTTGGGGATGTGCGAGGTGTCCGCGAGCGGTCCTCGAGCTCCCAAGAGTTGCGGTGTCTGTTGTGCAGCAGACGCGGGTAGTAGTCGCCCTTGTAGAGGTACTCGAGGATGGCGGAGAACACCTCGGGTTCTTCGTCGGGGAGGGAGATCCTCCTGCTCTGTGCATCGGAGAAGTTGCCCCGGCAGGTCGCGTCGAAGAAGGGCGACTGGCGGAGCACGTCCTCGTGCGCTGCAAAGAGCCGGCCCTCGCGGCCGACGGTGAGCGTCACGATGGGCGAGGGCGCGGCGGCGCACTTTTGCGGGGGAGAGTCCTGCTCGGTGAGCGATCTCTGCAGTTTCGACAGCTTCGTGGGATCCCGGACGGAGCCCTGCTTCTTCAGTCTCGCAGACTTGTCGACGCGGTTCGGGTCCTGCGACCGGAACGAGCGTTTGAACATGGCTGCGGTGCTTTGTCGAGGACAGTAGACGACGTGACTGGGCCTTTGGTAACCGAAGAACGACTTCGTACAAGACGCGCAACGGCGAGAGGGGACAAGGAACGGCCGATAACGAGCGCTGCTTGTCTACTCGTCCCTCGCGGGTTGCGTCGTAGTTGGCGAGAGAGCGGCGAAAAGAGCGAGGAGAGTTGGGGGGGTTGAAAGAGTGTGTGACGCACAAAGGATTGACTGGGGCCCGGGCAGAAGATTATATCTCCTTGAGACAAGACGATATAACCTCGTGAAAGCTTTGCGACCCTTTGGTTGTGTGTGGGGAGGAAGAGGAGGGGGACGGCGAAGACGGGGATTCGTGACTCTTTTGTACGCCAGCGAGGTACCAGGCAGTGCCTAGACTGATCCTGGAGGCGGGGTCCCAGCCACTGGGGTACATGCGCGCCTCACTACCATGAACAGACAACACATCAACGACGCGGCCTCGGGTGCGGGCCTTGGACGCTAGGCATCGCTGTAGATGACGATGCCGAAACGCGACTCAATGGCAGCATCGACCGCGCACATTGACGCTGCATCCGTGCCCGATTGAGCGAGGCGGCCACGTGAGAGGCCAACGATGCGTCGCATCCCTGCGCGTCCCTGACAGCGGTCCGCGGATGCCCAACATGGAAGACAGCACATCCATGCCAGGTTCCGGAGAGAGGATTTATGGCCGTCGGGCGAAGACTCTTGTCTACCAGACAGGCGCGGCAAGGCAGGTACTAATGCGCTGCGTCACTGCAACCGTGTGCCTGATGCTGGGGGACCGCGATCCACGCTCAGCACACTGATTGGCGTGTGCCAAGACCCAGACGGTATGGTGGACGGGCTCGGTGGAGTGGAGGCGTCCTATCCCAAGATTCCCAACCACACGCAAAGGCGGCACGTTGCTTGACGAGGCTTAGGGGCGTCTATTAATGCACATCGACTCTCCAGAGCCACTAGCAGATGCGGTTCTAGGTGTGGTAACAATTCTCCAGGACTTACTCCCTCGACACGCCGACTCCTCCCTCACAATAAGCAATCTCGTCCCCATGTCATCGCCTCGTCTGTCTTCCCCTACAGGTAAAGCGTTTCACAAACACATCCCGCCGTTCAAGAGTCGAGCGTCTCTTGTGCACCGCCGTCGCCGCTGCGAGACTCGGTGAGGCCCTGGCGAATGCCCACGAACCCGAGCATCATCGTGTACACTGGCGAGCTCCAAGTTAGCCAACCAGCCACATGCCGATGGAAGCGGACCGTGACTCACTGATTGGCGACAAGAGGACAAAGCCCATGCAGTAGGCAGTCACGGCTTCCTTGCTGCCAACCTGGGCCTCGTCGAGCCAGAAAAAGGGCGACGAGCCTGTCACCGCCTTTCCAAGGGCAGCCCAGGCAAGGTAAAGCCCAGAGTTGAACATGAGGCCGAAACAGTGGGATCCAAGGGCCTGTGCAACTGTCAGCGGCATTCAGCGTAAAGGCAGGGCGGGGGCTTCGTACAAGGGGCCGCTTGATGCTGTTGAAGAGCAGCATCTCCAGGACCATGATTACCGATGTGGCTAGGTGCAAGTTGACAACAACAAAGGGCTTGAACCACCCTTCGCCAAAGAGGTCGCTGACTGCTCAAACGCGTCAGCTACGCCTGCATCAAGTGCTAGGGCAAGACCATACAAGGAGCATCGGGGATCGGCGCCATGGTTGAGACGTTTGCAGTCAAGACGGAGCTTGTCAGAAGGTCTGTGCCCGTCGCCGCAGCGGCTGCCAACAGGACGTCGCCGCCATTCGCAGCCTCGTGCTGGCGCGTGATGAACCAGTAGATGGTCGAGTTCATAAAGGCAAAGACGGCGGCCGTCGAGTAGAACATGGTAAAATAGAACTGCTTGCGCAGGCTGGCCATGTTGCGGGGCAGAGACATGGCCTTGATGATCCAAGACTCGATACCGCCCTCATTGTCATTGGGGTCGGGATGGTACAGGTGGGTAAAGGTCCAGGACTGCGAGTATAGAGACGCATCAGCAGAGATGATCAGGTTGATGGCATGTTGGAGGGAGCTCACAAAGGTGACGAGATGGTACACAAACACAAAGACCTGGCTGATCAAGCTAAAGTCGAATAGGTGGTGGGCAAGAGGCTTGTCCGACTCCTCGGTGAGCTTGTAGTGCGCGATCATGGCGCTCGTCGCAGTGAGGTAGGCGAGGACTATTCCTCGGAGGGCCACGAGGACGTTTTGGGGGATGCAGCGCCATGGCGAGTGGCTGGCTCGAAGGAACACGGGCTGTTGGACACGTCTCGTCAGCCGAGCAAGCCCGCACGCACAGGCTGGACGTGCACTTACATGGTCCTGCATCACCTGCAGCCCGGGAAGGCCCCCGGCGCCTGCGAGAAGGGGGGTCGACGACATGTTGCAGTCACGAGCACGAGTGATGGAGTTGCCCGTGTGCAGAAGCTGTTTCTCGGAGGTGAATGATGTGAGCGAGCTCAGTAACGATGTCCAAGCCAAAAACGAAACGTGCCAGCGGGAGGCGGATCTGACAGCTGGGAGACGAAGACGGCGGAGGGGTGAAGAGGAAAAGGAGGAAGAGAGCAAGGCTGGAGCACGAGCGGAGAGAAGTCAGAGGTCTGTGGGAGTGGCAGAAGGGCAGGAGGCTGTGTGATGAGGAAGGGAGGAGTCGCTCGACGTCTTGGCTCCAGGTGCCATCGCCCGAGGAGCTCCTGACAGAGCGACTGTCGCGACGCTTGGGACTCCACTGCCATGGTTCCTTCGAGGGGTGTTTGAGGAGTTCCGCGCCAGCACCGTGAGCCTGGATGGGCATGCACCACGAGACACTGCGGCGGTGAAGCAAACGCAGCATCATGTTGCTGCTACTGAGCCTGTTGGTGCATCTCCGTCAACATTCAACTCACGTAACAGACGCCCGCGCCTATCGTACACCTCCCTCGTCGAGCGACCTACTCGTTCTTCGCCTTGCTCGCCGCGCCCTCCTTCTGCATGCCCTCGCAGCCCGTCGCCTTGCCCGCCATCTCCTCGGCCTTGCCGTAGCCCAGCGTCGAGTCCCGCCGCTCTCCTGCCTTTTGCATCGTGGCCATGCCTGCGGCCTTGTCCCGCTCGCCCGACGACTTCCACGGGTGCGAGCCCGTGACGCTGCCGATTGCCGACTGTGGATGGGTCGTCGGTGGCTGCCGGCACAGGGAGCGAGGACACACGCACCTCGGCCGCGCCTTTGGCGTACTGGACGTGGCCGCCCACGAGGCTGGGCTGCTGCGACTGGTTGCCGTCGGACATGTTGCCGTGATGATACTCCTGGTGGAACAGACGTGTGAGCTGGATTCAAGGCCTGGCTGATGAATATGGCATGTCTGTCAAGTCCGGGCAGGCCATCCTCTACTTAAACGTCGGCGATGACATCGACATTGTCCCCGTGACATCACACGTGTCTGTGGCTGCCGTAGGAGCACCATCAGCGGCACGTCGAGTCTTGACCTGAGCCTTGCCTGGAGGTGGGGCAGTCCCAATCCGCTGGGCTGGTCCGTGCGCCAATGTTGCGAGAGCCACCATGTCCAGTTCTCCAAACGCCAGCTTAATGTCCGCCAGCCCACCACGCAGCACAACGCTGCTCGACACCTTAGGCCCCCCCCCAAAGCTAGCACCCGGTCGCCATGTTGTCCAGCCTGCAGAACCCGCGGCAGGCGGCCGCGCAGCTCATGAATTTTGCGCTCATCCTGTCCACGGCATTCATGGTACGTCGAAGCGGGCGCATCCGCACCACCTTCACATTGCAAGAAGCCCTCGGCCGTGCTAACTCCTACGGCGACAGATGTGGAAGGGCCTGTCCGTGGTCGCCGACTCGCCGTCGCCGATCGTCGTCGTCCTCTCCGGGTCCATGGAGCCCGCCTTCCAGCGCGGCGACCTGCTCCTCCTGTGGAATCGCAACGTGTGGGAGGAGACGGCCGTGGGCGAGGTGGTCGTGTATAACGTCAAGGGCAAGGACATTCCGATCGTGCACCGCGTGTTGCGCAAGTTTGGCACGGGGTACGTGTTGCCGAATTGCTTCCTGGCAGCGAACGCGCGAGGGGGGCCGAGACGTAGGGTGCCACGCTGACACAGGCGCAGGGACAAGGCCAAGCTGCTCACCAAGGGCGACAACAACGTCGCCGACGACACGGACCTGTACGCGCGCGGGCAGGACTACCTGGAGCGCAAGGACATCATCGGGAGCGTCGTCGGCTACGTGCCGTTTGTGGGGTACTTGACGATTATGCTGTCGGAGCACCCGTGGCTCAAGACGGTCATGCTGGGCCTCATGGGCGTGCTGGTGGTATTACAACGGGAGTGAGGGGGCGGGTCGACGAAGACAGACTACACCTACCTAAGGTTACCTACCTATGTATATGGCAATGCAGCTGGGCGACGGGAATTTTGGATTGATACTATTATCAAGTTGCTTGGCCTCGAGCTGGGATGCATACAAGAAACTGCCAGGCAGCCACGCGCGGACTTGATCGGATCTCGCCTTGAGTCTCCAAGGCCATCAGTGTGGCAATGCGGTGGCCCAGAGGCGCCTGGATCTCGAACAAAATGAAGACCAATCTCCTCTCGGTGTGTTAAGCCTACCATGCAGGGATTGTAGCCAATTAAAAACCGCGCATCTAGAGGTACTTAGAATGCTACTCAATAAAGTCCCAGCAATTTCTCGAGTTACAGAGAGCGACATTACAGTCCTTACACCCCGACCTCGTGTGCCGCCTTCGTCTCTGCCGATTGAGGCCATCGTCACCTAAGTTGCTAAGAGGCGGCCGCGAGCTTCGTGACCGTACCTGGTGTAATTGAATGCCTTTAGTCCGTACAAGCCAAGCAATCACTATCCGCTTAGTCACGGTCAAAGTTAACACACAGAGGAGATGAGATTGCTGCGCCCCCCTAAACTCGCACCTATCCGCAAATTCAGCCGCAAAGTCGTGCGCAACCCGCGTCCCCCTTGGGAAGTCGCCGAGGGGACACCCTGTCGCACGAGTCATCAGCCATCAGCCCTCCCGCATGCCTGATTCATTCCTCGCATTAATGCACCTTCACTCGCTCGCTGGCATCTCTCTCTGCCTTTGCTCTTCTTTTATTCATCGCGTCGCTCGTTTACTCGTGTATACACTCTCGTTTTGCGTCTCTGTGCGCGCGTGCGAACCACATCAGACACCTCGTGGCTAGCGATTGGGCAGCTGTTCGAGACACGAATCGGGAGGCATATCTTCAACACCAGACCGAGCAGACGGTGCTGGCGAGCGAAGTTCACTGAGAGGCTCCTCTGCTACGAATCCGCTGCCATGGCGCCCGAGACGTCGACCCAGACCACAACGCGCACCGAACCCCAGACGACGACGACGACACAGCCCGTCCAGGACAGCTCGCTGCCGACGCCGCCTCCCAGGGCCCAGCAGACGCTTCCCACGCAGCAGCCATACGTCCTCTACCCAGGGACGTACGGCGAGCCTTTCATCCCATATTACAGCGAAAACCGCGAGCAGCTAACCTTCCAACAGCGCCAGTCGCACCCACAGCAGCAGTTCGTGACGCTGCCAAGCCCCGTGGTGCCTGAGCGCAAGGCCTGGCGCATCACCAAATTCGTCCTCCACGTTCTCTCCATCGTCACCTCCATCGTGGGCCTAGGCTTCGGCCTTTCGCTGCTGAGCTACGGACCCAGATCTGACGGCGTCATCGGCACCATGGCCGCCTGTCCCATCGTTCGTTCGCCCGTCCCACTGTCTCTGGCACCGTTCGCCTGATGCTAATCTGACGCCCTGTTTAGTTTGTGATTGCCCTCGTCTGGAGCGTCGCGGAGGAAATCACTCGCTGGGTGCGCAACTGGAGCGCTGGCATCCACCCCGGCGCCCACGTCGGCGTCTCCCTCATCCTGTGGCTCTGCTGCGCAGTCGTCGGCGGACTTCTGGCGGCCTTGGTCAGTCTAGGCAACGACTACTGCTCCTACGACAGCTACTTCAATCGCTATGTCAGCTGCAGGGACTTCTATGGCAGCTGGGGCCGCTTGCTTGCCGCTGTCCTCTTGCTGCTGGTGCTCGGGGTCGTGCACTTCGTCATCTTCGTCTGCGCGTGCATTGATACCGCCAAGCGCAACGCCGCCAAGTCGAAGCCCATCATGGTCGTCGCCCAGCCGCCGTACTGGGCACCCATGCCCCAGCAACCAGTCTACCCGTCTCAGCACACGTACTACCAGCAGCCGCAGTTCCAGGGCATGCCCGTCCAGCCGCAGGCTACGAGCCCGCCGGCCGTGTTGGGACAAGTCCAAGGCAGTGGCAGTGGAAAGCAGCCCGAGATGGCTCAGCAGTCGACCCCGGCAGACCACGCCGTCCGGGAGTTTTACACCCCTGCCGGCTCGAGTCCTGCGGCGTGAGGGGAACCCGAGTATGTTTCTGGTTTGAATGTGTTGGCAGTTTTATGAGCAGGCGTAGAAGCCGCACCATGGCCGTTTGGGCATCGAGATTTGAGGGATATGTTGAGCATTTGCGTTGACATAGACGTGGCTTCACGGACGTTGGCTTGCATCTCATATAATGTAAACCCATATACAGATACTAATAACGTCAAGGACGACATCGAAATGAGTATGGCATATATTGCCCACGAGTTATCAGCTTATTGAGTGCGGACCCCTCCCAACGCCAGGCGATATGGGCAGGAGAGGCCATGACCACGCCCAGAGCAGTCTCGGCTTCGTAGGGCTAAGACCTCGTCTCCTTCCTTACCTTGTATTGCAGTGTGTTGGGATGTACTCTATCTCCAACTTGGTATGCAGAGAGTATCGCGTGGCAGTGTTGCGCGTAAAGAGTGTCGTGCCTAAAACGCTAAACTCCCGGTGCACAGTTCGTCCGAGTTGCAACCCCGAATCCGCCTCGGTCGTCCGTCCTCTTCTCAAGCCTCAGATGAACCAGCGTTGCCTGCCACTCGGTGGTCCGTCCCAGAACGAAACTGTCCTTTGTCATCAATTCAAGTCGTCGCCCCTAAGTTCCCGTTTCTTGCGTCCTCTGTATTGCACTTTCCCCTAGTAGGCTTGTTCAAGCATGTGTGCGTCGTCCACGCCTGTCCGCGCCCCGTGGAGCCGCTTATACTCAAGCAGTCTCCTGTCCGTCTCGTGCGCACCTCTTCTGGATCAAGCCCGCATCGAAACAGTGCGTCGTGCCAACAGCTTTCGAGTTCAACTTCCACACCCGGTCACTTAAAGTCGCGGGATCCTCGCCCTCCCCCTTGGGCATGCAGAGTTCGTATATATCCGCCCCGGCGGAGATCAACATCTCAAGCAAGGAGATGCCTTCGCCGCAAAATGGATGCCAGGGGATTTCAGAGCCATCAATTGTGTGATGCGAAGCCAGATAATGTCCTCGATGATGGGAACGGGATGCATGGGTCGTGGACTTTAGAGGCGGTTACACCGAGGGCTGGGTTTCGAGGGAGCTGGCTGTGATGGTAGAGGGGGATGATGCTGCGCTTGGGAAGATGGTGGAATTCGTCGGCAAGGAGAGATCAGTGGGTGAATGATGAAGCAGGCTGTTGGAAACGACGATGTGCTCCGCGTTCTCACACCCGGGACACAGGCATAAGATGACAGGCATTTTGCTTGAACAGCATCAATGGCGAATGTAGGAATATTGCATGAACAGGTACCGGGTACAGATTTCCCGCAACACATGACTTAGTCCGCCTAGCATCCTACCAAATCATGAAGAGCAACCAGGGTATATTCTCCAGAACCCCAGTGCAAGCCCATTGAAACCATATCCCAACAACAAACAACAACATCAACCCGGTTCTCGAACCAATAACAGGGGCAGCACCCGCTATTGCAGCTCGTCCAGCTTCTCCCACCGCTTCGCCCCCAACTTGCGCGCCTTCTTCGGACTCCCGTTGCTCGCGCCGCTCGCCGACCTCAGGCTCTCGTTGGCGCCGCTGCCCACGCGCATGCGCTCCAGCTTGCGGCCCAGGTTCGCCACGCCGCTGGCCGACGCGCTGTTGGGCGTGCTCGTGCCCGTCAAGGCAAAGTCCTCGCGCTCAGCGAGCGGCGTTCGCTTACTCGGGCTGCGTCCCGCGAGCTCGCGCTTCAGCACCGCGTTCTCGCGCCGCAGCCGCTCAACCTCGTGCGCCAGGTCCTCGACCAGCACGTTCTCCTTGTCGCACTCGCCGGCGGGGTCGGAGCCGTCGAGCCCGCGCTCGAGGACGTCGACCTTGCGGTCCCAGTGCTCATCGTTGAGCTCTTGCTCGAGCGCGAGCGAGGCCTTGAAGCGCGCGAGCTCGAACGCCAGACGCTGCTCAAACTCGGTGGCGCAGTCGTCGCGCACGGCGGCCTCCAGGTCGAGCATGCGGTCTTCCATGCTGAGAAGGTGCGCCTCGGCCGTGATGCGAGCGTCCGTCTGGTGCTCGAGCTCGTCGCGCAGCTGGTCGATGTCGTCACTGAGGCGGGCGATTTCCAGTGCGGCAATCTCCATGGTAGCGCGCTCGTCGGCGCTGCTCGGCGGCGTGTGGTTGCGGTAGGAGCTCGACCCGGGGGGCAGAAACGGCCGGGGATGATGCTGGGCTGCGTGCTGTGGCAAGGGGTTGGCCGTGGGCGGCGCGGTGGCGAGGATGGTGGCTGTGATGGAGGGGATCCGAGGCACGGTGACCTCGCGCGCGAGGGCGCTGTATCGCAGGATCTGGGAGGTGGCGTTGAAGTCGCCTCTGGGGTCGGCCGTCACGATCATGACGCCTCGCTGGGGGTTGCGACGGGGCGCGTGAGGATGGGCGGCTGCGGAGGGAGAGGGAAAGGAGTTTGAGAAGAGCAGCTCGGTCAGCTTGCACTGTCGGTAGGGGACGACGTTGGGCTGACGATGTTAGCCATGCTGATCGCATCTCGGGGCTTCAGGGGCGCACCTTACCTTGCTCGAGCCGCCAACCTCGCTCTGCGTCTGCAGACACTGCCCCAGGTACATGAGGCTCTCGTTGATCTTGCCAGCCTCCACCAGCGTAGCACCCTGCGTCTTGGCCTCCCTCGCGCGTTCGCTGCCAGCCAGATCCACGATGGTGAGCTTGCTGCCTCCCCAGGAACCGGCTCTCCTGCTGCGCGTCCGCTTCTTGACCTCGAAGCAGAAGAAGCCGTGGCTTCTGCTGGACACGCTGTTGCTCCCCGTGCCAGCGACCCTCCGCTCTAGGAGCCCTGCCTCGAGCACCATGATGGCGTCCCTGAGGCTCGTGCAGACGACCTTGCGCAGTCCTGCAACAACCTTGCGGTCGGGCGACAGCTCCGTGGACTTGAAGAGCAGCGGCCGCCTCCGAAAGTCCTTTGTGGCGGCGGACTTGGACGTCGGCGTGAGGAGGTCGTAGATGCGGTCGTTGTGGACCTCGTACATGGACACGACGACGACGTACTCGGCCGACGGGTCGCACGAGACGTTGATGCCGCTGACGTCGGGCGACTGCGGCAGCGCCGAGGGCTGCTGGAGGTTGCGCCGCGGCGGCGGAGACATGACGCTGTGGTCGCCCTGGGGATCCTGTTTAGCAACGGCATTCTTGACGCGGCGCGCGGCGGTGAGGGACATGAAGCGCTTCATCGGCCTGGCCCGCTTGGGCGACTGCGAGGCAGCGGCAGCGGCAGCAGACTGGCCGACGGGAGACAGAGGCGAGTTCACTCGCTGAAGGAAGCTCTCCTAGCGCTGCTTCAGGCGGAGGTTCTGCTCAGTCTCGCTCACAAGCCGGACACTCTTCGGGCTTGCGGCGGTCGGCTCGGGGTATGTGCAGGGCATGTTGCTCTGCGGCCTGGCCAGGGAGAGCGGCGGCGGGGATCGTACAATCATGGGCGTGGCAGCCCGCGAGGCTGCCCGCGACGGGACCGACGGGTCCGCGTAGGTCAATTCGAGGAAGTGCGGCGCGGTGCTGAGCGCCGACTCGGACGGGTCACAGGCCTGCAGCGACTCGAGGACCGACGGCAGAGAGGCCGGGTCGAACATGTTGGGGCCGATGGAGCGGAAGAGGACGTCGAGGGCGAGCTGCGTGAGGCCGCGCTGGCTGCGAGAGCCCAGGATCGTGTGCGTCTGCCCTAGTCAGCGGCTAGTCTCCGTCGCGAGCGAGGGCCATGATATCTCACCTTTCCAGAGCCCGTGACGCCCAGCGTCGCCACCACCGCATCCGTCCCCTCGCCCCCCTGCGGCGCCAGCACGCCCTCGGCCAGCGACACCAGCTCCGTGCGGTGGAAGACGTCGAGCTGCGTCGCGTCCTCGGCAAAGACGTGCGTAAAGGCAAACTTCTCGATGGCGCGGCGCCGGTCCGTGGGCGGGTTGAGCGTGATGTGCGACGCGTGCTGCGCGCCGGCGTCCTCGTCGACGCTCAGGATGCGGTCCTCGGTCGGCGGCAGGCCCGGCGGCGGCGGGCGCAGGCGCAGGTACACTTCGAAGAGGCTGTGAGAAGACGCAGGCTTGGGCGGCAGAGGGGCTTCCATGGTCGCGCAGAGCAGCGTCGTGCAGACGCGGAACGAATGAGGGCCGGACACGATGCGCAGGCGGAGCGGAGAGGCGGAGAAAAGAATGCTGCAGGAAACGATACTGGAGGAGACGAGGGCTACGCCGCGCGCTAGATCCGAAATTGAAGAAGAGCACAGTGGATCATGGTTTTGTAAGAAATCACATCGTCGAACGTGCGTGCAGAATTGTGGTCTACCCCTTGTTTACGGGAGCGGCCGTTGGCGCGCCGCTGGCCGGGCAACAGGGGTGATGCGCGGCTGTGGAGCGCGGCTCGGGCCCGGTTTTTAGGCGCCGTGCGGCGCGGAGGGAGCCACTCAGCGTCCAGCTTGAACCCCGAAAAGCTGAAGCCGTTGCTCTCGAGAGGGAGCGTGCGAATGAAGAGTCGGTATCTGTGGCATCCTTGTGGTACAGTCAAGGTATGGTCCAGGCCGCGATAATTGAACATCAAGCAAGATGTTGTGCGTATTTGTGCAGCAGCGGGCGCCGAGTTGTTGGTGTTCCAGCGAGACGATTGATTGTTCAGCAAAGTACTACGTAACCGCCCCGGCGACGAATGCGTCTCAAGCAATGTTTGGCTTTGTCGTTGGCGTAAGCCCGAAAGCGAGGAGCAGACCGTCGCTGTCTGCTGCAAACCTGGACGCGACACGCGCCAATGTCGTAGACGACCAATGACGCATGTCAAGTAATTGCAAGCGCTTGATTGGTGCACGTGTGTATGACTCGAAGTGGGCAGATGAACAGCTGGCTGGCGCACTGTGCCGCATGTTCATGTCGGCCATTGGAGCTCATACGTGTACTCCGTACATCCATCGCATCTCCAGTGTCGAGTCTTCGGAGCATCTCGACCGAGCTGAGTTTGGAGGTTGGCGCGGTAGCGCCACGGTCGAAAGAGACGGGGCCACCTGCAGGAGAGTCGATCCTTCTTGGTCCCGTCTTCTTGCGAGCCCCAATGAGTGGCATTATCGGCTCCTCGAAAGAGCCCCGTTTAGTGGAGTAATGGGGGCTCCTTTTGGTCCAGGCTCGCGTGCACGCTCAGATGATGCCAGATGTGCGGTACGTGCAGCGCGCATCGGCCCCTGCTTTCAGGCCTCGAACTGCAGATAGCGGCGGATCGAACCCAATTTCCTCTGCTTCCTTCTTTTGTTAGCAGTAATTACCGGTATCCTGAAGAAATAATTATTAGAGGGTCGTGCTACAGTGAGATTGGCGCCTAAATACAGTGCGAGATCGCGACGGTCGAGGTAGCTGCCGCAGCCAAAGAGCGGTGACGCTGCACCGGTGCGCCCGATCCGGCTTAGCGGCCCCGTCCCCTCGATGCCCAAGCGAATCACACGCAGAACCCCACCATTGAGAAAAAGTTTGGGAAGGACTAGTCTGATTTCTCCTGGCCAGCCGAGCCGCTCGCCTCCTCTCGTCCTTTCTTCTCCTGTGCTGCATCAGCAGAATCAATCCCCAGAACCGCCAGACAACGAAGTCGCCCTACACCCGCAACTACAGAGAACACCCCATTACGAAACTTCGTCGAGTCAACATGCCTTCGGCCGTCGCTGAGCTGTAAACGCCCACTGCGGGCCGTGCCTGCTCGTCCCCAGGTCACGGCTCGCAGTCCAGCAGTTCTCCGAGTTCAATCAACCGCCTCGACGATCAGTTTCCACAGCCTCTCCCGCTCTTGAGCTGGAATACGCTCTCCCGAGAGTCTGTCTCTGAAATCATCCATTCTGCCAGCTGCCCGCGTCGACAGGGCTCGTTTTCGCTGCAGCCACCTCCACCACATGTTATCTAGCCACCCAACCACCACTTGCGCCTCTCCGACACACATCTCCAGCCGGCAGTAGTGTCTACAGCTGTAAACATACAGCGGCCGCACTGAACACCAACATCTCTCTCCAGCCGTCTCCGCAGGTGTGACATCCCTCCGCACCAGACCGAATTCACGGCGCCCAACACCAACGCGCACACACATCAACCTGTCGCGCAACACCGACGACATACGACAGAAATGTCACGCAACGTGCGACAAAAGTACCCCGCGACTCCTTCCAAGGTCTCGAATCGCCGTGGCTCTGACTCTTCCTCGTTCGACCTGTCCGACGATGACGGCTACTCCGCCGTCGAAGACATCAGCGACTCCGAGGATGACGATGAGGAAGATGTCAATGCGGTCGAGGAGGAGATGATCTTGACAGAGGCCGTCTCCCGGCCTGCTGAGGCTCCTCGACCGCAACCGCACAGCGACGACGAAGAAGGAGAGGTGGAACAAGAAGGAGAAGAAGAAGACGATGGAGACGACAACCACTTCGACGACGGAGACGCAGATGAGAGCGCCAGCTGGGCGGGCATCGTTTCCGAGGTCGACGGCAGTCAGGTCTCAGACTTGTACCATGAGCCCAACTCGTTTGCTTCGGATGCTGCCGTGGGACGTCACGTCCGCTTCGACGTGCCGTCCAGCGACTCCGACTCCACCGAGACGGAGGATGACCACGACGACTTGTTCCCCGACATTTTCGTGTCGCAAAACTCGCTTGACCCTGCGTTCCGCCGCGAGATTGAGCACGACCCCGACGAGTCATCGGGGTCGGGTTCTTTCTGGGATTTCAACGGTCAGTATGAAGAGCAGCAGGAGTCTGATGCCGAAGAGGTTGTTCGTGAGCTTTCCGATGAGGAGACGCCCACTGCTACCCCTCGACCCACTGCCACTGGCCCCGCAAGTTTTACGCCAGCTTTTGAGGAGTCTCTAGAGCTGGATGGATACGAAAGTGAGTTTGGTTTGATGCGTGCCATGTTTGAGCGATAATGCTTACGTTCGTTTCGCAGCCGACGGTGATACAACCGAAGAGGATATTCCGGATCCTCCCATCCGTAGGAAATCGCGCCGCCCGTCCAACCCAATGAGCGAGGTGTCCGATTCCGACGTTGACTCTCCCGTCAAGCCCCAGAGAGGCCAACCTCGCGTGGGAAGGTTCAATCTAGACCGATCGGACAAGAAACCTATCGCGGTCCTGAACCCCCTGACGCGAAAGATGATGATCTTCACCCCCAATCGACGCCGCCAGCTCGACCTGTCGCCAGAGCAGTTCCACTTCCCGTGGGTCATGGAGGAGCAGTCCTCTTCGCTCTTCAGCGATTCCGCCAGCATGATGCTGAGCGCCATGTTTTCAAACAGCCCCTTTGGCGACATCATGAACGCTCAGGCAATGGGACCTGCAGAGGCCTTCTTCCCCTTTCCCTCGGAAGCCAACACGGCTGATGAGGACTCGGGTGCGCCTAGCCTGCGGGGCGAAGAGGACGAAGGGGAGAAGAAGCTGGACATCAACGACTTCATCACCTGGGATGACGGAGATTCATCTGGCGACGAGGGCGACAACGGCAATTGGGAACCGTCGTCGACTCCCTTGAGACCCACCACCGCCACGAGCGAGCGCGACGTGTTGTCGCACCTCAACTCGGACACTGTTGGCGCCTTTCGTCGCAACCAGATCAATCAACAATTGATCTTGAGCAACCAGGCGACTCAGGACTCTCTGGCGTTTAGTGGCCCGTACAACTACACGGCCCTCAAGGGTCTAAAGTCGGACCGTTTTGACACGGCTGGCATACCTCTCACGCCCCTCCGGCGGCAGAAGAAAAACATGAGCGAGATGGCGCGCAGCCCGCTGGATTCCGTCTCGGCGAAAAGAAAGGCGTCTGGTGAGGCTGGCGGAGGCCACAAGCGGCACAGGAGCATTTCAGATGTCAACTTCTTGCGGATATGATCCGCAGAAGGTACGTTTGGCAAAACCCAATACGAGCGGGGACGGCGTAGTGCTGCAGTACGCGGCGCTACCCCTGGCCTTGCTGATGATTTGTCTGGTAGTCATTTCCTTTTTGTCTGAATCCAAGCAAGACCTGGGGTCTCTGATTTACATGGCGTTTGCAGTGTAGACCGTGCCACGTTCAGGTAGATGGCACAGACGTTAAGACGAGTCACATTTGCTCCGCACAGGAGGCTGAGCGGCTGGAGTCTTGCTCTGGATACCATGGGCAACGAGCTGCCCTGCAACGGTAAATTTACGAGGGTTAATGGTGAAAATGGTGCGCAACGTTGGCTGGCTATTTCTTTCATCTGGGGTCAAAACGTTTTCTCCTGCATTCGAGGGTTGATTTCTTTTTTCTTTCTTTTTGGTTTGCCACCTGCTGGTATCTCCTGTACAATTGAGCAGTCAGAGGTCTCATTTAATCACTCCATGTGTCTCGGAGTTGACGAGTTGTGAGCTCGCCACCTGGATGGCTCGTGGTATAAACGTGTGATGTCATTCTTTAACCATTGGCGTACATATTCATCCAAGGCGTGGGCTATATGAACCTTTATCCCCAATCCCAATCCCAATCCCATTTCCAGCGCATCTAGTTTTTGGGATCGTATAGGGCAATGGGGACGCCGTGGCCCGGGCAGCCGACAATCTCGGCCTTGTGGAACTAGGCATTCCAGTCGCCGCGGTACTCGATCCTCTCGTACTTTTTTGCAGGAGGCGGACCACTGAGCACAATTAGTAAAGAACCATGCAGCCGACGCTTCAGAGTGTCAGGGGTTTACGGGTATATGCCATCTCGGTGAGGGCAAAGTTCTGGCCGATGCAGATGCGCGGCCCGCCGTTGAAGGGTATGTACTGCCAGGGCTTGGGGGTCCAGTTCTCCCAGCGCTCAGGGGAGAAGATGGCCGGGTCGGCGAACTTCTCGGAGACGGGCGGGTAGAGGTCCCTGCGGCGCTGAATGGTGAGGGTGCTGTATTAGATGACGATGTCGCCGGAGAGGGTGGCGATGTCGGGCTGGCCGAGCTGGCCGCGGAGGGTGGAGTCCTCGGCTGCGACATGTTGGTACGTTTCATACAGGGAGGGTGAGCGACTGAGATGGGGAGCGAAGAGGAAACGACTACAGGCGCGCAGGTTATAGGGTACAGCCGGGTACAGGCGTGGCGTCTCGTTGAGCGTGTGCGTCAAGAAGGTCAGATTCTTGAGGTCCTCGCACGTGGGCGTGCGGGTCGGGCCGACGTGCTCGAGGACCTGGCTGCGCAGGCGGGCCCAGATGCGCGGGTAGGCGGCGAGCTCGTACATGGTCTAGGACAAGGTGGTGGCGGTGATGTCGCGGCCGGCGATGAGGATGGCGAAGATCTGGTCGCGGATGACCTTGGGGTCGCGACAGGACGGCGATGTTGTGCAGGAAGGTGAACTCCATGTCCGACCTGGATAGCTTCTTGAGCTAGGCGGGCATCAGGCGCAGGGTGGCCTCGATGTAGGGCTCCACGAAGCGCTCGATGAGGCGGATGCCCTGGGTGTTCTTTTCCTGGGGTACCAACCAGCGGAAGGAGCTGATAGATGGTAAGCCCAGGGAACGTGGGCTTGTACGTGATACATGTCGTAGGCTGAACGTACTGGAGAATCGTGAGAATCATCTGCATGCGCTGGACCTCCATAACCGCACGGCCAAAGTCACCGTTGGGATTCTCCAGCGCGCCGACGTCCTGGCCGAGCAGGAAATCAGTCGCCACATCGAGCGTCATGCGGTAGAACAGGTCACAGATGTCGACTGTCTGCCCAGACGCGGACAGCTTGGCGATGAGCGTCTCGGCCTAGAGGCCGAAGATGTCGAGGTCGCGCGTGCGCTCCCTGGTGAACATGGGCCGGATCGCGCGCGGCTTTTGCGCCACGGCTGGCCATCGGTGGTGAAAGGGGCTTCAGGCGTCGTGGAATAGGGGGCCATTGCCGAACCTCGTGAATTTGGCGCCGAGGACCGTCTTGATGTGCTCGGGCTCGCGCGTGATGAGGATGCGGCGGCTGGTAAGGGAAACCTCGACGACGTTGGGGCAGGTTGGGCGGGCGTGGCGGTAGATACTGGTGAAGTAGTCGAGGAGGCGGTTCTGGGCCTGCATATACGCGGCCGCCCAGAGCCGGTAGATGGCCGTCGTTGGCCAGCGTCCAGCACCGTTGGCCAATGACTCACTCCCTCCTCTCTCTCATGCTGAGGCTGATAGCTCCCGGTCGTGAAACTCACCGGTGAACGGGTTGTTGGCCAGGATGGGCGCCTTGACGCCTAGGTTCTTGCTGAGGTGGTACTCGATGAGCAGCTTCTGCAGCGCCCAGAGGATCGCCAGCGCACCGGGCACGGCCAGTGCGGTGCACGGGTTCACGGCGACCTGCAGTATCGTGAGGCTGTCGTGGGCCAAGATTGGAAAGCGAAGGGAGTCTGTCAAAGACTTAGACTGGATGAAGGGGCCAGGCAGCAACGGTGCAGCTTTAACGTTTATCCAGCGCGATGGGAGACTAATACGGGACGCCAATGGGGTCAGGGGTGAGACAGAGTCGCAGCAGTAACAACAAAGTAGAATGCTGTGCCTGTGCCTGAACTACGGAGCATGTTCAATGAAGGTCGCAGAGAGGGATCTTGCATGCCTTTCACATGCACCCTCAGTCCGTGCGCGAGCTACCTCCTAGTTGACAACGGCCTCCAGGCGTGGGTGGT
Source organism: Tolypocladium guangdongense (assembly GCA_022114105.1). Lineage (NCBI taxonomy): Eukaryota > Fungi > Ascomycota > Sordariomycetes > Hypocreales > Ophiocordycipitaceae > Tolypocladium > Tolypocladium guangdongense. The sequence goes on from NRQP01000006.1 coordinate 29,519, forward strand.
GACGAACGAAGCGTCAAAGCAAACGGGTAGTAATACGGACTATTACGAGCAGGCCAAAGACACAGAGAGGCTGTGGCGTGAATGGTGGGCCTGAGCGGGATTGGCTGCTGTGACGGGTGAGCGGAGGAACCGTCTTCTCCGTATGTTGCAAGTGTGCGGATGCAAGGGTGCGCGTCTGGCGGCGTCCCCTTTCCCTACATGCATTCGTGTCTTGACTCCTGAAGCATGCGGACTGCAGGTTCCCAGGACGGCGTTTAGGGAACAGAAGCCACGCCGCAGCGCCGACCATGAACACGTTTTTTGCCCCGGGTTTTCCGGGTTGGCGGTTCTTCCGGGTCCGGGGCCGAGTGCAATGTGCAATCATCGCATCCGGCGCCTCCGCTTCGGCGCCGATGGCCGGCGGGGCTCCGGATACGGAGCCGAGGCGGTTGCCCGATGCAGACGCACCCCGCAGCCAGCCAACACTTGGCGACCTGCTGTGTCCCTCGTTGCTTAGAGAGGCTCGTGAGACACTTCAGGTTTATTTTCAACCTGGCTGAAGGAGACTCGAGTACTTTGTAGGCGCTGAAGGTGCTAAAGGGGCTGTTACTTGACACCAAGAGCCGTTTAGCGGACCGCGGTGGCGTCCACTCGCATTTTAGCCAGTTGCTGGACAGAGCAGCGAAGGCGAATTACCCATTAGCCTAAATGCGTATAGTTTGTTAAAGGTCCTGCAACTGAGAATAAATATTGTGACACGGTGACAACTCAAGGCGTAAGAAGCAGGCTCACTTCAAGTCGACGTTAGGCAAAAGAAAAATAGAAGACGGAAATAGCACAAAGAAGACAATAAATATAGTCAACAATGTAGTCTTCCCGGTGGAAGGAAGAATAAAAAAAACCGATCTAGCCAGGACTCGAACCTGGAACCTTTGCCACCGGAAAGCAACGCGCGGCCATTGCGCCACTAGACCAATTGTGAATTGTAATGTATTAATAGCTCCTATATAGCCAGCCTCCCGTTGTATTCAAAGAAAAAATGGGACCCACAATCGCCAACCCTGCAACAACACGTTGAGCAGACAGCAATACTTATTTCAAGGAGTTTTGCAAGCGTTTATCGATCCTCCAGGTTCGGGAACCAACCCTGCTGCTTCCTCTGTCGCAGGTGGACGAGGTCGCCCAAGACCGCATCGGCATGGAGCACGGTAACCGGTGAGGTCTTGACGGTCAGCGACCTCATTCGCTGGGAGAGAAGCGCCGTCAGGCGTCTTGTTGCTGCTATTGGAGTACGTGCTGCCATGGCTCTGACCGCACCGCGGGCACAGGTGCCGGCAGAAGCACCAGACGTGGAGTCAAGCTTGAGCGTCTCCAGGCGGGTGAATTTGGCCAATGCAACCCTGCTGATGAGGTGGCTAAAGGCCATGCCCTCAAACGCCAGGTGCCGCGGGTTCGGCGCCGCCTCGAGCACGCCCGGCTCCGACAGCTTGTAGCCGTATCCCGAGTGGCTGAGGCGGCAGCTGCGGCCGTGGAAGAACCGCAGCGCGCGTAGGCTGGGCAGCCCAGCCGTCGTGACGGGGACCAGGTGGCCTCTCCGGACGGCGACGTGATGGGAAACGCTGCCGACCTGACGTCCTGCGATAGGGTCTCGAGCCGCGGGGTCACGGGGAGGAGAATCCCAGCCAGCAACCGGCCCGGAAGCACCATTCTGTGACCCGTTATCAACTGCAGAGCCTACGCGGCGCGTTTTAACAAGCGGATGGCGTCACCGTCGAGCGGCTCGACCCTGGCGCCTTCGTGGATGTCGGGGAGCTGCAAGATGCGGGTGCCGAGGTACGGGCGGGCGAGCTTACTGGATGTTTGGCGAGCAGGTACATGTTCGAGCTGAGCGCCAGCTGAGGGTTCTCTTGGCCTGCAACAAAGCACACTGTCAAGTTGTGTCGAAGCTGCTTCTCGTTGAGTTGTCCACGCTCCCTGGCTAAAACTAGGCGATCCAGCAGACACTCCGAGTCAGGAACCAGCTTCTTGTCCTCTGCTGCCTTCATTGCGGCCGCCACAAGTTGATCTGTAAAGCGAGAGGCCATCTGCCTTGCCTTTTTTGCGGCTCTTCGCCCTTACCGCAAAGTCAGTTTGCATCAAGACTTGTCCGACATTCGCAGCATCTCTTGGACAATGGTGCCGCAGCCATACGATGCGCAGGCCTGGGACTCTAAGAGCAGGTCACGCAGCCGCTGTGCGTTGGCGAGGATGATGCTATGATCGAATGCCCGCTATAAGCCAGGCTTGATGATTCCTCGGTACCGCTTCCAAGCATCTCCGTGGCTGGATATGAACCATTACTAATTACGCTCAATTTGCCTTTGATGTCTGTGGCATTCACACGTTAACATTTGCCAAGAGATCACCCGCGCGGAATCCTCGATCTTGAAGAACTAGAAGGTGACGGGTCACCTTCACGTCGTCGAAGAGGCTCAAGCGCATCAGGCACTCTATAAGTACACAAGTTCATTTGAATTTATTGAACTAGAAGACTCTACACATTTGACAGAATAGCTACTTTGATACTGGCATGCCGTGTCGAATCGCGCACATTCGTTGCTGCAAGACCTTGCTCAGGGAGGCAAGGATGGTTTAGCGTGGTTAGCAAGCTAGTTAGTTCCCGAGCATATCCCGGGTTGTCTTGCGCGATATTAACCCGTGCAATGGAATCTCCTGCCGCTACAGAGGATGCCGCGTGTGAAACAAAACGCGGCACGGGATACTACGTTGGTTACCCAGAGCAGGGTTACATCACCAACGGTTACACACATGCGCACGTTGGCAGGGGCTCCCCTGCTGTGGTGGCGCGGCCCGAATTCTTTTAGGCTCTAGTCCGTACCTTGTATATATCGGTGGCCTTGTGGTGCGCGAGCGTTCTGGAGTCAGCGGCGGAGAATAGGTACCTACCTAGGTACGTTTAGGAAGAGTACGGTATTTTCGGGCGCCTCGGGGCGCTATTGTGTTGAGATTAGGGCTCGGGGCGCGGAGGCTTCTGTGCGCCGGCCGGGCACAGACCCATAATACGCCCGACCGTTTGATGCTCGCATCAACACAGTAAGTTATTATTAATTTTTATTATTTTATTAATGCCAATAATTATATATTTAATATTAAATTTATGGGCGGTATGTTTTAACCTAAACTACACTCCGCACTCTAAAACATTAAATTTAGAGGCTATAGGTCGTGTTATTTATACTCACTCAGGCGTAATAGCGAGATATAAGTTAAACTATTAATGATATACACGTTAGAATAAACTATCACAGCTAGAAATTGAATTTTCTACGGGTTTAACGGATTCAAGTACCGGAGCCTTTTATTTGTGCCTCTGGGCTGGACGTGGATTGCCGACGACTTGTCACAAATGATTCACAGCGTGCCATCTGCCTTAGCAACACGCCTCATCTCCAATTCCTGGCAGCAAACAATAGCTTCTACATAGGTACAATAAGATCCATCGGGGACCCGATTAGCTAGGTAGTTGGCCCAGGCAACACGTCTCGCTGAAGCGTCCGCACAAGGCGCCCGCCGTCCTGCCTACCTCCTCAAAATTCTCCTTTAATCTCCATTTTCACCCCCAATTCTCCCTCCCAATATCTCAATTGAGGCAATCTCTCGAAGCGTCACTTACAATGAGATTTCCAAACTATTATCACCTGGTTCTCGACGATACTGGTTGCTGCGACAGCGTCTCCTGTGCTCGCACCTAATCCGGGCCCCTGTTCAAACACAAGACATGGAGTCGATGCCGAACAGTCTTTCAGTTTCCCAACGGCACACGGGTTAAGAACATAGCCATCCGCACAAATGGAAATCTTCTCGCCACGCTGCTTGACAGGCTAGAGCTGTACAAAATCGACCCCCTAAACTCAACCACTGCGAAGCTCATTCACCGTTTCACGGGGTACCTGGGCTTGCTTGGCATCTCGGAGAGCGCGCCAGACGTGTTCTTCGTTGTCGCGGGAAATTTATTCTTGGCAGCCGGCATTCAGCCACGGTCATTCTTGACATGAACTGCTGACTTTAACTGCGAAAACGAACCTGAGGTCTCCAAGGTCACGGAGATTTCCGAGGCACATGTTCCTAAACAGCATGACAACCCTTGACCCTGAGTCTGGGGTAGTCCTCGTATGCGACAGTGCCCTCGGCGTCGTCTTTCATGTGGATACGCGGTCCGGGACTTATATCACCGCGCTCGAGGGTGACATGTTCAAACCACCAGCCAATGCCAGCCTTCAGCTTGGCATCAACGGTATCCAAGTGTTTGATGGCTATCTGTATTGCAAAATCACCCTTGGACCAGTATATGGACGCGTGCCTCGTTATTGCTGAAGTCCGAGCTCGATGTTAGTTGCCGGCGCAACTTCGACGGTTTTTGGGCGAGCTCGGAAGGATAAACGGGTTCTTTATGTTACCACTTCGGGGGTATAGGCAGCGCCTGTAAATGGCACATATACTGAAGGAGGCAAGATAGTTGCGTTGAAGATTCATTAACTCGACTTCAAGAGTGCTCGTTTCGTGTACAATAGACACGTATTCTAGGTTGTGGTTATGCCGAATTCATTTATCGTATCATCCATTGGAATTCCTGACGATTGAAGGAAGAGATTACGATGCCATTGGAAAATTCACGAATGAGCCTTGACCAGATTTTGAGGCAGCAGCAAGACGGGAATGTACACCGTTACTGTTGTATGGGTTTATTCAATCATCCAAACAAGGCAAGCGTATAGACGTTCAAACTCCTAATAGAACAGTCATTACGTCCGAAGCCCCCGACGCCCCTTTAGATTGCCCGCCCATGCCCCTTGACAATCGCGGCTTCGTCATCGTCATCTCTCGACGAAATGTCGTATTCGATGTGCGTCTCGAACCCCTTTTGCACGTATATTCCCCCATCTAGTTGCCGACTCCGATGCCTGTCGTCCAAAGGTATCGCCTCGGCCACCATGACGGATCGCTGAATCGATCCCGGCCCGTACTTGTCACGATCGCTCTTCGCTCCGCCGTATTTTTGGCCCGACTTCACGTTGGTGCTGTACTTCTTGACACCCCGCGAGAGCAGCGCCTTGAGCGGCGGCAGCGAGCCGACGACGACGGCCGTGGTGGTCTCGACGGCGCCCCAGATGGCCAGGCCGACGAGGTCGACCTTGTCAGCGACGATGACCTGCGTCATGCGCACAATGGCGACGCAGATGATGAGAGTGGCGAGGCTAAAGGCGACGCCCAGGCCGACCTTTTTCCTGGTGTTGAGCTGCAGAGAGGGCAACAGGGCAATGGGCAGCGCCATGATCATGAGGTCGGTGGCTACGTCGACGATGGTGGAGAAGAGGACGTTGAAGCGCTGCCTCGATAGCTCAAAGGGCGATTGGCATTGGCCTTTGAACCTGTCAGTATTCTCTCATCCTCTGGGGTTGACATCTGGGTATTTGCGTGTAAGTTGCACCAGCTACGCACCAGCCTTGAAGTAATCCGACGGTGGAGAACACGTCAGCGCGCTCGACACCACGCACCCGATGTAAGCCAGAAACGTAAAGACGGCGACGCAGTACCACAGCCGGAGGCGAATGGGAAACGGCTTGACGAGGCGGTAGAAGACGGCCATGAAGCTCGCCTTGACGGACCACAGCACCGTCCAGAACAGCTTGATGATGGGAAACTGCCAGCGCACGAGCTGCTCCATCCGCGGCCCCGCCTCGGCCGTCACGGCGATGCGGCCCGCGGTGAGGTTCGTCGTGTAGAAGAGCGAGTCCATTTGCTCCGTCTGCAGGACGGACATGGTCAGGAAGCACAGCCAGGCGAAGACGATCCAGCAGTCGTCGGCGAGAAAGGAGCGGTTCTGGCGGAATCGGACGCCGAGGCGCAGACAGACGAAGCAGGTGGCGAGGGAGAAGCAGGTCCAGACGATGGCCGTGAGGGACTCGCGATTGATGTGCTGGGCGGTGCCCGTGAGTGGGATGCTGGGGGGAGATGCTTGGGTCGACATTGTGACAACCCCTTTTTCCGCTGAGATGAAGAGCAAGTATTATTCCCCCGGGCGATCGCGTTAATTGCAATTTGATGAGGTTCCCGCAACCAGTTGGTTTAGCGAGCGCCTACAAACGAGTTCAAGGGCTTTGGATGCTGTCATAGAAGCAGTTGAGCAGTGCCGGAGAGGCGAGGCACGGTGACTAATGGAGGAGTATTCCATTTTACATCGGGAAACGAGTACCATGGCTAGATAAACATAACAGAACCTTGCCCTTTCAAACTGACTGGTATTGTCGCATGGAATGCGCAGATTCCATCTGGCACTGCCGACAACCACCGGCCGTCCCAGTGCCGCATCTTCAGCGGCAAGGAGTAATAAACCCCCTGTTCAGCGTAACTTTTTCGCTCTCGTCTAGCAAGGCTGTCCTGCAAGACGCCAGGGGCTTTGCCTTGTTTATGTATTCTCTGGGTTTCAGCTGCAGCTCGAGGTATGTGTAGTTGCCAGCCGAGCATCTGGTCGGTAATATCCCTCATATGCAACACGGGCTGTGAGGAACTCTTGAGCTATCGATCGGGTTCCCGTTGCCCCGCTCATGATCCACCGTATAATACTCCGTACAGTAGTCTCGTTCCATCTTAGGGGCATGGAGCCAAGTTCAGCCAACCTGGTCTGACGTAGGGTTTCTTGAGAGGCCAGCTGAGCCAGTGGGAGCACCAGCGGCCGCTGGAGAGCTGGCACCAGCAGATATCAAGACCCCAGATCCGCCCCCTCCCCGGCGCTGGAAGTGGCTTTTTGGCGTCCACTTGCGTCTGTGCGGTGGCCCGAGCAAAGGACGACGAACATGTGCTCGAGTTGCTCAACGGAACTTCCATCGACCCTTTTTGGTCTTGTTGGCACGAATGCCTGCGTTGCATGAGCGAGTCTTCGAGTCGCCTGATACAGATAAGATGTGCGCCGCCGCCCCTCTCTTCACTGCGAGGCGACCAGGGCCCTACTCGTACGAGTAAGCGACTGGGGATGGCATCCTTTGGCTGCCCTGACGTCCGGTGAGCAAGACTCTTCGCTTGCGCCTTGCCCTATTGCGCTGCACAGGATGGCTTGAAGTCCGACGACTCCTCGACACGTGGATGAGATGGCATCGTTGAATTTATTCACATCTGCCTCCACCGACAGCAATTTGATGATCCGAGTCTCACCTCATTTTGGATCCTGGCCATGCCAACGTCGATAACGGCCCGCGATGGGTCCGGTGAGCCTGGTCCGAGGCAATTGCCCCTGACCAAGTCCAGCATGCAGCAAGAAATGGGCTACTTCCCCTTGCATCACGGCAGAGATTGCCTCCTCCCCCTCCCGCTTGGAGGCTTGACGGGGTGCGGAGAAACTTGCCCCTGGTGGGCATGTCGCCGAGACTGGACACCACGCCTCCACAATGCGAGCACGCGGAGCCTCGACGACCCTGGCAGCGGACGATTTGATTTGCGCGTCGTTGGTGGCAAACGGGCCCCTTTTGACCCCAGGCCCTGGGCCGGTGGCGCGGAGACCCGCGTTTGTGTGCAATCCAAAACCAGGGCTGTCGCCCGATGTCAGCACGTGTGCGACAGTGGACTTGGCGTTCTAGTTGTCGGTCGTGGCCATTGTCGACTGTAATTGAGCCCGGTTGCCCACGATGCGCTCCGAGATGCTGCTGTCGCTGCTCATGGCCGTGCTGGCCAGCGCCGGCCAGGGCCAGGAGCTCCAGGAGCGGACCTTGCACAGCCCGTTTCCCAAGTGCAGATGCGTGAGTGGCACAGCTATGGACCGATGATAGACTCTCGCACTGACTCGAACAGGTCCCTGGCGACGGCTGCTGGCCGTCCAGTTTTGAATGGGATGCCCTCAACCTCCTCCTCGGCGGCAGGCTCGTCAAGTCGGAGCCCGTTGCGCAGTCGTGCTACGACGGCCCGCACAAGGACCTCGAACAGTGCGCCTACGTCAACAAGATGTGGCCGGACCAGGACTTCCAGACGACCAAGCCCGTCGGCAGGCCGTATCCGTACAACATAACCTGCGCCCCCGTCGACTACGCCGCGGGCCAGACTCCCACGACATGCTCCCTGGGCCAGCTGCCGACGTACGCCGTCAACGTCACGGACCGCCACCACGTCCTCTCGGCTCTGCTCTTTGCGCGGCTGCACAACATCCGCGTGACGGTTGCCAGCACGGGGCACGACCTGCTCGGCCGCGCCGACGGCTACGGCAGCCTCGAGATCTGGCTGCGCAACTTCCGCAACGGCATCAGCTTCCAGACGGAGTATGCCTCGGACAGCCGGTGTTCCGCGTCTGGTTGGACGGGCAGCGCGATACACATCGACGGCGCTTGGCAGTGGCGCGACGTGCACAAGGTGGCCAAGGCGAACAGCGTCATCGTCGTCGGCGGCGGCTCCGTGTCTCCCGGGGCCATCGGCGGCTGGCCGTCCGGAGGCGGCCACGGCCCGGCGTCCCGCAACTTCGGGCTCGGCGCGGACCAGATTCTCGAGGCCGAGGTGATGCTCGCCGATGGCCGCATCGTCACCGCCAACCACTGCGAGAATACGGACCTCTTCCGGGCCCTGCGCGGCGGCGGCCCCGGGTTCGGCGTCGTGCTGAGCACCAAGGTCAAGGCGCATCCCAACGTGCAGGTCGTGACGGCGCACAAGCTCGCCATCGCGCCGCTCCAGCAGACGGCCACCAACTCGGACCTGCTCGACGCCGTGTCCGTCCTGCTGCAGGCGTATCCGGGCCTCAACGACGCCGGGTACGCGGGCTACGCGTTCTGGCTCCGCAACTCCAAGACCGTCTTCATCGCCAACGCCACCTCCGGGTACAGCCACGGCATCTGGACCATTGGCAAGGACCAAGAGGAGGCCGACGCCGCGTTCGCCCCGGTGCGCAAGGCGCTGTCCAAGTTCCAGGACAGGCTGTTCATCCACGAGAGCTTCGCCACGTACACGGACTACTGGTCCTTCTACGAGGCCGAGTCGGGGCTCTACGATCCCGCCGGCGACACGTCCATCCTGACGTCGCGCATGATTGATCGCGAGGCCGTGCAGGACTACGGCCGCGTGCGCGACACGGTCGAGGTCCTCAGCGGCAAGCCAGAGGATTACGCCTCCAACGTCGTGCTGCTCGTCTCCGGCGGGCAGGTCTTCAAGGACGCCGCCGACCAGACCTCGGGCCTCAACCCGGCGTGGCGCAAGTCGCCGTTTGTGCTCGTCACGGGCCGCGGCATCCCCAAGACGGCGACGCTCGCCCAGCGCAGGGCCGTTGCCGACGACGTCACCTTTGTCAAGGGCGCCGCGAGCAAGAAGCTTGCGCCAAACACGGGCGGTTACATGAATGAGGGCGACCGCCACGATCCAGAGTACATCGAGTCGTTTTACGGCGCCAACTACGAGAGCCACCTTGCGGCGAAGGAAAAGTACGATCCATTTGGCGTGTTTTACTGCCCGACGTGTGTCGGCGCCGAGGCGTTTGTTGATCGGCCGGACGGGGCGCTGTGCAGGACGTGAGGCTGTGAGCTGGATGGTTTTTTTCGACGTTTCGTTGTATATATTAAGGTACTTCATTGTTGGCCATGGCGAGTGTGAGCTCCGACTGACACGTAGACTGGAGCATAGTCAGGCTAGCTATGGCGCATTCAAGTTCACGTTACAATAGTAATATATTTATATGAGTCGTCTCGAGCTGTCCAGGTATGGCTAAATGGGCAATTCAATACGTCCTCGCGCCCCATTTCAAATCAGCCTACTCGCCGCATCCCTGTGCGAGAAGGTTCTTCCCAGGCTTGCACCGCCGGCTTTGACGACGTATGTACGGTTGAACTCAAGCATTTCGAGTCGTACAGGAGGGAAGGTCAGTTCCCTCTTAAGGTCAGAGGCCTTGAGATTGTTGTTGATGTAAAAAGCAACACAATCTTCCTCCCCATCACAGGATTGCCTGTCTCGTTCCAGATCAACACTGTCAAGAACTCCGGCACGAGCGGTGAGAACGGCTTTGCGTTCCTTTAACTTCCTATCGCCGGGGCCGAGTGCCATCAAGGACGGTGTATTTCGAGGATGCATCCGCACACTTAGTGCGCAGTTTGACTTTCGGATCGCTTGATGGTGACCGATACAATAAGATAGCCACTCATATCTTAAACCTGAAGCGAGACTTCCAGGGCTTCGCCTAGAAGATTACGGAAGCTAGCTTGTGAGGGTATCAAAGTCAACGTGCCCATTCAAGACCTTTGCTTCGACGGTGTGCCATTCCGCAACGACGTCTTCATCCAGCCAACAATGAACTGCCTCATTCTATCGAAATTGCCCATCTTGAACGCTTGCAGTTTTGGCTCAAAAACTTCGATCTATGTATTTAAAGGATTTCCCGAAGCCACCTTCTCAAATTAACGCCATCCCTCTTAAGTTCCTAGATCAGGTTAAGGATTTCCTCGACTCATCCAACGTCATCTTCAGTGAAGGTCTTCTGAACCTCAACTGGCCTACTATAATAAAGACTCTCACTGTCGACATCCATTAATTCTTCGTCAATGGCGGTTGGGCGCTGCTGCAGGAGAACTCGGGTGAGTCTGGCAGCGAAGGGGAGTCTGAAGAGAAGTCGGCGTTCGAGATTAACGATACGCTGGATGAAGCATCAGAGTCGAGCGAAGGAGACTCGGCCTGCGGCAGCAATGTCACAGGTGAGGAAGATGAGGAAATTGCAGGTATGGCAAGCGAAGACGAACGCGAGAACTAGGATGAGTCGGCAATAATGGCCTGAGACGACAAGCTACGATCGCGCGATTGAACGCATTTTTCCTTTGGTTCCGCCCTATACATGCGGAGGTTTAGTGCAGTTATACTGGCTATTTAGAAACCATCAAAATGGACGTCGGCTGCAGCAGTGTTATATCTCCGTGTCAATCTACTGAAGCAAGGACCTAAAAAGATACTCAACTAGGCCTGAGAGAGGTTGTATATTTTCTCCTAGGCATCAATCCGGCAGAGTCTCAGCTGCCTATGTGAAGCACAGAACTTCGTCTTCTCTCGCGTTCAGTCGTGCGACGAAATGCTCCCACCATGGACGCCTTGCGCCAATATGCGATTCCAACTTCTCTTCGAGGCCCATCTCCGTGTCAATCCGCGCCGAGGCTCGAACCAACGCAGCGTACAGTGGAGGGACGCTCTGATCTCATAGTTAATAGTTGTCTGCAACGCCCTGTCCTGTCGTAAGATCCAACTTACACTCCTTACTGGCGATTGCAGTACCTCCTGAAACCAATTCATTGCCACTTCCTTGTGCTCTTGAGCCGTTGCCAACATGCCGAGCATGAAGGCTGGAAGTAACGGTGCCTGGGCTGTGAAAATGATGCCCGAAGTTGGCAAGATGCGGATGCACATTGCCAGGTCGGAGAGGTTGGCTATTACGTCTGGACTGTTGCGAGGCAACCTATAAGATTCTGTCAGTAGTCGATCATGCCTGCGCTGCTGTCAATTACTTGCCTCAAAACGCGGCACTGGAGATAGATAATGCAGGCGATTCGCCATGCCTCGGCCGTGATGGCTGTCATGTCCTCGTGCGAGTCAATAAGGTAGCCCTGCGGCAAACCTCGGACTCCTTCGATAACAGCTGGTTCAGACATGACACTGGCCCAATCCTTGCCCTCTCTGCTCCATTGTCTCAGCTCGATCAATTCGCGGTGCAAATACTGTGCTGTGATTGGGATAACAAGACTCTCGCCATCCTGCTGTAGCCGCGCCGCGCAGTACGTGATCTGGCTGATCGTATGGAGAAGTTTTCTTGAGAACCCACAGGTTCCGTGGATCTCATGTATGTCCTGTCTAGTGCCGCTTAGTAGCCAGCCAAACCGTGCAACCTCTCCGTCCGGGCCGATTGTGTCTAGGGCCGGGAGTTCCATCATGCACTGGGCCAAGATGACCGCATTTCCAACAATGGCTGATTGCGAGATGCGGAGAGAACTGACTAGTTCGTTTGGGTATCGCCAAAATCGGGAACCAGCGTCGGTCATTCCAAGGAACTGCTCTGCTAATGTGAAGCCTCGCAGCCAACGCGGGTCATGCGGTGTCTTCAGACGCCTTTCGGTAAATACGATCTAAGGAGAGTCAGAGTGGAAGCAAGAACCACGCAAGTCCTAACACTGGGCAGAGGAATGACTTACGTCCCGCGTCGACAAGATGATGGAAATGTTGACGAGTTCGTCGATCTGGTCAGAATCCAAGCCGGGCCAGTCGTTGAGAAGATCAACTAAACGGATGTCGGCGTCTGAGAAACGCATGTTGACACGATTGCCAATTTGCTGTGTCGGTAGGTAGTCGTAGATGTAAACGCCTGACAGGCTAAGAAGCGCAGCCCGAATACCGTCGTTTGACAGCATCCTTGCCAAGTCGTTTAGCCAAAAGTTCGTTTCCGGGAGGATACTTCTCCCGGGGCACCAATTATAAACATCTGGTTGAACGGGGTGTCAATGTGTAGTCGTTGATCTTTGCGCGTGTAGAGGGAGACACAAAGGGGTCAAGGGGTCTGGTGACGCCACGTACAGAATTTCCACAGCTGCAAGTCTATCGAGTCCATTTTAACCATCAACCCAAATTGAGAAGGCAAAAATTGAGGGTTGCTTGCTGTAATAGGAATAGGAGGCTGCAGGGGCTCCTGAGAACTCGTCGCTGGAGAGGAATGAACCGGTGAGATCGCGATGACGGCCTCAGCAGTTGGTGTTGTTGGCGATGTCAAGCCGCTACCAGTCAAGCTCAAAGCCTGTACAGAAGACGCACAACTAGCCGTCGATATCGTCATCAGCGGCGAAAGTTGCGGCGGTGCTCCTTTGGTGTTGCGACGGGACCAACGGAACTTGACGAAGCTATTGACCTCGGACGGTGGCGGGATATATCGAGGTATCAGGGTATCGCCGAATGTGTCCCGACAGTCGGTAAAAGGACTCTCCGCGGTGAATCCATTCTGGTAGCTGTAACTCGTTGATGACTGGGAAGAGGGTAGGACTTCTTGCAGTTAGAAGAGGACGCCAGGCGAGGAGCTGGGGATGCAATCGCACCGTCGAGACCTATAGCGACGACACAGTTCAGATCAGCATATAACCAAGGATAACAAGCAACGGATACACCCTTCAGATATAAAGTCCAAGAATGAAGCAACAGGCAGTTGGCTTGATGGTGCTGCTGTGGGACGGCTCGGACGACAGGCCATGTGCTGTGCGGCAGCCACGAGCATCAACCAGGAGGGAAAACCTTGGTGAGAGATTCGTGTTTTTGAAGAGACGAATACAAAACTTCACCCACCAAAGAAAGATGGTGTCCGACTTAGGGCGGTCGCGTCTGGTAAGACGCCTTTTAGAATCGAAGCTTTCCGAGGCGATGAGGCCGACGGCCAAATCGCGCGATAGTCGCACACTGCGGCCATGTTTGCGTTGTCGCTGGCGCTGGGAGCTGCCAAGAGCTTTGGGAATCTAGGCCGCTTAGTCGGGCGTTCAGAGGCCGACACGTCCTCCATATGACTCGCCCCTCTGTGCTCAGTGACGCACTCAGGGATAGCCGTGGCACTCACTACCGGAGGTCACCGCGCCGCCCATTCAAAAAAGGAGTTAGGCTTGCGAGACCGAAAGGTCATTTATGTTCTGATGGATCAAGGTCTTGTGGCCGTGTCGACAGTCGTGTGTCAGAGTTCATGAGGAGCAAACAATAACGACGAAGGACCGTACATGTACTCACAATGGATCGAGAGACAATAGATCGGGATAACAAGACCATTTAAGTATGCCTAGGTAACTGTGACCACAGCGTGTCTAAGCCTACTTTACTAACATTGTTCCTCTGGGGCGAGTTGCCACCGCAGGGCTTGCCGACGAGCGGCCCAATGCAAATCCTTACTACTTCCCATCATCTGCGGTGATAATAAATGATTTCAAGCCATCAAATTTGCTCCCGAGACCCGGACAACGGCAGTTTCACCTTGTAGGTGCTCTTGATTCGCCCTATACTAGCGCCATATCCATGCCAGTGGCGTTGGAGGGTGCTCAAGTCGCTGACCAAGGGTGAGGTGTGGCAAAATAAAACTTACAATGCCCTCCGGATCCGGTAGGTCGCTGAGACCGAGTTTGTCACACTCACTACAAGCCACCACCAACCAGATTCCCCTTGCATTCTGAAGGTTCCATATGCCATGGCATCAAGCGCCATTTGTGTAATGACATTTGGTGGTGGCATGGCAAAATGGAGCTGCCCCTTGAAACCGCATGCATAAGCGAAAAAGCATGCCCACCTCAGATAGACGACATGCAATTTTAGCTAAAGCCGATCTTCATAATCTATGCATATGACAATGAACAAGAATCAGAGAGCGAGTCTACTGCAAAACCATAGCTGGAATAAACGGGATATGCTCCCCACGACTGATGTGGCGTTCACCGCACGCCCACTGCCCTCAACTTGCTGTGTACCAGGGTAGGATGCGACTATCAACGGCAGAGCGACGATCGGATTTACCCCGTGGGGTGCTGCGGTCGTGCAAGTACGTTTTTTGTCGGCTTAATATTCCGTACTACAACAAGCATCGGTTTATAATTCCCGAGGTGCCTTGTAATAGTCGTTGTTGCTTCTCGGGCTCCACCATGAAAGAGATGCAGCACATCAGATGATCCAGGTCTTACAAGATATCCGCCAAACGCCACAAAGCTCAAATGCCCGTCTCCAAGTTTACTTGAGCGACAACAGCGCTGTCTCGTGTTTGTAATTTGCTAGCAATAATTGGCATTGACACCTGCATGGTGATGCTTTCATGCCAAGCTAATCCAACAATCCAACCGTTCTACCACCCTCAAATGCCGCATATTGTTCAAAAAGAGCAAGTTATAGTGTCCGAGCGGTAAATTAGTGATGCTCCTGCAGATGTTGTGGAACATTGCGGCCGGTACTTCGGCTTTCGCACATACCACTTGTCAACCGTCTTAACGAACACCCTACCGTGCCGTGCAGGATCGTGTCTTAGGCGGAAGTTCCGTGCATTATCCTTAGGCTTCAGAGACATGCAGTCAGCAGTGTCAACGGCTCCAACGGCTTCCGGCCGCAGCTGGGCCGTGTTCAGCCAATGACAATTCAGGATGCCCTCCATCAAAGCACTTGACAGCCGAAACCGAGCGCCCTAAGAATGCACGACACGTGGCTGGGCCTTGGCGTATCGCGAGACATAGTTTGTCTTTCGATCTAACAATAAAGTACGCGGGCGAAGACAGGTGTCTCTACGTCCTTAACACCGAAACACTTGTCGCTGGCCAGGATTGAGCCGCGGTCTCAGCGTCCTGAAACCCAAGTCACTGGTCATATTTATCGTTGACAGGTCACCCCCCAAAGCGGGGGATTCCGACCAAGAAGCTACTACTAAGAGGGGAATGTGAAGAGGTGGACCTGGGCTCCTGCAGTCAGGAAGCACATCTATGGGACCCTTTTCAAGTAACTGAAGCCATGACGCTGCTCCCACGGCCCATGACATGACTTTCACTGCAGTTGGCGGCACCCCTTCTTAACGAATTGAAGGGACTCGAATTTGCTTGCGGCGCAGCCATTTCAATTGCCGTGGACACTCGCTTTGCCGCCTCTAACGCGGAATCAGGTGGCGTGCTCCCCCCAAGACATGCATATGCCAAGCTTACTTCGTGACAACTGTCAAAAAGGGCTCCGACGGCACAAGAAAATGCAGCGCTGTTGCTCGGCGCTTCCGGTGGCCAAAAAAGAAACTATTGCAGTGCGAGTTATCGCAGCAGCAGGCTGCGCTTCCAAGGCACAGGTTTCCTTCATACAAGACCGCCACGGCGCGGGAAATCAGCGGTGTGCAGATGTATGAGTAGCCGACGAACGCCCGATATCCGACGCCGTAAACGAAATGTCGCCCGACCTGGTTGTTTTTTTTTTTTTTTTTTATTCAAGAAGGCCATTTATACGTGTTGTTCCTGAGGCGTTTGGCCTGCCTCGGGTTACCCTGCCCCGTAAGCGCCCGCACAGCTCACAAGGGCCAGTTCTTGAAGGGAAAAAAAAACGCGAAGAACCCCGTTGTTGAAGAGGCATCTAGTGGTCACCCTAACTGATCGGCAAATTCTAGCACACATCTGGTTACGGTCAGCGATGTCGACAGAGACTCGTCCTATACACAAGATCTTGGGGGCGTCGGTCTGCCTTTGTGTGAGTAAAATCCATGTCCTACTGGCAAACAACTCAGAGTGTCACTTGGGAAGTTTCAGCATCTACACGATCGATTGGCTTGGCGCAGATCCGGGCCCGGGTCGATTGCCTTTCGGGAGCTAGCATTGGCGACTTTTAATAACCTTTTTTTGCAGCTCACCAGCCCAATGGATGTTCAATGCCAGTTCCCCAGTGGCCTGGAATTAGGTCAACTCTTCCCCACGTTGCTCTGCGCCGACCTCACCTTCATCTCGCACTACACACACTTAACTGCAGATATGCATCTAGGCTGGCGTTGATCCGAGTCATGGTAGCTGTTGCGGTACTGAGTCAGATTCCGATACGAAGGTCGTATTCCTACGGAATTGCCATCTAGATCAGTCCCAGCAGAGCATACATGTACGGAGCACGAGTGTGCACTGCCAGAGAGCGTCGGGACACGTGCAACTGACCGCGCAGTTTTTCTAGTACTTTTAAAGAGAGGCTTTGTATCTCTAAGCACTGCAACGTATTCAGTACCACCAACGACAGTTATCGTAGCTTGAGCCTAGCATCGCGATGGTTGACAGTCGCGCAGTGCATCTCCGCCACCTGAAACCTCCCCTGCACGATCCTACTCCGTATAAACGAGCAATCTCCAAGGAGACAAGAGAGTTGAGTCTTGGGCCAATGAGTACTCGGCTTTATGAGACCCGGGATGGCCGGCTGCAGATCATTACGAGGTGCATCTGTCTGACCGACAGTCGGGCGTGCCGCGGTGTCTTACACGGACAGCAGAGGACAGTCAAACAACTCGTGCAGCAGTTGTCAAGTGGAGCGGGTAAGAGTCGCATCGGACATGGCCGTCCAGCCACAAGAGCTATTCTGGGCGGAATGCCGTCATGGATGGGGCTGGCCACCCGGCCCGTATCATACACGCAAGGCGTACGTTGGCTCAAGTTGTCGATAATTCAAGCGAATTTTTAGCACATACATGTCGTGACATGGAAGGCTCGCTGCCTTCGTCCTTACTCGTAGAGACTTGAGGTCAGAACAAGCTGCAGCGGACAACCCTGAAACTCACGAACCCATGTCTCCCGGTGCCGTGCCATCGGCGTCAACGTAGCAGTCATTTGCCTGCACATGTTGGTCATCAACAGCATAACAAGGCTTCGGGCCGATGTGGTACGATCGTGGACCCATTTTGGACCTCGCCCCAAGGTTGACGCCGTCTGGAGCTGCGGCGACGTGAATAATCGACAGGGCGTCACCTCGCTTGAGCTGACGCAAGACTCAATGGATTTCCCTACAAGAATTGCGTTATGCAGCAGGCTGAGCATGGAGGAGTCTGGACAAGACAGCTGGCGCAGCCTCGGTGCTCCGCATAATATGACGGCATCACGAGTCCACCATCCATGGTATCCGAGGTGTCAAATAAGAAAAGGATGTTTGGTTTGCCTATAATATGAATCTTGTATAGCTTGTCAGGAGCGCTGGAAACCCGGAATACTCCTCCGCTCAATAACGTCTATGGCAGGCTCTTGAGCACGCGAGATTCGATGCTCGGGCCATGCGGGCTTCTTCCCACAACCTTGGCTGGCCCCGATGACTGGACCATCGCCGTTGGACTCGGTAAAGACGCCTGTACCCTAGAACCCACCGTTCGCGCTTTGCTCAGTTCCTCTTCCTGTATCGTCGAGATCCTCTATCTTACTTGACGTCCCTCATCAAGCTGAGCCTACCACTCTTTTACGTCGCCATCTTTCCCCAGCCGATAGTCCGGCGCCTCCACTGGGGCAATGAGGATTTCACATGCATCCGGAATCGCATTCGTGGTCGAGAGTGTATTCCGGTGTCTATCAGCTACCGCTGGACGAAATATAGCGAACATGCCCCCAAGGGTCACTGCATCGATATCAACGCCCCTTGGTGAACTCGTACTGCTCTGAACGTGGCTGCGGACTTCTGGTTGCTAGCAGTTCCCTCGAGTCAAGTTCGGGCTTCATTGGAAGAAGAAACTGCAACCGTGTAAGCAGCCCGCTCTTGCAATTGCGTCCGAAGCCCAACCTCATATACACGGTGATTTCCGGTGTCAGCTAACGTGCTGGTTGGACAGTGTCACCATCTTGTCTGTCCTGCGGCCGAGGATCACCGGGCCAACAAGACGGCCAAGGCCGTTGGTCTCTCCTCTCACCCAACGCCAGCGCGGGTCAACCTGGCTGGGCGTCTTCCGCGAGCCCAAGAACTTGCTTGACTTCTACGAGCGCTCGTCCGGCCCGCGGCAAAGCAGGTAGCTCGTCGACGCGGCGGTCCGGTTCATCAGGGCGAAGCGCGCGCGGGACATGCTCGTCGGCACCAAGCACTTTGCGGGCCTCGGCGCAGGGAAGCTCGAGCAGAACACGCTCGACGTCCCGCTGCAGCGGCGCGGACTGCTTCGTCTCTCCCCCTCTCTTGGAATTGTCCTGCGCGTGCAGAGGCGCCGCGTCATGTGTGGAGGGCTTTGGATCCGTTGGCCGATACGGGGTCCTCGAGTTGAGCAGTTGCCTGCTGATGTAGCCGTCAGACGCAGAGCGCTTCTATGCGGTTGGCGAGTCGTCGGCCACGCGTGGATGCGAAGAGCAGGGCCGTCGACCGCGCTGCACGGGTTCGCTGAGCGAGCTGCCGGTCAGATCCCGGAATGGGCGGCACTGGTGAAATGACGAAACGGTGATGGCCGGTAGGTAATACGGAGTAGTCAATGTGCACTTCAATACGAGGGGAGGGTACGAAAACTGCGCGCTGCTGCAACGGCGGGTCAGGCGCGTCCACGCCCCAACAGGACTCGACAACTGCATCTCCCCGCTCCCACGGGCCACAGCAATCTCCTCCACTCACCAGCACCAGCCGCCCCCGTCACCCGTCTCACGGTCGGTGCGACACAGCGACGAAGCGCGCGCAGCGACAGCAGCAGCAGCCAGACCAACAGCCTCGTTTGAGCCGCGGCGACAGAGGCCACACGATCCCTACCTAGGCGAGTCAGGACTCAGCGTTGGCTCGCTCGACCGCTATTCATCCCTCACGACGCCGATACGGCCGACGTCAAAAATCAAACCTGCCATCCCCATCCCCGTCCCCATCTCCATCACCATCGCCATGTCCTGGGAACTCTCGCGACGACGGCTCTCGCGCACCGTCAACAGCAAATACATATTCGGACGCGTCGTACGTGCCCTGGACCTTGATTACCGTTTCGGCCTCGCCGCCGCCGTCATCGCCCGTCCCCTGTTCTTGCCTCCACCGCCAAAGCTTCACCAACGGGACTGACAATTGAACACCGCAGCCGCTGCTCCATACCGTCATATTCCTCATAGAAATGGCCCTCGTCGTCCGCTTGACGGCGCGGTTCAACGCCTACTATGAGGAGCGTCCTCGTGCGTCTCCCTCCCTGCCCTTGTCCAACGCCTCCAACGACATCCCTTGCTGACCACGACCAGTCATGACCATGATGGTCACCAACGCCATCCTCGGTGGCATCGCCGACACCGTCGCCCAGAGCATCACCGCCATTCGCCAGCGCGCCCTGCGCAAGCCCAGCGGCGCCGGCAAAGACGACACATTCGCCATCGAGATCCACGAGCTCGACCGCAAGAACCCGCTCTTCGACCGCGACCTCATCCCCGACTCCAAGGCCCTGTCGCCCCCGTTTGACTTTGAGCGCCTCACCCGCTTCATGGCCTACGGCTTCTGCGTCGCGCCCCTGCAGTTCCGCTGGTTCAAGTTCCTCTCGAGCGCCTTCCCCACGACCAAGACGAGCGCGCTGGGCCCGGCCATGAAGCGCGTCATCTTCGACCAGCTCGTGTACGCACCCTTTGGCGTCGGCCTGTTCTTCGTCTCCATGACCATTGCCGAGGGCGGCGGCCGGCGCGCCGTGACCAACAAGCTGCGGGACATGTACGTCCCGACGCTCAAGGCCAACTACATCGTATGGCCGGCGGTGCAGATTGTCAACTTTCGGCTGATGCCGGTCATGCTCCAACTGGTGGGCCCAGCCTCTATGTTATGCCAACGGCTTCCTAGAGCATGTGCTGACGCGGTGAACAGCCCTTTGTGTCGACTATCGGCATCGCCTGGACGGCGTACCTGTCGCTTACAAACGCCTCCGACTAAGTGATTCATAATGCAAACCGAGACTTCTCAAGAGAGAAACGGGTTGAGAATCTGTGACTGAGTTGCCGCCTGGTTGGTGCGAAGGATGCGGAGACGGGCATTCCTGCGGCGTTGGCTGGTTGCGTTGCACTGCTTGCTTTGCCCTTTACTTGTATCTGCGGCACTTAGGCTTTGCACCGTTTGGAGTTGGGAGAATCGGCCATCTTTTTGCCGTCTTGTGTCTAGATTAGCCTAGACGGGGTGGTGTTTTGAATCTACCATCAGCGGTCCAATGGCTTCTCGAGAGTTGCATTGGGAACCACGACGGCGCCCACTCCGTCTATTAAATAGCCTCTGCTAAACCGATTGACTAAACCGGCGGTCGCTGCTAGTATCTTGGCTGCGGCGCTCTTATCGCCGCCGGCAGGAGAAGTATCTTCAGCAACGAGTGATTTTCGTGGGCCTGCACAGAACTTGGGCAGCCCAGCAGGGTCGCCAACGTCACTGTTGCGCTGGACCCGCCAAAGCTCCGTCCTCAACGCCCCCAACCCCCACCACCCCTCCTTGAACTTGAGCGTCTTCATCCTGCAAAGAACCAACCACTCCGCTTCCATCCAAAGCAGCCATTGCTCTCCTACCGCAGATCTGTCTCTTGAAACGATTCTTTGCGCCACCGCCCGTCAACATGTCTCTGGCTAGCAAGCTCTCCATCACCGATGTCGACCTCAAGGGCAAGAGGGTCCTGATTCGGGTGAGTCCGGGTCCAGCCCCCCGGTTATCCGAGACGAAGCGGGACAGGAAGCAGCCGAGAGCGGCGACGAGCTACGATGGTGTTTGGGCTTGTGGCGTTGAGCTGGCTACACGATCAAGTCGACGGGGGAGCACAGGTCCAATGGACGACGGCTGTTGTTGAGTCGAAGAAGCCATGGTGAACATGGAAGCTAACCCTTCGGCAGGTCGACTTCAACGTCCCCCTCGACGAAAACAAGAAAATCACAAACAACCAGCGCATCGTCGGCGCCGTCCCCACCATCAAGCACGCCCTCGACCACGGCGCCAAGTCCGTCGTCCTCATGTCCCACCTCGGCCGCCCCAACGGCCAGGTCAGCCCCAAGTACTCGCTGCAGCCCGTCGTCCCCGAGCTCGAGAAGCTGCTGGGCAAGAAGGTCACTTTTGCCCCGGACTGCGTCGGCCCCGAGGTTGAGGCTACCGTCAACGGAGCTGCCGACGGCGCCGTCGTGCTGCTCGAGAACCTGCGCTTCCACATCGAGGAGGAGGGCAGCGCCAAGGACAAGGACGGCAACAAGACCAAGGCGGACAAGGCCAAGGTTGACGCGTTCCACAAGGGCCTGACTGACCTGGGCGATGTCTACATCAGTGGGTTCCATGGCCCTTTGTGTCGAGTATAATGGAGGCTGACTGCTCCCGCAGACGATGCTTTCGGCACCGCCCACCGTGCTCACTCCTCCATGGTCGGCGTTGACCTGCCCCAAAGGGCCGCCGGCTTCCTCATGAAAAAGGAGCTCGACTACTTTGCCCAGGCCCTCGAGTCTCCGAAGCGCCCCTTCCTCGCGATCCTCGGCGGCGCCAAGGTCTCGGACAAGATCCAGCTCATCGACAACCTGCTGGACAAGGTCAACACGCTCATCATCTGCGGCGGCATGGCCTTCACCTTCAAGAAGACGCTCGACGGCATGGCAATTGGCAACTCGCTGTTCGACGAGGCCGGCGCTAAGATGGTCCCCGAGCTGATGAAGAAGGCCAAGGACAAGAACGTCAAGGTCGTGCTGCCCGTCGACTACATCACGGCCGACAAGTTTGACAAGGACGCCGCGACAGGCAAGGCCGCCGACGCCGACGGCATCCCTGACGGCTGGATGGGGCTCGACTGCGGCGACAAGTCGATTGAGCTGTACAAGGAGGCCATCGCCGAGGCCAAAACGATCCTGTGGAACGGCCCGGCCGGCGTCTTCGAGTTTGAAAAGTTTGCGCACGGCACCAAGGCCACGCTCGACGCCGTCGTCGAGGGTTGCCAGGACGGCAAGATTGTCATCATCGGCGGCGGCGATACGGCTACCGTCGCGGCCAAGTACGGCGTCGAGGACAAGCTCAGCCACGTGTCGACCGGCGGCGGCGCTAGCCTGGAGCTGCTCGAGGGCAAGGAGCTGCCCGGCGTCACGGCCCTGTCGAGTAAGTAAACGTACGCCTCGGTGCCCGAAGACGCAGCCCGTTGGTGACTGGGGGTCCGAAATATGCCGAAGTGGATGGTCTTAGCTGTAGAGCCTGCTCGAGTAAATCGAAATAAAAATGGTGAACGTGGTCCAGCTTCCTCTCTCTCTCAAGTCTTCGCAAATCACATGTCAAGTCGCCTGTGCATGTCTGGCGCCAAGTATACGTGACATGGTTGATTCACGAGTGTCCCAAATCTATGCTTCCGTAGTTGCCAGCTTCGTCCGCCCTGCCGCGTTGCTCTCCCCAGCGCAGACATCACCTTCGCTTCGAAGCCTCGACCTTTTTCAGCTCCTCCCTGCCAGACGTCAGCATCCAGATACAGCACAAGCTCATGATATCGGGCACGTTTCGACGTTGTTTCGCCGGTGTGGAGTACGGAGGAGGAAGGTTGGTTGGGTCACGCACTTTAGCTGTGCGGAGAAGTCATCACTCGTGTCGTCGTCGTCCCAGCTCTCCTCCCACAGGTGCTTGGCCTCGTCGCTGCCCTGCGCGGCCTCGGTCTGGTCCTCGGGCCAGTCTACACGTCGCCCACGGTCAGTATTCACCCTCGTGCGCTCGCCAAAAAGGCGTGTGATTGTAGGGGCAATGCGCACCGTCGACGGGAAAGTCTTCGAACTCGTCGTCCTCGCCGAGGGCGGTGGCGGTGGTCTTTGGCTCGGCGGACTTGGGCTCCTCGGCGGGCTTGGTGTCCTCCGGCTTGGGTTCTGTGGAGGCCATGGCGGGCGGTTCTTGGGGGGCTTGCTGCTGGAGCTGGAGGATCACTGGAGGCGGTGCGGGATGTGAGGTGTGGCTTCGTTGACGGGTGGGTGATGGATGTGCGGGAGTGAGGACGGGGCGGAAGAATGCTGGACCGGTGGGCGGTGGTGTACTTCTGGGTAGCGGGCACGGATGTGGTGGTGCGGAACTGCGAGACGTGGAATCAGGAGCTGGTCTGTCGTATTAAATAGACATGCTCTCTGTGAATTTTGTTTCAAGAAACACATCAAAGTGAGGATTCTAGAGGCCTTGGGAATTTGGTGCTGCTGCTGTTGCTTGGTCCGAGGCCGCATTCAGTTGTTGAACAAGGCCCCGTCACATTCGGAGAACATTTGGCAGCATGGTAGGTAAGTAACTGCCATGCTGGCAGGTGACATGAGTTAGGGCATTGTCGACTCAACCCGAGCAGGTGCAAACATGGACCTTGAGCCTTCACCTTTTCACTCCATCTGCGTCACGAGGCAGACAGTCGCCGGGTGCGGCAACCCGTCATCAATGCCGCGTTCGTAATTGGAGGCCCGTCAGCGCTAGGGAGGCACCGCGAGCCGCACTCAATTCGCCTTAAACAAAACTCGTATCACTGCCGTCGTGACTCGTCTTCCATTGGCTTCCTTTCCTCCACGGTCTCGTGCTCACCTCAACGACGAGTCGGCGGGCCCAGGTCCTCCACTGTTTGCTGCAGCGAGCGGGTGTTGTCAACCCTTACGTCTGGGCAGCGCCTGTGCTGTGCTGGCCTGCGAATTTTTTACAAGAGAAACCGCGCACCGGCCCGTCACTGTAGCGAGTGAGGTGACGGCGAGTCGCGGATGCCAGGGCTGTCATCACCACCATGAGCCCCCTCAGCGGATGGTTCCGCAGCACGGATAGCAGTAGCGCGAGCGAGAGCAGCATGAGCGTCGCCGAGACGGCGGCCAAGGAGCGGGAGAGGCTGGCCGACGCCCTCTGCTGGACAGGGCTCATCATGAACGACGACGTCGACGGCGCGTGGGAGGGCCTGCAGCGCGGTGACTCGTCCTTCCACAGCCTCGGCTCGGCCGTCACCTTCTTCATGCGCTCCGTGCTGGGCTTCGAGAAGCAGGTCATGGCCGAGACGTCGGCGAAGCTGGCCGACTGCGAGACGCGCGCCTGGGCCGACTACAAGCGCGCGCAGAGGCGCGGCGCGGCGCATAGCACGAGCAAGGTGTATCCTCCCGGCACCGAGTACGAGCTGGTGCGCGCCGAGACGCAGCTCATGGGCGCGGTCGTGGGGGTGCTGCACGAGAGCCTCGTCGAGGCGATGCGCAGCTTCTACAAGCTGCGCAAGGCGTTTCTCATCCTCGACGGCATCGCCGCCATCGAGGCCAAGGCGGCGGCGGCGGCGGCAGCGGCGGCGGCGGCGGCGAGCGATGGGGGGCTCTCGGCGGGGAGCGCGAGCGAGGCAAAGGAAGCGTCCGAGGGCAATGCTGCTGGCGAGTCGAGCCGGGACGACGCGGAGAGCAGCGGGTCGGGGGAGTTTGTGCACGTCCAGGAGGAGACGCCGGGCCTGCAAACAGCGGCTGGCGACAAGGAAGCGTCTACGTCTGCGACGACGCCCGAGGACGCGAGCGTCGACGGCTCACGGCCGGCATCGCCCCTGAAGCCGCAGCCCCCCGACGCGGACGAGCCCCTGCCGCTCGACGACCCCGTCGACGTCTTCGTCCACTCGGGCGCCAACATGTGCTTCGGCATCATCCTCCTGATCCTCGGCCTCATCCCGCCCGCCTTCTCGCGCATCCTCTCCGTCGTGGGCTTCCGCGGCGACCGCGCGCGCGGCGTGCGCATGCTCTGGCGCTCGGCCGCGCACCACAACGTCAACGGCGCGCTGGCCGGCATGGCCCTGCTGGGCTACTACAACGGCCTACTCGGCGCCGTCGACATCGTGCCGTGCGCGGGCGACTACGACGCCGCCGCCGAGTCGGTGGGCGCGCCGCTCGACAAGTGCCGCCGGCTCCTCGCGGACCTGCGCGCGCGGTACCCGGACTCGCGGCTGTGGCGCGTCGAGGAGTCGCGGCTGCTGGCCAACGACGGGCGCCTCGACGAGGCCATTGCGATGCTCGCGACGGGCGGCGACTCCAAGATGAAGCAGGTCGCCGCGCTGAGCAACTTTGAGCTCGCCCTCGACGCCATGATCGTGCAGGACTGGGTGCTCATGCGCGACACCTTCCTGCGGTGCCTGGAGGTCAACGACTGGAGCCCGGCCATGTACTACTACATGGCCGGCTGCGCGTCCCTCGAGCTCTACCGCGACGCCATCCACAGCGGCGACGACACGGAGGCGCGCCGGCAGAAGACCAGGGCCGAGGAGCACCTGCGCAAGGCGCCGCAGGTCGCGGGCAAGAAGCGCCTCATGGCGCGCCAGCTGCCCATCGAGACGTTCCTGCAGCGCAAGGTGCTCAAGTGGGAGGCCCGGGCGAGGGAGCTGGGCGTGGACCTGGCGGACGCGGTCGGGTCGAGTCCCGCACTGGAGATGTGCTACGTGTGGAACGGGCAGAAGCGCATGAGGGCGCGGGAGCTGGCGCGGGGCGTCGCGAACCTGAGCTGGGGGCGCTGCACGGCGGATGAGGAGACGGTCGAGAAGATCAAGGCGGAAAGGGACGAGATGGCCGTGTGGGCGGTGACTTCGGCCTCGCTGTCGAGGGGACAGGGGAAGCTGGCGGAGGCGAGGGCGGTGCTCGAGGAGAATGTCCTCGCGCACGACCGGTGCGTTTCGTCATTCCATCCCCATGCCGCGACTGGCTAACTGACCTGTACCAGATCCGTCTTCAAGGGCGCCAACAAGGACGACTACGTCCTCCCCACGGCGACGTACGAGCTCGCCGTCATCGCCTGGACCGAGTGCTGCAACCCGCCGCCGGACACGGCCGAGGACGAGGTCGCCGCGTACCGGCGCGAGAAGCTGGACGCGTGCCAGGCGCAGCTCGACAAGGCCAAGGCGTGGGAGGCGTACACGCTGGACGCGCGGATGGGGATGCGCGTGCAGAGCGGACTGGAGACGGTGGGCTGGTTCCGGAGGAAGATGGGGTGGGTTTAGGGGACATGACGAAGCTGGGTGCAATGGTTCGTGGGATGGTGGCGTCATACTCGTAAAGAGGGTTTGGAGGGCATATTATAGACGGGAACGGCATAAAGAACCGCAGCGGCGAAGTGGTTCACGTGGCATAAGGCAAACGGGACACAGCTTTTACATAGACCAGCGCCATGGGTTCCGCGTTTCCAAGGCACCCGGTATCCTCCTTGCTACCTCCTGGCCGTCTTCTTCGTCTTTCCCTTCGGCGACTTGCCGCTGCCGCCCCTGAGGGAATCCAGCCCGCTCCGCAGAAAGCCACCGCCCCGATTTGCCTTGCTCCGCGCCCGCTCGACGACATGGTGCCGGTCCGCCTCGCGCCGGCCGTCCTGGAGCACTGCCCGTCCGCGGCCCGTCCCGTGCGCCCAGTCGAGGACGCCCCAGGCGCTGAAGTTGGCGCCCCCGCGGCCGGCGAAATGCACGGCCGCGCGCCGCGCCGCGCGGCTCATGACGAAGCCCGGGACGATGGTGTACCCGCTCAAGGCCACGGTCTCCCCGACGGTGCACAGCGCGACGAAGACAAAGTACGTCAGGAGGTGGGGGCGCAGCAGCAGCGCGGGCAGGTACAGCGGCGCCAGGCGGTGCAGCAGCAGCGGCAGCGGGTGGTCGGTGAAGAGCTGCAGGCTGTAGGGCGCGCCCGGCGAGGCGTGCGCGTACCGGCGGTGCGGCCCGGCGACGAGGCGGACGGCGTGGCCGTGGAGGACGAAGCGGTGGACGTAGTAGGTGAGGGCCTCGCGCGCGGAGAGCAGCAAGGCGAGGTGCTGGAGCACCTCCCGCGGCGGCGGCGGGCGGCTGGCGGTGCGGAACTCGGGCGCCCGGAAGACGGCGGCGAAGGCGTGGCTCGCGGCGCCCTCGACGGCCAGCGTGAGCGCGAGGTTGCAGAGCGCGAGGAGGAGGGCCTTGGCGAGGCGGGCGGGCGCGCGCGGCGGCAGCGAGCCCCGGCCGCCGAGCTTGACGGCCTTGGCGAGGCCCGGGACGGCGACGTCGACGAGCAGCGTCGCGAGGGACGGCGCCAGCCAGAGGGCGGCGCGGATGGCGGCCACGCCGGCGAGGTGGATGGTCAGGGGCCGGTGGGCGAAGACGAGGGCGGACCAGGCCACGTAGACGAAGAGGTAGCTGGCGGAAAAGGCGCGCGGCCAGCGGACCGGCCACCAGGAAAGCGGCCGCCAGGACAGCAGCCACCAGGTGCGCGACGGGCAGAAGCGGCAGACGACGGGGACGACGACCACGAGGTCCGTCAGGATGCGCGCAACGACGTGCCAGTCGAGGCCGAGCCGGCGAATCCAACGCGGAAGAGACAACAACGCCATGCTACCAGGCTCGGGCGGAGAAGCGCAGACAGACGAAAAAGCGACGGCAGCGAGGGCGCAAAGAGGACCATTATCTACTCGATGCCCGTGGACAGCCCGTGCCCATGGCCGGCCTGTTCCTCGACGAGGCCGAGCGCGTTCCTGTTCGCGCTGCCATGACAAAGGCGATGGCGCCGTGCGTCGAGGAGTGCCGCGCTGTACCAAGCCTGTACGCCGGAGTCGTCGCTTCTCTATCTCGCGGCTGAGAGGGAGTCGCAGAAGTTTGCTTGGCACGATGGACCGTCGACGGACGAGCGGCCCAGCACGACCCGATCCCGGCCGCAGGCACCCCTGCTTGGCAATCCGCCCCATGCACCTACTCGTACCTGGCCTGGGCTCCGGAGGCGACGGGTCACAGGAGCCGTTTCACGTGTGACGCGCGCGTTCCATCGATTCACAGGGGCGCCACGCGGGTGCGATGCCCATTGGCACCCGAAATCTTGAAACAACAATTTCCAGCCCCCTGATGAGCAGGACAGACAGGAATACGGACTACTAATCCGCAATACGCGGGGATACGAGTAGACGCAAGTGCTTGTAAACGAGGCTCCGTGCCGGCTCCATCGACCCGCCGCGCCGGGCGGACGGACGCCCTGATGGATTAATCAGGATCGCGTCTGTTGTGCGAGGCCGTGAGTCTCGGGACACGACCTGTCCTCTCGCCTCCGGGGAGCGCCTCCGAACACCGCAGAGACAACGCTCGCCTCTTGCCGCAAATCAATCGGCCCGCTCGTCTCCTCCGGGGGTCAATTGCCAAGCAGCCCCTGTCCACCCGGGTCGGGTGGTTTATATTAATGAGCTGGGGAGCCTCCTGGAGAGCCAGCAGCAGGTCAGGTGGCCCCCGACATGGTCGCTCCTTGTCCCGTGCGGAACAACGAACCAAAGGGGCCGAGACTCCACCACCCCATCCGCACCGTCGTCTCCTGCGCATCGCAGCACACCGTCGTCGACGCACACTCACGACTCACAGCATCTCGCTCGCGCGACCTCAACCCGAGCCTCGGGTGTTGGCGTCAACCGACTTGGACGCGGCCAAGCTGGAGCCTCACGCACAGCACGCCGCCGCCGCCGCCGCCGCAGCAGCAGCATCCACCACCACCGCCACCGCCGAGACAGCCACGGTAATGCCAGCTCGCGCCAGGCCATAGGCTGCTCTCAATCTCGTGTTCGTGCCTCCTGCAGACCCAAACTCAAAGAGCGAGAGCCGCCTCCTCCAGCAGCCACCAGCAGCAGCCAGCCGCGGCCATGGACGTGAGCGCCCCCGACGGCGTGCCCCCTATCCCGACCCGCCACCACCACCACCACCACCACCACCACCACCACAAGCACGCCCACGGCCAGCATCATCCCCAGCATCAGCATCACGACCCGCGCGCCGCCCGCCCCCGTCGCCACTCGCCCGTCAAGCGCGCCGCTGCCGCCGCCGCCGCCGCCGCCTCCATCCCGCCCGCCAGCCCCGAGGTCATCTCCAACCTCATCACCAGCCTCAGCGTCATCTCGCAGCCCGCCGGCAGCCACTTTGACTCACACCCCTCTGCTGCCAGCTTCTCCCTCCCCGCGAGCCCGAAGCCCGGAGCGCCGGCGGCGACTGCGACGAGGAATACGACCGCCTCCTCCCCGGCCTCCCCGACCTCCGGCAGCTTCGGAGTCGACTACGGCGCCTACAACCGGCCCAGCCTCGATGCCGCGAGCCGCAAGCCCGTCTCCCTCGACGAAATCGCCGCCAGCCCGCCCGTCATCCGCACCTCCAAGCCCCCGAGCGGCTTCTCCTCCCTGACGGCCCCCAAGAGCCCCCCCGCCGCCCGCCGCAGCTCCAGCCACGACAGCGGCTCCGGCCTGCGCTCCTTTATTCGCGGCGGCGCCAGCGCCTCTGCCTCTCGTCCCTCGTCCCGCGGCTCCCTCAACTCCAAGAATGACGACGCCCGGAGCATCGGCAACCTCTCCATCGAACGCGGCTCCGCGCCCACCCCCGAGCTCAGGCCCCGCCGCTCTCACGATAGCTGGGGCAAGAAGACCAACCGCAGCAGCAAGGGCCTCATGTACATGAGCTCCAAGGAGCGCCTCCGCGAGCGCGAGTTTGAGCGGAAGCGCCTCTCCGGCGGCGCCCCGGGGGCCGCTGCCAGCAGTGTCGTCGTTGCGGTCGGACCCAGCGGCGGTAGTATGCATGGCGGCGTCGGTGTCGTGGGCACCGGCAGACCCGACCCCTTCCTCGCCGAGACGGCCATCAAGGAAGAGCCTGTCGACAACCTCGGCGCTGGCGGCGGCAGGGAAAAGGCCACGGACGGCCCCAAGCCCATCCCGGCGCGGGACTCGAGCCTGAGGAAGTCGGGCTCGCACCGGAAGCGGACCAGCGCGCGGCGATCGAAGCGGGATAGCGAGGGCGCTGTTGGCGATGCCATCCTCGAGGCCGACGAGCACATCCGCAGCCGCGACGTCGCGGGCAAGGGACATGACCGCTCAGAGTCGGATGCTGGTCTTGGCATCGCCGTGGCCAAGTCGTTCCTCCTCGGGCCCGACGAGCTGGCCACGGCGTCCCAGGCCACGGCGTCCCAGGCCACGGCGTCCCAGGCCACGGCGCCCCAGGCCACGCCGCCCCAGGCCACGCCGCCCCAGGCCACGGCGTCCGCAAGCCTCCAGGTGCGCGAGAGTGGCCGCGTCGAAGAGCACAGCGTGGGTGACCTCGCTGCCGAGTACGACGACGACGACGACGACGGCGCCCCCTTTCCCGCCGTCTCCAGTGGACGCCGGCGCGACGACCAGAGCGCCGAGCGGAGCAACAGCCGTCTCTCGGGGCGCCTGAGCCCGGGACCCAACGAGGCCATCAAGCTCAAGCGCAGCAGCTCCCGACTCAAGCGCCTCTCCGCCGGCCCGATGAGTCCCCGGAGCGACTCGCGGGCCACCGTCACGTCTCCCGATCCGGCCCAGACGGCCATGCCGACGGGCTACGAGCGGCCCGACTCGGCCGACTCTGTCGACGACGCCGTCGAGTCGTATCTTTGCTCACCACGCTTGTCTCAGAAGATTCGGCACCCCCAGACGGGCCGTATCATTTCCTTTTCCGAGGTGGGCGACGCCAATGGCTCGGCCGTCTTTTGCTGCGTTGGCATGGGCTTGACGAGGTACATTACGGCCTTTTACGACGAGTTGGCCTTGACGCTGAAGCTGCGGCTCATCACCCCCGATCGACCCGGCGTGGGGGACAGCGAGCCGTACTCGGACGGCACGGCCACGCCCCTCAGCTGGCCCGGTGAGTGCTACGCGTCGACGTCCCGATGCATGTCTCGTGTTGCTAATGTGGTCCCCAGACGATGTCTACGCCATCTGCCAGGCGCTCAAGATTACCAAGTTCTCCATCCTTGCCCACTCTGCGGGCGCCATCTACGCCCTCGCGACGGCCTTGCGCATGCCGCAGCATATCCGCGGCAGAATTCACCTCTTGGCCCCCTGGATCCCGCCCTCCCAGATGAACGTCTTTGGCACGTCGCAGAGCATGCCGCCCACCAACGCCATCCCCACCTCTCAAAAAATCCTCCGGGCTCTGCCTACGCCCATACTGAAGGCGGCCAACTCGAGCTTCATGACCGCGACCAGCAGCTCCATCACGAGCTCCCTGCCCAAGAACCCGCGGCGAAATAGACGAAAGGTCGCCGGCAGGGAGGCCAACAGCACGCCGAGCCGCAACGTCACGCCCATGCTGGACAAGGAAAACTTTGGGTGCGGAGTCTACACCAAGGATGGGAACGCGCCGTCGCAGCAGCACGGCGACGGCGGTCTCGAGTCCCTCAACGCCACGGAGAACATGGACCGCATGCACCCCCCACATAAAGCCATGAACGGCAGCTCAGCGGTCCTCGCCGCAGCCGCCGATGCCACGGCCGACAAGGAGCGCCAAATGACGTATGACGCGCGCCTCACGCACGCCATCTGGGAGCTCGCGACGACGGGCGCTAACCCAGCTGTCGATCTGCTCGTGTGCCTCGAGCGGCGGCACACCATCGGCTTCCGCTACGTGGATATTACGCGGCCCGTTGTCATCCACCATGGCAGCCGGGACACGCGCGTGCCCGTCGAGAACGTCAAGTGGCTGGGCAAGACGATGCGGCGGTGCGAGGTGCGCGTGCTCGAGGGCGAGGGCCACGGGCTGATGGCGAGCGCTGGCGTCATGGTTTCCGTGCTCATGGAGATGAGCAAGGAGTGGGAGGACTGGATGAGGGCGACGGGCGCGGACGGGCGCAAGGACCGCGAGAGGGGCAGGAGGGGGACGCTCAGCGGCCGGTGAGCGGACGCAGCATCTGTCGTTGACAGACCAAGAGGAAGGGAGAGCAGCATGACGGGAGTATGGCGCTTCTTGGGCCGGGACCGAATCCTCGACTCTTCTTGCCCAACATGATATACTGCTGCAAGGAAACACCCAAAGCTCACCCACCATCCACCACCAGATTGGGTCGGCAGGCGTGTTGTGTGATACGAGTTGGGATACTGCTGGACCTGGAAGCTGATGTTGTTTCGTTGGGCCGACACTGGAGGCGACGGCTTTGCTCATTTTGGGGCATTCTTATACCGCGCGGTAGGCGCCTCTGGCGCATGACGAGAACAAAAAGGAGAGGCGGATGCGGTGTTGGATACCAGGGTCTGCTACGGCTGGCAGGCCTGGGTGATGGGCATCCGGATAGAGTAATGTCTTAATTCGCACACGTTTGGACAACCCTGGGCCGTTTTACTGTGTACCCGTGCCCCTTTCTGTCTGTATGGCTGGTAGACTCTCCCTCCACCAGGTCGCCAACAGAGGCATCGAACACTTTCCCCTTGTTTTCCAAGATCGCGTATTCCATAGCGTGGCAGCCAACCTTCCGGTTGGGTATTACCCCGTGTTTTCTATCTGTTCAGCCGATCTTCCATCTCCCACTCCTCCACCAGCAGGTTGCGGCTTTCGTTACGCTCTGCGAGTGCACAGCATTCCTTCTAGTGTGCGAAGGCTCTAGCCTTGTGTTTCCCCATTTTCCTATTATTCCTACTCTTTCTTCTTCCTTCCACATTCAACCTAGTGGTTAATTGCTTGACGAAAACGGAGTCCATCTTTGTACGCGGGGACAAAGGTGTTCATTGTCCAAGTGTCCGGACGCCTTGTGCCATGTCTTTGTCGCATGACAGCGCTCTGGGAGCCGAAGCTGAGGCCCAGTAAGTATAAGGCTACGGGAGTTCGCAGTTGCGACGGAGTCTTCTTTTCCCCAACGCAACGCAACTAGCTTCCTCTTGTCTCCACAATGCCTAGGATTGCATCAGACATTAAGCAAAAAGACCCCTAGAAACACACGCTAGGCATTGTGCTGTATAGCCACCATGAGTGACTATCTTCTGGTGCGCGGGCAGCGCTAAAACGGAGTGGCTAACGGGGTGTCGACTAGTTTTCTCATATCTCCTGCGGAAATACGCGGATGGGCGCGAACAGTTGCAAGGTTATCCGCCTTGGGTGCCTGCCGAGGTGATGCGCGAGCGTCTTCTCCACCTACTTCGCTTGTCCTACTCCGGCGAACTCGGCGGCGAGAAGTTCGTTGGCAACATGTTGTTGCAAGCGGATCGGCATGAGACTTTTAGCTGGCGTTGCGACTTGGAGGGGCCGCTGACGCGTAGACCCCCGCGAAACGGCTGGAGCATTGAGCATGCGGCCATCGTGGACGTGTTCTTTGGATACCTTTCACAGTGGTGCCAGAAGGACGTGTTCACTGCCCAGGGCCACCCCGTGCCGCCGGAGGAGCGCCTTGTCCTCGACCCCAAGTTCTTCCTTGAGCATCTGGAGCTTGGCTGCAAATCTCTGGAGCTTGTCTTGCGTGAGGCTCCCATTGTTCGACTTCAGCCTGGCAAGTGGCGAGATCGAACAGAGGTGGCGGCTTGGCGGATGCAACTGGCAGCTTGGGTGCAGAGGAAGCCATTGCGGCAGATTTTTGAGCATGCAGAGGCCCTACAAGAAGCGATGTTACGGCTGCAGGAAAACAGTGCTGCCAGAGCGGAGGCACGTGCGCTGGTCTAGGACGTGGGAACTGAACAACTATCAGTAGATAGTGTAGATGGACCTACTGAGTGCGACGGTATCCTCATCTATACATATGATTGTAGTTGTGCCCGAGTGAGTAGTAGACAAACACGACAAGATAAGCGATGTAGATGCAAGATGCCTAATTGCTCTAGAGGCAACAATCCTCCAGACCTTCAGGACCGTGTCCAGCCACCAGCAGGGTTGTGTGGGTTGTGTGAAAGCAGGAGCCGAGTGCAACCGGAGCTGAAGAGGAAAGGGAGTGGGTGGAAGGGTGCACTGAGCGATCCAGGCTTGGGGGAGTAGATTCATGTCCTTTGTTTTGTTTTGTCACCACTCAAAAGGAGCAAACAACGCCTCAGCGGACACACCTCTCATCCCTCGGCCAGCACCCTCGTCCAGTCAAACTTGCGCCACCCCTTCCTCCACCCGTCCACCCTCACATCCCCCCTCGCCCACCGCCCCTGCTTCTTGACAACCTGCGGCTCCGCGTCGACGATGCCCCCGATGACCTCCCGCGCAAACAGGTCCCCCCTGGGCCAGCGGTGCGCGTCCTCGACTACGTGGCCCAGCCCGCCGTCCAGGCCGAACCACACGTGGAAGTAGGGCATCTCCTTGGCGATGGAGCGCCGGAACGCCATGCGGCCCAGCCCGTCGCGCGCCCGGGCGGCCGTGTCGATGATCTTCTTGTGCTGCGACCACTCCTCGTCCGACGCCAGGAAGGCCTCCCTGAAGTAGGCCGGCGCGGTGGCGCCCTCCTCGTACGGGATTGGCACGGCCGTCATGGCGGCGTGCATGCGCCGCTGCGGAGCCGCTGCGTTTTCGTAGAATATGACGTCCCGGCCCTGCTCGTGGTACATGCGCGTCAGGCTCTTCATGAAGTTGCGCATCTCCTCCCACTCGTCGTCGTCGCACTCGAGCAGGTTGGCCCTGTGCGTGATGGGCACGATGACGGCGCCGCCCTCGCTGACCTCTGGCTCCGTGGCCAGCGTGAGGTACACCCGCGTCCCGAGCGAGACGATGGGCGCGAGCGGCGGCCGTCCCTTGTCCTCGTGGTGGCAGAGCGCGCAGTTTTCGAGGATGCGGTTCATCTTCTGGAACTCGTTGACGGCCATGTTCTTGAGGTTCATCTCGCTCTTGTGCACCCGCTTGGCCAGCTTCTCGGCGTTCTCGTCCATGTACTCCAGGTCGTCGTCGTACTTGGTGTCCTTGGCGATGCGCTCGGCCAGGCGCAGGCCTTCTCCGCCAGCCTGGCCCTTGGTCCGAAGTTCCTCTCTGACCATGTCGTCGATGGACATGTCCATGTTCTCTTCCACCGTCCCTCTTTCGCGCCCGCGCTTGGTCTCGACGGCCTTGACCTCGCCGCGCGTGCCTGCAAGCTGACGGTTGTCCATGACGCCGAGAACCACAGCCTCGGGCGCCGTCGAGCGCGAGGCGCTTGCTGCTGCTGCGCGGTTGTACTCTCCTTCCATCTGCGCAGCGTTCGGCGCGCGACGGAGCTTAGCCTTCATCATCTGAGCGCGGAGTCGGTTCAATGCAGTCCGGTCCATGGAGGGCGCTTCCTCCGGTATGATTGTTCCTTGCTCAGGTTCTGGCGAAGGCTGTTTTGCCGGTTGTTTGCGCAGTCGCTCGCGGTGTAGGTCGCCCGTCGGCTTCTCCCTCTCGCGATAGCCCTCCCCGTAGATTCGCCTCCTCTCCAGCTCGTTTTTTTCCTCTCGCGCGTCGTCAAAATCTTCGAGGGCCCCGAAACGCTCCTCAGCCACGTCGTCCACTGACCGTCCACTCTCCTCTGCCGCCGTGTACACTGCCTTGAGTTTCGTCATGCGCCAGGATGAGCCTGCGTCGCCGAACGTGTAATCGACCGTCCGCTCAGAGGAGGGCTTCGACTCTGCGGGGGGTGCTCCGTCATTTAGTGCTTGCAAGTGGTCGTTGTTGAGCTCTCGCCGGTGGATGACGCGCTTCGGTGCCTCCCGCGGAGGCGACTTGGGTTTGTTACGATGGGGTCGGTGGACGTGTTCGACTTCGAGAGCGGATGGCGCCGTCATCCATACGTCTCGTTCAAGCGACTCGGAAGACTCCA
This sequence comes from Tolypocladium guangdongense, assembly GCA_022114105.1. Classification (NCBI taxonomy): domain Eukaryota; kingdom Fungi; phylum Ascomycota; class Sordariomycetes; order Hypocreales; family Ophiocordycipitaceae; genus Tolypocladium; species Tolypocladium guangdongense. The sequence continues at coordinate 65,347 of NRQP01000006.1, forward strand.
CTGTATCCTCGCTCAGCTTCTCGTCGTCGGGCTGCGGTAGATCCTCCTTGGGGTCAGATCTCTTGCGATTCCTGTCGTCATGACGGCTCTGTCGCGATCGGTGGTGGTGGTCGTCGCCAGAATGGCGGCTCCTCTTGTGTCTGTGTCTGTGGCCGCCATCGTCGTCTCCCCGATGCCTTTGATGACGGCGATTGTCCCTGTCCTTGTCTCCATATCCGTCCCCCTCCTCGTCGCGCCGATGGCGATGCCGGTGTTTGTGATGGCGACGCTCCTCGCGATCTTGCTTCGATCTTTCGCGCTCTGCCTTCTCGGCGGCGAGCGTCTTTTCAAACTCGTCGAGGCCGTCCATGGCGCATGCACAGAGTCTTGATGTTGAGCGCAGATGATTGGCGCCTGGGAGAGCGGGCGACGTGGTTGAGGTGTAGAAAGCTACGCAGTATTACTTCGTAGGTACTCCGTGCTTCGTACGAAGTACGCCGGGCGGCTAATATGCGCCACGAAACTCTGGGCCCACTCGAACCAGCCATGCGCAGACATCAACAAGTGCTCATCAGCTTCAAGGTCCCTTAGAAAATTGCAAAATTTCAGGATATTGGAGCCACGATCCTCTAAAAAAAAAAAAAAAAAAAAAAAATTGAAAACACATGATTATGTGGAAGGAAGAAGAAAGAGTAGGAATAATAGGAAAAGTTGGCAGACGGCGTTGAAAAGACTGGGTGTCATCTGCGTGTTAGTCGTGCTTTGCCCGGGGTGTATTGGTGCTAGGACTTGGCGTCATCTTTGTGGCCAGGCATGGCCATCACCCAGGCAATGCACTTTCCGTTAATGCTTGCCTTTCCAGAAGAGCAGCGGGAGTTCGGGGGACGCTGCAATAAGCTTTTCAATAGGCTGCTAGCATCCGTGTTCAAGGGTCTGTCACGGCGCAGCAGGGCTTCTTCTTGCGCCATCGCGGGATGCACTGCCGCCAGCTTGGCAATGCTTTCATTAGGCTTGCGGGGGCAGTGAATTACGTACTTTGTACGATCTTTCTGTGTAGCCTTTGTTTGTTTTGCTACAGCTCTGGGCTGCAACTGGGCACTTGCGCCAGCTTCCTTCTCCTGAACTCTGGCGACGGACAGAGTACAGTTGCCGCAACGCATCGTCATCTGAACAACGCAAAGATACCCCTCAGATGCTCACCCAATGAAAGATGCGGGACCACGTGGAGACAACATTGTACAAGCATTCCAACTGTCACGGCGCAGCTCGGCGTGGACCGTGCTTCGAAAGTTCGAAACATCAACTGTCCTTGGCACCGCGCCCTATTCGCTGCGTCAGCTACACGATAATTATTAACATCTACTCGTACGAATACCGATTACGGATACTGTATGCCTACGGCAATCTATTCGTCGTTTCCCCCATGCCCCAGAAGGTCTTCCGGCTCCATTGGTGCACCACCTTGGCCTGCTTCCGCTGCACCTCGTCCCACAGGCGTGCCGTCAGGAACTTGTAAATGTAGACACTTGCGCCGTGGAAGCTGACGCCGTGGTCGCTGTCCGTAAAGGCCATCATCTCGAACTTGTCGGGCGAGACGCCGTTGCCGACGAGCAGGTCCACCAGCGCCGCCGCGTTCTGGTAGTGCACGTTGTCGTCGCCCGTGCCGTGCATGAGGGAGAAGACGCCCGCCAGTCTCTTGAAGCCGGCCGACCGGCGCACCGCCGTCTCGTTGTACCCGGCGGCGTTGCCTGCGAGCGTCTTCATGTACCGCTCCGTGTACATGGAGTCGTAGAAGCGCCAGTCCGAGACGGGCGCCGTGCTGAGGCCAAAGGTGAAGACGCCCGCGTCCGCCTCGATGGTCTTGGCCGTCAGGTAGCCGCCAAACGACCACCCCCACATGCCTACGTGGTCCGCGTCGATGAACTTGTTCTGCGCAATGAGCTGCTGCGCGGCCCAGATCTGATCCCTGGGCTCGAGGCGGCCGAGGCGACCCGTGATGGCGGACCGGAACTTGCGGCCCTTGAAGCCGGTGCCCCGGTTGTCGACGATGTACGTAATAAACTGCAGCTCGGGCTCCGACGCGATGTACGCATTCCACCCGTACGGCTGGAACGACTTATCCACGCTCTGAGAGTTGGGCCCGCCGTAGGGGTTGAACAGCACGGGATACCGCTTCGAGGGGTCAAACTTTGGCGGTAGGATCTGCCGCACGTTGAGGGAGAAGCCATCGGGGTGTTTGAGCTCAAAGTAGGTGATTTTGGGGAGGCTGTACTCAGCAATGGCCTTGTAGACGTCGGCGTTGCTCGTGATGGTCCTCAGCGGCTTGGTGCTGTTCGAGGCGTAGAGCTCCTGGTACGGCACGTCGGGACCCTGGTACGACAGGATGTAGTAGCCGCCCTTGGAGGAAAAGTCGGCCGAGAAGACCGCCGCAACCTTGTCGTCGACGAGCGGGACAATCTTCCTTGTCGCGTACGAGACGCTGTAGACGTGGCGTTCGGTGCTGTGGTGCGTGGTCGCGCTGAAGTAGACGAGGCTGCGCTCGGCATCGACGTAGAGAATAGAGGCGACTTCCCAGTCGCCAGACGTCAGCTGCGTGGGCTTGCTGCCGTCGACGGGATACAGGTAAATGTGCTGCCAGCCTGACGCGTCGGACAGGTCCACGTAGCAAGTCTTGTTGCTGCCGCCCCCGAGGCTCGTGCTGCCCACGTACTGAATCGCCATCGAGTTCTCCAGCCATCCGTCTGTGCCGTCACGCTCCCGGACGACCTTGGACGTCTTGGCCTCTGGGTCGACGACGACGTGCTTGTCCCTGTCCTGGACGCGGTTGAAAACGCGGTAGATGACGGACGAGTGGCCCTGGGTCACCCACGCGACCTCTCCAATGATGGCCTCGCCCTCGGGAAAGGAGTCGATCGGCACGGGGCTGGACTTCTTGGCCTGGACGTCCAGAATGTTGAACTGCACCGTGGGGTTCTTCGACCCGACCTTGGGGTAGCGCAGCGCGAGCTCCTTGGGATACGGCGGCGCCACCTTTTGGCCAGCCATGTAGTAGGGGATCGTAAAGGTGCCGACGCCCGTCTCGTTGAAGCTCAAGAAGGCAACGTACTTGGCGTCGGGCGAGAACCACAGCGCCGAGCGGTCGCTGAGAATCTCCTCCTCGTAGACCCAGTCGGGCACGCCGTTGAACATGTCAGGCCCGCCATTCGTCGTAATTCGGTGGATCTCTGCGTCGCCATCGCGGAGGAACAAGTTGTTGCCTCGCACAAACGCAATGGAGTTGCCCGTGGGCGCAAGAGCCGCGTACTGGATGTCGCCGGCCTGGTCCTCGACCAGAGGGACCTTTTCGCCGCTCTGGATGTCGAGGATGAAGTAGTCGGAAACGTACGAGTGCCGGTACTGCTTCGTCGCGTTGGAGGCGATGAGCAGGGCGCGCTGGTCGTGGCGGATCCAGTACTCTCGCATGTCCTCGGGGAGCTGCTTGGCGGGCACGAAGACCTTGGCGTCATTCGTGGCGATGCTTTCCAGCACGAGGTCGTTGTTGGCATTGGAGGCAACATACTGGCCGTCGGCGCCGGTGGAAACCCAGCGGACAGACTGGTACGATGCCCGGATCTTGTGCGAGGCGACGGTCTCGTTGTAGGTGAGCAGGCGGCTGCCGTTGCCCGTCGGCTGGCGAGGCTGCCGCGGTGGCTCAATGGCAAGGGCCAGCAGCGACAGCAGGGCCAGCAGTGCCGCCGACTTGCCGAGAGGGAGAAGCATCTCGGCGACTCTGCTCCCTGTGCACGATGAGGACCGGTCAAAGAGCGAGGTGACGCTGGAAGCAGCGCCAATTCCTTCTCCTGGTGTTCACCGAGCAACCCGGCAGCCTGTATCGCACGACACCCATCTGACAGAGCAGTTGAGGCCTGTGCTTCATGTTACAGTGACTGGACCAGCAACGAACCGCAGAGAGGCAGGGTCGCGTGTGCCACGCCCACGACTAATGCACTGCGGCTCGCTCTGTTATGTTATGGATACAACCCGCGCCGTCTTGTGCGACCTTCCCCATTTGTCCTCGCAAGGCCGCCATTCGCGTTATCTCTCGGGGACTTTGGAGGCTTGGCAGATCACTTCCCGTCCGGAGCGTTGCATCGGCTTTGCATTTGTCTGTCTCGGCAGCTGTCTCCTCACCGTCCACGCCATCGCCAACGAAATGGGGCTGTGAACCGAAGCTGCCGTCATGCCAATGACGAGGCAGCACGACTGAACATAAGTGTTGAGACTACCTAGGGACGACAAAACCACTGTGCGGGCCATTAACAATACAACGTACGCAGTAACCCGGCCGGGACAACGGATGAGCGGCATGGACACAGGAGATCCCTTGGGCAGCGGTAAGGCTTATGGGTCCCCTCAGTAAGAAGGATTTGTTGGTACTTCTATCACAAGCCAATGATCTAGTTAAAAGAAGTATCATCAATGCGCCAGCATCTGATTGGTTTTTGACCCTGTAATTTAGGACCCACAAGCCTTACGACTTGTTGACGAATACCTGGCTCAGCTTGCGGTCCCTGCGGAAATTCACAGGTCATCACCGGAAATTCACAGGTCATCACCGGCACGAACACATTGACCACGGAGCAAACGCCAAGGTGAATAACTCGCAAACCAATCACCGTGGCGGGGTACTCTGGGTCCGTTGTGGCGGGTGCCTGGGTCCTCTCCTAGTGTGGTGTGGAGGGGCCAAGCGTTCACAGACACCGTGAAAACGGCTTACACGAGCCCTCTTGCTGCCGCACAGAGTGATGCCGGAGCGAATTGTCAGCACTCGGGCTCGCAAACGATATGACTACTTCGTACAATGCTTTTGTAATATCACATAATCACTATTTGTCAATTGAGGGGGCTCAAGCCCCCCAGCCGAATCTCCCGTAACTCGCATCGGCGTAAAGCGAGCCGGTTAAAGGGCCGTGATTAATAGATAGGCCTTGTCACGGCTGATGACAGGCGATCGGACCAGCGAGCCTTCCTCCCGCAGTTCCTCACGGCACAATCCGAGTTGACTTGTGCCGCCCTTCATCATGGCATCAACGAGAGAGTGCGCCACTGAGCAATCGTGGCGTCTTCCCCATGGCTAGCGCTCTTGCACCAGGCAGAAACCGCCGTCTTGCACCCATTCTCGTCGAAAATCACCGTTACTGCCTGGCCGTTGACTGCGGCGGCTGCCACAGAGGCTTCACGTTTGCCTCCGTCATGGTCACATCATTACTTGGTGCTCGACGACGCAATACTCCAAGCCTCCAAGTATAAAAAGTGCATTGGCAGGACAGCTTTGACAAGATCGAGCCCACTGATAAACATTTCATTCATTCACGACGTCTTCCTGCTTCACAGCATTCCAACAACTCGCCTACCTCTACAATGTCTGCATCTGTCGCTGCGCCGACCCCAAAGGTAACGAGCCGCCCAAACCCTCCAATGCGCTCCGCTTTCTAACATGGATGACGTACCAGGTGGTGAGCCGTGACGAATGGCTCGTCGACCGCAAGGCGCTGCTGGAAAAGGAAAAGGAGCTGACGCGCGCCAACGACGCCCTCTCCGCCCAGCGCCGAGCGTTGCCCATGGTCAAGGTGGACAAGCCATACGTCTTCAAGTCGCACGCCAACGGCAAAGTGACGCTGGAGGAGCTCTTTGGCGGTAAAAGCCAACTCATCGTCTACCACTTCATGTTCGCCCCCGAGTCAGAGGAGGGCTGCCGCGGGTGCGCGCATATTGGCGACGCCCTGCCGGACGTCCGCCACATGCGATTCAAAAACACCAGCCTGGTCTGCATTTCCCGCGCGTCGCCAGAGAAGCTTGAGGCGTTCAAGGCCCTCAACGGCTGGACCTGGCCGTGGTACTCGAGCCAGGACTCAGACTTTAATTACGACTTCCACGCCAGCAACGACGAGACCGTGGGCCCCATGGAGCTCAACTTTCGCACAAAGAAGGAGATGGAAGCCCTAGACAAGGGCTGGTACTCCGGCGACGTGCCCGGCTTCAGTGTCTTCTACAAAAAGGGCGGCGACATCTTCCACACATACTCGACGTTTGCCCGCGGTGGAGACAAGATCATGCCGACTTTGGCACTGCTTGACATGACGCCCCTCGGCAGGCAGCTCGGTCCATGGGGACCAGCTGAGTTTAAACTCAAGCACGAATACGATGAGAAAGTCTGAGTCTGAGAGGCAAGACGCAGCAAGGTCTGGTGTCGTAAAATATGCTGCTCGGATGGCTCATTGGATTATCAGCAGCATTTCCGTCTTTACTGTCAATAGGTAATTTCTGAATAAGACAGTCTTTCATGTTTTCACCGCTGGAACCCGTTCATGACCGCCGTGCTGGCTGTCGATTAACCCACATCGCGCCAAGCCCAATCATATCTCGGCATCCCGGCGTCTCGGTCGCGCCGCCAAACGACATGCGGCTGGTTTTCCTCGCCTCGGCAACATCTGAAGTCTCGGCCACCGACATGCGGCTAGGTTGAGCCGTTGGGTCGCAGCCGGGCGAAATGAACAGGTACGGATTACGAAGAATGGCTAACCGATATTGATTCACCTCTTATTAGCGGGGCGTCGGCCAAGGGGCTGTACGGAGATTTTACGGAGCGGCCGCGCTTGCTTCGGAGACATTGAGGCGGCATCTGCAAGAGAGCAACAAGCAGTGAACGCTTGCTGTCTCTTCTTCACCCTCCAATCGCGGCTTCCCTAGTTGAACGCTTGATCCCGTGTGCTGCTCAAGAATCACAGATTATGCTGCTTTCCGATGGCTTGTCCGAGAAACTGGAATCAGCTGTGTCAATTGCCACCATGCAAGCGCGGCGGGCGCAACGCAACACCCTTGTTCATGCTTGACGATACGAGAGCTTGTATCCGTACTCCGTGCTCGTGGTCCCAGACCCAGCGCGTCCGCGGATCGGATTGCGTCATACGGGAGGGAACGTGTAACACACGCGGGCCGCGATGGAGACGGGGAACTTTTTCGCTGTTGATCTCCTCCTGTATTAGGCAAGTGGTCAAATTACCGACCGGCGTTGAAGCTCGAGCCGCGCCAGGTCAGCGCGGCGACTTGCAGCCGGCACGACCCAACCGATCACGGCAGGATCGAAGAGTGAGCTACGAGTATCATATCGCCGATGCGTGGAGAAGCCGCTGGGAAAGGCAGCTGTCTAGGCCGGTGGCTGTAGTCGTACACCGACTGTTGATCGATGCAGGTGATCAGCCTCGGCCTGGAAGCACGTTGTCTCTCGCAGCACAATGGAAACGGGATATTAATTGTGACGACCGTACTTCGTATAAATGGTAACTGATGCCCCCGCAATGCGAATCTCCGGTTGCTCGGCGTCATTTTCGCTGGCGCAATGTGTTGGCACTAGGCACTGCGCAATTCGGCTCCGTGAATCGTCGACAAGATGCGGAACCGGTTGCTTTTGTCGCTTGTTGGACTCTGGGCAACGGCGGCCACGGCACGCAGCGCCGAGGCAGATGCGCTTCTCCAGAGGCTGCACGGTTATGAGAGTCGCAGCTACGAGGCGTTTGAGGAGACGACGATTCGCGCGCGATCCGACGCTGGACACCGATTCCTGAACAACGCTACTTCCAGTGAGTCTCGCACCGACCCGTGATTCCTGGCCTGGCGCTGACTGGGCCTTGCAAGGGTTTGCTGTGAACGGCTCGGGTCTCCCAGAAGTCGGCTTCGATGTCGGCGAGTCGTACGCCGGGCAGTTACCCGTCAGCGGCAAGCCGAATGAGAGGGATCACCTGTACTTTTGGTTCTTCCCCACGGCCAACGAGGAGCACGAGAAGGAGAAGGAAATCGTCATTTGGCTCAACGGAGGCGTGAGTTGTACCTCGAGCGCACACCCGTGACGACGTGCCGTTCACAGATGCTAACAGCGGCAATTAGCCCGGCTGCTCTTCTCTCTTGGGGTTCCTGCAGGAGAACGGCCCGTTCCTCTGGCCGTCTGGCACTTTGAAGCCAGTGCCCAACCCCTGGAGCTGGCACCGACTCACAAACGTCGTCTGGATCGAGCAGCCCGTCACCGTCGGCTTCTCCCAGGGCAAGGCTACAGCCAAGGACGAGGACGACGTGGCGAGGCAGTTCCTCGGCTTCTGGAAGAACTTCATCGACACCTTTGGCATGCACGGCTGGAAGGTGTACATTGCTGCGGAATCCTACGGCGGCTACTATGGCCCGTACATCGGCAGCCACATGGTCAACTCCAACGACACCAAATTTAACAATCTCCAAGGCCTGATGGTCTACGACGGCATCATGTTTGACGACATGATCCAGTCCAACGCGATCATAGAGCCCTTTGTGCAGCAACACTACGACCTTATGCCGCTCGACGACAGCACCATGCAGCGCATCCACGACATCTCCCAGCGCTGCGGCTTCACCGAGTGGAACAAGAAGTACCTGACATACCCGCCCTCGGGACCGGCGCCGCGCAACCCGCCGGGAGTCAAGGTCTTCCCCAACGGCACCGTGGTGGCTGAGAGGGAGTGCGGATCGCTCTTTGACATCGTCTATGCCAAGTCGCTGCTCGCGAACCCCTGCTTCAACATCTACAACATCCCAGACCACTGTCCCCAGGTCTTCGATCCGCTCGGCCAGAAGCCCTACTTTGACCGGGCGGACGTGAAGCGGGCCATCAACGCACCCCTAGATGTCACATGGTCCCAGTGCGTTGATGGAGTGTTCAACTCGTCACAGGGCGACCAGTCCGCGCCACCGGGCAAGTACGAGCTGCCCAACGTCATCGACAAGACCAAGAACGTCATCCTCGCCCACGGTGCAATGGACTTTATCCTGCCGCTCAACGGAGTGCTCCTGGGCATCCAGAACATGACTTGGGGTGGCAAGCTGGGATTCCATACCGTGCCGAGCGACCCCTTCTACGTGCCGCTCTACGGCTTCAAACCTCTGTCCCAATCGCCCTACTACGGACAGGACGTGCCCTCAGGCTCTGGCGTGGTTGGGACCGCGCACCATGAGCGCGGGCTGACGCTGGTTGTGACGCAGCTGGCGGGACACCAAGGACCTGGCTACGCGCCCGCCTCGTCGTTCCGACACCTGGAGAAGCTGGTTGGCAGGGTACACAGCCTGAGCGACAAGACGCCCTTTACCCTTCCCTACTTGAGAAACATTACGCAAGTGAAGGGGCCATTGGGCAGGGGAACTGTAAAGATCCCTTGCTTGGGACGGGGCTGTTGAGGTTGAGGCGGACGACGTCGAGCTTCAAACCAGCAATTAGAATGACGGAATGTGGCCCGCGGCAGCGTTTGTAAATGTCGTAGACCCGTACGTACGGTGATTAATTAGTACGAAGTATTTTTGACTGAATTGCAACAAGTGGAAATTGCGCTGTGATTTCACGATTCCAAAGCAGCGCCAATATATCTACAATTCTGCTCCCAAGTTGATTGACGTCGCTGAGCTATGTATGCCTTAACCACTTATGCCCACGAAGACGAAATGTCAATGAAGCAAGATATGTACCGAGGGCTGTCGCCTCGTTTCTTTCTTTAGGCAACGCCTCAGTCCAAGACAGACGGCAGGCCCTCCTCCTGGACTTCCTTGGCGGCCGCGTTGTAAGCGACAATGGCCTCGTCGTGGGCCTTTCTGAGCTCCTCATGCGTATCCCGCTTGGTGGAATTGCCGCCGCCAAACATGCGCACGGCGGAGTAGTACACGTCGGCCAGCTTCTCGCAAGCCCTTTTGGCGGAGACTTGTCCGCACTGAAAGTACAGGCTTTGCAAAGATGGATGTTAGTGGCTTAATGGGGGACAATGACTGTAAATGCAGACGTACTCGATCTTGAATTTGGTGTCAATTTTGGCCTTGGCGGCCTCGGCGAAGCGATTCTGGATTCGGAAGTTTCGGTAGCCGAAGTCGTGGCGGTGGCAGGCCGGGAGGTAAGGGAAGCCGAAAGGGTTGTCAAGGGATCTGGTGCATCCGTCCGAGGACCAGTTTAGCGTCGAGGGCTCCCTCTTGTTGCGGCGGGCAGTGAACTGGGGCAGGGAGATGCCAAACATGAGCTGGTCAACGATGGACTCTGGGTTCTGGCGCTTCAGGCTGCCTCCCTTGGCAGAAGGAACGGCCACCGCCATCGAGGCGAGGGCGGCGAGAACAGCGTTAAACTTCATGATGGCGACTAGCCCGCCGGAGATTAGGCGAGAGAGGAACAAAAGCGTGAGTAACAGTTCCGGAAGACTCTGGGATTTTACTCGTCCAGCCACGAGCTGACCAAGCCGAGACTAGGCGAAGAAAGCCTGACAACCGCTAGCCCATGCTGATGACCCCACGGACAGAACGTCGAGCAAGGTTCCAGAGTCAACGGCTTGGCCCGGCGCTCGACTTGGAATTACCCAATCGAGCACACCACCTGTATACGCGTGGAGCTGCCATTGGCCGCACGGACGCGGCTCCAGATGCCGGGTGGAATAAGGCGATCAGGTGGCTCGGGAACAGACCGGTGCCAAGACGGGCCTGGCAGTGTTGAATGGCAGGATGATGGCCGCGTGCGCATCTGATGTCCGCTCCGGGGACCAGGGTCCTGTGCCAGCCAGATCGGCCATAGCAGCCAGTATTAACAGCGCAACACTACGTTACCGATGCGCCTTTTGGATATCATACGACGAGCTGGACTCGCATCCTGCTGGGAAGGATTCGAGGGCCATGTGGCTAGAGTTACGGGATGTAGAGAACGGACATTCACCCTCTCCGCCTGTCCCCACGGCTCAGGCAACTCTACTAGACGCAAAAGTGGTTGGTATATTGGCAGACAACATATATACAGCAAGAATCATTCGCTTCAACGCCTTCTCCCCGGTACCCGGTACACCGTTCGTTCATGCTCCAGCAGCGAGCCCGGCGAGCAGGCCGCAGAGTACCCGAGCCCACGTTGCCGTCTCCAACAAGCGCCTGATGCCCCTCCCCGCGCTCTCATCGTCGCCGCCACCGCCGCTGCCGCCGCTGCCGCCGCTGCCGCCGCCGTCCCCTGCCGCGCCCGACGAGGCCAGGACCTTTTGCCCGGTTGGATAGCGAATGTTGTAGACGGGCGCGCCGTTGAGCAGCACAGGAACGCCCAAGGCATGCGTGCAGTTGGCCTGGTTAGCCTCGGGCCAGTCCAGATTACACTGCTCGTCGTAGCCCAGGGTGCAGACGGGGTCGAGGATGTTGAAGAGGGCGTAGTGCTTGGCAACCCAGCTGTCCGGGCGGGCCAGGCAGCTGGACAGGAAGTTCATGCTGTTGGCGGCGCTGAGCGGCAGCCGGCCGCCCTTGGTGTGGATGAGGTCCTCGCAGTTGGAGGCATCGACGCTCTCAAACTGCATATCGACGGATCCGCCCGCCGTCGGCTTGTCCGTGGCCGAGTGGCCCGTGTACAGGTAGTTCCAGGCGTCGTAGCTGACGTCGTGCGCGCCCCCGGACTGGTCAGCGCGGAGGAGGTAGACGTTGCGGCCGCCGTAGGAGAGAGACACGCAGATGTTGTCGCAGTCGATGGCGTCCGGCCAGTAGGCGACGCGGTTGGTGTTGATCTTGCATCCCAGGACGCCGACAGAGGACGAGTAGCTGTCGTGGGGCGTCGCGCCAACCGTTCCGCTCTGCCTCTTGCCGGGCGCCGCCGAGGCATGCGGTGGAAAGAGCGGCAGGATCGAGAGGGTGACCAAGGAGTGGAATCGCATCGTGGCGGCGAGCGGGTTGTGTTAGGAGGAGCCCCGTTGATCCATGCATCAAGCAAGGCCGAGCACGCTGAGACGCGGGGGCGGAGGCGACCCCGGATGGAGCAGTTGACGCGCAGCTACGACCGATGCCGCGCAGCGACGCTCATCCTGCGTCGAGACGAGTGGACGGCCTCGAGATGATGGAGAAGGTGGAGAATATCGCGAGCTGGAGCGCGATAAAGGGGCTGCCCCGGTTCATCCCCCTTTCGGAGTAGCGCGGCGCCTGATCGCCAGGCACAGCGCCAAAAATGGGCAGAGACATTTGCACGGATGGGCATCCATCGGCGGCAGGAGAAGCGACGATTGGCGCGTGCTGCGGGCAGAATCCGCAATCGCGATTCTTCCAGTGGCACTGGACTGAAACAACGCGCGCGAATGGAGCAACGCTTTCCGTACCTAGCAAGTGCCAGTGTAAAGCCGTTGCTTGGATCCGACTTTTAAGCTTAATATTAAGCTCAGCCTCCAGCGTTCCACCTGGGCGACAAAACATACGTCCCCCCGAGCCCAAGGGCCGCAGCTTAGAAGAGTTGCATGCCGTATTATTTACTAGTACACCGCCGACAAGGCCAACCCACGTGGCCCTTCCCCCGAATGCACCAAGTTACTCTCTCATGCTTTGGTATTTACAGCGCACAAGTTGTGCAGCCCCCTTTGCCTGCTTCGACATTCTATTCCCAAAGAGCGTTCATATGCCTAATAGCTCACGCTAAAGATCTGCCAATGGCCGGGACAGCTGACAAACGACAGCTTCTTGCTACCGTCGGCATTCAAGTACTTGCCAGAGCCCTTGAGTCTGAAGGTGTAGCCCTTGCTCGGCTCGTAGCCCGTCTCAAACACCATGGCGTTCTGCTTCTCCTTGCACATGAGCCCGCCCTGGCATATGAACCGGTTGTCGGCGACGCTCTGAATGGTGAACTCGCTGCCTCCGAGCTGAACGGCATGGATGACCCAGCGATGCAACTCGCGCTTGTGACCCTTGGACGCGCGAGTCAAGGTCACGTTAGAATCAGAACGGCACTTGCCCGGGTTCGTCAAAGCGAGGCCGTTCGCCTCCAAGACCAGGAAACGACCCTCCGTCAGCTTGCCGCGCACAGTCTTGAATCCACGTTCCACAACCGACGTGAGGTCGCCAATCACGCCGCCACCTTTGTACGGCACGGGCGGCCGCGTCTCGGAGTACCTGGACTGGCAGTAAGACGACCCGTCATAGTTGCCCTGCGAGTTGCGATGCGGCTCAGCGGCGAATGGGAGCTGTGGCACGGTGTAGTCTGGATTCTCAAAGTCGAAGGCGTTCACCAGGTCGCCCATGTGCTCTCGGCGCCAGTGCACCATCTCGTCGGTCGTCACATTCTTGCCCTTTGCGGCCTGCCATTTCTCCACAAAGAGGACTTGCGAGCTGTGGTCCGTGTGCTCGGTGTAGACGCCGCCGTTTCGCGTCCACGGCGAGATAATGTAGAACGGCAGACGGAAACCCGGGCCGATGAAGGTGTGCCCAACCTGACCCCAGGGGTCATCGATCCACTCCGCTGGGGTCCCGTCGGGGGACCTGTAAGGGTCAACGTGGTCAAACCAGCCGCCAGTCTCGTCGTAGGAGACGATCAGGACTGTCTTGCTGTACTTGGGGGAGTTGATGACGGCTCGGGCGATCTTGTCCTGCAGCCACGCGCCGTCGTGGGGGGAGTAAGGCGGGTGCTCAGAAAGCTCCGTCGGCCCAACGATAAAAGACACTTCGGGAAGAGTTCCGCTGGCGGCTTTCTCGTAAAATGAATCGAGAGGCAATCCCTTGATGCCCTTGTTATACAGGGGCGAATCCTTCTTGGCGTCTTGGAACTGCTTAAACCACGCGTACGGGTTGTCGTCGAAGTTGTCGGCATCTTGGAAGACCTGCCACGAAACCCCGGCATCCTCGTAATTCTCCCCGGATGTTTTCCACTGCAGCGGATAGCAGTTGATGCCACCTTTTTCGCAACCGGGGGTCTCGTTGTTGTCAATGTACGGGTTGCCGCCCTGATCCGGGCGCTGCGGCGAGCCAGGGGAGTTGATGGACCCCGAGATCCAGGCGACTCTGTTGGGGTTGGTAGAAGAGACTATCGACTCCTGCGCAACACGGTTAGAAGTCCTGTCGCGCCCAGGCCGCGCTGGTCTCAACATGTGGTAGACCGCCCACCTGGTACATGTCCCCCACAACCCAGCCATCTGCCAACGCCCACTGCGTTGGAAGGTCCTCCTTCTTGTAAAAGCCAATACTCCAGGGCGTGTTGTTCATGGCCCAGTGGTCGTTGGTGCCAAAGTTCCAGGCGGCGTGGTTCTGGTACCAGCCGTTGCTGCCGGCCGACATGCACTGCGTCGCCTCGGACCAGTTTCCACCAAGGTAATTGAGATACCAAGGGGTGACGTACTGTGCATCGGTGGTTAGGGCTGGTGTGGTCAATTGCTTCCACACAGGGACATTGCCATTCATTTGGAGGTTTGCATCCTTGAAGCCCCGGACGCCTGCCATGGTACCGAAATAATGGTCGAAGGCGCGGTTTTCTGACGAAACTGTCAGCCACACAGAACACAAGTCTCCGCTTTCAGCGAGACTTTGTTACCCTGCATGAACAGAACGACATGGTCGATATCTGCCAGGCTACCAGCATTGGCAAAGTGTGCGAGGGCGCAAACTGCCGCCGCGATGGGCGCAGCGTATTGGAAAGCTGCCATTGTCGGAACGCGTCGCTGTCCCCTGGACAGAGGCGCGCAGCAAGGAGCGTACGTAGAGTCTTTATAACGCATCACCACCCCAGCAACAGGGGAAGAAGCGTCGAATTGGATCGCCCCATTTCAAATCCGCGTGCAACGAGACGCTTCCAACAGGGCTACCAATCGAGCCAGCCGACGAGGACACGGGGACGTCGCACGGCATGCTGTACTCGTACCCCGCCGCGGCTTTGTGGGCATCGGGATCGTAGGAGTGGGTTGGTGGCATTTTGGCTCCGAAGCTGGCACCAAAGGGGCAGGTCGGCAAGGGCTCTCGTGTGTTTGACCTGGTCGTCGGTCAGCGATTCGACATGCTCGTAAAGAAGGCCCCAAGTCCGTGCGGTTCAGAAGTGTGCAGTCAGTTAAGCCAATTGGGTTGCAAGACGGCAAACGTAATTAGGCTATTTCGAGCCAGCCAAGACGAGCCCGCGGGCGGGTGAGATTGTCGCCACCAAGTGATGAATTGCTGACATGTTGTGACCAGCCTCTAGGTCAGAGCGACTTATGTTGCAACTCGATGGACCGTTGCAGCATGCTTGACAGCAGATAACACACGCTCACACAGCATGCAGCTGGTAAGCTTGTCACACCAAATTCATCGGCGATTACTGGTGACGTAATAGTACCAGACTTGGGAGTTTGGTCAGATGTCAGGTTTGCCGTCCGTGTCGATAAATGAGCCCCCACCATCGCTGGAGTCGCATTTACAGTCGACGGAGCCAACGTTGCTCGGAGGTCATCCGATAACGTACGGGTACTCCGTACTAGTAGATGCATGGTTACTTCTCGGGTCTTGGCATTCTCTCTTCCTAGAACGAGGGAAAGCTTGTGCTTCGGATTGGTGGCTCTGAGGGCAAGACACGATCGCAGAGAATCCGTTTGGGGCCGTAGGAAACCCAGCCTATGGGCGGGTCTGTTTTAGCCCATTCGTGCAGATAACTCATCCAAGCCGATGGGTAGCTCGATCCAGAGCCAAGTCGACGAGTACGTGAGCCGTGCGATGCCCGTCGAGATCGACTTCTGGACCGAGGACGACTTCTGGCGCAAGGGCCTCGGGCGTCTCATTCCAGATCACCGGCTCTTGCCGCCTGGAGAGGACCGCTTCCGCGTGGTGCGCATCGTCGGCGCTGACGTGTATCCTTGCGGCGGGACTCATGTCGACACTACAGACCCGTGCGGTTCAACGGTTGTGAAGAAGATCTCTTGGGGCAAAGGCATAAGCAGAGTTAGCTACACGGTCTCTTAACAAATAACCATTTGAAGCATGTAAACCCCAGCACAGCCAACCAGTCAGTCGACAGAGTACGACGAGCAACGTGTCCGAGCTAGCTCGGTTGTCAACGATGAAGCAAAATACAACTCCCCTCGTAACAAACGCTGTGGCCGTTAACATCTTTCCAAATTACTACTCAAACCATGATGGCCGTATTGCCCGTATCCGTAAAGGGCGCATGCTTGACATCAGCGCCAACGACCAAGACCTGCCCGTGACCCTTATTGGGAGCGGGACATTTGGGCTGTCCCTGGCGGCCTGCCGGACATACCTGCCCTCGGCCTCCTACCTAGCCATCGTGGGTGTGCGCCCCGATCTTCAATCTCATGTCCATGCGGTGCTTCCACATATCTTCGAAGCACCCCCATCAACGCACAGCTGCACTCCCGGAGGCTGTCAAAAGCAGAGCCATCGTCCAAGAGAGCGGCCCAGAGAATCTGGTTAAGACTCAGCTTTAAGCTGAAGTAGAAAGACACGCTTGTCCCGACGCTCTTTTTTGGACAAGGACTTCCAGCGTCCTCGCATCACAGGGCCAACAAAAGGAACCTGGAAGTGGTACAGGAAGAGGAGAGGCGAATGGCCTGAGCACAAACCGCACGCATATGATGGCATGTATTCAGCGGGGTAGGTAACAGAGAAGGTCCCTCGCAAGTGCTACGCATTCTTGAGACGATCTGCATTTCGGGTCCCGGCAAGAAGCACTGGCATGTCGGCGACTTCGGTTGGACAGGACGGAAGAAATGAACGGATCATAGTAGATCCGCATTGCTTAGATAGATCGGCGAGACGACTGATGGGAAAGCTGAAAAGCATATAGGTAGGTAGCGGAAGGGAATACAATTTTGGGGAGGGGGAACCGAGGTAGGCACACGAGCAGTGGTCAAGAGACGGCCTGGCCACGGGCTCTGCGGCTGACCTTTACTCCGGCGCCTAGCGTCCAGGTGCCCGATTCCCTGGGCTGCCGGCTGGAGCGACAATCGAGCAAGTTGCGGAAGGCCTTGTCCTTCTGGATGGAAGCAGCGGCGTGTTGGTCGACCCAGGGTTTGGGGTGAGCCAATCACGGGACGCGGAGCTAGCTCCGACTCGAGTCAGCCAATCTCGCGTGAGTCCGCCCAGTCCATCCAGAGCATCATCAAGCCCCGGCTTCTTCATCAGCCTCCCGCCGCATCACGCCTCGAGAGGCAGCCAGGGACTGAAGCCTTCCCCCTGCAAGCAGGTTCACGCGCCTCTTTGGCACACGCGGGTTGCCTTGCCGGGCGAGCCGCCATTGGCCGCGAGGCGCGACGAAGCTCGGGGGAGAGGGGGGGGAGGCCCGAATCCCGCGGTTTGGCCTTGATCCCGCAGCCCCATCGTCGACCTACGCCATGCGCCCAAGCACTCGTCGATAGGAAAGGAGCCGTCTGCATAGCGAGGCGTTGCTGGCAGGCGGATGAGCAGCTGAGGTAGCCACAGCCTCGAAGCCGACACGGTAACTCGATGGACATAGATGCTGCATGGCGAATCCTCCATGGAGCAGTGAGCTCTGAAGCCCATCCGGAGCCAGTTCCGTTCGACACCGCCGCCAAGAGCCAGCACTGCACCGGTCAGCATCAAGCAGTCTCGGGACACGATAAGTAGGCAAACAGCGACCAAGGCAAGGCAGATGCGGCGCAGTTGAGCATGCACCAGACGGCCACCACCAGACGCGGCGGAACCGAACCGGGCAGATGTCGCCGCAGTGTCGAACCAAGGCATGGCAGGATTCGCGACATCACTTGATCGCTTGACCGACTGCGATTCCTCCCCTTAATTGGAATTTACGCCAACCCAGTGTCGAGATGGAGACGGGTTCCGGGATCATCGGTGTGGGATTGGGCGCCAACCGCAGCATCGTCATCGCCTTGCTGTTCTTCCGTGGTCCTCTCTTTTACATCCGCCTCCGCCTTGTAACCCCCTCTGGGGGAGCAGGGGTTCCCGCCCTCTGTCGAGCGCCCCGGCGGCATCTCGATATCGCGGCATCGCCGGGTCGTGCTCGGGGTTTTTGGCTGGGGAGTGCATCATTTTTCTGGCGCAGGTGAGCCAGACTTTCACTGTGCTGCGTCGCGGCAACCAGCGTCCGTCAAAGTTGCCAGAGAGCGACCCCCTGAATGGAACAAGGTTGCTCTGCCTGCTCCACTCGGCTTTGCAGCGTCGGGGGTCATGCGTGGTGTTTTGGCAGAACGCCTCCGTGTCGAGGGACCACGTGCTGAGGGACCAAGCTCGCTCTGGCATGCCGAGGATGTCGAGCAGAGCTAGACGCCGCGTCGGAGCTTGCCACACGACTGGCGATGGCGGAAGTACGGGGCCGAGTTTTGAGGAGTATGCTGTGCTGCTGGCGGGCGGTGCTTGGGTTTGTTCGACACCGATGACAGTTGGATTCGGGGAGTCGGGAGGGAGTGGATTGGCGACCCCATGGCCGTCGGCCCACCACGCAGTTGATCAGAAAGAGGCACCCAAGTGCAAGCCAGGCTACACCCTTCGACGCTACAAAGGAGTGATCCATCCGATGGCCCGATTCGTCGACCGCTGGCGACGCTCTATTGTCGTCAATGTCCTGACTTGAGACTCGGGCCACTAGAAACGCTACAACACGTTTCACGTGACCATATCCGAATATGGAATAGCCGCCGGTGATGGGTACAGACTCGCGGAGGCGCCTCCTTGTCTGAACTACTTCGTACGACGTGCGAGAGCATTGTGGCTTGGCATTAATGTTCCCGCAGGTTTCCCCTTCTTCCATGACAAGAAGTCGCTGCAGCTTGCCAAGAGGTTACGCATTCACAATTCGGATGCTGTCATATTATCCGCCCGAGCTATTAGTGCCAGGGCTCCGTTGCGGAGGGGCATTGCTTCATTCTACAGAATGTGGCCTTGGCTAGAGACGAACACCCGAGGCAAGGCAAAGTTGCCTGCGTCGAACGGAAAAGGCGTTCGACACCAGCAGGTCCGGTCGCAACTGTTCTCGACATCATGCTTGCTCGAGGCAGCTGCCCCTATTGCCCAGGTGGTCGCGCATACGTGTGTTACGCCGAAGCTGAGAGATGCTGCCTTCCAGCCTGATAATCCACACAAGAATCTGTCTTCAGTCTGTTGCCATACCTATTTCAATCCCAAAGGTACCTTGGGTGCCTGGAAAACCCCCCTTGCCGAGTGCCTCAAAGGCGGCACCAGGCTCCCTCCCCTCCCACTATTATCGAAACAACAGTTTCAGCGGGGTCGAAAACAATCCGACCAAAGCCGTCTGCTCGCCCATCTCATTTCAAAGAGCAATGGCTTCCTCGCTCCGCCCTTTACTCCCAGCCCGGTCCACCGACGATGCACGCGGCCCAGCCTCCTCGGTGGAGCAGCCCAAACGCTCTGCCGTTCTGGTCGCCTGCTCGGCGTGTCAAAGGGCAAAGACAAAGGTTTTCCACATGACCCCTGGCCAACTCGGCGCATACCCGTGAACTTGATGTTGAGGCTCGCGTCCGTCCAGTGCAGCGGCGAGCGACCCGCCTGCCACCGATGCAGCACCCGGGCGATACCCTGCGAGTACGACGCCGAGCCCAACCAGTCCCGGGCCTCGTCACGGCGCGAGGTCGACGAGCAGCTCCGCGAGCTCTATACATACCTACAGACGAGGCCGTGGGGCGAGGCGTTGGAGATCCTCCGACGCATCAGGGAGACGCACGATCCGTTGGCCGTGCTGCGCTTCGTCAAGGACGGCGAACTGCTCCTCCAGGCAAAGCTGCTGAGTGCCATCGACACGTCCGATGACGGCACCCCCGACGCGAGCGCCCACCAGCGAAGCGACCGAGATGTCCGTGACCCGAGCAGCCGCACGCGGCGTGCTCCCTCCGCCTGGACTTCTGTTGCCGACAAGGACATAGTGGCAGAGCTCATAAGCATCTTCTTCGAACGAGATCAGATTTTTCTCATGCCCTTTCTCGACAGAGGCGTCTTCCTCGCGGACATGCAGGCCCACACCGAGCGGCCCCAGGCGGGGCAGTTTTGCTCCATGCTGCTAGTAAACGCAATTTGCGCCATCTCATCGGTAACCTATGCGCCGTTTATGGAGCCGTGGCCCGCGGCGCTGACAATTGCCGACTCCTAGTGCCATTCCAAGTCTGCCGCCGGACTCAGCTTTGCGTCCGGGCGTGAACTCGGCGAGGCCTTCTTCACCGAGGCTAAGAGGCTGCTCGACCTCGAGTGCGGAAGGCCTTCGATCCCCTCTGCGCAGGCCCTCTTCGTCATGTTTTCGTACTCGTGCTACATGGGAAGGGACCGAGCAGGGCACATCTTTAGGGCCGCTGGCTACGAAATGATGAAGCGCATGATGCCGAAAATCAGGAGACTGCTCTCGGGCACTGCTCATATGCCCACTAGTCGCTATCGTCGTGCTATATCGAGAACCGTCTGGGGTATATTCTGCTTCGATAGGTCAGCTGACTGATTCCATTTTTTACCTCTGTTTCGTCGGAAGTCGTATGTTTCTCAAAGCTTATGGTCTTGCAGTTTGTGCTCGTCCGTGTATTTGCGGCCGCCCCTCTTCCCTGTGCCCGATGTGCCCAGAGCGTTCAGCCTGCTTATTGAGGCTGGCCGTCGCCAAGACGAACTGGAGTCGGCGCCGGTGCCGGCCGGCGCCGGTGATAACGCCGAAGAAGAGCAAGAGCAGGAACACGACGAGCAGGAGGAGGAACATGGTGACGATTATGACGACATGGCACTCAGCTGTGCCTGTGATCTGTCCGAGATCTTCAGCGAGGTGCTGGCCCCCAAGAGTGGACACGTCGATCCTAGACGGCCAAAGGGTGGCGGAGAGCGGCTTGTTGGGCTGTACGCGGAGTTGCAGAGACAGGAATCCAAGCTGCCGCCAGAAGACAGGTACCAGGGCAAACGGTCACGCCAGCATTCATACTTGTGGTGAGTAGGCTCCCGACTCCCCGCACCCAATAGCGGCTATATCAGTGGTAAAATAGGGCCTATCGCCATTTGGTCGCGGTCAACATCGCGCGACTTCTGGAACGATGGGATGGTCAGATCATGTCGACATTGAGCAAGCCCAGAGACATCTGTGTGCGACATTGCGAAGGCATGATGAAGCATCTTGACAATCACTTAAACCGATACCCCTCCGAGCGCCGAGGTTGCTTGACGACTCTCTACTTCGCGCACTCGTGCAGTTTTGCCCTCATCGACCTGGTTGCCACGTCGCCATCCGCGGCGCAATCATTTTCCCGGGCCTGCCGAATGTTTCACGAGGCAACAGAGGAGTTTCCCCTCTCGAATCTCTTACTTCAGGGGCTGGCTGCTGTGGCAAAGCAATGTGGCGTCCAATTGCCCGATGAGGTCCTCCCGTACCTCCGCAACCTGGACAAGGCAAGGCAGATGAGCAAGGATGCCCCTCTTGGGTTCGTTGTCCCCATACGCGGAGGGCTCGCCGGCTTATTAAGTGAGGAGGCATGGGACTCGGATCCAGAGGTGGCAGGAATCGAGCTGGGGGGTGTAATTGCGCGGTTTAACGCAAGTTTGAGTTAGGGCGGTGTGCGAAGGTATAATACCCCGAATATATGGCTTATTCGAGGCCACCCATGCGTAGTATAGGCGACAACACCTTGACTCAGTTTGCTACACGTGCTCGCGTTGCTCCTAGGGTTGGGCATGGTGACTGGAGCCACTGAGTGGAATTTGCATTCTGCCAGTCCTGCTTCTGAAAGGATGCCATAATTACCTATCTCGGCCGTCCGTACTTCCCGTCTCCCCGTCAGTGGGCTGTCAACACCTCTCACCATGCCGTCCAACAGTCCCGTTCTTGCCCAGTAGTAACGTCATAGTAAACCCTAGCCCTTTGTGCCTTCTTTTTGTCTTCGCGCGCAAATTAAACTCAGGACCCGAAAACGTAAGGGAGTCAGCCCGTCGATAGCTATGAGGCTTCGGTGTGTCTTGGTGTTATCCAACGCTGCCTTGTCAGCGTAACTGACTTATATCGCAGTCTTCGTCTGGATCATTCCGGCGACCGTGGTTGCCAGTTCTCCTCGAATAGCTGGCTGACGAAAAAGTAATCATTTTCGTAGATGTTGAGTGTTCGAAGCTTCGCCCAATCACTCTCTATACAGCGCGGTTGATTGACGAACTGTTAGGGCCTCTCGTAGAACTCGGTGCCGGGACACTGGGCGCGGCGGAGCTGGGCACAGACTTACCATATTGCTTGGCAAACGCCCTACTCTGTTTGATGAACTGAATCTTGTCGTCATCCAGATCCAACTCTGCGCGAAGCACTTGATCCTTGCAATCATCGGACAGCGGGCGAAAGCTCCTGCTGCAATAGTGGAAGTGTGCAAGAAGGATATTCGCTCCTTTTCGTGAGGGATCAGTCAAGAGGGAACCCAGTGAAGGAGCGTGGGTGCCTGGGTGGCGCGCTGTCCTTACCAAGATGATATTCCTTGACCTTGTCCCAGCGAGAAAACGGCCGCTATGCAGATATTAGACACCAATAAATGGACCGTGGTTGTCGATTGAATATGGGTAGGAGTGACGACTTGCCTGCATTCCATGTACGGTAGCATCGCTGACGGCATGGGCCATGAGAAGAGCAGCATTATGCAGCAAGACGGATGTTACGAGGTACATTACCAGCCAAGTATCCCTATTGCCTCTGTAAATCATCTTTTGAAGCCTGTTTAAGACGTCCTTTCGGAGCCGTTTCTGAATGCTGTGGATCAAGATGATCTCTAATTGCGCCCTTAAGGCAGGCGGGAGCGGGATCCCCCCCCGATGAGGATGTGTATCGTTGAGCAGATATTGATCAATCCCGAGCGTCTCTTCTCCAACAATACGGGCAGGCATTGTTAAGAGGCGACAGGACATCCACAGCATAAACATGGAATCCAGTAATTCGAGTGACTTTGTTGGGGTCGCCGGATCCTTGAATATTCGGCAAGCCTGACGGTATATTAGGAACATCAGGCCATCGCGTGGCCCCGATAACTTTTTAAGGGCATGGCCGATAACGCCAGGTATGTAGTTGCCATAGGCTTTTATACCTTCCTCTGAATTCACTAGGGCGTATGGTGGGAGTCGGATCGACCTTTTGGTTCCCTCGCAGTCCAGGGTTTGATCTAGCTCATCGCCAGGCTGAGGAATGAACTCCCGCACGCGAAGCTCGATGTATTTGTTGCACAAACCCTCAGATATGCGGACGACCTTGATCTCAGTCGATGCCCAGTTGTGTATCGGATCCACGGTATTGTTATCCCATCGGCCTGTCCACTCGTTGCTAGGAATCTCGCCAGGATGATAGAGCTTGACATCGGTGATTTTGCATCTAAGACACGGAAAACGAGCCGAAGATAGCCCAGAAAGTCTTTGGCATGTCAAGCAAGGCCCGTTTGGAACGTCGGGATTGCTCTCGCACTAGAAAGGCGTATCGGGTTAGTCTTTCGATCGCATACTGTTTCCACGCCACCAACTTGGGACTCGACCTCTGCTGCTTCACTTGTATAGCACTCACGCGTATTCGTTGCATCCTGCACCTGATACAGGAGCCAATCTCCCGAGTTTGGGCCGTCTGTCGGCGGAGATTGATATCCTGGAATGGCCCGCGCTTCAACCCTCGTGGCATCGGCGGGAGAATACCCGGGCTCGACTGCTGATCGGGTAACGCGACCTTGCTTCGGCTGGCCTGAGGCGCCACGTCAGTCGGTCCGTGCGATGGCACTAGATCACGATACCGCGATTCTTGAAAAGAGGCCGGATTCAGCAAAGGGGGCGAGCAAATAGTGCCAAGCGCATCATTGGGGGTTGGGGAGTCTAATGGAATTAGAAGTGGACTCTCAGGACTGTGGTTTGGCGTAAAGGACCGTCGTAGAGGAACCGCCGTAACCTGCGGATACTTGGGGGCAACCGGGGAGCTCCGCAGAGACGGCAACGAGGGGCAGTCCAGAGGAAGAGGGAAGGCAGTAACAGAGACCTCGAGATGTGAATCATGCACGGATGGGTTGTTTTCCATCAGGCACGGCTTTCCCAGGCCATATAATATCGGCGATGCCTCAATGAGCGAGTGGAAGGCAGCTTTGTCCTGGCCGTAATGATCTGGGACAACGGGGCTTCCTGTTGATCTGTGCGAGTGGGATGGACTGCAGTTCTGATGTATTCCGTGATATGCCTCCAGCCGTGCCCTTTTCAGGGAATAGTCGCCCTGAGCGTGGTGAGAAGGACTTGACGTGTCAGCTGTTTGATGGCGACGGAGAGCGTACATCAGATGGTCGGTACCAGTGGCCAATATCGCCACGAGGACCATGAGAGAATGGCAACGGTAGGGCAATCAGTTCATCGCCTGATGGGGTCACAATAGATGCTCAGGAGCGAGTATCGCGACGGATGCGGAGAATTGTTACTATGTGTTGTAGCACAGGGCGCCAATGTGCCGGACGGCGGAGCGGTGCAGAATCTAGATACCCAAGAACAAGAGCCTTGCTTGGGCAGGAAATTGTCGCCAAGCGGGGAGAAGGCAGCAGCACCTACCATTGCGTCCATGGTGACACAGGGGCCGGCATCCAGAGCGCCAGGGATCCGGTGGTATCGTCAGATGCCGGATGGCCAATGGGCCAAGATGAACTTGGGGGTTGAGCGGCCGACGGGGAGAGCGAATGACGACGACAGAAAGATCGGTTCCGGGGCGTGCTCCGCCGGCCGAGAGACGTTGAGTCGAAAGGTTTCGCCGTCCCCTGCGATTGAGCTCTCCCCATGCAGTTCTAACCACGACCGAGGAAGGGGGGGTGAGGCGAGGCACCATTGGCAGTGATGCTGGTCGTTTGCATGCGGCGCAGTTTGTTTAGTTCCACGTCCCGGTCTGGCAAGGACCTTGACATGTATCAAGCATGCGATGTGCCGCTTCGATGTGACGACGAGGGAAACTCGATGGGGACATCCGCGGAGGAGCCGATCACTGTGAACGTGCATAATGGCCTGGGCGGCACGGCGGACAATTGAAGAGCCACTGAATGCCGCTCCCTGCCTGCCCGAGGCAGCCCCTTGGACAATTCCCCAGGTCGGTTCCCCCGCAGAAGCGAATGTGGCCCGGCGTTTTGTAGACCTCGACACACCCGGACTTGAAGGTCTTGTCGAGGGTTACGGGATGCCCACGCAGCCGTCACGGCTCGTAAGGTAGCGCGTAGATGGGCCGAGGGGCCATCGGATCGGAGCCGTCATGATCAACAGGCCACGGCGAGCGCTAGCAACAAACCTGGCGTTTAATTATGGCCACCTTTTTGCATCATGGCCTCCTGTGCAGACGTAGAGCCGAACCTTGGTGGCGACCCCTCTTCCCACAAGGCCCGGATTGCCCCCGAGCCCTGGACATTGCGCTGTCACGCTAGAGTACCATTTAGATAACCCTAACCGGGTCAAAACGTAAGTCCAGGGCCAGCACGCAGCGTCGGAACAACGGCCGAGTTTGAGGTCACTGGTCGATCGGCTGGCCGGTATGGCGGCACCAAGTGCTTCGGTCTCAGATGGCCATGCCAGAGTGCCAGGCTCACGGCCCATGTTGGCCATGAACCGGTTTGTCGAAACAGATGAGGGTTGGGGGATGGGATGGCGACGGGTGACCCTCCGACGACGAATGAGGCCTTGAGTCAATCCATGGAACCGGACAAGGCGGAATTCGCCCCGCTTCCCACGGCTCTGCGCCCATCCCATCAGCCCTATGCTGATTCAGCGCGTTGTTTGGCGACGAGATTAAATGCTGACAGTTGGGTTAGAATAGAACTGTGTAGCATTAAAGCGTGGTAAATGTCATACCTGCCATCAAGTCTGTCGTTTTGAAAGCGTCCATTTGATCCTCACCACCAGGGCCACTTGCTGCCTGTAAACTCCCTCGGCCCTTCACAAATGTTCAGGCAGACAATGCTCCACGGTGTCGAATCGGACGAGGGCGCCATGGGACTGGACTATGTCTCAAGAAGCTCGTCTGCCATGATTCCAGTGCTGAAATCTCCGGCGTCTCATCTCAACCGTCCGCACGGCAAACGCTGGTCATCACACCAACAGAACCGTCGTTTTTCGCATTATCCAGCTAGAATCTTAGGCAAGTGGTCGCCGGCGTATATCGGGTACAGGCGAGAGAGTGACGTAAATAGGTCGATCCTGGCGACGGCGACGACAACGAACTGTTGGGTCACCATCCAAGACCTTCCTGGCGATGGCAGCCACTCGTGAGAGAGGCTGTTCCATACGCGTGATTCGATTTCGGCTGCAACTAACGGCGGCGGTTTGCTCCCTGCCTCGATGTGGAATCGACCTGCGTTCGCTCTCTAATATTGTCAGCTGCACTCCAAGCCTGACCTCCTCCAGTCGTTGGATGGCGCCTCGGCTTGATCAGCAGCTGGGTAAATCTCCCGCCCGAGTGCCCTCGAGTGCCCCCGATGGCTCTATCACCCTGTAGACACCATCTGCGTTCGACTCAGGCACCGTCGAAGAGGTAGTTGTCGTTGTTGCTCGCTTGAGCCCTTGCTGGCTGCACTTGCGATTAGCTGTCTGGCGTCGTAGTAGCATCCTATCCTCGTTGGTTCACGTGACTCGTGCTACCAGTCTTCATACGAGGCCTACTGGCCGTGTGGTGACCATGGTTCGCGGCGAAATTCGTCATGGGCGTGCTGCTGAATAGACTGGTTTGGGGGGTTTTCCTTGGGTCTCGAGTCCGCACATAGGAAACCGAGAGCACATATCGTGCCCCCGAGGTTCCGTGTCCTTGAGGGACTGAAGCTTGGGAATGAGCGATTTGTGTCAACTCCAGATTGGCAGTAATAGTCTCCAGCAGTCTGGCGGCAGCTTTCAAAGCGCGGCGCAGGCCCCGTCCAATCAGCTCAGCAGCGGCTTCCGGAGCTGGCTCCGGTGCGGAGACCACGAATGAGAGTAGGCAATCGCCGTGGTACAAGATGGTACCGTATCCTTTGTCCTTCGTTCTTTCTTCCTTCCTTCCTCCCTTTCTTCCTTTCCTTTTCGCTCTTTCTCCTTCTTTCTTTTTCAATTCTTCCCTAATCTGATGCAACCATAGGAATTATTTTGACGGAGAAGACAGATACACCCCCGACAGGGACAGTGTTGGCGAGACAGACGACGCAACCGCCGACACCGCGACTTCGCTCTACGGCCGGACGAAGTGGAATGCGCACCCCGACGGATGTAGCTGGTAGTGGCGTATATATGCGTGGATTTCTGAATGCGACACGTTCACCGACGCGTCCTCTGGTCTGGCTTTCCTGTGGGGACCAGTCCATCTCGGGCAGCATGTCTTGCACTCAAACGTAGTCGTCATGCCGAGTGCTATCCGTACACCGAGGGAGAGCCGAGCTGCGCCCTTGCCGTGGCCTTCTTTCTCCGTGCGAGTACGTTGCGCTCCCGCGAGGTATTACTCCGTACTCCATACCAAGTACTCCGTACAGCTGATTAATACTGCTGGCATTTAGAACTGGTGCTGGCTCACTGCAAATAGGTACGGAGTTGGGGCATCCTACTCACCGGCGACATCTGATTATTAATGATTATCAACAATTCGACTGTTCTTCAAACACCTGCGTGCCGGAGCCGGCCGGAATCAGATTTTCGGTCTGCTCCCCAATTCAAGTACCCTGTGTGCTGGATATTAGAGCCCCGGGCCCCGAGTAATTAATTACCCGGCTGCAGATCGTGGCGAGCCATTCATATGCGGTCTGGGCGCCGCCATCATCCTGACGGCAAAGTTGGGCTCCTCGGTCGCCCGACACTCTTTGCCCTGCTGCAAGATGGACTCCGCTAAAGAAAATGCGTCCAAGGAGTCGCCCGTCCTGGATGCGGGCGTTCACGGCGACGCCCTCACGCACCAGCGATCTGCCGCCGATTCCATATGGGTTTCCGAGTCGCTTTCGCCTCCCCGAGAAGCAATATTCGTCGCCGTGGTCTGTATGGCTCAATTCTGCACGCGTGAGTTTCCCCGTCGTACTCGTTCATGCTCGTCGTGCTGACATGCCACGCCTTCTAGAGGCAGCATTCATGGGCACACTGGTCCTTTTGCGCACAATTGGTGCAACTTTCAACATTACAAGCCCACCTCAGCTCGCGTGGCTCGTTGCTGGCTACTCACTGACCGTGGGAACCTTCATCTTGTTTTCCGGGCGCCTGGGCGACATCTTTGGATATAAGAGGATTCTGATTGCTGGCCTCTCCTGGTTCTCGCTCTGGTCCCTCATCGCTGGCCTGAGCGTCTACTCAAACTACAAGCTTGCAGTCTTCTCCCGCGTGCTCCAAGGCATCGGCCCAGCCATCTGCCTGCCCAACGCCCTCGCCATTTTCGGCACTGCCTACCCGCCGGGCCATCGCAAGGCCATGGTGTTTGCCTTCTTTGGAGCCGTAGCCCCGATAGGCGCCGTGTTTGGCGGCACATTCGCCTCGTTGCTAACGTTGGCCTGGTGGCCATGGGCACTCTGGGCAATGGCCATCTGGCTAGCCTTTCTGGCTGCGGCAGGCAACTTTGCGATTCCACGTCTACCCACGAGAAAACCCCCGCCGCGCGACTGGAAGTCTTGGATTCGAGTTCTCGATCTGCCCGGCGCTTTTGTCGGGGTCGTATCGTTGGTGCTCTTCAACTTTGCATGGACTCAAGCTCCCATTGACGGCTGGGGGACCCCGACCGTGCTCGTTCCCCTAGTCCTTGGAATTTTTCTCTTTGGCCTCTTCGCTTTCATCGAGTTTAAGCTGAGTCCGATGCCTCTTCTCCCATTTGATGTCATCAACAACGACGTCGCCTTCGTCCTGGCCGCCGTGGTCTGCGGATGGGCAACCTTCGGCGTTTGGACCCTGTATCTGGTGCAAATACTCCAGGACACCCGCAACCTCTCGCCGCTGCTGACCACGGCATGGTTTTTCCCGGTAGCCGTTGCAGGCGCGGGCGCCGCGGCTGTGACTGGGAAGCTCCTCGGCCCCATGCAAGTCAGGCCCCCGGTGGTCATGACGCTCGCCCTGGCTGCGTTTACTGCTGGGGCTATTCTGACTGCCCTGGCTCCGACTGATCAATTGTACTGGGGACAGATATTCGTGTCGATGGTTGTCATGCCCTTTGGCATGGACATGAGCTTCCCAGCGGCGACCCTGATTTTGTCCAACGCCGTGGCGAAGGAGCACCAAGGTGTTGGGGCCAGCCTAGTCAACACCGTCGTTAATTACGGCATCGCGCTCGGAGTAGGATTTGCCGGCACCGTCGAGGTTCACGTGCGCGGTGACGGCGCGACTACCGAGGACAGGCTGGCTGGCTTCAGGGGAGCGTTGTTCATGGGCGTGGGTCTCGCGGGCGTGGGTCTGGTGGTGTGCTTGGCTTTTCTCGCAAGGGACCATTTAATATCAAGGAGATGAGGGTGCAACTGGCACAATATCTTCCTTGTTTTTCTCGCTGCAGACAACCCAGCGCATGTAAAACATCAAAAGCGTGAATAGACTGTTAGACGATCAATGCAGACATGGGTATTTTTAGCCGAGTAACAATAATCGATGGTGATGAACCATGTGCCATAGTGTGGGAACAGAAATACCCCAAGGTAACCTGGCAGTTGCTAATAGTTCCGCGATAGACTGCAAACAAAACTGTCAAGTGGAGTGATTATCATGACGACGCAGTCTAGTTCCACTTACAGCGCAACTTGAGTCTCGGATCGGACCGTTGTCATGTTTTCTTCACCGCAACTTATACGTACCCTCTACCGACTGCTTCGTACGGCGTTGGAGCTACCGTAACAAAAATAGGGCACCAATATTACTCTACAGACGAGCAATTCGGACTTTCTAAAGCTTATGGCAGTTCAACATTGCCAACGGTGGCCTGCTGGAAAACGGCCAGGACCGCAGAAGGATCGCACGGAACATCGTGTGCAGCTTTCGTCAGTTTCGACTGCAATTACGACGGTCTGTATAGAAAAAGGCAAGTAGGAGCGCACTACAAAGGCAGTGATAAACCTGTTTGGAGTCCTGAGCTAGACCGGAAGATAATTGCTAATTCGCCGCGGCAGTACGACCTAGAACATTTCTGCCGATTGGATTGGGAGGGGTAGGACCAACGGCAACGCTTCAAATAGTGGCAGTAGTATCTGTGAAAATATCTGGCATGCATCTTTTGTGCCTGATACCGTTTGGCCCATCCATCCAGCTTTACTAGCTATCCGCTCTCTACGGGTAACTGCATCGTAGCATCTGGTGACAGGTTGAAAGTCGCAAGCCTCAAAGTGATAAGTTCTAAACTGGTAGTACAAACACGAACTACAAATAACGATCGCGAAATATATGTTGTTGCGTGAATGCAGCTTGATGAGATGAACTAGGTGAAATTATCGGGAATTTTTCCATGCTTCAACGCAAGGCCATAGTGGTCGCCCCCTGCTCCACCGTCATAGTACACTGGACCACTCCAACTACAACAATGTATTACGGCGTGGCACTTCGATATATGACTTCGATATATGGTGTGGCACTCCGCATTATGCGGGGAGCCGTTCTAGGCCCTGTCATGAGACGCCACCCGCCGCGGAAGCCAGGCATTGGCGGGCCTAGCACGTTAGTCTTAGACATCACAAGAAGAAATTCCTGTGGACGTAGCCCTGCATAGCTTCCTGAGACCGCAAGCTCGCGATAGGCGTGAGAGGTTTAATAAAACGTCCAGCGACAGGAATTCAGGCGTCTTATCGATTGTTTTTCTCTTTTGCACTTCGTGCATGCTTCATTGGCATCGATTTGTCTGCATGCGCTTCAGATGTGCATCCAAAATCTTCATTAGCGCGACTCTCATGGAATGTCCATCCATGGTGCAACTCTAAACTGACCCACCACAGCCACCTTGGCCGAGGAAGGGTCACGCGAGACACTTCCCTTCTTGTTACTACTCCGCACATCCCTCCACGTTGGATGAGGCCACGGTGAAGAAATAAAGGGCGGCAAATGGCGAGTGGCAACAAAGGACAGTGAAGAACACTGCGGGACTCAGGGGCGTAGGTCAGTAAAAGGGGGAATGGGTGAGTGAGCCGGGACATTTACGGTGCGAGGGACTGACGAATACGAGGTACATACTCTGTGGAAGGGTATTGCATGTTACTAGTGCCGACGGGATGCGTGACGAGGGCTGAATATGGCGCTGGGGAAAGGTTATGCTAACTCGCTAGTATCAAATGCTCGGGAATAGATAGACTCCCGCGGCAGAGTGCCGCGTGAATTCAAATCGACAGGAGATACGGGGATCGACGAACGCGACTATGGGGGAAACTTTGAACGTACGGAGCACGGACTGCTGCGAACTCTCATTCCTCCTGTGCGCCTGTGGCACGCAACCCAAGCTCCCTTTGGCCAGCCTCCCTGGCCGCGTACCAGTTAGCCCTTGGGCAGTGGCACGCATAATCACACCGTGTCCGGCCACGCTCCGTCTTATTAAAAGACCAACCCGGCGTGTGGGAGGGGACTCAGGCATGTTGCGATCACAGCTCTACTCTTGCTTCGCCGTCGGATTATGGGCTTGGAATCATCACGACCTACCTGTATGCTCATCAGCGGCCAACCTCACGTCACTGCCGCCTTGCCATGGAGTCAACACGGCGTCGCTTTGTCGGCTCGGTGGCCTCTGCACACTTCGTCACCAGGAGGATATTGATGGCCGTCGCCCCTCGCCTCGTTAACCGTCGGTTTGCCTTTACGATTGCGGCCCTAGCTGTCCTCGGTGCCAAAGTGGTACACGTATTCGCCCATCTCAATGCCCTTCAGACGACTGACCTCCTGCGCTGGGGAATATCCTTCTTTGCGCAAGATTCGGCCTTGCTGCTGTTGCTGCGTCTGCTCGTGGACGGACATCCTGGGCTTTTTGCAACGGCGCGATGGCTTGGAGTCGTCGCGACAATCGTGGCCTCAGCAATGGTATCCCTTGTTCTTCTCCTGGCGACAATCAGCATCTCGTTTTTTGTGGTGGCGGGCTCAGAACTCCAATGGCGCAACATCGCCGTTGCCGGCGACTCGTCATCGTGGAAGATGATGTTGACTGGGCTCTTGTCTTGCGCGCTGGTCTTAGCTGCCTTGCTTGTATTGGCTGGTGTCCTCCAATCTCTCTGCTACGCCGTGGCAAGCGTTGCTCTGGACATTCTGAAGTGGCCGGCGACATCCTTGATCAGCAAGCTCTCAACATGGCGGCAGCGCGTGCAACTTGACGCCAAGTACGAACACCTGCCCCAACAAGGCCATACGGGACTGAAGGAGGACAGCTGCACGAGCGAAAAGTACTGGGACCGCAGCGATCAAGACCCTCCACTGGCCTCATCAAGACCAACGGTACTTCTTTACGTCCTGGTTGGCATCTTGCTGACAGCCCAAGTCGTCTGCACCCTGCTTCGGCCTGCAGAGAGTTCCCTAATCTATATGTCATGGACTCTGCCCCTAATGCCCTGGGTGGACTTGGCGCACTCGACACCGGCGCTGGCCAGTTTGCTTGCCTTTTCTAGTAGCGTCAACGGCAGCTTGGATAACCACACGGCCCTTGCTCAGCCTATTGCGCTCCCTTGGCTGCCTAAGGATACGCCGCTCGCGGGCTTTGAGGACTGGTACGACGCAGAAAAGGACCACTACTCTGCAGCTGCGGACCCCCTAAAACTCTCCAACCTCGATGATGACCTACTTCCGGCTCTCCGCGACATCGAGCTAGCCGACGTGTCAATTAGACACGTGATGCTCGTTAAGCTTGAGAGCACTCGAAAAGATATCTTCCCTATCAAGAGGGACGGCATCGTCTGGGAGCGGCTAGCCAGTACATTTAAGAATAAGTCGCTACCAGAGGAGGCCCAGGAGAGGCTCGCCTCGCTCACACCAACTGCAAAGTTTCTCACCGGGGATCACGATGACGGCTTTAAGGACAGCGGCTTGGCTGATAGCGTTGTTCAAAATGAGCAGAAGAATCGTGGTGGCATCAATATGAATAACGCCTATACTACTAGCACCTACACGCTGAAGAGCCTAGTCGGTACTCTCTGCGGTCTGTCTCCGCTCGCTGCCGACTTTAACGTCGACCAAGCGCACCACATCTATCAACCGTGTTTGCCGCATATCTTCGAAGCATTCAACAAGCTGGACCACGACAACGACCAGACACCTACAAAGGATTTTACTTCTCTAAAATGGAAGTCATCTTTTATGCAGTCCGTCACTAACAGATACGATAAGCAAGACCTCCTTTTGTCAGTCCTGGGTTATGCCAAGGAACATGAAAGGATGATTGACTGGTGGTACCTAAAGGGTTCTCCCAAGTTCGGCCCCGTTAATCTAACCGACGTTAATTACTACGGCATGCCCGAGGTCGCTGTGGAAGACTATATCCGGGATGCCTTTGCGGCCGCGAGGCAAACTAATGAAAGAGTCTTTCTATCGCATTTAACGAGCACGACCCATCATGCTTTTGGCATCCCAGAGGAAGAAAAGTACGTCTCTTTAACGGATGATAAAGAGTGGGACGATTTATCTCACTACCTTAACGCCATTGGCTACGTTGACCGGTGGCTCGGCAAGATACTCGATATCTTGGATTCGGAGGGCGTTGCTAACGAAACACTACTGGTTGTTGTTGGTGACCATGGCCTATCTATTGCGGAACGTGGTACTATTACGCCCTACAGCAATCCACACGTTGCGAATTACCACGTGCCGCTTATTATATCGCACCCAAAGCTACCGCAAATCGATATCAACGACGCGGTAACATCGCTACAAATTCTCCCAACTATCTTGGACTTGCTTATAGAGACGGGATCACTATCCGAGTCCGATCGCCAGGCTGCGCGGGACTTAGTTCGCAACTATGAAGGCCAGTCCCTCTTGCGGCCGCTACGCAAGTTTTCGGAGGAAACTGGCCAAGGAGACTGGCAATTTACGGTTATGAACCCCGGTGGTTCATCGCTTGCTGTCCGCGACGCTCGCCAGCCAAATTGGCGCCTTATAGTGCCGGTCTTCGGTAACTACGAGTGGCGCTTTACAAACTTAGCCACAGATCCTCATGAGAAGAACGCGACGCTCTCGTTCGAATTTGACAAACTCTTGGGAATTCTGAAGAGCGATCATGGCGAAGAAGCAGCCACCTGGGCAGAGGAAGCGGCTGTAGTGACCCGCTGGTGGGCGGGTGAGAACTATAAGCGCTGGCGTTATGACCCATCATAAGTGTAGAAAAATGAGGTACGGTGGGTTAACCCCAAGGGGCAGACGGGTTAAGGCATTGAAGGACTGTTGCATCTCTGATGTAAAAGAGTGTTGAAGAGAGTTTCCTACATCGAGGGCGTCATCCCTGTAGAAACGGAAATGTACGTATAGTAGCTGAAGTTACCTTAAATTAATGAATTTTTTTTTTTTTTGTGTCGGCATTGCCACTGAGGCCCTGTATCCTGGGGGTCACTTTCATATAAGTGTCGCGGGTAAGTGAGGTGCCTGGCTTTCCTTCTAGGAATCATGCTAATATCGCCAGTTAACGTATTTATCTCGAGTGATGACACGTAGTACATGTCAATTAAAGATTCCAGCTAGTAATAAATTCTACATTGCGTCTGTTTTGCGTCTATTTTGCTATATAATTACCACACCTTAGGGTGCGTCTTGTAGAGTGTTTCGTGGACCAACTGTCTTCTTGTGACGAGTTGAAGAGTACGTAGGATTTTTAAGCTGAATTAAATAGCCGTTGTTCGTGCCTCTATACTTGGAATGGGTGGAAGATTTTTCTGTATGAGTCATAGGTCTCCGTCTCGCCACTCACAAGTTGCTGTGGGGCTTTTTTTTTTCTTGGCCATGAATTTTTCTTCTCTCTGTCAACACCTATTCTTAGGAGCCGTCGGCCTTGGTCTGTTGCATTCACCACCCAGAGTCAGCATAGCCCAAGCTTCGCAATCATGGGGGACAACACCCCGGCACCGCAAGACGCCGAGGGTCTCGCACCCGTTGCCCAGGATCCCGCGCCTGTGTCCAGGGAACAGAATGTCAATCCCTGGAGTGTCACAGGCGAGATTGACGAAGATGGCAACGTCCAACCGATCAATTACAACAAGCTTGTTGAAAAGTTTGGAACCAAGCTTATCGACGATGCCTTACTCGCAAGGTTCGAGCGAGTCACCGGGCACAAGCCCCACCGCTTCCTCCGACGACATATCGTCTTCTCACACCGCGATCTCGAGCTGATCCTAGATAAACACGAGAAGAAGGAGCCCTTTTTTATCTACACCGGTCGCGGTCCCGGCAGCGATGTCATGCATATCGGCCACATGGTTCCCTTTGAGCTGACCAAGTGGTTGTCGGATGTCTTCGACGTGCCCCTTATCGTAATGTTGACGGATGGTAAGTCTTCCAAACCGGCCACTCCTCCATTCATCGCTCCTCTTTCCTTATTTCCCCTCCCCCTATTCTACTCTTTCTTCCTACTTCTCTTTCCCATTCTTTATTCCTACTTCTCTTTTCTACTCTTTGCTGACGCATTGCTGGACGGCGCAGACGAAAAGTACCTCGTCGGCCCCATCGAACGCAAAGTGGATGAATACGAACACTTTGCCCGGGAAAACGCCAAGGACATCATCGCAGTTGGTTTCGACTCCGACAAAACCTTTATATTCTCTGATTATGGGTATATGGGCGGCGACTTCTACAGAAATATTACCCAGATAGCAAAAGTGTGTTGTTCGGTTCTGCAATTGGCATCACTGGCAGACAGACTGATCGAGTCTAGAGGATTAACAGGGGAACCGCGGACGCCTGCTTCGGCTTTAATGCCGGCACCAGCGTGGGAAAGGTAGACTATCAGCCGTCCTCCATGGTCACTCCCGCTACAATATCATGCTAACACAGCTCCAGATCCACTTCGCCGCGGTTCAGGCAGCCTCCTCGTTCGCCACCTCCTTTCCCTTTCTCTTCGGGCCAAACAAATCGCAGGCGGCCAAGATACCCTGCCTTATACCCTGTGCGGTAGACCAGGATCCCTATTTCAGGCTCACCCGGGATGTCGCCAACCAACTGGGGTTTGCCAAGCCGTGCCTCATACACGCCAGGTTCCTTGATGCCTTGCAGGGGCCCGGCTCCAAGATGGCTGCCTCCATCGAGTCGAGCGCCATTTTTCTCCGCGATACCCCCAAGCAGATATCGAAAAAGATCAAGCAGTACGCCTTCAGCGGAGGCCAGGAGATGCTCGAGCAGCATCGAGCTATAGGAGGCGATCCAGACGTTGATGTCAGCTACCAGTACTTGAGATTCTTCCTCGAGGTTAGTACGCACCATGGCTGTAGTAGCTTATCGTCTTGCTGAATTGTTATAGGACGACGACGAGGTCGAACATATCCGCCAACAATATCGATCCGGGAAAATGACGACTGGTGAGATGAAGAAAAGGCATGAAACAGCCTCCCCTCAACTATAACCTTGTAGCCTCAAATACAAATAGCCCACTCATACTAACCCCCGACAAGATGCGCAGATGAACTCACCAAGTTTTGTACCTCTTTTCAGGAGCGACGGTCCAAGGTGACAGATGCGATGCTAGACCGCTTCATGACACCCCGGCCACTCTTGTGTAGAGGCGTCAAGTCTAACACCATCCTGCCCGTCCCGAACGGCGAGCCGACAGAATCCAAAAAAGGGGGGCCACTCAAGGATCCAAATTCGAAGAATCAGGCCAAGAAAATGAAAAAGATGTTGCATGTGGCAGAAAAGAAATCGCATAAGGCTGGGATGAGGGAGAATGTTGATGCCAGAACTGCCAATGCAAACAGCGGCATAGTTTCTAGTGTAGATCCTGTGGCTTCCCAACTGACGGCGGCGTCTGAGGGCCTGATCGAGTGCCAGCCCTCGATGTCTAGCGATGTTGATTGCTAGTGTATCAGGTACAATTCTTCAAGGCAAATCCTTTTCATCATTGCGCACTTGGCACTCCCGTATTCGCCTTCGTTGACATCCTGTGGAATCTGACAACTGGAGCCCTATCCTGCCTGCACGAAAGGGAGTAGGTATTATTAGGTAACTATTACTTGAAGACGGCGGCAGATGGCCCGACCTAGTCCCTGATCATCTTGAGCATACCCAACCATCCTTTCCGACCAGGAAATCCTCTCTCTCCACTTGGTCGGAATAGCGTCGTGCCTGGAGCGTCGAGGCCGTTGACCTTTGACAAGACTGGCGTAGCTCTGACGGTTGACCTTCCTTGACCACCTCTCCAATCACCTCATAGGAATTGAAAGCCGTCCTTTATATACGCATCACGATCCCGTCATCATGAGTTCTATGATGATAGCCTAGTAGCGGCACAGGAAGACAGGACAATCCAGCCCTTCTCGATTGAGGTACAGAGCACCAACGGGGCTTATTGAGGCTTTCAAATCAGGATACAGCCCATGAAATAAGCAAGATGGTCAGAAAGGCCGACACTCAACTGTATTTTCGTCGGTTACAAAACCCCCATACAGACCCGACAACACAGCATGTTCCAATCAACGTGTTGGTTGAGCTGTCGACATCGAACGGCCAAAACTGCATAGCCTTCTTTTCGTCCATGTCTTCCTTCGCAACCGCCAGCCACTGATCCAGGGCCGCGGTTCGGGCCTGTTTCGCCACGTCGCAAGCCAAAATAGCCACCCACCCGTCTTCATTGCAGTTGATGGCCTGCGTGATAGAGTCATTCAGCTTGTCAGCCGCATGCGAATCCTCCAGGCTTCGCGTGCTCTTCCAGCTCCGTTTCCGTCGGACAAAAGGAACACGAACCGGGCAGGGCCAGCTCATTCCATCGGCGAGACAGGGTGATCAGCCCCTCTCGGAAGATAGCGGCACCATCCCCTCACGAGAAAAAGCAGTATCAGAACGGATGGAGCAGATCCCTATCTAGGACTCTCGCGCGGCGGAGGTTCGGCGCCCACCACACAGACGAGTTTCCCATATCTTGGTGCAACTTTACATCCTTCCGGACTCTTTCTTGCTCGCTCCGGCGTGTCCGCGGCCTTTTCGATTGAGGAACTCCTCAAAGGATAAGGGAAGCGTGCCTGTGAATCCTGTCCATACGTACTTCGTATAGTCGACCTAAAAATACCTATGTGGTTGGGCCCACCCCCTTAGACGCTTGGGAAAAGAGCGGGGACGTGGGCAGTCTTATTAACGAGGCGGAGTTTCAGCCGTTATAGAAGCTCCGCGTGTTCAAATAACCCTTCGTACAATCAGTTCAGCGGCCGATTTAACTTATTTCGAGGCGCCTTTCTTATCATACCCTTGTCCTACTCGTAAATACCTGTTGCCTAAAACGTTTAGCTGCTGAGGTCTGTGTTCTAGGGCTAGACTTCGGCAAGGCCCAGACCAATGCCGGTCCCGAGCTCTCGCCCTGTTCATTAGCAATGCCAAGGACCGAATTATCCGAGAATCGACATTTCGGCATTAGCAACCAATATCCAACTATATAGCCGCCTTGGGCCAACAAATAACGCAGCGAGTCAGGTCGTACTAGCAGCATTTCCCCACATAGGTAGCCAACGGTCGAATGTGGAGGGAAAACACCCTAAGGAGCCAACATAATACGATATCGGAATTGGAACGTGCACATGGTGGGTGCATTAGGGCCGGTGAGCACAGATCAGTTAAGGGCTTGTAAGTGCAATATAACAGAAATAGCCACAGGGTGTTTGGTCACGGGTTCGAAAATCTGCCATAAACTAAATGTATATTAAGGATGTGCTTCTATATTCATGTCTCTAGGTGGAACGTTAGGAAATCTCATACTCGTCTATTAAATCATTTCTACCATGAGCTTCCGTACGCTCTTCTTAAATTTACTTTTCCTTGCGGCGCTCAATTGCATATCGCAATGTGTTGCCCTGCCACCAAAAAGGGTCACAGTCGCCCCAGATGGTGATAGGAAGATCGTCGACGTCAATGGAACTTACATGCGTGCGACACGGGCCAAAGACGGCAGCATTATTGGCGTTTATGGGGCCGTAGATGGTCCAAACGCTATTAATCGCGTTGTCAAGTCCACGGACTCCGGCGTTTCCTGGAAAGAAATCGGCTCAGTCACCAGCGTCCTCGCGGAGAAACACAGTATCGGCAATCCGTTCATTCTACAGTTACCCAACGGACGCTTGCTCGCTTCCTCCAGGTACCACGATCGCATAGGCCCTGGTGATTACACGTATTTCCGGATTGCACTATTTAGCTCGGATAATGGCGGGGCCACTTGGTCAAGCCTCGGCAACATCGATGAACGGCGCAGAGACGGCATAAACGGTTTGTGGGAGCCGTTTCTACGCGTAAGCCGCAATGGCACAATTCAGGCGTTCTATTCTTCAGAAAACAACAGCTACGATCAGAACAACATCATGAAGATATCAAAGGACAACGGAAATTCTTGGTCAAATCCAATGCCTGTTTCTGGGCAGGATATTAGGGCGCGTGAGGGCATGACTGGGGTGGCTAACGTTGACGACGAGGGAAACGTCATGTAAGTGCCTTCGAAACGAGATTGCTTCCTATCTGCTCTGTTGGAGAACCACTAAAGCTCACACTACTATTCAACTCTCTTCAGATGCGTCTTTGAGAGCGAGCAGAATCATGTCTTCTCCGTCGACTACGTTCTTTCTCATGATGATGGATTTACTTGGCCCACTCGCGGCCGTCTATACACGGCAAAAAACGAACGGGATGCGGGAGCGCCCCAGATCATTAATGTTGGGGGTATCCTTGTTGCCGATTTCATGACTAACGAAGATGTTGCCACGCCAAATCCCAATAGTGTCGATGGTGGACAGATGAAGGTCGTCACCAGCACAAACGGCGGTCGAAGCTGGAGCGATCCAGTGGTTACAGGCACAAAAGGATCTCATTGGCCAGGATTGTTCCCGTTGGATAATTCTCATTTTTTGGGGCTCTGGCAGCAGGATCCTATTGGTCTTATAAGTCAGAAGTTTCAGGTGTCTGAGTCTTGTTAGAGATAATAACTTCGGCCAATTGAATATGTATGAGCATTTTTATGGTGACAACCCTTCACGCATGGCTCAAAAGCTTAGTTGGGTTCTAACGGCTGACTGAATGTTTGTACGAAATAAATTTTTATAACAACGCGAACTCCTAGGAGTAATGTTTTCTAATAATAGCGAGTTATCTGCTAATTTATAGTGCATAAACCGCTAGAAATAGATTCTATACTATAAAAAGGCAGTAGCCGACTTAATTATAGTATAATTTAAGTAACCCTAAATTTATTCTATTAATAGAGGCAGCATAGAGAGCGCTATGCCTATAAAAATAAGGAATTATAATTAAGACGATTAAACTATATTTTAGTAACTATATAATAAAATAGGTTTTAGAGGTATAGGCGTAAATTTCTTAAATTTTTGGGGGGGAGGTTGATACTACTAACAGTCAGTCCGACATAGCTCTCTATTTATGTAGGTTTTCGTGGGCTCGTGGATCTTAATATTAGTCCGGCCCCACGTTTAAGAACTTCAATCTCCCAGGCCGTGAAGAGACGTAAATGCATACGACTCGACTAGGGACAGTTGAGGCATGCTGCATTCTCCGATCGTGCCAGTCAAGGCCATCATACCGCACAATGGAAAAGTGTCCCAGAAGACTACATTTTGTCCAATGATACTCTTCTTAAGAGAGCTGACAACATCAAGTCCACAGAGTTAAACAAGTGTGTTTTCGGGTCCCGGGAATACCAGCGTGTTCAAGTGGACCATTTCAAGGATCACTATCCAGCGCAATGCCGAGAATTGTGAAGATAAATTCGGCGACAGGCTGAAATATGTTGTCGAAACCGTTGCAGCACCCCGAGTGAAGCCACTTCAATGCTCTGCCACGAGGAGATTTTACGACTGGAGGGTCAGTTGTCTGAGGTTAGTGAGCTGAAGACGCGGGATCCAGGAAGAAGTGTTCCGGAAATATAGCCTTCCATAGCGAGCAGCATGGGTACCTGATTCAAGCCACACAGGCTCGCTGCTGTCAACACTCAGTCCTTCGGCCTTCGTGCACCTGCTGTGCTGGTTCATAGCCATGAAGATCCCTCCGCCGCGTCGACCAGAGCATGTGGTCTATTGTGTGGTCCAGATTTATTATAGATATAAGGACCTACTATTCACGTCCGCCACCTAATATCAGGCTTTCCTATCGAAGCACCTTATTAAGCAACCTGCAAGAACAAGTCATCTGGTTTTGCGCCAATTATTAGTGAGTTCAAGTCTTAACCGATTGAGAGATAATGCTGAGACCCGTGAATATTACCGATCAACATGTGTCACTGGAACGCCATGTGTGACAAGTCTAATTGCAACAGGTTCATTTCGAACAATTGTATTGACCCATGTGGAAACGGACACCACGTTATTTATTCGCAAGGTTCGACTGTCAACGTAAGAGCCACACTTTTCACCAATGCCTTCGATATTCAGCGGTATAGAATGAACCATACCCGCAGTTGGAACAGGTTACCCAGATTGGCCAGTCCGGAAAGGCTGTGATTAAGATGGCTGCCGGCTTATTCGGTCGGTGCTCGTAAAAGACGATTTGAGACCCGTTGACTGGCCGAAAGGTCCATGGAGCTCATGGCGCCATGTTGTCGAAGTGGGCGGATGCTGTTAACCGAGGGAAGAAAGCACAAGTGCAGCACCATACGCTAAAAGGAATGGTTCATAGAGTGTATGTAGTTTAGAGAGAGGAAAGAGCTGTGCATCTATTAAACACTTGTTCAAAACTTATTTTCGTCCTGCAAATCCGGGCATTTTTCGGATTCAGTGCATATTTTGGGCTGCGCGGACAGGTGGTGCCGGTTGAAACCATTATTCACGAAGTGCGGCTGATACATACGACGATCCAACTGTTCTCTACTCCGGGCCCACGGCACCACTCGGCCCATCCGAGAAGACCTCTCCTGACACGGGCTCTAAGTAATATGCTCGTGACGGCTTCCCTCATGTTTGTCTCTGGCTGGCTTACAGAATGCGGACTGATTTTGTTGCATCGCTGCAGCTCAACGAAACTCCGATTGCTGATACTTGCGCATTTCAACCTGTTGTTGCGAACCGTGGACAAATGTGGGTTTGTCGATGGCTGGTCACATCACATAGGTACAGACTAGCACGAGTATTTAACACTTGTTTGGGAAGAGGACTAAGCTTTGCATTTTGTGTCTTTGGCCTTGGTATTCCCACACTCCAGATCTTGCATATTAGCTGCGTCTGCACTGTCTTGTTACATGGTTATTAGTGTCGCCCAGCCATACAGCTCTAAAAATCTACAATCGGTCCCTTGTACTCCCTCCCGCCTTACGCAAACCAAGTAGTAGTACACTACGAAAGACTACCACCCCACGGTTAACTTTAACTCTAACATTCTCGCCGTGGGGAACGTTTGGCTGCTGGGGCGCCTATATTTGAACTTTTCACCATGAAAAGCTTTCTACAATAAGTCTCACAAGAACCGGCCCGTTCGCACCGTTGTGCCTCGAAAGGCCCGAAACAATGCAGCGGACGTCGTCAGACATCCCTGGAGGACCGCACACAATAACTGTCGTTCCTCCTTGTTGAGAGCGCAAGTCGGCCTCGAGCAGATTTCTCAAATCAAACCTCTCCCCAACGGACAGCGTCACATCAACGTCCCCCCACCGCCGATTCAGCGCCTCTTTGCCGTCGTATCCCAGCATCTTCTCCACGGAATGCACCAGCGGCATCGTGCGAACACCCCAGTAGAGCTTCTTGCGGCCGACTGGCCTTGCGACGGCCGTGAAGCTGTCAAGAGATGGAAGGATACCGGTGATGCCCACGCCGCCGGCAATACAAATCAGATTGGGGAACTTGTGTGTCGAAGAGACGTGGCCGCCCTGTAGAAACGTCACACTCGGAGAGTATGACCCTTCCACCATGACTGGAATCCCCTTTGGTCCAATACCCCTTTTTGAGAGCAGCGACGTGATGCCATCGTGCTTGCGGACGAACAATACAACGCCAGTACTGCTGGACGAGTAGGGCTGGTGCGCTGCCTCGGACCCGGTAGACGTGCGGCTGCCCTGGGCATCGCCCACCTGCACAGTCTTTTCCGCTTCTTGACCCGAGTTGCCCTCGACAGGTACATGCACAGGGCTCGGCATATAGGAGCTGCAACGCGTAACTCCAGCTACGGAAAAGGGGTGATTCTCCCAGATCCGCCATAGGCTCACAGTTGGAAAGTGCAAGTAGATGTGGCCAGAGGCAGTTGCATCAGGGATGTCGAGACGATAGTAATCGTCATCGATGGGCGCCAAAAACGCACGCTTGATCCCGCCCCGGACGCTGCGGACCAGGCGCGCTGCGCGGTCAAACGCCCAAACGGCAATCGAGATGTACAGCCACGTCTGGAAACCCCATTCCAGGCCGTACTTGGGCGTGATATGGTAGTAGCAGCCGACGATGGCCATGACGGCCAGGGCGATGTGACTTGCGAGGAAGAGCTCATACATCTTCTGCCGGACCGGCTGTATGGACGAAGGAACCAGGATGGACATGGACAGTGTTGCAATAATGCCCCAGTACCAATACGGTTGCACACTCTCGACTGCGTGATCAAGATCACCAACATGGGCTGCCGCCATGTGGAGGTAGACCAGGCTGTGCAGCACAGCGTGCAGCATGCAGAGGAAGGCGGCCCAGCGATGCACCAGCAGGAATGTCGAGTGCGACCAGTTCGTTAGCCAAAGCAGGATATTGTTGCGCCCGGCGTACAGAAACACGAGCGGCAAGTGGGCAAAGCTCAAGACACCGAAGCGATTGGCGACATAGGTCTGGACCTCATAGGGCTGACTGCCATAGAACAGGCTAGGGGTGAAAATCTCGTAGCCAAAGGCGCTCAGGAAGATGTTTATGAGCCAGAAGTAGGCGATGAAGAGGGCCTGCCCGCGGGTCGGCATGATGCCCAAGCCCCAGACCGGCGTCGAATGCTGGTTCCCGATAGCTGGAGGGTCAACAAGGTAGGCGTTGAATCTGGTCACCCACGGCGCAGGCCAGGGCAAGAAGCGGAGGAGTGAGAAGGCGATGGGCATCACGACGCCGGAGAGAAATATGACCAGGCCATACCTCTCGTGTGTAACCTCGTTGGAAGCATAGTTGTGAATAGTGTCGTATTCCGGCTGGTATATCTCGTCGGGGACAGCGGCGGTATAGTTGAGCAGGACGGTGCTGTCCAGTGGCTGCGACGGAGGATTCTTTATCGCTCCCAGAAGCTGTGTGTAGCCTTGTCTCGGGACTGGCTGATCCTTCTTATCGCCGTCGTACAAGAATGGAACGTTTGTATCCCAAAACTTGTCGAGCGTTCTCAGCGGGATATGCGCACACCGTGACTTGAGGCAGTACGCAACG
This sequence comes from Tolypocladium guangdongense, assembly GCA_022114105.1. Classification (NCBI taxonomy): domain Eukaryota; kingdom Fungi; phylum Ascomycota; class Sordariomycetes; order Hypocreales; family Ophiocordycipitaceae; genus Tolypocladium; species Tolypocladium guangdongense. The sequence goes on from NRQP01000006.1 coordinate 109,461, forward strand.
GTCTGCAGGAAGAAGCCGTTGTTTTGCTGGCACTGCGGCGTGGGCTGCAGCGTCACCTCCCATCCGTCGCCAGACGGCAACTTCGGGGAGTCCTTGGCCACGTCCCTCTTCGTCGGGACGGCGGCGGCCATGTCTTCGGTCGTGCAGTTGAGCGGCGACGTGATGCAGAAGAGGCAGGCCCAGGCACACTCTGGCCGGTAGAGCTGGATGGCGTAGCCGATGAAGCCAAAGCCGTCGCCATAGCTTGTGACTCCAGCTTGCGCGCTGTGCAAGAGCAAGGAGGCAACGAGGAATGCGACCCCTCTGAAGCCCATAGTTGACTTCGTCATGTTGTCCCAAGCTTCAGCGAGTATGCACAGTTCTTGGCAGACGGTGCGAAGACTGATGCTGCAGGATGCCCAAGCGATCGACTTGCCCGACGCCGAGAAGCAGGAAAGACGCAGGCTTCTTATAAAATTATTGGCAAAATGTATCATTACCGCGACGGCCGCCCGTGCCACCTGTGGGGAGACGCATTCGGCAACCCCTTCCAATTTGATACGACGCTGCAAGGGCTCGACTCAGCTGAAGCGCACGATTATTAGCTCACGAGATCACCGATGGGGTGGCATCTCTCTTCGCCGATGCGCGGCAGGCTAAACTCCTGCCGCGGAAGCATCATTCGCCGTATGCAAGGCCAGGCAAAACCGCAAGGGCCAATTGTTCAAGCGACGAGGCGCCCTCTCATGGGTTCACAGACGTCCAAAGGCCCAGCTAGTAAAGCCAAGGGGGGCGCAGCCGTTTAGCAATAATCCGTACGGATATCTCGCGGAGTCATCCACTCCGTAGCAAGGGTCCCTTCGCCAGTATCGGATGTTGTGCAACACCAGCGGAGGACTGCTCCATCCGCCAGTTGCAATGCAGTGATTTCCAATACATTTAGACATTATCATTTAAGCTGAGTCAAATGCGGCTTTATTTCTTCTAGAAAAGTGGCCACGCGCTGGTACATGTCTCGTCGTCGAGTACATGGATGCCGTGCGGGCTACGGCGAAGTGGACAAGATCAGATAAGATGAACAGATAAAATTCTGCATTCCGACGGTCGCTATTTATTGACCCCACAGCAGTGGGCCGGAGCGGGTAACTTTACTTTCCCCAATCCGACCTGGATAATACGGGGGATCAATAGGCCGATGTAAATTGTCAGCAGAATGAGAATGATGAGATTGGAAGCCATCTGTTCCCATCGTACACCTTTGGGCCCTTACATGGTCGAGAGCTGAGGCTGCAACGTTTGTAAATGGACAAGTCATGTCCAGAATCTGAGCCTTAGGGCGTGACCACATACGGTGTGGGCTACCAAGGCGCTGTGTCGGCGTATGAAAAGTATGGTACGCGTCGGATCGTGCCTGGACTGGACGCCACGGCTACCGAGGAAGTCTCTTCATTAACCTGGGTAAGTGTTTAATTCGGAAATACTCCTATAGGCGAGTAGAAGACTAATACGGCTGGCTACTCTTTCCTTACCCAGAACGTCTTGTGTGGCCGCACTCTTCTCAAGCCCCTCCGTCGCATTCTTGGAGGTCGCCGCGAAAAAATTCGAGCCTTGCATCGTCGGAGGTAGCCATCCCGATCGAATTTATAGGCGAACACCCATTTTAATTAGACAAGGGTTAGTATTTAACGAGGAACGCGGTCGGAACCTAATCATGAGTGTCTCCAGGTACAGTAAGTTCGGGCTCGTCCAACTTATGAGATCAGTCGAAGGACGCGTGGCAAGCACAGCTACATGGGTCCAATTTTGGTCAAAAACGAGCACACGGTCTATACATCATTTGAATGACACCAGTCCTCTCAGCCCGTTCTCCCCGAGCCGGTCCTCTTCCTAGTCGGAGCGGCCCTCCTGGCCGCCTTCTTTGCCGGCTTTCCCGGCCCGTTCTCCCGCCTCGGACGCCCCCGTCCTCGAGGCGGCCGAGTTTCTGCCTCCGGCAGCGGACGCGCGGGGGAGGGCCGTGACTTGGTGCGCCGAGTCTCCCGCGCCGCAAGCTGCGGAGTGATAGACACTGCGCCTGTTGATGCTGGCCTGACCTTGCGTTTCTTGTTTGGCGCCGCTTGCGAGGGCAGTGGCTCGGCGGGGCGTTTCATGGCTGCGATCCTCGCACTGCGCCGAGGCGGCGGCGGGGATCGGTCCCGGGCCCCGCCCACCCGAGCTCGCGGTCGGCGCTGGCGCCGTGGCTCCTGCGGCACAAGACTATTGGTGTCTTGTTGTGGCCCCGGTGGCCGCGCGTCTTCGTCTTCTTCCTCCGAAGCCTCATCGCGTTCTTCCTCCGAAGCCTCATCGCGCTCTTCTGGCGGGGGCTCCAAGGGCGCGAAGAGGGAACGCCCGAGACGCGGCGGCACTCGGGGTGCCGGGAGAGGCTTAGGAGGCTGGCCGCCGTCAGGGTCTAGCATCTGTCCAGGAAAGTAGGGCGGCAGGTCTTCCTGCCACACGGCCCAGAACTTCTCGGGCTGTTCGGAAGCCGGGAGCTCAATGACCTCTAGCGTATCAGCCTCGGAAGGGGTCCAGTCGATGGCGTCCAGCCCGCTGTCTTCCGTGTTGTCGGTGGGTGTGAGGGGCGGGAGATGCTCCGGCTCCGGGGAGGGGGACTCGTGCCGCCACTTCCAGGATGTAACCCAGCTCTCCTCATTGAACTCGTCCCTCCAGTCCCCACGCTCTTTCCACCACCCAACGACTCGCTTCCGGATCAAGCGTGGGTATCGCCGTTCTTGGTCGACAGAGAGGCGACCGTACCGCATCGTCTCTTCGGCCAGTTCGATCTGAAATGTAAACCACGGCCGAGAGGTGATGAATGACTCGGCTTGGGAAGCCGTCGCATCGCGTTCCAACCGAGACCGCGGGAGCACGGGGACGCTCTCTCCGCGACACAGATTCTGGCGCAGGCTCAGGGCGCGTGCAATGAGCTGTTTCCTATCCGCCTCCGAGTTGCCAGACCCAGAGTCGCCATCGGCATTGCCTTGCTGCCACTTCCACTTCCACGCGCTGACGCGGTCGTTGGGCTGCGCGTTGCGCCCGGGGAACCCCCACTCGGGATTCCAGACACCGAGTTTCTCCCAGCGGCGCTTGACATTGTGGCGAACGAGGACGCCTAATCGCTGATTGCCCTCCCGGCCTCTGAATATCTTGTTGTACTGGCGACGGCCCAGCCGCCTTTCCTCCATCAGCGCTTCTGTCTCATACAACTCGCCGGGGTCCAGGACGGACGACCAGTAAAATGCAATGCTCCCCCGTTCCTCGTCGCTTATCGGTTGCTCTATGATGGCTCTCAGCTCTTCTGGCAGCGGGCGGCCTCTCGGCGGCGGTGCAGTGAAACCATCGTCAAGCTCTTCCGACTCGGTCGACGATGCGTAGGGCGGAGGATCGTCGCGCTCGAAGCGGCTGACGGTGCGGTTACGCAGATTTTCGTTTGCAGCAAGTGCCTCGATGGCGGGGATGGCTTGGTTGCGCAGAGCATTGTGAATCTGGGCACTGTCGAATAACGGAGGCATGGTTCGGACGATGGTGACGAATGCACCTGTTGAGTTGGAAATGATGAATGTGGGAGAGGGTTGAGAGGGGAGACGTGGACGTTTTGCCCTGTGTCGAGCACCCACATTCCTCGTTGACAGCGTCTCCTAACGCTGAGACTGCGGCACGGGACGTGTACGAGTCTTAGCGATTTGCATTTCGAAAGTGTAAAGGAGCAGGCTACTGGCAGGGGTCGTGTCCAATAAGACGCCGCGCTATTATCGTCGGCACTTTAATTATAGAAGTCCCAGCAATTCGGGCCAGTACAAACACATCGCTACATCGCACTCTCTTGTGGGGCTTGCGTCCCTGGCTGCTCCGTGACCGAGGCTGCCCAGCTTTGAAGCCTTGACAAGTCTGGCAGTTAGATCTTTTCTTGCGGTCGACATGGTTATGCTGCGGAATGGGCGTAAAGTTACCGTCCGTCCGAAATCTCTCTCGTGACGAGCCGTCCTTGCCGTACGCCTCGCATAGCGACTGTACCAATTGCTACCGCCGAGCACGCTGCGTTGTGTAGTAGGGCTTCTACTGGTACGAGCGCTGCCCACGAAGCTGCAAAGGGTAGCTGTTCACACAAAGGACCACGCCAACGCCCGCCAATTTCCCTTATGAACACGGCATACCATTAATCCCTCGCTAGCCCGTAGCTGATTTCCGACACCACGTCACCCATCCATGAGATCATTATAGTCGGCGGTGACAGGCGGCAGAGTTAGAACCTTCGCTAGCTCGTCACCGAGTTTTTGCTTAATCGGCCAGCCGAACGCGGTTCAGTCAACAAACATGCCAGGAACCCGGAGAACGGGTTCCCAAGGTGCCTAGGGATCCGGCGGGTTGTGCTTTGGCTGTGGTCTGGCAGGATCGTTTGCTCTGGTAGCAGGAGGTTCAGGTCGGCGCTTGACGACACCATCCCTATGCGCGCGAATCGGCTGAGGCTGTGGTGCAGCAGGCTGCGCAGGGTTACCTCTCCGATTCGGGAGGCCGTGCTGGCAGCATGCGAGCAGAGGGATTACCGTGCCATGCTAGTGGACGAGTACGCCTGCGAGGCGGATACACGATCAGCGGGCTGGCGCGCGCAGTCGGCCGTTGGGGAGCTCTGCCACGATCATTCGCCGCCTGCGGACGGCTGCTCGGCCCTGCGGCTGGTGATGGGCTTGGCTGAGGCTCGACATGGGGCTCGATAGGAGAAATTCTCGACTTGGGTATCGTCAGGCCCTTGCCGTCGAAGAAGGCGACAAGCATCTGCGTAGCCGATGCCCGGCGATGTGGATGTAGCCTCGCCATAGGCTCGAGTAAGGGTAGCTCTAGAGCTTTGGCTCTGAGTGCGCGCAGAACAACGCGGTAATCGGGCGGAAACTCTGTGAATCTTGAGTGAACGGCCATGGGGGTTGCAAAGAGGGACCAGATGTCTAGCTTGGGGGCTCTGCGCGGCGGCCATCTTGGAGACCTCGGGCCAGAGCTCCGTTTTGGCTAGCGAACGGTCGGCTAGCTGGAAAAGGTAACGACTCTCTCCCGGTTCGGAGTAGAGAATGTTGTCGGGCTTTGCGTCCCAGTGGACCAGGTCCTTGCTCGCTAGGTAGTCGAGGGCGCTAAGCATTTGTTCCGAGACCGTCATGGCTCAATGATAGGAAGGACTGGCGATCTGGAGAGAGCGAAGCCAGGGACCCACCGCACAAAGGCATGAAGATCTCGGGATAGAGAGTATCAAAGAATCGGTGGCCTAGATATTCGATGATGTGTTGCTGGATGCATAGGTACATGTAGCCAGTCAGTACGGGAAAACAAATCGACAGCAGTCGGAGGGAATGCGCTGCCAGGGAAGGACATGACTGACGAGTTTCACCCTCTCCATGACCTTGATTTCTTCGTACAGGGCAGCTCGCGCTTCGTCAGCGTTGCCGCTCGGGTGGGCGCCGAGGTCGACCACCTTGATGGCGAAAGTGTGACCAGAGGCCTGCCCGACGGCTTTGTACACTTTGCCAAAGGCTCCCGAGCCTTTCAGCACACAGATGCCTTGTTGTTGGGGGGTGCTTTCGTGGAGGATCAGGTCGGCGTCTCGTCCGAGCCTGGTAATGACACAGCGATATCCCAGAGCCGTATAGCTCGATCTCTCGAAGCTGATGCGAGTACTTTGCAATCAGGCGAGAAGGCAGCGCTTAAGACGTAATTGCTATGACCCTCGAGTAGCTCTTTTAGAGTGCCTGTATCGCCATCCCAGAGCCGTACGAAGCTGATGCAACATGAAGTGTGTACCATGGCATGAGCAGGCAACGGCCAGGGCGTAACCGGCGTGGCCCTCGAGCACCATTTTAGGAGAGCCCGTAGCAATGTCCCAGAGCCTAACGGAATGATCACCCGAAGCTGAAGCAAGTACACCATCACCTGAGAAGCAACGGCGCTGACCTAAAGGCTATGGCCCTATAGCAGCTTTTTGGGAGTGCCTGTGGCGAAGTCCCAAAGCCGTACGGTGTCGGACTAGGCAGCCAAGGTTGAGGCAACATCGAATCACGTCCTTGGTTGCAAGGGCCGGGCCGTTCGACCTACTCGTAAGCTGCCCGAAAGCGTAGCTGAAGAGTTCAGGGCCAGCATCGGCCCCTCGTCACCGCATCGCCCAACTCCGAGGCACGTAATAGCTGATTTCTCCATTTAAGTCTTTTTTTAAATCCTAGGCAGAATCTCTACGTATTGAGGGGAGCCCTTTATCGATTCTGCGTACATGTTTGCCCTTTTTAGAGCATTGCCATTCACATCGTTTCGCTTCACCATTTTCTCGGCGGAGCTGTCCAAAATGAAACTCGACGACGCGGCAGCCACCTGACCGTCCCGCCCAAAACTGTTCCAGAATCTTGCCTCTTCCCATATGTTGCCCGGCCCCTCAGTTCGAAAGGAGTGCGTCGAGATATCGCAGAGAAGCTCCCGACGGATCCCGGACCCCCACCACCCCGCCGAATCCCCTGTCGTAGGCGGTGCCGTACCAGATGAGCAATCCAGCCACTCTCGCCAGCCGAATAGACTCCATCCTAGACTCAGACAGCACCCCGACCAGCCTGCCAAAGGCGCTCCAGAATTCGTCTCTCAGGTAGTCGGCGTTGTCAAAGTATTCCCACCCGTCAGGGCCCATGCTGCCGAGAGCATTATCCAGAGCGTAAAGCGCGAAGCCGAACGGCTGAAAGCTCGCCTCGGCCCAGTCGACAACTCCCGTGATTTCGCCGCTCGCAGGGTCGACCAGCATGTTCATCTCGTTGAGGTCGCCGTGAGTGAGGACCACTGGATGCTTCCCGGAACAGAGCATCGGAAGAATGCCTTGTATTTGCGTGACATGTGGCTGGAAGCGAGAGGGGAGGTTATCAGAGAGGTAGCGGAACATGGCGGCGCATTCGCTGACAGTGGCAGAAACTTGGGCTGGATCCGTTGGCTTTCCGCTCAGCCAAGACTGCGCAAAGAACCTGTTTTCGTCATGTTAGCCAGCTTGAGGCGAGCAAGTAGACGGCATCAACACACCTCGCCAGACTTTTCACAGTAGCTAGCTGCAGTGGCAAACTCTCCGCCAAAGAGCCGCGTATGTAGACGTAGTTGTTTCCCGGGAGCTTGTCCATTGAGTATATAGCCAGTGCACTTGCCTTTGCTTCGGCATCTGACGGCAATCCACCGATTAGCCCATGAAAAGCACAGCTGGCCACGACCTCTGGATGGACCGCCCTGGCCAGCGCCACCGTCCCCTCATCCAGCGAGTTGCTCTGCTCTCGGAACTGGACGATCTTGTTGGGTCCTGCGGCCACGGTGTAACCGGCCATGCCCTGGAGGGAAACAGGATGGACCGGCCCCCCGAATGCGCGCGCAAATTCGTCGCATTTCTCCCTCGTCGCAGACGTTCCCGAGCTCGAGAAGAATGTGGCGATGGACCTATCGAGATCGTAGTTGGCCCGAGACATGGTAGACGAGCGGTGCTGTGATGCAACGATGCATTTGTGTTGGCAGCTGTCGGTGGTGGCGGTGCCCGCTGTTCTAAAAAATACAGACCTCCAAACCGGCGACTGCCAGGCCTTGTTCAGGCTGCAGGGGTTTCCCCAGACCGGCGAGCTGGGTGACGGACTTCGTTGGTCCTGCGATGATATCCGAATTCGGCTGGCGTGTCACGGAGGGAAACAGGAAGGTGTTGGTCGAGAGGCGGTAATACGAGGTGGCATCGAGAACATCACCGCTGAAGCGCCGCCAGAGGCCTGCTCGGCTCCTGATATCGTTCGACTCGGAGAGCGTTGACGACGAGGAGACGGTGTCTATCAAAACGCTTCCAGCTCCATATCAACTTCCGCCTCGCTTGGATAACTCCTGCATGATGTCCAAGGGCTAGCCCCAAGCACCAAGAGAATAGTCGTGGATAATCTCGTTGGATACGGCAGAATTTCGGTGCGCGATCCAGGCTTAGCCACCATTTAGCCAAGGACCACCCACTAGGTAATTTTAAGGGGCTCACCAGCCGCAGCTCCGTGAGGTTTCATCAGCGCCACCGTCTATCTAGCCAGCTTTCTCACTGCGGTACCTCAACATTAGGTGCAACCTAATTAAAGAGTTTCCTTCAACGGTAGGAGAGCATCAGCCCCGTCACTACTCCTTTAGGTACTTGAGTCCTTTTCGGCTAACAGGTGAAATAGCTGTGTGACCTGAAATCCCTTGAAATCCTCGACCTCGGCCGCAACGAGCTTCGGGTATTCCCTGAAGAGATCGCCAAGCTTTCGTCGTTGAAGGTGCTATCCGTCCCAGAAAATCAGATTCGCAAGCTCCCCCTTTGTCTCGCCGACATGTACTCCCTACAGGTTCTCAAATTCGAAGGCAACCCAATCGGCTTCCCACCCAAGGACGTCATTCAGCCTAAGCGGGAGGCCAACACAATGGCGCTCTCAGAGAGAGTGAAGTCACTAAAGTTGCTGCCACAGCTTATATTAAAAGAGTCCTGAGACAATATGCCATCAACGGGCGTGTTGAATCGCAAGTCACTGGCGACGAGTTGAGCAAAGGCACCGAGACGCCGCGATTGCCATTTGAACGAGCCGCGACTGGTCGCTTTCCTGTCAAGGTCAACGGGGCCGACTTGCCCAGCGTGATGCGATCCCCGAACAGCTCACCGCGGCCGCCTCCCTTGCCCACCAGATCACATTATCGGGTCCTTTCCCAACAAAATACAGCTCTGAATCGCCAGGCGTCGTGCCTTTGACCATCGGCAACGCCAATGAAAAACTTTGCAGCAACTCCGAAACGCTGTTTCGCTCTGAGCGACCTGACGGGCGAAGCCGTCGCATGGGCATAGTCTCTAGCAAGACGTCTGAACCTGGCACGGTGGACGAGTTCCAAGCCAACGTACGGTTCAGTCACTACCGGGGTCTAAGCCATAGCTCAGCCATGCAGGGGACTCCCACAGGAGCAAAGAGCCCGACGACGCGGACCGAGCCATACCTGCAGCGCCCAGTGTACGTCCGTTAGTTGTCCATACTGCCCGAGCGACGACGCGAATCAGCGATCTTCGACCCCGTCATAGAAGCTGCAAAGGGCATCATCTACTCTATCTCTCAGATACACCCAATAATCCAGGCTCTTTTGACGCTGGCCAACAACGGATCAGCTAAGAGATCTAGCTTTGAGATTGTGTTTATAGCACAAATTCTCATGGAGGAGTTGGAGCAGGGCAGTCTCCATGGAAGACAACAATCATTCGTCCCACAGCGAAAATGTCTATCAAGCCTGTCAGACTCTAGTGAGTGCATACGTTCACGTATGTACCCTGTTGGCCAACAACGTTGACTCCTTCGTTGACAGCGGAGACCCACGATATATGCGGTCGTTCTTGATGCTGCTTTACAACAGCACCATGGAGCTTCGTATCACTCTTTCATTCTTGGTCACCAAACGCAACCAGCACCTTAAGGCTATGGCGCTTGCGGACTTGAACGAGACCATCCGACCTTACAGTCGAGAAGCCTATGCCGCAACAACGTCTGAGGACCTTGCGGTGCCACCATCTCGCAGCCAAACACTTATGCACAATACGAAGAATTTGGGGGTTACCACCGGTGTGGATATTCCATCTGCGCAAGGCTCGAAACGCCCTGCTGCGACAAACTTGGCGTCGCCGCAATCCGGCGAAGCTCCCGCATCGTTGGACATCCGTGAATCGGGCTCCGAATCTTGGGCAGAAGTGGTTTCCAAGCAAGAAGTTAGAACGGCAACGACTCTGACGACACATAACTGCCTGGGTCTTACGAGCTGTGAGCACAAAGTGAAATTGTGACCGCTTTGCGAATACGAAGCCTCAGCCAAACGCTCCAAGAATCTCTCGAGATTGACCGTCTTGAGGCGGGAAGTTCAGTCACAGTATTGTGATCGCAATGGGTCGGCCCAATCACAGAATTAGTTGTTGCTATGGAGAGCTGATTTAAAAACAGTGCGGTGATGGAATCACAGGATCTTGATCGCAATGGAGCAGAATCAAACTTTTGTGATCGCACCTCGCAGATGCGGCTAACGAACCCGCAAACCTCTGCTGCGGCATCGCTTGACCGTGCCAAAACTCTAGAAGCTCGCATCAAATCGCGACGTGGAAAGGGTAGTTGGACTCACTTTCAGCTCTGGAGACGTAGGTAGCGGCCGGTGGTTGAGCCAGCTACAAACGCCACAAACTCTGCAGGTTTTAGACACAAATAGTTCATCGAGCTCATGCAGTTGTGGCCACCCCATCCATGTTGTGGTGTGTAATACACCGGTGTGTATCAATCGAAGTGAACAATCGAGCCTCGTCTTGGGTGTTAGGCCTCTGGGCAAGTTCAGGACGCGCAGCTACCAACTACAGGCGGCGTTTCGCTCCTTGGTAGAATTCACTGCACGGCTGAGCAGAGAACAGTTTGAAAAGGTTTTTCTTGTAGGCGGCACCTGCCAGCTGCAAAGTTGATGCCTGTTGAATAAGGCTCCCGTTGGCCAGCACTATGAATCACGGCCTTGTTGCCAGCCAAAGTTGCCCTATTAAGAGTTTTCTCTCTTGAGTTGAACCTTAACCACCGCGTTCCTTTCACCACCCATGCTACAAACACTTTCCGCGTCCCACGTCTCGTCTGCCAGTTGAAGCCAGCGTGTTCGCAAGTCGAGGCCTCCATCCTTTCCGCAACTCCCGTTCGCTGGCAAGTTACGCCTTCTCTCACTGCTGTGACGCGGCTGGCTCGCGCATTCATCCAAAAATGGCGGCCTACGACGACAAGAGCGTCAAAGTTAACGATGGCGGTGGCAATCAGGCCGCTGCCAACGCGTCGCCGGCCCCTCTCCCAACCGACTTCGTCCAGGAGGGCCATGAGCAGGCCATGCTGCTCGTCGTTGGACACAAATGTATACCCTTGTGGGTGCACACCTCGATCCTCAAGGAAGCCTCCCCAATTCTAGGCGACAAGATCACTATGGCCGAGCTGTCGGGCTCGAGGGATCATAACTCGATGGCCACAGTCCTCCTACTTTACGACGACGACGCCACCGCGTTCCAGATCTTGTGCAGCATCTTGCACGGCGCTGATAAATCCATCAACATCGATGCCGACGGGATGCAGAAGCTGGCGGTCGTCGCCAGCAAGTACAAGTGCATCGGCCACGTCTTCTTTGCCACCGACTACTTCTTTCGCCAGTTGAAGGATGCCGCTCAGGACTCTGCTACCCTCTGGAAGCTCCTCGCTGCCGCCTGTCTCCTCGAACACTCGGAGTGGTTCCAGACATTCAGCAACCGCGTGACCCAGAAGCACCAGGGATCCTTCCTCTCGCTCGTCAAGGGGATTGAAGACGGGGTCCTCGGACTTCGCCTTGGCCGTGAGTGATTCCCAGCTCCATCTAACGACTTCACACTAACCTTCTCCTAGTGGCCATGGAAGAGAAGCGCACCCGAGACCGCAACCTTGATCCGTTGCGCACCAAGGGAGTCCTCTGTGTGGACTGCTTCAAGAAAGCTACTACAACCTTTGCCCCGAACGCCTTCTGCAAGGCCTGCACCGAGTTCCAGGCTTATGAGTTCGGCTCGTCTCTCGGTGCGCTGCCGTATTACGGTGCTACCATCACGGCACCAGCGACGTCACCCGGTGTCACCGCCCGAAACTCTCTCTGGTCCACCAACGGCCTCTTCGGTGCCCGGCCCACTGCCCCAGCCACTGGAGGCTCTCTGTTCCAGCCTGCTCCGGAGGCGGACGAGCCGTCTCAAAAGTGAACGCTCTCTGCCCGCTGACACAGCGGTGCTTGGGTGTTGAAGTCGGTCCATAGTGGAATACGGCTTGGTAAGGCCCCGTTGGTGCCACTTTTGATGTAGAGGTGTGGAGGAATCATGGCGGATAGGAAGTTGAAACGGCCTCAGTGTTGCCATACATGGCAGCCATCGCTCTGAGTCAATACGAGCAGGCATTTAAGCTTGCGGACCTACCCATACTGTGTCTTCTGGCCGCGACACGCAATGTAGCAAGGGGCGGTAGGACTCTTACGCGACAAGAGGACATGGGACGGCGAATATCTGTTCGATCGTAGCAATGTCGGACAATCAGAGCCCGTGCAGAAGGCTTCGCCCGTTTGCGTGGCATGGGGCCCGACCTGGATTTCGCGGGCGTCGATGGACGGATTCTGCTCTGGCTTCTGTGGGATGAGCGATGGCGAGTGAGGTCAGTGAGTTCATGAAGGGGTTAGCCGACAATTATCCGCCGTGGCCTTGCCTCACCTTCAACATCTCATCAACGCCTGAAACACTTTCGCATTCGCACCCATTCACAGAATTCAGTGAGAGAAGGCAATCATGAGCCAGCCACAGAGGGCTCCGTCCCGAGGCCATGCGAGGAACAAGTCTTCCGTCACGAGAGGTGAGTTGTGGACCGCTGGCGCCGGGTAGCCCCAGACGAGCTGTTGACGTCCACCCCTGCAATCCTTCTCCCTGGTTTGCGCAAATGAGCAGAGCTGACTCTGGCAACAGCTTCAAGACCACGGTCCTCTACCAAAGGGCCGCTCTACGCAGAAGAGTCTGTGGCATTCCCCATCGCATCGCACAGCCCGTCTGACCTGCTCAGTGACCCGCTCTCATCGCCATCAACTCCCCAACCAGCCCAACTCAGCCCGGCAGCTCAACCACCTAGTCGCAGCGCCTCGTCCGCCCACACACGCCATGCCGCATCCCCGCCAGTCCCCCAAGTCGGCGAGGCCCGCCCCAAGGACTTCTCCTTCCTCCTCCGCCCCGAGATCTACCACCCGCTCACGCCGCTAAACGTCCCTCTGGCGTTCCGCAGCTCCCCCAAGCAGCCTGATCCCACGGCACCACTAGAGCAGCTGTTGGAACGGGGCCACTTTCGCGCGGCGGCCATCGCGGCGGTTCAGGAACTGACGGGCTCAGGGGCCGGCGCCGGCGTTGATCCGCGGGATGCAGGCCGGATATTCAGCCTGCTCTATACGCGGCTGGCGTGTCTGACGCTGATTGGCTCGACGCCGCTGGCAGCTCAGGAGGTCAAAGCCCTGGAGGACCTGAACAACATCCGCACATACGTGGACGAAACGACGGGCGAGCACCTAGTGCCATGGGAACTGCGCGTCCTAAATGTGCGCCTCCAGGCGCTGGGCTTCGGTGACCCTCGAAGAGCAGTCATGAGCTACCACGAGCTCGCCAGAGAAGCAAGGGGCCACGCCAGCAAGGCCTCCGCCAGGCACGACAACTCGACGCGGGAGCTGTGGAAAGCGCGGCTCCACGACTTGGGCATTAAGGTCGCCGGTGCGCTCATCGAGATGGACGATCTGTCCGGTGCGGCGCACCACCTGAGCAGATTGCGGGACCGCGGCGATGGGAAGCTGGCGCTCTCAAAGGCGCTTCTGTGGCTACATCTCGGCGATGCGGACAAGGCGAGGAGCTGCGCGAGGCAGTGCTCCAAGGATGCAGCGGACACGGAGAAGATTATCATGGCCCTCTGCGACATGGCTGACGCCGAGTACGAGGCTGCGCTGGAAAAGTGGCACGGCCTCAAGGACTCGCTGGAGGGCGACGAGATGGTGGGCGTCAACACGGCGGTCTGCCTGTTGTATCTGGGGAGGATGCACGAGGTAAGCCTCCCGTCATGCTGGCGCACGTTCAAGCCTTCCAGCCGCATGCTAATCACTGTTCATAGGGCCGCGAGATCCTCGAGGGGCTGGTCAACTTGGGCTTATCGTCACGCACGCTTTTGTTCAACCTGTCGACAATGTACGAGCTGTGCACGGAGAAGAACCGCAACTTGAAGATGAAGCTCGCAGACCGGGTCGCGGGCATGGAAGAGTCTCAGGCGGGGTGGGAGAAGATGAATGCCGACTTCAAGCTGTAGCCGTCCGCTACGGAGCATAACGAACTGGCTTGAGCAATGAACTCTATGGATATCAGCGGCATTCCCGCGTCGCTTCTATGTGCTCGTGCTCGGCCGTAAGTTGTCCCTGACTTCTTCAACCTGCTCCTCCAAAAACCCCAGATGCGTCTACATGTACCCTCCGCGCCGCTGTGCTCTCTCCCCAAATGCTCGACAAAGTCCACCATGACTCCCGCGCTCGTGCTCAGAAGCCCCCGCATGCCAGGCGAGGCCACGACAAGCTTCCCTCCGAAGAGCTTGGTCTTGTCGGCACTCCCCTCCTGCGGCGCTGCGATGCCGCCGAAGCTCTTGATGGCTGCGGGGAGGAGCTTTTCTAGAAAAGGCTCCGTGCCGATGCGCGTGAAGGCGTACTCGACCCCAATGACTTGTGCTGGCGCGCCCATCAGGTCCAAGATGAGGGCTGCCATGATGCCGGTGCGGTCCTTTCCAGCTGTGGTATTTCGTCAGCGAGGAGCGTTCAGTTGGCTGATGGAGGCTTACCCGTGAAATGGAGAGCAACGCATCTCCCTCCTTCGCACTTCGCAACGCCTCAAACATCCTCCTGAAGACAGTCGTGTACCCCCTCAGGATCGCACCATACATTTCGCGATACCCATGCCCCGTCGGCGCAAAGCTCGACACGACGACGGGAGGGGGCTTATCCGCGCCGTTCCTTACGGGGCAGGACAGCACCCCAATGCCGTCGACCCGGCACAGCGGCGCCTTCACCTCATCACCGCGACGAAAGTCGTAGATGCGGGACAGGCCGAGCTCCGAGCGGAGAGACGCGCGGGCCGCTTCGGGGATGGAATCCAGCATGCCCGAGCGGAAGACGGTGCGCGCCTTGACGGAGCCGGGGGCAAAGGCGCCGAGTCGCGGACATTGAGGCTCAACTACCCCAAGGGACTGCTCGCGGACCAGGTGGCCGTCGTCACCGGCAGCGGCCAGGGCATCGGCGCAGAGACGGTGCGCCTGTTTGCCAACGAGGGCGCCAGGGTCGTCGTCGCCGACATTGACGCGGGTACGCCCTCTCTCTGCCCAGACTCCGTGAATGGGGCCCGCGCTTTGGCGTGCGTTGCAACGCCGTTGCCTTTGGGCACATCGAGACGCGCCTGACGGCCGCCAAGGAGGGCGCGTACGTGACGGGGCAGACGATTATGGTGACGGGTCGGAGGGGCATGTAGGCCCGCGGCTGTTTCGTGGTTTCGTGAGCAAGGCAGTCTAGCAATGGCAATGTGGTTCAAATCGCGAAACAAGACGGCGTGGCGGACAATCTCATCGGTATTGATTAGGTGGAAGCGGCACTATGCTTCCCGCCGAAACGCCTTCTCCTGTCTCACACCTTGAGCCACAGCGACAGCACCCCCTTGGCGTACTCGACAATCTCGTCGCCCCCCAGCTTGCTCTCGCCGTACAGCCGGTCGACAAACGAGATGGGCACCTCGGCGACGGAGCACCCCATGGCCTTGGCGCGCACAATCATCTCCATCTGGAACGTGTAGCCCTTGCTCTCGGTGCTCGCAATCACCTTCTCCAGCACGCTCTTCTTGTACAGGCGGAAGCTGCCCGTCACGTCGCTGACGCCCGGCCGCAGCACCGTGTCGGCGAACAGGTTGGCGCCGCGGCTGACCAGCTTGCGCTTGAGGTCCCAGCCGAAGACGCCGCCGTCGCCGGCGTACCGCGTGCCCGTCACGATGTCGTAGCCGCCCGCCTGCTGCACCGCCACCATCTGCGGGATGAACTTGGGGTGGTGGCTGAAGTCGGCGTCCATGATGATGACGAAGGTGCCCGTCGCAAACTGCAGCCCGTGCACGTAGGCCGTGCCGAGGCCGAGCTTGCCCGCGCGCGGCTTGAGGACCACGTGTGGCGCGTAGGCCTTGACGAGCTGGTTGGCGACTTGTTGCGTGCCGTCGGGGGATCCGTCGTCGACGATGATGAGCTCCCAGTCGAGCTCGCTGCCGCGGGGGGGTGCACGTCAGCCATTGTCTCCTCTCTTCTCTCTTGCGGGGGCACGTCCGCCATACTTGTCCGTAAAGGTGCGGTTCAGCAACCACGCCATGATGGGCAGGTTCCTCCGCTCATTGTACGTCGGCAGGATGACCGAGTACTTCTCCTTGGAGAGCTTGGCGGGCGCCATTGTGTGCGGTGTTGCGGGAAGAAGAAACGGCGCCGGAAAGGAAAACTAGGGCGATGCGCGACGCGTCTCTCTAGGGGCGAAAAGCGGCAGCGGGCGACAGGGAAAGGAGCGTGGTGAAGTTGGCTTTTCGCGTAGGTTCGAGGCCGTCGTCGGTTGTTCGTCGCGTTGGGCTGGCCAGCTCGTGTAGAGCTGGCAGGCAGGATGACTAAGCGCAGAGCCCCTGAAATGGACGTGCCGATCTTGGCACCAGCCTTCCCGTCTTCCACGTTCGGCATTGTTCCGCGGATCCGACCCGCCGCCAAAGACTACGCCAGTCATCTTGCAAGACGAGGAGACGAATGATGCAGATGGATCGAAGACGGGCCGGAAGGCGTGAAACCGCATGTCTCCGAACCAGCACTGCGTGTGGGGAAGTACAGAGCTCTGCCAGCTAACCTGTCCTTGGAGATTACCTACCTAGGTCGGTAGGTAGAGGTCACCGAGAGGTCTTGCGAAATGCTGGCGCCCAATATTTTTCGGAAAGAACTGTCATGGCATAAACGAGGGCGTACTTTTGCAGCTCCGGCGCATCCTATACGCCCGGCTTCCTAATCACAGTTACAGTGCAGCATGCGGGACTTCAGCCGTCCTTGGCTGCGCCCGGTCGAGGAGACGACGCAACCAGGCGAACGCTGCTCCCCGTCATCTTACCGGGCGCCATCTCCTCGGCTCCGAGTCGGAGGCGCAGCAGCTTGCCATGCCTGCCTGTCCCATTCGGGGACTTCAGCAGCCGCAGGTCGTACGTAACGGCCGTGTAAGCCCACGTATAAATGCGCCGCCCGTCCTCCATCATGTAACTACACTTTCCTGTCCCTTAATTTTCGAGTTGTATGAAAGACTTGGGCCTATTCGTTGCGATGATGCTTCTTTTCGTTCTCGCCGCTGTCCTGGCAGCCGCCCAGGCCATCTTGGTCCCTGGGCCTCCCGGTCCGTTCCACGTCGCCATGAGGGTTCAAGGCTTCACCGACACGAGCCGTCTCGATCCGTACGCTCCCAAGGACAAGCCCCATCCTAGGCGTGTTCTCATATCCGTGTTCCTGCCTCTCGACCCGCGGGGCAAGTATCCCGTGGAGCTGGTTCCCTACATGCCGCATCGGACAGCCATGGAATATGGAGATCAGGTTGCGGCTCTTGGCCTACCAAACGACACGATTGCGCGCTTCGAGCTCGAGGTTTCCAAGCTGCCTACCGCTGGCGCCGAGGGAAAACGCCATCACGAGCATCGATATCCCCTTGTACTCTTTTCGCCGGGGTTCGGCGGGTCGAGGTTGGCGTACAGTGCTGGCGCGAGGGCGCTGGCCAGCAAGGGCTACGTCGTCGTCACCATCGACCACCCCTACGACGCATCGATTGTGGAATTCCCGGACGGCGACGTGTTTCTCAGTGCCAAAATACCCGTGGAGGATCTAGCTGAGGTTGTGAAAGCCGCACAGGTTGGCCGTCGCCGATGTTGCGCATGCGAGTACCTGCTAACAAGAGACTGTAGGTCCGGGCGGCAGACGCCTCCTTCGTTATTGACCAACTTCACAACCCCTCCGTTCTCCGGAAGCTCACAGACGGATATCCTGGCCGGGTCGATGTCGAGAAGCTCGTCATGTACGGCCACTCGCTTGGCGGTGCAACAGCCGCAACCACCATGCTATCAGACGACCGCATCCTTGGCGGCATCAACTTCGACGGCCATATGATCGGGCCCGTCGTTCAAAGGGGGCTCGATAGACCCTTCATCCTGACCGGCGTGCCGGGGCACGACGGCATGCCGGGCTCCAATTGGCCCGAGTTCTACGACAACGTTCGGAGTGCCAAGATGGACCTGGCCGTCGCTAATACGACGCATCTTTCCTTCTTCGACGCCCGGCTGCTCTTCACGGCCATTGATATCCCAGACAAGCTTAAGCCTGGGATTGACGCCGTGCTGGGAACCCTGGATGGGCACAGTCTGGAGGATATCACGCTTGGGATGCTCGCGGGTTTTCTCGACCTCATTTTCAAGGCGAAAGCAGGGCGGTTGCGCAACATTGGAAAGGACTTTGTTGAAGTCACTGTCGTCAAGAGCAATCTTCCCGGTCGTAAATGAAGCTGAAGTAGTCTACCTTGGACTTCGAGCAATAGGAGCCACTCTGCTGGCGGCGAGATCACGAGCAAAATCACGTGAATTCCGGAGCACCTTGAGGCAACCAGCGCTCAGGGCACCAAGCATCTGGCCATTGGAGCTGGAACGAACCTCGCCCTCGATCCTCGTCCTCCCATTGGCGACTCACCACAGCTCCGTGGCTTGTTGCTTGCGGCCCACACGCTGCAGAGCTCCTCCAGCTTCCCCGCAAATGGGGCCGCTCGCTCGACCGTCCTGATCGCCGCAATCCGCACCGTCCGCGGCACTCAAACACCCAGGTCCTCTACAGTGACGGATCCTCGCATCCCGCCGCGTCAGGCCAGAGGGCACTGTGCGATGCAGCCCCAATGACGAGCCTTCTTGCGCCAGATGCAGCAATTGCCAGGCTGTCCCATGCCGTCCAAGCTGCCTGCTTCCGCGCCTCTGGCTGGCTGCCCTACACTGCTCCGTTGCGCACGGTACCGGCTTGTGGCACTACAACCTCACGGCACGCAAGTTCCTCGCCCGCAGGCCCGTGGTGGCAAGGAACCTGCGCTGTCCACTCTGGACTCGATCCGATGGCGCGAGGGCTGCTGTCTGTGGAACCGTCGTGACCTGCGGCAAGCCGGATTCCCAGCGTTCCACCTCGGAAGCAGACCCTCCTGCTCTCAACTTCGCCTCCCAGCTTCGACCTCACCTCTGCCATCCCCGTCGAGCGCACAATCGTCACCCTGCAGCGCCCGCTCTGCCTCCTCTGTGGACTGCCTCCTTTTCCTCCCCGTCTAACCTCACGTCCTCGAGAGACGCTTCCCGCTGCGCCGAGCGTCCCGCGGTCTGCCTTCTTACGTCATCAAGACGACCTCGGGGCTTCACCACCACCATGGCCGACGGAATCGCCCCGGCCGTTGACAAAGGTATTACCCGTCGCTGAGCATTACCTGATGATGGGTTTGCTTCTCTGGTTTCTGCTTATACGAAATGATGCTTGAAGCTCTATTCAAGTCTAATTGGCGTGTCTGGGCAGCCAAGCAGTCTTGCGCCAAGAGCTCGTGCGATCGCGGGAACGTTGACACTGCTAGATCCCAAGATGCTGACAGCCTGAATCTGCTAGTCGGCGCGCCTGAGCCCGCCGCCCCAGAGGCGAGAGCTGGAGCTCCGGCCATGGATGGGCCTCCGTTCCTTGCCGTTTGTCCTCCCGCGCCACCCACCTCCCAGCCCGGCAAGCTCGACCAGCCGGATCAGCCGGACAGGCGCGAGGGGAACAAGATCCCCGACGGCGCCGGTCCCGCTATCGCCGCCCCGAGGCCGGTTGAGATCCAATCTGTCCCTGAGACGCCTGTGAATGGATCGACGCCCGCGGGTGGCACGCCCCGGCCCGAGCTGAAGATTTCCGAAGAGCCCGCGCCAGCCAAGGAATCCCCCGAGGATCCTGTTTTCATCCTCGGGACTCGGGAGCCGCTACCCCCCAAGGCCTCCATCCCCAGGAGCGAACCCGCCTCGGAGCCTGCCCTTGGCAACGCTGCTACCAGCCCCCTGAACGGCGGAACCAAGCCGGCCGAAACTGCCGCGCCGGCCACCCATACCGGCCCTGCGGCCGAGCCAGTCCCGGCGCCTGCCCCGGCGCATGTTCCGATCACAGGTCCTGCTTCGATTCCGGACCCGGTTCCAGCTGTGGCGCCCCAGCCGGAACATGCTAGGCCGTTGAAGCTGGACGAACCAGCCGCGCCACCAGCATCATCAGAGCCAGCCAAGCCTGCTGAGCCTTCTGGCCCCATCGCCGGAGAGAAGCGCAAGTTTGATGCAGCCACAGTCGCAGCGGGGCGGGCCAACCCGCCGCCCTTGCCGTCCGACAAGAAGCCCAGGGTGGACAACGCCAGGGCTGCGACCAACGGCGGCGCGCTGGCGCCCAAGGCCGGACCTGGTCGGCCCAAGAAGGACAAGAAGGCTGCGCCGGTGGTGGGCAAGACGGCCCGCAAGACCCGCAGCCAGGGCCCGGCGGATGTTTGAGGGGGACCATGAACAGATATGGCCAGACATGTCAGGGACAATGTTTACCTCGGTAACGACAAAAACAAACACGGGGCGTCGTGATTTAGGCGAAAAGGGGATCTACTGGCACGGGGTGGGCGTGTATGCTTTCTACCTAGGGACTATGTTGTATATCTGTCCCGTGAGGAGTTGTGAAATCAAGTCGCTAATGTATTGGATTGTTGTGATTGTTCTTGACTATAAGTTAGGTGCACGGCATTGCGTCATGCGTGTCTACGGGGAGAATGCATCGTTGCAATGGCTGGACAGGGGAGGGCTGAGCTGTCACAATTGGATGACAATCCCTCAGCTATGTATGCGAGGGTTGGAAACCACGTAAATGCGACGAGAGATAAGCTCTATACCATCGTCCTAAGGTCTAGGGTACTCGGTAACCAGCACGCAAGACAATGTGGACGCCTCGGTGGGTTCGTGCAGAGTCTCGATCCGACGATCCACTGTTCCTACGGCCGACGAGATGGGGATCCGGGGAACTTTGCTGACGAACATGTTTTCGTAATATCTTCACAGCGATATCGAGTCATTGCACGACCAACGAGGCGTCGCCGACGCTTCGCATTTGGCGCCCGTCAACGCCACAGGCTATTAGCCGCGTGACATGGCCAACTCGCTGCACGGGTCGCCAGATGCTCCGAGCTGGGCCGTCGCGAACGAGAGGCCTCTGAGAGAGATGGGCATTCCACAACTCATCCAGAAACCGCGGCATCGTTGACTTGCGCCCTGTGCGCCGCTTCTCCACTGCGGCAGCGACGGCTACGGCGAGTTCTAGACTGGTGCTAAAGAAGCTAGAGAATACCTAGGTAGGTAGGTTCGAGGTCGGCGGGTGATCCAAAGGCTGCCTTGAGAAAAGGCTCGTTGGTGGGGTGTTTTGGCTGTAGGACGACGGCAGCTTTTGTGGTGGTGGCCGTCGCGCAGCACGCCAGTGGCGACGGCTGGGCGTGCCCCGATACGGTCATTCGAGAGGCTGATCTTGTCGCAGGCGATGGAATGTGTCGCATGGACGAATACGAGGGTACTTTGTGACATATTATATATTATCCGTTCCACCGGAACAAAGAGCAGACGCCTCATGTCCATCTCTCAACTCACTGCGCTCGGCCGCTCGTGATGCACAAGAAGACGGAAGCACACTGCCACAGGTCCTCAGCTCGAGTACGGAGTACATCCGAGTACCTTATCCTTGCCGGCTCCCTCTCACCATCCGTCGGTTCCCTGCTGCTTTCATCCATTCTCTCACTGGCTGAGGGAGGCTGTGTCAAAAATAGACCATCCCTCGTGGGGGCGCGGGCGACTCGTGGGCCCCGTCCAGGGGCAGACGTGGCACGCCGGGGCCAATCACGCGCCGGGCGGCTCCGGTTTGTAACACCTAGCGCCCTTTCGCTGGGGCCGCTAACAGGGTTTTTCGGGGGCCGCCCCATGCGGGCTCGTCAGCGTGCCAGCCCTCCAGTGCTGCGCGCCAGCAGCGGGTGCCCTGCGGGTGCCCTGGCGGGCGCAGGTATCCACTGTCAGGCGGCGCGTGGGCTTCAGCCGTAGAGGCTATCGCCAGTGACCGCCGCCGCCCACCATCGGAGGCCTGGCCCCGATCCAGATGCCTGCGATCGCTCCCCCCGACATTCATGCAGCCAGTCCTAGGTATCTCCTCGCGTCCTTTGTCCCTTTCCCTCTCCTCCACATCCTCTCCACCGTGCCGGCCTCTATCTTCGTCGCCCCTTGAAGCGTTACTTCTGCAACCTCGGCAGAAGCGTCCCTCGTTTGTCCCTCGCTCTACCTTTCCGCCGCCGGCTCGCTGCACGTCCGGGAAAGGCGCCGTTTGGCATTTCACGGTGATTTTTCTTTCGTGTCTCGCTTCTTGTTTCGACCGCGCCGCCTCCCTTTCGAGACGTCGGCCGACGCGTCGACTGCGCTCCTTCGCGAACCCCCCGTGACGACTGACGAAGAACCCCCCCCCAATTGCCAACGATCCGAACGTCCGAACCTCGACCCGACATCTCTCGCATCGAATCGACACTGGGGTCACACGCGCTCTGCCTGGCACCCGTCAACCGGAGGCTACACAGAGGTTCCGGCGCCGCGGGCCGAGGGTAGCAAATCTGTGTGTCACCAACCATGGATCTGCACAGCTCCATCTGGCCATTTCTTCGCCCCCGAGACGGCAACCCGCCAAAAGAAGATACGGGACAGCTGCTGCTCGAATTGCTAAAAGACCCCTTCCAGCAAACGGTAAGCATGCCACTATCCCAGGGCCCATTTGACGCTGACGTTGATGTCCCGCTCAGCTTGCCGCCGCGTCCTTGTTCTCCGCCTTGGGCATCTCGCTCGGCTTCACTGCCTTCATTGCCATTTGCTTCTCCTTCCTGCGCCCCTACAATCAGGCAATCTACGCCCCCAAGCTTAAGCACGCCGATGAGAAGCATGCGCCGCCCCCCATCGGCAGGAGGCCGTGGTCGTGGATCACGCCCCTGATGCGCACCAACGAGACGGCCCTGATCCAGCAGATTGGCATGGATGCCACCATGTTCCTGCGCTTCATCCGCATGTGCCGAAATATGTTCCTGGTTCTCACGCTCATCGGCGTCGGCATCCTCGTACCCGTCAACGTGACGAAAAGCTTGAGCCAGGACACCAAGTGGATCATGCAAATCACGCCCCGCGACGTCTGGGGCCCGCCGCAGTGGGCTCAGGTCGTCGTGGCCTGGCTTTTCAACATTGTCATCATGGGCTTCCTGTGGTTGAACTATCGGAAGGTCATGCAGCTGCGGAGAGAGTACTTTGAGAGCAACGAGTACCAGAATAGCCTGCACGCCCGGACTCTCATGGTGAGCTGACAGAAGCAAGCCGACAGAGGCAGCGTGGAAACTAGGCAGCTGACACATTCCTCTAGCTGCACGACCTTCCTCGACAGGCCTGCTCGGACGAAGGCATTGCCAGAATCATCGACCAAGTTGTGCCCAACTCGTCGTTTGCGCGGACTGCTGTCGCGCGCAACGTCAAGGATCTCCCCGACCTCATCGACGAGCATGCTCGCGCTGTTCGCAAGCTGGAAAAGGTCCTGGCCAAGTACTTGAAGAACCCCAACCAGCTCCCCGCCGCTCGCCCGTTCTGCAAGCCGTCCAAAAAGGACCGCTCCTTCGACACGTACCCCAAGGGTCAGAAGCTGGACGCCATTGACTACCACACCCAGCGCATCCGGGATCTCGAGGTGGAGATCAAGGAGGTTCGGCTCAGCGTGGACAAGCGAGGCACGATGCCGTACGGCTTCGCCAGCTACTCGGACATTATCGAGGCGCACAATATCGCATATGCGTGCCGCAAGAAGAAGCCGCAGGGTGCCACCGTCGCCTTGGCAACGCGGCCCGACGACATCATCTGGCGCAACATGCCGCTCTCGAGCGCGACTCGCAGCCGTAGGAGGTGGATCAACAGCTTTTGGATCGCCATTCTCACGCTCCTCTGGGTCGGCCCCAACGCCATGATTGCCATCTTCCTCGTCAACTTGTCCAATCTCGGCAAGGTCTGGCCCGCCTTCCAGACGTCCCTGGCGGCCAACACGACCTTTTGGGGTGTGGTCCAGGGTATCGCGTCGCCCGCCATCATGTCCCTCGTCTACCTCGTCCTGCCCATCATCTTCCGGCGACTGTCCATCCAGGCCGGCGACCAGACCAAGACGGGGCGCGAGCGGCACGTCGTGGCCAAGATGTACTCGTTCTTCGTCTTCAACAACCTCATCGTCTTTTCCTTCTTCAGCACCATCTGGTCCTTTGTGGCCGGTGTCATCAGTGAGACCAAGAGCGGGACGGATGCCTGGGATGCCATCAAGAAAGAGGACATTGCGGGCGCCATCTTCACGGCCTTTTGCAACAACAGCCCCTTTTGGGTCACCTACCTGCTGCAGCGGCAGCTCGGCGCGGCCATTGACCTGTCCCAGATCTGGCCCTTGATCCAGGCCTTTTTCCTGAAAAAGTTCTCGAGCCCGACGCCGCGAGAGCTGATTGAACTGACTGCGCCGCCGCCGTTTGACTACGCGAGTTACTACAACTACTTTCTCTTCTACGCGACGGTGACGCTGTGCTTTGCAGGCATTCAGCCCCTGGTGCTACCCGCCACGGCCATGTACTTTACCATCGACTCGTACCTCAAGAAGTACCTCATCCTGTACCGCTTCGTCACCAAAACAGAGTCGGGCGGCGTGTTCTGGCGCGTGCTCTTCAACCGATTCATCTTTGGCACCATCCTCGCCAACCTGGTTGTCCTGCTTACGTGCTGGGTCCGCGGCAGCAACCACATGCAGTTTTACGCCGTGACGCCGCTGCCCTTTGTAATGGTTGGGTTCAAGTTTTATTGCCACAGCGTTTTCGACGATAAGATCCGATACTACAGCACGCGCAATGCCGGGAAGGACCAGGAGGCAGCCGTGCCGCAGAAGGAATCCCGAGTCCGGAGCGAGAAGCTGTCCAGCCGATTCGGACACCCTGCGCTGTACAGGCCGCTCATCACGCCGATGGTGCACCAGAAGGCGCAGAACCTTTTGCCCTCTGTGTATCGTGGACGCTTGACGGAGGGCAGAGAAGGCAACTCTAGCGACCTGATGAGCGTCAGCGGCTACTCGGACATGTACGCGCTCGATGCCATGCAGGGTGGCAAGCCGGGCAAGAGCGCAAGCAACCTCCCTGGCTTCGAGTACGTCTCAGAGTCGCACATGGACTTTGAGTACTACAAGAACCGGTCAGACTTTACGGAGCAGCATGGAGGCGGGGAGATGTATGGGAGGCCCGGCGACATGACGCGGCCCGGGACGCCTGGTTCATTCGACGACTTTAGCGACCGCTCGATATCCAGACCCGCGTCGCCCATGGGGGGCGCGTCGACTCCCTTTGCGCCCGGGGTGCCACCGAGGCGCGTGATGACGAACATGTCGAACGTGTCGCGTAACAGCTATCAAGGCGGCAGGCCTCTGGTTGCTGGCGGCTACGACCAGGCCTCGCGCGGCCGTAGCCCCCTGTATACGCACGACAATGGCAGCTCCTCCGGGCTCGTTCGGAATGCGGCCAGCGTGCCCATGAGCTCGCCTTATGGGCTAGACGGCTCTGCGGATCGTGGGCGGACGACTCCAGGACAAGTGCATGGCGTCACCTCGCCCCCGGTGATGCCTGGACCGTCCATCGGCGCCCTGGGCGGGGGACCTCAGGGCTACAGCGGCCTGGCAAGCGAGGACGTCGACACCCATGACCCGACACAGTATAGCTACTTTAGGGCAGGAAGCCGACCGGTGCGGCCTCCTGGTGAGGGCTGGTGAGGTGGGGGATGTCGTGCGAAAGGTTTGGCGACGGTGTGCCACACGTGGAATGCGGGTGTTGGGTCCTTGCTATAACATGGTCTGCGAGGCGTTTTGGGAATAGACGGATGGCCTTGGAGCCTGGTGGCGGCAGACACTAGATCGCTGCGAGACAGTGAGATTAGGACTGGGACGCTCCAATCTTGAGGCTAGGATACCTGGTAATGCGCATATAGCCACGTACGATTTCTTGGACACTGGCCCCGGGTCGCGTATGCTGAACTCGACTTACCGTGACGAGCTGACATCACTCGGAAGTCTGCTTTTGAGACACGAGCACAGACCGTCGCGATAGTTGTTACTTGGATTATGCCCCGTGTTGTTCGTGGCTCATTCTGTGCATGCAGGCGCGCGTTCCTGTGTCTTGCTATCCCCAACCAACTCTTACCGACGCTGATGGCGTTCTGTCCATTCGCCATCTGCACTGGTTGCCGCTCCATGGATGTGTGCAATGCCCCGTGCCGAATCCGTGTTGAAAACGATCGTCCACGCTAGGTGGTGCCTTGTGAAGCGTCAGGCGGCAAACTTGCCCGTCTCGTGCAGCCGCCGCGTAAACGCGGCCAGGTCCTCTGCCAACCCGTCCACCAGCTCCACGGGGACGACGGCGTCCTGCCAGGAAAGGGCGGCCGTCAGCGTGCCGCCGGCGACGCTCCCGACGTTGACGCCGATGGGCGAACCGGCGACCATGGCGCCGTTGGTGAAGCAGACGCGCGTGATGGACCAGCTCGCGCCGGGGGCGGCGGCCGGTAGTACGCCGATGTTGCTCACGGCCCACGAGTCGTCGCGCGGCTGGCCGTCCTTTTTCGCCCAGAAGGCGAGCCAGTCGCCCACGTACTGCATCAGGCCGCTGATGTCGTCGGCCGGCAGGCTGGCCTGCTTGTCGGCGAGCTCGGCCTTGACGCGGCGCGCGGCGGCCCAGACGAGGGCGTCCAGGTCGGCGGCGGGTGCGCGCAGGGCGGCGACGAGGTCGGCGGGGAACGCGTGGGTGATGCCGGTGAGCAGGCAGCGCAGCAGCGGGCGCAGCGCGGGGTCGGCGCCGGGGCCGAGGTACGGGCGCAGGCTGATGGGGGTGCTGCCGGCGAAGCAGGCGGCCTGGGCGGCGGGGAGGCGGCGCGCGAGGGAGGCGAGGGTGAGGGCGTGGAGGAGGGCCGTGAGGGAGGCTGCGTGCGCCCTGCAGGCTTGGAGCAGGCTGGCGACGGCCTCGGGGGCGATGTCGACGGCGCGGGCGCGGGACGCATACGGGAGGCCGAAGTCGATGGCCGCGCCGTGCCAGGGGACGGCCTTGCGGGCGCGGAGCGGCGAGGGGCCGAGCTCGTTCCAGACGGTCTTGATGGCGAAGCGGATGGTGTTGCGGAAGGCGACGGCCTCTTCCTGGGCCTCGGGGAGCCGGGGGGCGTCGGGGAAGGACAGCAGGTGAGGCGCTTCGGGGGACGAGTGTGAGGGCGGCGACGAGGGCTCCGGCGGCTCGGGCTGGTTCAGGGCAGCGAGGAGCAGCTCGTGGAAGTGCCGCCCGCTCATCCCGTCCACGATGGCATGGTGGAACGCGAAGAGGACGTCTTGGGACGCCCTCTCCCGCCGGACATTGCCCCCCGGCTGCAGCACAGCGACCCTCCACGGGGCGCGCGTCTCGACGTCCCGCCACCGCTGGTCGTGGTGCCAGCACTGCGTCTCCGCGAGCAGCGCCTCATAGCCCGCCTCGTCGTCGCACTCGAGCGTCGTGAAGGCGACGTGGTCGCGCAGGTCGACGCGGGCGAGGTGCGAGAAGCGCGCGCGGCTGGAGTCCTGGCCGAGGATGCCGACGCGCAGCATGGGCTGCTGGGCGACGACGCGGCCGAGGGCGCGATACAGCGCCGCGGCGTCGAGGGGCCGCGCGGCGGGCTGGTAGCGGCATGTTACGACGACGCAGCGGTAGATGCCGAGGTGGTGGCGGGAGGAGGAGAAGAGCTCGCTTCGTTCGGGGGGGCGTGAGTCCGAAGGCCGACGAGGCTGGTGAGGGTGAGGGCACTTACATGTGGGACAGGCGGCGGAGGGCTGGGGGCGAGGGCTGCGCGGACATTGGAGGCGAGATGATGAGCTGAAGAAGGCTGTCCGGGAGGATCAGAGGAGATGCTGCGTATCCAAGTCCAGCTTTGAAGTTGCGGGACTATCCTTGTATTTATGCCGAGTGTTAGCCGCGATGTATCATGTATCGTCGTGCCTGTCTCGTGGTGTTTTGTGTTGATGCCTTTCGTGAGCTTCCGTCACCCAACAAAGTACCGTCAATTCATCCGAATCTTTTCCACAGCGCGTGCGCTTCATCATGCTGGTGTCTCTGTTCTGGTCAGAAAAGACTCGCAGACTCAGAATGAAGAACCCTCTCAACATGGTCTGTATCTCCAATATCGACAACATCTCCAACGCCCATAGCACCGTCCACGGCAATGATGTCCGCAGCCGGGTCAAATCCTGAGAGCATGGATGGCAGATTGATTGGCCAATAAGCCACTTTACCCACGAAGTAATTCTGCAGACAGAAGGTAGAAGCCCCAGTAGTGGGCCCATCAACCAACAAGGCCGATAAACACAGCATTATATTAGCCCACGATGACATCGCGGATGTGTTCGAGATCGGAGATGTTTAGCAATTTGGCGAGGGGGAATAGGGTTCCGAAGATCATGACTCGGGCGCTTTGCGATTCGATGGGTTGACCGTTTGCGTCACTGCTGTCTGCAGGTATCCGTTCAGTTGAGCGGCGTTCTCTCAGAAGTGCGTTGGCCAGATGTAATCCTCTAGTGCCGGCGTCGCTTTGGGAGTTACGACGGGCAACAGGCCATCCAACTGGCCTTTTGGAGCGTGCTCCGGAGCTGTGGTTTGCTTCGGATTTCAAAAGTTTCATTCTTGCTGGTTGTGATGGCTTTTTCTTCCCGCCGTGTGAAGAGCGTATAGTAGTAACACTAAGATGCGAGTCACATTGGCCCTTCCATTCTGTCAGATACGGATTACATAATGTTCTCTTTGTAGTAACGGATTAAAGAGGAGCCGGCCTGGTTTCCCAGGCCGTTTTCCAGCGGCTACCCTATAGCTACGAGTACATTTCGTGTGCGCTTCTACTCGGAGATGCGAGACCGCGTATTAAACTTAGCCAGTGTGCGCGAACAGTGGGTTATCTATGGTCAAGAGCTATATCGTATTGCTAGTTATGGGTTGTGTCGAGCTGCTGGCTTAGTTGGGCGATTGAATTAAAGGCATCATCAATTGTAGAAACGCGAGAACGCGGTGTCGCGAAGGCCCCCCCTGCTGGCTACGCTGCCCCGCATGAACGTTTCTCCCCCAACCTCTTGTCCGCCTTCACCACCAAATCTCTCAAGATTAAATCCACAGAACACTAGCATCCTTAGGGCTATCGACCCATGCCGTCATGTCTTGGAAACTCTCCAAAAGTAAGCGCTCTCCTTTCTAACCTTGCCTTTTTTTCCCCTTCCAGGTGGACCATGATATAGCATTGCTTTTCCTCTGGCTTCGGCGGCTTATCACAGATCTGACTCTCTGGTCTGGTCTGCTAAGTTGACTAACATTCCATTCCGCCACAGAACTGAAGGAAACCCATTTGGGCTCGTGGTCGAATTTCTCGACAACTCCATCCACATCCTTGGCTCCTAGGATGGACCAGGACGACAAGCCAGAGTCATCTACCGCCGCCACCGCCGCCGAAGATGCAGGGAGTTCCGGTATGTTCAGAAGGGGTTGTATTGTCTGGAAGATCCGTCTAATGCTTGTTGCTGCAGTCGATGGCCTCACCCAGGCCCCCGTAGTGAAGACGCGAAAACCCGGTATCCTCATCGTCACTCTTCACGAAGGGCGAGGCTTCTCCCTTCCCGAGCCACATCGAAACCTGTTCGCATCACACCATCACACCGCAAGCCAGGCTGGAAGCATCTCCGGCCCTCCTCGCCCCGGAACATCGTCCTCCTCCCTACTCCCAAACAACAGCTCGATGCGACCTCACACGTCCGGTTCCGGCTTCGGTGCGGTACCCACCAATCATGGACGCGTGTCTGGCAGGTACATGCCTTATGCGCTCTTGGACTTCGATAAGGTGCAAGTTTTCATCAACTCGATCGACGGCACGCCAGAAAACCCCTCATGGGCTGGCACAAGCACACAATATAAATTCGACGTGTCACGAGTCACGCCCCTCACCATCCACCTCTACATCCGCAACCCCAATGCATCGCCCAGATCCGGAAGAAGCCAGGACATCTTCGTCGGCAGCCTGCGAATCGACCCTCGCTTCAACGAGCCATACAAGGAGGTTATGTGGGTTGATCTTCAATACGGCACTGGGAAGCTACAACTGAGCGTGGAATACGCTGAGCCCCAGGCGACAAAGCTCAGCATCGATAACTTCGAGCTGCTCAAGGTCGTCGGGAAAGGCAGCTTTGGGAAGGTCATTCAAGTTCGAAAGAAAGACACCAATCGTATCTACGCCCTCAAAACCATCCGCAAGGCAAAGATCATCTCTCGCTCCGAGGTGGCACATACTCTTGCTGAACGCTCTGTCCTCGCCCAAATCAACAACCCTTTCATCGTCCCACTGAAATTCAGCTTCCAGTCGCCAGAAAAGCTATATTTTGTTCTCGCTTTCGTTAACGGCGGCGAACTATTCCATCACCTCACCAACGAGCGTCACTTCGACATCAACCGTTCTCGGTTTTATATCGCAGAACTGCTTTGCGCCCTTGAGTGCTTACACGGCTTTAATGTCATTTACCGCGACCTCAAGCCGGAGAATATTTTACTCGACTATCAGGGGCATATAGCTCTCTGTGACTTTGGCCTTTGCAAGCTCGAGATTAAAGATGAGGACCAAACTCATACCTTTTGCGGAACCCCAGAGTACCTCGCTCCTGAATTGCTTCTTGGTCAAGGGTACAACAAGACAGTGGATTGGTGGACTCTCGGCGTGCTCCTCTACGAAATGCTGACTGGCCTACCCCCGTTCTATGACGAGGTCACCAATGAGATGTACCGCAAAATCCTGTCTGAACCGTTGCACTTCCCAGGACCAGAAATAGTCCCCCCCGCAGCCAAAGACCTTCTGACAAAGTTGCTCAACCGCAATCCAGCAGACCGCCTGGGTGCTAACGGCGCCGCCGAGATCAAGGCCCACCCATTCTTTCATGCGATAGACTGGAAGAAACTTCTGCAACGGAAGTACGAACCAGCTTTCAAGCCCAATGTGGTATGTGTCGCCTTCTTCTCCCTCAGCCACTCCCTCGCGAACAGCGTTCCATGATAGCAGAGTAGCAATGTTAATGTGTTCCCCTCTACACAGGTTGATGCACTCGATACCACCAACATTGACTTGGAGTTTACCTCGGAGCCAGCTCAGGATTCCTATGTTGACGACCCTGTCCTTTCACAGACGATGCAGTGAGTATCTGTCGCCTCCCACTCTATGTTTGGGCAAATACTGCAGCCACGTTATTCTCCGCAAGTGTTGGTGGCGCTCAGCAGAGTGTCAAGATCATGTTGCGAATATGTCTGCTAATACCAGTCTCACAGGAAACAATTCGCGGGTTTCAGCTACAGTCGGCCCGTGGAGGGACTGAATGACGCAGGCGGTAGCATCAAAGACCCATCCTTTGTGAGTGCGCCCTGGACAAATGCCTTGGGAACCCGACGGCTAATTTCAACAGATCTAGCGTTTTCGTCCATCTAGACCATGTGAGTCTGACCGGCATGGCATGACTTTCTTTCTTTTCTTGCGTCAAGTCAACTCTGCGGGCATTATTTTGAGTTTGTGTATTTCCTCGGCCCTTAACCGCTGGTCTGGTTTTCTCTGTTTTGGCGTTTTCCTTCCCTCGTACTCTCCTTCTGGAGCATATCTTTGTCTATTGGATAGTGATTTTGTATCTAGCGCAAGAGAAACCAGTTAGAGCCCACTAGTAAACAAGAGGTACTCTACACTCTAGATTTTGTGAGGCTTGTAGTATTTGTGTCCCCGTGACACTTAATCTCGCTTGGTGAATTCAATACAAGTGAACGTGCCGTTCATCCTGTGTCTTCGGTTAAAATGAGGAAGATTTACTGAAGAAGCCTCGTGTCCTACGTCCCCTGATTCTCGAGCGCATTAGCGTATCGCGGAAAAGGAACACTGACGAGGCCCTGGCCGAATTAATCCCGGTGTGTTCTCTCTGCCATGTGAACTTATCGAGCTACCGCGGTCCGGCTCGGCCGCCAACTCGATCCCCGGCACCCCGCGTCGAGGCGACTCGGACGTAAGGGCAACCCCCATACTGGGATTCTTCTGCGAGAGCAGCTCTGCTAACACGCGGCGTTGGTAGGTGGACGACGACCTCGACCGGGCGTCTACCCTAGATCATCATCATAACGACATCAAGAAAGGCTACAAAGGAAACCTTCTAGGGCACCAAGATGATCCCAGGTATGACTGCAATGACTTGCGCTGTTCAGATGCATTCGACGGAGAATCCCAGCAGGCTGGCTAACCCTCTCAAACACCTTCTGCACGGCACCCTATCCAAGGTCCCATATCCTGCGGTGGTCTGCGCCTTGGACGGTCGTGCTCCGATAATCAATTTTGTCGGTATTGCCGATCATACTGGCAGGGAAAGTCTAAAAGAGATGGACAGGGTTGTTGAGCTTCTGTGTGAGGGCAGGACCCGGGGCTCTCAATGGCGAGGTAGGGCCTCTCTGGGCGAAAAATTTCGGGTGAGGCAGCCGTCGCTGTGGCGGCCCAGGGAAACGTGTTGCATCCCAGGATGTTTGAGTATCGCTGCAATAGCCTCTACTCATCAAATCATAAGTTCTCAAGTTCAGATCAAGTATGCACCCAAGCTGGGGGCGCCAGCGAGGTTCCAGAGCTGTGCTTCGTAGGTTCGATTATGTACGTAAGCTACGAGCATGTGTTCATACTTCGCAATACTAAACACTAAAATTAGGGTTAGTCCCGCGCGGGAACGCGCGATTGCGGGCCGTTAGTGTCTGTGATCCTCTGCGACTAAAGCGCTACTCGTACAAGGTACTTCGTACATGTATTGAGGAAAACCATTTGGCGTGGGAAACGATACAGACCGCCCCAGTGGCAGCGCCCATCCCGACCCATG
This sequence comes from Tolypocladium guangdongense, assembly GCA_022114105.1. NCBI lineage: Eukaryota > Fungi > Ascomycota > Sordariomycetes > Hypocreales > Ophiocordycipitaceae > Tolypocladium > Tolypocladium guangdongense. The sequence continues at coordinate 142,127 of NRQP01000006.1, forward strand.
CAGTCTATGCCCTCCCACGAGGTGCTCTCTGTGGTGCTCTTGTCAATGCAGCCATTGGCCATGGAGCAGCCTTGAGTCTTGACCCTCACTCGCCTCTCTGACGCAGTGAATAATATAAGTTGGCGCGGCTGCAAGAACACGCCCGCGCCTGGTCATGGCCTCTCCTTTTCCCTACAGGGGACATGCGTTGGTGCGCACGCTCTTCCCAGCCTGTTGTCCCGTTGGAGTAATATTGCGCTTTGCTCTCTACGAGTACGTACGCGCAAGTGCACGCCCGTTGCCGCGTCCAGCCTGGCTCCATATCGCCCACCAAAGCCACAAATAATTATAAAGGTGACGGGGGGGTAGAATTTACAAATAAATCGAGGATCTATTGAAGTTCTACCTATAGAGGCGGAGCCATCATAGGGGCATGTCCGATAAAAGCTTCTCGCGGGCCAGAGACAACTAACAGGGGGTAGCGCACACCTCTGCCACCCTCCATCTTTGCAGGTAGCACAACGTACCGCACATCTATGCGACCCTCGACCGGTCAACATGGACACACCGTCATGCGGCGCGGCGCTTCCCAAATAAGCTAAATGGTGCATCGATGTTGACCGGTCGAGGGTCGCATAGATATGCGGTACGCCACTAAGATGCGTGCTACCCTCTACCCGCAAAGATGGAGGGTGGCAGAGATATGCGATCCCCCCCATTAGTTGTCTCTGGTCCGCGGGAAGTTTTTATCGGACATGTGCGCTCCACCAGTATCGATGCTATTTTGAGGATCGGCATCGAGGGTACGGCGTAAACTTTGGCAACTTAAGCTCAGATAGGCACAGGCTGTCTGTACTCTGTAATGCGTCCATGTTTCAATGTTTAATGATCAATGTCCAGGGGGTCTCTGCAAGGTCGGCGCGAGCCGGACCGGCCCGTGGACTGTAAGCCCCGGGCCAGCCTCCGCGTTCAACTCCTCAAGAAGCAACGCTTTGCGGCCTTTTCATTTGCAACTTGCTCACCGCTTCTTCAATTGACTCGGTGAACGTCGTGGAGTTCATCCGAACCGATCTGGGCACATCGGACACCCTGAATACCTGGGGTCCAGTTGAGCGCGTGGACCACAGCCCTGCCCAGGATATTCAGAGGGCATCAAGTCACGGGAAGAAATGCAAATGCGCTGCCGCCTTCCAGCCCTTCCTTGACATTGCATAGCGCCGACGCCCTAATATCACGTAACATGACATCACAGACTCATGTCTTGTACCGCTGACAGCTTTAGCTCTTGATATATATAACGTTCCACAACTCCTCGACGGACTACCTCAGATTCCAGTTCACTTTTCTCTAGACAGTCTATCAACCTACCTCAAGCACACTAGCCTCTTGACGCTTCTATTGCTCTATCCCGTATTGGGCCCACTCGAGTGACGATGGCTCCGCACTCGATCAGTTCCGTCGAAGCTCAGGCTGGCTGCGATTGCCAGTACGTTGCTGTTCCTTCCCAGGCCGTTATTGCCCGTGGTCTTATCCCCCTGACATGTCATATAGATGCGAAGCTGCCTCGTTGACCCGCCATAGCGAGCGAGCCCAACCGTCGTCAGGTGCCATCGAACGATGGCTGGAGGGTATCGGCCCTTCGGTTACCGCCCTCGGTTTCCGAAATCCGCTCAGTGCTCAGCTATCTGAAACCCCGGTGCCGAATGGTGGCACCCAGTCTCACTCGAACGGCCTTCGAATCGTCACCGAGGACAAGCCGTAGCAACTTTGCTCTGCAGACTCTTCAGTCAAGTGTGGACGGTTTTCAACTTCCGTGGAGAATGACAGGTCCCCTTGGCTGGGACCCTAAAATTCAACTACAAGTCAAGGAGCTGCCATGGGTGTGTAGAAGGTCTGGATAGAGCGAGAATAGGCGGCGAGTAGGGCAGCTAGGTACATGCACGCACCACGCTGGGCCATTCGCGATAATGTATCTACTCTGTGTCCTTAGTTTGACGGCAACTATTCGGCCCGCTATTTGCGGTTGCATTATTTGGTTGCGCAAGCGTGACAGCGCGCAACTGTTCTCCGGCTCTGATTCTATCTTCTGGTTACGCTGTAGTTGGCTGTCATCACGTGCAGTTTAGCGTCGGCTCTCGTACGAAATAATTGAGTGTGGTCTACTGTACTCGCAGAATGGCTCAGCCACCGCTGCAGGCAAGGACCAACCCTGCGGTATTACCCTCCACTTCCTTCACCGAGAAAAATTGCGCCTACGACCTTCGTTTGGGTTATCAAGTATCATCACTCCCCAGGGCTGAGTCGTCACGGTGCATATTACTCGTACATCACTGGCTAAATTTTCTGCACTTTGTTCATGGGTGGTGTGCAAGTCAACTCACACGTTCAATGAGCACCGGCCACGCTCTGTCGCCATAAGCCGCCGCCAGCGCCAACTCGAGCTCTCGACTGTAGCCCGCGCCCTGTGCGGCTCCGCGGGCTCCGACCCCGATCTTGCCTTCGAGTACGACTACAGGCCACACTACCTGCATGGATGCACGTCCTGCATGCTTTTCCTCTAATCTCGCCGATGTCGGGAGCGGATGTCCCTGTCGAGTGTTTCCACCTAGAGAGGGCAAGAAAGTGAGAAAGCGGACGGTGGTCGCGTCAGCATCAGTGCCCGACTGCCCAAGTTAGCGCTGCGAGCTCCCAACGACGCCGTAGCAGTGGCTTCCGTCCCGCCTCAACAGCTCTCTTCGGCTTGGCAGACTCAGGTACTCGTACATGTTGGTGCGAGTCGATTTCCTTGACAGCCCCCTATCTCCCCGTCAAGCTGCGTGAGTGTTGCAGCCTTGCACGTAAAATCCTGCACTTGTGAATCCGTCGGGCTCTCAACACCATCCCAGCATCACCGCGCAGCATGTCCTCCAAGCGCATCGCAAAGGCCTCCCTCCGCCTCCCCGCAGACAAGCCGCTGACCGCCCCCCGGAATTCGCCGAAGCTTAGATGCCACTGCGCTTGATATGTGGACTGATCCGCTGTCAACATGGCCGGTCTCTCGACCAAACGAGAGACTGCCTTGGAATTGTGTTTCTTACGCCCAGTCAAGAAACATGTTTCGATTCTGGAGGCGATTTTGGGCCCAGCGGAGGTGCGATGAGGAGTGCTGATGAGTCAGCGGTGGAAGGCGGTTAATCGTCGGCAGACGCGATACCGCCTGCGGCAGGTGCGAGCCACTCGGCAGGACGCTGAGTTCCTGCCCGCAAGAGAAGCGACGCGCGCCTCCATCAATGGGTCGGCTCGGCAATACAAACAAAACAGCTGCATAGCACACTCAACACGAGATTTTCGGTCGCCCCAATCTCACAACTTGCGTTAACCCGCCGAGCAACGAATTGTTTTCGTCGTGACTTCCAACCACCCGCTTTACTTCGCGACGACCTGCTATGACGCGACGAAGCACCGACGACGCCGACACAGTGCCATAGCCAAACCCGACGATACCTTGGCGATGACCTCCTCCGCTGTGTTCTGAGCATTCGTTTCCTCGGCTACGAAACCCCGTCGACGCCATGGAGCGCGGCGGCGCGGAGGCGGCGGCGGCGGCGCGGACGGACGGACTGCGGCCCGCGAACCAGCTCCTCGTGAAGCGCGAGGGGAGGAAGCCTCTGTTTGCGGACAACAACGGGCCGCGGGGCCAGAGCAGCAGCAGGGCGCCGCAAGAGTCGCCGCGACTGAGGACGGCGCGGCTCGGAGCTGCGGGTGCGGCAGCAGGAGGACGCGCAGAGGCCGCGGCAGGCCTGGGGCTAGCACGGCGGACGAAATCCGAGCCACAGACTTCGCATACAGATCGGCGGGGCAGCAGCGGTAACGGCGACAGCAGCACAAGCCTGTCGTCCCCGGGCGGCACGCGCATCCCCCGGCCCGGCGGCTCGGTGTTCCGCGAGCGGCGGCCGATTTCGCTGAGCGAGGCGTTCAGGCTCGCAGAGGAGGAGGAGCTGGAGGCGCAGCGCGCGCACGCCATTGATGGATCGCCCAGCCCCGCGCCGAGGTCGTGGAGAGCCAGAGGGGGGCAGGGCGAGAATAAGATGAGGCAGATGCTGGGCGAGGACCACCTCGACACCAAGGCGCGCACTACGAACGGCTCGGGCGGCATTCCCGACCTCGTCCCTGGCATCCAAGACGTGCCGCTTCCCTCAGTAGAGACGGGGGATGGGGGGCTGGGGCCGTCGCCGCGGAGGAACGCCGAGAACAAGCCACCAGAGAAGGGCTTCGCCTGGCAGGTTGACGAGGACTTTACTGCCGGAGACTTGCAAGTCTCGGACAGTCCTAGGATCAAGGTCGGCAGCAACCGGCCATTCGCGAACCGCCCGTCGCTGGTGGCCGGCAACGACAGAGTTTCCATCAGGTCGCCGGCACGGCTTGCGCAGCCTGGGTCGCGAAACACCAAGCTGGATGAGATTCGAGAGCGAGAGCGCAAGGTGAGCAGCGAGGTGCTGTCAGAGCGGCCGCAGGCGAGACAGCGCAACACGAAGCTGGACGAGATTCGAGCGCGGGAAAAGGCGGCAGAGCGGCAGATGCCGATTCCTGCTCGGAGCCAAGCAAGACCCAAAAACACCAAACTGGATGAGATACGACAGAGGGAGGCCGAGGGTCTTTCAAAGCGTGCATATGCCGCCGCTCGACTGGAGGAGATTCGGGAACAGAATTCCATGTCACGGTCATTATCGCCAGAAGAAGCGAGGCCTCACTCGAACCGAGACCCACAAGGTGCAACTCTGTCTGGAGCCGACCCGAAGACAGAGGCACCCCTTCGGCCAAAGTCGGCGTTTGAAGCTGGCGGCGAGAGGATACCGGACACGCCCATCACGGTGTTCAAGAGCTACCGCACCGCAGACGCCGGCACAAGGGCGGCGGCGTCGGACGGGTCAGTGAATGACAAGGGCTCGACAGCGGCCGACCCGGGCAACAAACAGAGAGACTCGTACGATTTGCTGCGACGGTTGGCCAGGGCAACGAGTTCAAGCCCTGCCCCGGAGGCGGACAGCAAACAGCAACCAGCGGCCCCCCGAAGTGAAGGCGGCAGCGACAAGCACATGGCGAAACCTGTGACTTCTGGACGGCCCCCCGACAATGGCAGGAAGACGGCACCCAACGGCAGGGCAAACGCAAAGGAAAACAACGCGAAGCCGACGGTTGGATTCGCGGGGCTGCAGCGAGAGCACTCGGAAGACTCGGCTAAGAGCAAGAGATCCAGCATGCAGTCAGAGATGGACCCCACGGATAGGATCGAGGCGGAAATGAAGCTGTTTGCGCCGCACGACAACCACTCGGAACGGGGATCGGTGCGCGCGCCGTCGCCGCAGCCAGACTCGGATGAAGACGACGACAAGCCGGCCGAGGCGACGCCAAAGCCCCGAAGCGCGACCCTTTGAGCATGCCGACGCCGCGAGTGACGGGGCGTATGTCGAGACGCCGGCGACGGGCAGGGCCGACAAGAGGGACGACGGCCAGGAGAAGTCGAAGCCTGCGCAAGACGAGGAAGCAAACGCGCCAGCCCCCGTGGTGTTTCGCGACAGGAGAAGGAGCTTCGCGTGGAGGAGCAGAGACCACGACACGGCGTCGGACCCAGGCGCGAGCGACGAAAAGGACGGCGATGGACTGACGGCGGCGGCGGCGATTAGGAGACGGCCGCGCGCACGATCACTGCCGCGCCGCAGGCCGCCGCTGAAGAACACGGCCAGGCTTCCGTCGGTCAAGGCCGACCTGCTCGAGCTGCAGCGGATGCACAACATCGACGACTCGACCGTGGACGACCTCGAGGAGATTCTCACGGGGCGCAAGACTGCGTCACCCAAGCTGGAGCGGATACCGGAGCAGCCCCCGGCCGCCAAGCTCCAACCCAAACGCGAAAGCAGCGAGGAGGGCACGCACAAGGCCAAGGAGGAAAAGGAGCCTGCGGACAAGGACGTCTCCGAGGGCGAGCTGGCGCTGTACGACCGCATGAGCAGGACGTTGCGAACGGGGCTGCTCGGGATCCGCAGCGCGAAGCAGGGCATTGAGCGGCTCGAGGGCCGGTTTTCGCACGCGGGGAAGCAGACGCAGGCGCAATCCGAGGAACGACGCACGCACGCCCACGAGAAGCACGAGGAGCAGTGCGCGGCCTGCATTGCGCAGCCCAACCCCGAGACGGTCACGTACGTCCACCTCGCCGTCCCGCGGCTGTACCACGCCGCGCCGCGGTTCCGCCTCACGCTGCTCGGGCTCGTGGTGCTCCTCGCGTCGCTCTGGTGCGCCGCCGAGTCGGCCATGTGCGCCATGCACTGCCGCCCGACGACGTGCTCGACGGCCGAGTGCGTGTACTCGTTCGACGACCCGACGTTTGGCTCCGCGCTGCCCGTCAAGCTCGACCAGTGGGCGCTGGGCGGGCACGGGCGGCGGCTGCTCGCCTGGGCGGCAGAGGAGGTGCAGGACTGGGCCGCCGACGTGCACGACGCCGCGCTGGGGCGGTCCATGGCCGACGTCTCCCTGCAGGGCATGTCGTTTGCGCAGAAGCGCCGGCACCGACGGCGCCTCGCCAAGAAGGGGCTCGCCGCGCCGCCGCCGGAGCCGCCGCCGGAGCAAAAGGCCCGGTGGGACGCCTGGCGGCGCACGCGGCTGGCCAGGGAGCGCGCCCGCGAGGTGCGCGAGATGGGCTACGGCGATGCCGGCGACGAGGCCGGCGCCATCGGCCGCGACGAGCGCGTGCGGTAGCCTGCGTGCTTGTGTGCTTCTGCTTTGGCAAGGGGCGTTGGAGCGGGCCTGGAGTTTGGAACCGACTGCTGTGACGGGGGACGTGCCTGGCAGCACTTTGTACCCATGCACTTGCCAATTGATGCTTTATGCTGCAGTGACTACCCGTGGCAAACGCCAAACCCCGTCCGTGTAACGTGTCCCCCCCGTCTCAGTCCTCGATGCCGCCCCAGCCCTCGTCCTCGTCATCCTCGGCCACCTCCCCGTCGCCGGGCTCCGTCCCCCACGGCAGCCTCTCATCCTCGTAGCCCTCCGCTGCGCGCTCCCTCACGCTCCTGACCGGACTCCGCCGCAGGGCCTCGGCCATGTCGCCCACGCTGCGCACAAACGCCTCCCTCGCGGCGTCGGCCCCGCCGTCCCCCGTCGCGGCGAGGACGCCCTCGCGCTCGAGCTCGTCGACCCAGAGGTCCAGGACGTGGAGTCGCAGCCCGAGCGCCACGGCTTGCTGCTCATCGACGTCGAAGCACGCCTCGCGCAGCACGCCCACCACCGCGTCCACGTCCCCGCCGGCATACCCCTGCTGTCGCACCCAGCGCGCCGTCGCGGCAAACACCCTCCGCACGAGCAGCAGGAACTTGTCCATCCGCAGGGCGTCTATCCTCGGCCACTGCGTCGAGAGCACGGCCCAGAAGGCGCGCAGCCAGGGCGCGGCGCAGGGCGGCTGCAGGTCGAAGAGCAGGGCCGCGAGGTCGGCGGCGAGGGCCTGCTGCGGGCGCGGGCGGTCCGTCATCCAGAGGGCGTAGTAGAGGCCCGTCCAGAGCTTGGCGGCGTCGGCGGGGGAGGGCCGCGCGGCCGGAGAGGAAGGACTGCAGCGCGGCGAGGGAGTGGGCGCGGAGCCTGCGGTCTGGGGGGGGGGGGGGCCTGGTTAGCGGGCGCCGCGAGGGCAGAGGGCAGAGGACGGACCGCTGGAGGCGAGGTTCTTGATGAAGGGCATCTGCGCCGCGTTGGCGTCGGCGGCCATGGCGGGCGGGAGCGGAGCGGTGCGTCTGTACGGAGCTCGTGGGAGGTGAGGATCGCGGCTTCGGCAGCCTGTGACGGCGAAAAAAATCCAAGGTGAGGCGCTCGGTGAGCGGGGCCCGTGGAGGTGTGCACACCGAGCGAGGGCCCGGCGCGGTGGGCCGACCCGAGACCGAGGCTGTATTGTCTGGTGCGCGATGCGGTGGTTCCTTGTGCGTTGATTCGCGGGCAGGGAAGCAGATGGGCATCTAGAGTACTCGTCGTCCGTATTTCGTTCTCCTCTGCCTCAAGCAAACCCATCCATATGCATCGTGCAGCCACGCCCCAGCCACTGTGCCCCGCCTCAGCCTCAACACCCCACCATCGTCATCGCGGCCTCGCCGGGCTTGCCTTGATCTTGCGTTTGCTCCTGCTCCCTGCTCCGTCACACCGTGGTTCACCCTCTTTGCGAGCGCGAGCACGCACAGCGACACGGGGCGCCAGCGTCCCGATCCCGTCGACTCCCCAGACCGGCCCCGACGCATCCATCGGGCTCTCCGCACCAGGCCACGCCCGTCGGGCTCTCAACACCATCCCAGCATCGCCGCGCAACATGTCCTCCAAGCGCATCGCAAAGGCACGCCTCCCTCCCCGCCCCCCCCCCCTTCCCCGCAGACAGGCCGCTGACCGCCGCCAGGAATTCGCCGAAGCCTCCCAATCCCCCCTCCGGGCTTCACCATCGCCCTCCCCGACGCGCAGCTGCACACCTGGCACGTCACCCTCGCCGCGCCCCCTCGACGCCCTACCACCCCGCCGCTTCGCCCTGCTGCTCACCCTCCCCACGACTACCCCTTCAAGCCCCCGCCCTGCGCTTCCTCACCCGCATCTACCACCCCAACGTCACAAACGACAGCCTCGGCAACATCTGCCTCGCCGTCCTCAAGCCCGACCAGTGGAAGCCCTCCACCAAGATCGCCGCCGTGCTCGACGCCGTCCGCGCCCTGCTCGTCGAGCCGCAGCCCGACGATCCGCTCGAGGACCGCATCGCCGACGAGTTTCGCAATGACAGGGCCGCCTGGGAGAGGAACGTCAAGCTGCACGTGCAGCGGTATGCCCTCGAGGAGCCGACGTTTCCGGCCTCGTGAGGGCAGACGCGTCGCTGTACCACGGCGCGACGGGGGTGCGAGGCGTACGGCGGCGGATATTTTGTCAACGCAGCGCCGCGCGGCTGCGGGCACGCATCAGCATGGACATGGTAGGAGGACACGACACTGGCGAGTCACCAAGAGGACTAATAAATAACCCATCGCTTGTATCGGCCTGACATGGACGTTGGGTCACGACATGCAACACTGTTACCGATGATACGCTAGACTTTCTAGATGCATGCATGCACGCACCTGGCTCAAACACCGCCTCATGTCCATGTTGTCATGACTCTGCGTACATACGTACATGCTGGCCGTCTGTCAATTACTCTGCCTGGCTTGGTCCAGGCTCGCCATAATGCCCCGTCTATCCAAGGTTTTTACATGTCCGTGTCCGTCTATACACACACCAGAACTCGCCCAGAGCAAACATGCATATGTCCCAAAGCTCTCCACCCATTTGTTCTGCCCGGTCGTGGTTGTAGCCGTAATCGTCATAAGTGAAGGGGGTAATGCGCCTTGTCCTCTCGCAACGTCGCCCTGGCAGACCGACGACCATGCGGGAACAAGGTGCCATGGATGAATATCAACACGCAATGGAAAGTAGTCGCAATGTCATGAGGGCAACACGGTCGCGTCCTGTCGCGTCCCTCGCATCCCTCGCATTCTCAATCCCCCAACGCCTTGCCGTGCGTCGCGTCAAAGATGAGACAGGAATCCCCGGGCGTGCAGGCGACGTCTCGCGTCGCCTCGTCGCCAGCATCAACGAATGGTTATAGTTGGAGCCGTCGTACGGCATCGAGAGGCAGAGCCTTCTAGGCTTCTGCAGCTCGTGGCTTCGAGAAATCCCTCCGCTTCACGCCAAAGAGTGTGCCCCTTCTTTGACCGGGCTCCGTCTCCGCCTCCGTCACGTTGCCGCTCGTCGCAGTCTTGCCGCGCTGCAGCTGCTCTGCCCGTTCCTGCTGTGCCTTTTCGCGGCGCTCCCGACGACGCTCATCGATGGCACCTTGGCTGAGATGTCCGAACCCGTTGCGCCGCTTGAAGCACGCCTCCATGAGCGCGTTTGCGTCCAGCATGCGCCTCGGCATCGACTGTACCACCCCAAACATCTCCATCGGGTCTGAAACGGCCTTGATTTCCGCCTCGCCCATCTTGAATATCGCCAGGGCGATGCGGAACAGCGTCCTCGATCCTTCGTAGAAGAACACGTCCCACACCCGCAGCGTCGTCTCGATGGGAAGCGTGCCAATGTAACAGCTCATGAACCACGCCGTCATGCACAGCGTGATGGGCGGCAGCCGCTCCGTCGACAGGCTGGGCAAGTCCCGCCGTCTCAGCATGCTGGGCTTGCGGATCGACTTGCTCGTACTGGGCCGAGGGTTGGGGTTGCCCTCCAGCTCCCCGCCAATCTTGTCCCACACGGCAGGCATCGTGTCACGCAGCTCCGTCATCAAGACGCCCAGGTCCACCTTGGAGCCCTCGAGGCTCATCTCGTGTGTTCCGGGCAGGTAGATGATGGTGATGACATTGAGCAGCCAGAAGCACTGCTCCTCCGTCTCGACAAAGAGAAGCAGGAGGCCTGCCAAAAAGTTCAGGCTCTGGCAGTAGCCGATGCGTGGGTTGTACACGGCAAAGGCATGCAGCACGCGCCGCAGTGATGCGATGATCGGCGGCTCGCCCTCGGCGCCCGGCGGTCCAGGCAAGCTGCTCTCGCCCGACGTCGACCCCGTCATGGTGGATTGGCTGGCCCTGTCGCTGCCCGAGGCCGCGTCGACGGTGGACGGTTTGAACTGAACGTTGTCAGGGAACGTCCGGTGCAGGTCTCGCTCGATGGCCTCGGCGTCGATTTCCTTCGCCTGTTTATGCAGCAGTTTCTCGTAAAGCCCAGAGTGCTTGGCCAGGATCGCTGGGCCGCCGGCGTAGTAGAACCACGCCGCCCCTCGCCAGTCTGGCGGGATGCCCTTGCGTACAAACCTCTTTGTCTTGGCGTTTGCGGGCGGGAAGCGCTTGGGCCGGTCTGTCATCAAGGCACAGTCCTTCAGGTAGGCCACCCACTTCTTTCGTCTCCGGGCCAGATACGGCGAGTAGGCTTTGTTCCAAGCATCGTACTGCTCTCTGGTGATGAGCGGGCTCTGCTTCTTGAAGCCATATCGGTCGCGGGACCCAGGATCCTCGGGCTCCAGGGCCATCGGAGGGGCCGGCGACGGCGACGGGCAAGGCGAGGGTGGGGGGGATGCGGCGGCGGACGGTGGGATAAGATGGACGTGATGAAGGCCTCGGCGTCGGTCGTTGCGGTCGGTCGGAGGTCACAGAGGGCTCCGAGTCGAGCGACTTGCCCGAGTCTCGCTTGTCGGCCGTGCTCATGTCGGCGTTGCCAGATATGGCGGGGACGGACGAGGTGAAGGCAGGGCTGGTAAATATCATTCTGGACTGTCGGATTTCGGCGTCCAGCGTCGACCGAGCCGTGGGGACCGGCGATGTCACGTCAGTCTCGGCCAACGCGGCGTTGCCTTTGACGCCAGGCCCTTCCGCTGGCAACGTGGCTGTCGCGATGTGCGGACCGACGCAGGCGACGCTGTCCTCGGCGCCAATTGCGTCTACGACCTCGTTTTCGTAGTTGTTCTCGTCGTCTGCGAAGCCTTTCTCGTACATGCCCATAACATCTTCCAAGCTTGGCTCGTCAGGGTTGGCGTCGAGCGAGGTGACGGAGCTGCCCTTTGTCAGGACACTGCTTCGCTCTGTGAGGGCTGTGCCCGGAGCGGTTGACGCAGTGAGCTGGGATCTGAAACTGGACCGCAGCTCATCCCCGGTCATCCCAGGCGCCACAGGCGCGGACGCGGTGCTGTCAACGCGGCCGGACGCGAATGGGAGCCGAGGGGCTGAAGTCAAGGGTGGGCCTGTCGCATTCCGGGCACGCGGCGACCTTGGTTCAGCAAAGTCGCCAGCCATCGGGGTCAGCGGGGAGGGGAAGGTAAAAGCAGATTTGCAGGAGGAGGCGGAGGGTCGTCTGGGCCGCTGCCAGGGTGGTGGTGTCTGGGGTGTCGAGGTAATATCGAGCAAGAGGTCCGAGGGTCGGATATTTGCCATTCGGGGCCTGGCGGGCTCCGGGGCTCCCTGATCCGGGCCCAAGGGCTGGCGAATGCTCTGCTTCCGAGGCCTCGAGAAGTTCTCGACGGCAACACATCTGGCGAACGCATCTCAAGGACGATTTTGCCGTGAGCGCCATGGAGGGGGAGCCGCTCCGCGGTTCTGGTTTTGTGTCAAAGCGCCGCGTATCTGCTGACCAGGTCCAAGTGCGGCTCGCATGGGCGAAACGACCGACTGTTGGCCGTGCAGCTCCGGCCGAGCATCGTGCGGCGAGTACGGGTTCCCGGGCGAGGTCGGGCTGCGATTAATCAAGTGGACTCCGTGCGAGAGCGAGTCCCAGCGAGGAGAGACGGGCGGAGGCGGGAGGTCCGGCAACTGCGGTGCCCTCTCGACGGCAGCGGTGCCGCTGAGGGCCAACGGGGCAACGGTCGGCTTGATTCGGGAGGCATAGACGGAGCATTGCCGGTTGTGGGAGCTGCGCTGGCGCTCGACGGGCCGTTGTCGTCGGGGTGCGGGACGGCCATGGAGTTCATCGTCTCGGAGCCCAGTGTCGGTCACACGACTGTCTGGGCTCGCTGGTGAGAGAAGATGCGGGCTGGCGGGGCTGGTGATGGGTTGGTACCTGATGACTAGGGAGGGATTGGCTTATTGTTGGCCTTGGGCGACGACGAGAGACGACGAGACGCAGCTGCAATACCGACTAAGGCATCAGTGATGGGGGATCGGTGGCTCAGGTCCTGTAACGAAGAGTACCGAAGCACTGTGCCATTGTCTCCTCAGCGTGACCCCATATGGAACAGAGGACTAGCGACGATTAGGCGGGCAATGTGCACCGCTGTTGAGAGCAGGTACCCAGTATTATTGCGTGGTTGGGGGAAAGGCGAGGAGATATATCGAAGGAGCGTATTTCTCTCGGTTAACCGATGCCTCGGGGACAAGGCGGAGGCGTGCCGGCGAAGCAGGTGCGCTGTCGGCGGTCGAGCTGGGACCGTCCGCAGACGAAGGCTCGAGCTGGGGCGTTTTTGCGTGAACCAGGTGCGGCGGCTTTGGCAGAGGCAGTCGACGTGGACGGGGGACGAGATGTTGCTTGCCAGCCGAGGCGTGAGAAGGTGCGTCGGCTCCAGCTCGGAACAGGCCCTTCTCCAAGTTGCGTCACGCTTCGCGGGTCAAGGTCCGCGAGGGTCGACTCCCCGATGAGACGAAAAATCCGCGAGTGGTCCGAGACGCAGCGCACGCCGCAGTTGGACGGACGCCACTCTGTAGTGTAGAGTCGAGGTTCGAAGTCGTCGCCGTGGGCTTCGCTCGCGAGGTCGGTCGTCAGAAGAGCGCACTGGGAGGATCGGCAACAAGAGGCCCGTCATCGAGATGTGGCACGCGGGCAATCAATCGGGAGGGATGCCTCCACACAATCCCACAACCGCGACGGCAGCAACAACAGTAGCGGCCGCCACGACACTGGAATTGCTGGAGCGGTGACGTCGGGCCCTCGGTCTCCTTTTCCGTGGCGAGGTGCTCGCTCAGACAAGAAGAGCAGGCCAACGAGCGAGGGAAAACCGGCGATGGAAAGGCAGCGGCATCGCACAATGATAGGCCAGGGACAGTGCGGAGCTGGGATGGCCCAGTCTCGGGTCGGTCCTTTGGTGCCTGACAGACGGTACCGCCTTCTGCACCTCGCACACAGCCAGGGGGGAGGTACCGCTCACGACTCGACATACTCGTGCAGCGGCCCCTGCGCGCCACCGCAGCGCATCCAGGAACCGATCGCGCCAGGGAAGCAGGTGCCGAGACCAATTTTTGCTTCCTTCCTTGCTATTATTGAAGGCTCCATCCAGGAAGGCGCGCAAAGCGACCGATGGCTTCGCATAGCCCCGTCGCATCATCCATCCACCAGCAACTCGTTCATCAGCAGCGATTCATTCATGGTGGGTGCACGGATGCGCCCGCCGCATCGTCATCAATTTTTCGCCTCATTTGGGTGCCAAAATAAACAAACACAATGGCCACGCCCGGCCACTGACGCGGCGGCTGTGGGTGCTGAAAACCTGCGAGGAGTCAAGCCTGCGGCGTTGATCTCTGTTCGACGCATCCGCCATGATGAGGAATATCGTGCCTTGGCCACGCCGTGGTCCCTGCCTGCGCTCTGGGCTGCGCGTCCGTGTTCCACGTCGTCATGTGCCCCATTCCTGGAACCTCCCGCATCCCAGCTCGCTTGCTCTCCTGCCTCAGCTTCGTCACTGGCCTGTTTGCTTGTTTCTTCTCTCCTCTTGTCTCCACCGAGCAGCTTTGTTGACGTGGCGCAGGGACGACTTTGGCCTGTGATTGGAGGTCTTGCGGCTCCCTACACTACTCGTACATGAGATCATCCACCCTTCCTTCGGGATGGCATCACCGTGAAACATGAAGCGAGACATACAGAAAAGGGAGAGTCGAGGGCAGACTTGGAGCGTCGTGTTCACTTGGGACGACGCGCATCTGAGCGCCAACGTGGGCGACCAGTACGAGTATGCTTCTCCACGCCGTCGTCGCCAATGCCGCTGCCGCAGGAAGGCCTGGTGATTTTTGCAGGCCGAGATCAGGACCTGAGAGTTGGACAGCCTCTGCGCTTCGTTTCATCGTCGCCCTGCGTGGCCTGGCTTAGAAGATTTGTCCTCGTCCCACAAAAAGAACGAACGGGCTTTCACAGCCTCTACCATTTGTCGTCATGACGGCGACAAACAGGGCATGTCCGATCGATTCCTCTTCCTGCTACGTTGCAGCTGGCCAGGGCCAGGGCCGCGTGCAGCAAACACGCCAACTGCCTTGCGCTGCACACGATGCGCTTTGCTGCGAGCGACACGTTACGTTCAACAAGTTCCTGTGCGTCTCATCTGCGCATGCGAGGCACGGTGCAACACTTGCGCAGGGAAACACCACAGGTCGAATATGAGCAGCACAGACCTCAACTCCTGCCAAGGCAGCCCCTTTCCCGCGCGTGGCTGGCCTTGGAAACGGTCATCGCCATGTCTGGCCGACAGGGACCTGTTTGTTGCAACACTCTTCTAGTAGACTATCCTCAGAGTTCGGAACTCTGGCATGTAGCCGGCTCTGTTCAAGACTGGCTGGCGTGGCGACTTCGGGAGCTGACGGCTGACTCCCTTGGCCAATTGCCAAGAACCGACCTTGGAGACCTATACACAAATACCTCACATCATGCGCGACGTGTGCTGCTTCATGGTCAGCCATGCGCGTGGTGCGACGCATACGTCTCAGTGTCACTTTGGTTCTCAACCTCGGGCCTTGAACTTCTCTTGTACTGGTCTACTCTAGTCATGTCCCCCAAGTCACATCAAGACTCTTCAACAGGGCAGTTACACATAGTACCGCACCTTGCCCTCAAAGAGCCTCCGTGCCGTCCGCGATACCATGCAGCTCTCAACCCGGTCGTCGTCTCCGAGCACGACTC
This sequence comes from Tolypocladium guangdongense, assembly GCA_022114105.1. NCBI lineage: Eukaryota > Fungi > Ascomycota > Sordariomycetes > Hypocreales > Ophiocordycipitaceae > Tolypocladium > Tolypocladium guangdongense. The sequence continues at coordinate 157,490 of NRQP01000006.1, forward strand.
CAACCCGAATTGTCCCCTTACTGTGGGCAATTACAACTTCTCTCTCCCTGATCGCACCATTATCGTCAGCCAATGCAGTTTCTGCACCGGGGCTTGGCGTCCGTTGCGGCGTCGGCTGCGCCCCGTCTTCAATGACAGGCCGGGCCGACAGCTCCGCTGCCACCGTTCCCGGAGCACTCAGGGCAGCTGCCAGGCACACGGCGCCAGTCAACTGTAAGCTTGGGTGCGGCTGGCCCATTGAGTACGACTCGACCCGGATATCTGGGGCCCCTTTCCCTCGAAAGACCGGAGGATATACCAGAGCAACCTTTGGAGTTCCTCGCGTCTTGGCCGCAGCGTCCACGCTCAAAGCCAGTCCCATGGCCACGGCTCCTTGACGTCGGGTGGCCTCGACGAGCATATCTTTGTCGCCTGCTGACGAAGTAGTCTGTAGCAGTGCTGCAACGGACGTGGCGTCGACCAGGACAAATGGGTTTGCCGCGTCGACAAGTGTCACCCTCACCTCGAAGCGTCCGACATGGGCCACGGCAAGCGGTGGCTGCACAACTAGCTTCTGCTGTCGTTGCCCTGATGGGAAAAGTTTGCCCGTCATGCTGCCTGCCGGGTCGACAAAGGCCACCTTCACTTCGCTGCCGCTGGTGCTGACGCCTGGGATGGTGTAGCTGCCATCTTCTATGAAAGACCCGGCTTCGTCAATCTCGACGGTCGCGACGATGGTCCGGTTGGTATTCGTGTTGAATATTTTCACGTCCATCTATGCGCATCTTGTCAGCACTCTCACCCATAGCTCAACTACCCAAGGTATGAATTACCCGTCTTTCTCCTCTCTGCGACATGACCAGTCCCTCTTGCACGGCGAATGGCCCGACTCCCGAGACCATGTTGCCGCAGTTCCCGCTAAAGTCGACGGCCTCCTTGCCCACTGCCACCTGGACAAACGTAAAGTCGACGTCGATCCCGGGACGGCGTGACGGTGAGACGACAGCCACCTTGGATGTTGTTGAGGTGCCTCCGCCAATGCCATCGATTTGGCGCGGATCAGCTCCGCGAGATCCAAGGGCTGAGATCAAGTGCGGAGCCCAGTCACTCGGCTTGGCTGGGAGATCCTTTTTGTGGATGAACAGCCCCTTGGACGTGCCCGCACGCATGAGAACGCAGGGCAGAGTGTGGCACGCAAGCCTCGGTCGTGGAGTATCGTGCACCGCCATGTTGGGGAGGCCGGTCCAGGTAGGTTTGAAGGACTGTTTCGACATGGGATATTGCAAAGAGCTTGACCCGTCCCTTTCGAGAGCCTGGGCCGCCTGCCGAGCGTGGTTTGCGGAGGATCTCACGAATAGCCGAAACACGGGCGAGCTGGCCATTCCTTGCCTGCGGTGAGGGCTCCATGAGCCAACATGGCTCGACTCTTGGTACTCGGCCTTGCCACGGCAGGCTCGTGTTTGTTTTAAAGCATGACTTTTTGACAGAAAGACTCGGATCTACCAGCACCGTTGCGGAGGAATTAAGTCTTGGCGGAGAGGCAGCATGCCATGGCAGGGTGATGGCGTGTAAGTCGATCCCGTCCCACCGGAAGGAAGCGGGACCTCTTCCCGCGGGAAGGCCCACCAATTAGCTGCACCGTCTCACCAGCCCATGAAGGTCAAGTTGCCCAACGACGAGCCGTTGAAGCCGAAAAGCGGATCTTCCAAGGATTCAGAATCGTTATTTGCCGCCCGCCACTCCTGCTGCCACGAGTAGCCAGTATTATATGCAGCTTCCGGCGGAGGCACGGCAGCTGGTGCCATGACTTCTGCACCATACTGACTCGGAGGAGCAAGATCCGGTCTCGCCATTCCCATGGGAGCGGTGTCTTGTGTAATCCATGATTGGTTTGACAGTTGGTTTGGAGCACCGGACGAGTCTGCCGCCGAGGAACGAGTCGCACCGGCGTCATTCTCCTGGAGGAAGCTCTGGATGATGCCATCAATGTCAACCCATTCCGAGCCCGGCGAGGATCCGGCTCCGCCGTGCGTTGCCGCCGGGACGGATTCCTGGACCCTTGGCGCACCGCTGCACGTTGAAGAGCGAGTCCTCCTCACAGGCCCAGAACGACGTTCAGACTCAACATGGGCTTCTGCGGCTGGTTGTTCGGCATTTCGCGGCTTGCCCGTCTGATCCATCTCCAGCGCCTCACTGGAGATGTCCTCAATGACCACACCGAGCTTCTTCATGAGGCTTTGCACAATCATGGTGGCTTTCTGGACGGCCGAGTTCGTCTCTTGGTTCTCCTCGAAGACGGCGAGGCAAGTCGCCAGGTTGCTGTACGCCGTCGAGTCGTGACCGCGCCTGGCTGCTATCCGCGAGTGGATGGTTGCCGCGACGTAGGTGGCGTAGGAGATGAGGTACGGTGCGCGTCGGACGGAAAACGCACGGTGGTAGGCACGGAGCAGTTGGACGATGCTGGATGCCGCCGACGCGCAATTCATGAAGGAGTCTACGGAGATGGACCTCGAGGTGCTGTACAGATGCCCGTCGGCTACGAATGGACGGTGCAGGAGGATGACGAGGACGTGGTACATGGCACTGTTCTGTCAGACGGTCGCTCGAACCCGGGGCAGACGGGACTCACTGCAGGCTGAATACGTGAGGCGGCGGAAACGCCGTTCCCTGCGACTTGGTCGGGTCAAAGCGGAGGTGAGCAGGGAGCGATTCCTGCCAGGCGCGAAGCTTCTGCTGCAGCTTCTCGAGCATGCTGGCGAGCTGGGCCGGGCTCTGGTCAAAGCTGCGCTCCGTGTATATGCAGCTCAGGATGTCACTCATGACGAGGGAGAGCTTGCAGAGAAAGGCAAAGGTCGAGATGCTGTACGCGGGGGAGCCGGGGTAGTCGGGGGCCGACGTCGAGTAGGCAAAGGGCTGCCAGTGCTCGAGCTCCTCGTAGCTGTCGAGGAACTTGATAGGGACGAGGGCGTCGGACTCTTTGAGGCTGACGGGGCGGCCCTGGTACAGGCTCTGGACCTTGTCCACAACTAGGGCTCTTGTGAGCATGGCATGCGCAAGGTGCATTGGAAGAGCTGTACTGACCGAAGGCGCCCCAAAACACGCGCCGGCGAATCTCCAGATCCTCGTCGGAGAAGCGGCGCGTGGTGGACAGGTCCACGTGCATGCCCAGGTCGATGAGCATGCGAAAGGCCAGCCCCGAGTACAGCCACGCAGCGCTGCGCTCGTCGCCCAGCGCAAACAGTGAGTTCGTCATGACGAGCAGCGCCTGGATGGTGGTGACGTCGCTGCGGTCGAGCGAGCCGCCGAGCAGCTCCCGCACGCGCTCCCGGAAGCGCCAGCCCGCGGTGCGGACATCGGCGGCGTCGCGGCGCACCTCGAGGCGCGGGGAGAACTTGCTGGCGCCAAAGTAGATGGCGTTGAGGAGCAGCTTGCTGAAGTAGGGGCCCTGGCAGGCCATGTCGCGCATGAAGGCCGGCCGGTGGGTGAGCAGAAAGGAGTGGTGCTGGCGGTTCCAGTGCAGCGAGAGGAGGTGCATGCCCAGGTCGGGGTCGACGCCGTCGAAGTCGAGCTTGCCGCGGCGGAAGTTGAGCTCCTCCATCTGGTCTGCGGCCGTCAGCGCCTGCCTGGGCTGGGAGCGAGGGAGGGACGCACGCTGGCGGACGGCTTCTGCGACGAGCCCGCGCTCGACCCAGTCGTCGGGCATGCGCGGCCGGTGCTCGCCTCCGGCGGGCCGCTCCGGCGCGTTGTCCTCGAAGAGGGCGCTCGTGCGGCCGTGGTAGCTCGACACGCCGTTTGCGGAGACGAGGATGCGGGCGACGCGGGCGACGCGGGCGTCTTCCTGCCTGGCGGCGTCGGCATGCTGCGTCTGGGTCTCACGGGGGGCCCGCTCGCCCCCGGCCGGTTCATCGTGACCCTGGGCCGGTGACGAGCTGCCGGTCTGTCTGCCTGCTCCTGACGCGTTTCTGTCGTGTTCGCGACGACGTCTGCTGACGAGGTGGCGCTCGCGGCCGGCCTCCTTTGCGACGGGGCCGACGGGCTCGTAGGCGCATTCCTGGGCGTAGATGGAGCAGTTGGCGCAGACGGGGCGGGCGTTGTTGCACTTGATCTGTCGCCCTTAGCTACACTCGCATTCATATCGTCTCGCGGCGTCGTATCTCGAGGCTGGTGTGGGCTACGGGGTAGGTAATACCTTGCGTCGCCGACAAAACGAGCACGCCTCCGCGGCGCGGCGCCGGAAGCGAGACGTCTGGCGGGAAGAGCTCGAGTCACTGTGCATAGGGGACGTGGTTTCGTGACGCGTGCGTGAGGAGGACGGGAAGAGGGACAGATGCCGTGGGAGTGGGAGGGGACGTGCCACCAGGCCCTCGCCGAAACCGGGCCGAGCGTTCCCGCGGCAGCGCGTGGGCGTCCGGGCCCCGGGGGTTCCCCCGCATCCCCCGCGTCTACCCCGGAGACCACGCCGCAAGAGGCCCATATCGCTCGCGGGGTGGTGATCGCGACGCTGCGGAGAGATTGGATGGGCTGTTGCAGCACGGAAGCTGTATAAAAACCGACCGGCTCGCTTGATGCTGGACATCGCAGACCATGTCGTGCAGCCCGCATTTACATTCGGCTCGACCAATTGCTCCTCTCGCCCGAAGCCGTCCATCGTCAGGAACACCATGGCCCTCAGCCCAGCCCACGGCCCCAGCAGGGCCAGCACGGCCCCGGACCACACCCGCACCAAGGAAGAGCTCGAGGCGCAATGCATCGAGGCCGTCCCCACGGGCGCCTACATCTCCCCGCTCGCCATCCAAGCCCGCTTCGACACCCTGCGGCACCTGAGCGGCGACGACATGGCCGCGCTCGACGCGCGCGTGCGGCGGCGCATCGACTGGCGCATGATGCCCTGCGCGTCGCTCATGTTCCTCATGAGCTACCTCGACCGCATCAACGTGTCCAACGCGCGGCTGGCCGGCTTGCAAAAGGACCTGCGCATGAGCGACACGGCGTGGAACGCGGGCATCTCGGCCTTCTACGTCGGCTACCTCATCGGGCAGCTGCCGGGGAACATGGTCATGGCCAAGGCGAACCCGCGGTACTTTATGCCCGTGGTGATGCTGATGTGGAGTGCTGGGACGATTTGCATGCCGGCCATGACGAGGTGAGTGGGCCGTCATCTTGGGCCGTCTTCTGCACAGTGCCATGTATTGACCGCGTGTGCTCAGCGGCGCCGGGTTTGCGGTTTGCCGCTTCTTCATCGGGCTGATGGAGGCGCCCTTCTTTCCGGCTCTCACGCTCAGTGAGTAGGACGAGCATCACTGTCGGTCGCCTTCACGTATACTGACAAACGCAGTGACGTCGTCGTGGTACACCAAGGAGGAGAGCCCCATGCGCATGGCCATCTGGCACGCGGGCAACACCATCTCCAACATCGTCTCGAGCTTCCTCGCCGCCGGCGTGCTCGAGAACATGGAGCACGTCGCCGGCCTGCACGCGTGGCAGTGGTTCTTCCTCATCGAGGGCATCGCGTCCGTCGTCGTCGCCGTCGCATCCTTCTTCTCGCTGCCCGAGTGGCCGCACAACACGCGCTTCCTGAGCGAGCAGGAGCGCGAGATGGCGCAGTACCGCGTGCTGGTGTCCAACGGCGGGCGCGACGAGATGGAGGGCGGGACGTGGGCTGGCGTGTGGGCGGCCGTCAAGGACCCCTTCACCTGGTTCTTCTGCCTGATGCACTTTGCGCTCGACACGGCGCAGAGCTTCAAGGACTTTCTGCCGTCGGTGGGTGGCCCTCCTCCCTCTCCGGGCTGTCGAGGCCGCGAATGCTGACCCGTGGCAAGATCATCAAGACGTTTGGCTTCGACAAGCTCACCACGTACCTCATCCAGGCGCCCGCCTACGCCATTGCCTACGCCGTGGCCTGCGCCATCGCCTACTCGTGCGGGCGGCTGCAGGAGTCGACGTGGCACGTGGTGATCCCCATCGTCTTCTCGGCGGGCGGCTGCGGGATGCTCATGGGCACGCTCAACGTCGGGGCGCGGTACTTTGGCACGGTGCTGCTCATCTGCGGCACGTACAGCGGGCTCAACCTGCAGCTGTCGTGGGAGACGACGGTGGTGCCGGCGCCGCGGGCCAAGAAGGCGGCCCTCATCGCGCTGGCCAATTGCATCAGCCAGGTGAGCCACTGGTTCAGCCCGTACTTTTACCCGCGCAGCCAGGAGCCCTACTATCGCATGGGCGGCGGGCTGGTGCTCCTGGGGTGCGCGCTGGTGGCCGCGTCGGCGTTTGCGGCCAACTGGCGGGCGAGGAGGCTGAACCGGGAGCTGGACGAGGCCGAGGGGTGGTCGCCGAGCTCGGGGGTCGAGAGGGGATGGAGGTACAGATACTGAAGCCGGCTCTTGGATCTATGTGTGGTTGGATGCGCTGCGTGTTGTTGAATGAGCCCCAGGCGCCCCGTCGGCTGCGGCGAATGGCGGACGTAGCGTCCCAGCGGCCGAATGGCGAGGAATCAAATGTCCAGAAGGGGAAATGCCCTAGGACAAGCGCGCATGATGGATGCAGGGTTGAGGTGCCGTGGTCGCCTGCTGGCCCGTCCCGTCCCCCGGCGTCTTGCTGGATGCCGCGTCGATGCGGTGAGGAGGCGCCTGGCATCTTTGGGCATCCCTCATTCGGTATTAATGACTGCGAGATGCGTGCGTGTTTTGTCTTGTGTATGCTGTTGCTTCTGAGGAATGGGCGGCTCATCTCCGGCGCGTGAGACGGGGTCCCATCACGTGATTGGGCCAACGGATTCCGTCAGCGAGGTGGCTCGCTGGAACCATCGACAGGCGGGGGGGTGACTCCAGCACGGATCAACTCGGGCCACAGCGAGGCGTCGAGGCAAACCAGTCGCGCTGCCCCAGCCGCAGCTGCCCCAGTCGCTACGACGGGCCGGCGGCTGATGCGTACACACCGGGCACAGGCCCATCGAGGCAAGCTCCAGCCGATGCCACGCCCCAGGCCAGCTCTGCAGCTCCAGAGGAGGAGGGGGTGGCTGGGACTGCATGTCAATCAATCGTCACCTTGGGCGGATCCCTCGTGCTGCCTGCGTCGTGCTGCTCGACATGCCTCCGTGCCGCTGCTTGCCTGCTTGCCTGCTTGCTTGCCTCGCCTTGCCCGCCTGGACGCTCACGCCACGCCCTCCCCTACGCCCGTCCACTCCCCTCTGCTGAGGCTGAGCGCGAGTTTCGTCCGCCACCTCGATCCAGCCTAGCCTGCGTTTGTCGGGCGCTCGTATAGGAGCAGACAGGACGGCTCCCTACCTCCCCGTCCCAGTCCCCCCCCCCTCTCCGCTTCCTCGCTAGCCGTAGCTTGTAGCCTTGCTACTCTGCCGTCCCCTTCTCCCCGTTTCTCTCCCCGTTCCTCCATCCTACATAAATACCGGCTCCCTACCAGCCTATCCCCGTCCACAGACCCAGTGCAAGATACTCAATTGCCTCACCTTTGCGCCCACACGTACACCATGTCTTCCCGCAAGAGAAAGCAAGAGGAGGACGAGGACGAACTGGTCTCCCTCCCCGATGATGATGAGGAGGAGGAGGAGTAAGTCGCCCCTCTACCGCCACGCCGCGAATTGCTCGCATTGGCATCGATGCCGGCGTCGCTGGAGCTCCTGCGAGGCCTGCTCTGGCGACGCCGCGATCGCGGACAGCTCCTTTGAGTGATGCCGGCGTGCAATGCTGCAACGTTGCCACTTGCATGCCTGGCTGACACGTGCTGACGGCAACCAATCAGGTACGTGTCTACCGCAGACGAAGAGGACGACTTCGAAGAGGACGAGGATGAAGAGGCCGACGACGCCGACGAAGACGCCGAAGAGGAGGACGAGGAAGCCGATGGCGATGGCGCCCACAAGGCCGGCGAGAAGAACGGCGTCAAGGGCAAGTTCCTGCGCTCTCTATGCACCTCCACGCGAAGCTAATACCCGGCCGCAGACGTCCAACCGCCCGTAAAGAAGCGCAAGACGGCCGAGGCCTCCGCCGAAGAGGTGCCCAACGGCAACGCCGCCGAGGAGGACGACGTCGACGACGTCGACGACGCCGACGACGCCGAGGATGCGGAAGACAAGGACGAGGATGCGCCCGCCCCAGCCAAGGACGCTGTCAAGGCTACCGGGGCGCCTGCGGCCGAGGTCGCAGAGGCCGGGCCAGAGACGGCTGCCGCTGGAGGCGAGGAGTAGTGCCACCTGCTCAGGCTGCCAAGTACTCCGTACGCGCGTTTGGATAGATGGCATCTGGAGACGCGCGCTGTAGCTGTATGACCATCTCTAATCGCCTTGTTCAACACGGCTGTCGGCGCACTGGGACACTGATGCAGCTGCCCGCCGGACTCTGAGGCCAATTGATGTCGTGACTCGTGACTCGTGACTCGTGACTCGCGGTGCCCTCGAGGGAGGAGCGAGGGAGATGCAGCCCGTGCCGCGATGGAACGCTGTGATCCGACCTTGGCTGTGCTTTGTGCTTCGTGCCGTGGCTGGCATGGAGAATCGAGACCGCGCTTGGTCCGGCACCTGCATATGCAGCTTCCAGATGCACGCCAGCGGCTCGAGCCCAGCGTCCGCGACGCTGCGTTGCCGGCGCTCGGGCTGTAGAAGATGACGCCCGTGTGCGCGTGCTCGGCGGCGGCGAGTCGGCGCGCGCGGAGGTCGTCCCGGGCCCGGATGCCGGCCGGAGCTTCGGGACGGTTGAGTGCCGTACCGAGCCATGGCTTGACGGCAGTGAAGCTCTCGAAACCTTCGAACGCCGCACGAATGGAGAGATGGCAGGTGCTGCGGGCTTTGTAACAGGCAGCGGGGTCTCCGGAGCCGACTCGGACGGAGCGTCACGGTAGCATCTACAAGACTCCGTCACCAACCGCGCCCTGCCGAACTCGCGGCCCCCCCTCCGGCAACATCACACTTCTCATGTCCACGACGCCGCGACACATGATCCAGCAACCACCATCATGGCCAAGCCCCTCGCCCCCGTCACCGACATCGACCACCTGGTCCTCACCTGCGCCAGCGTCGCCGCCACCACAGCCTGGTACGCCACGCACCTCGGCATGACGCCCCAGACGTTCGCGTCCGAGGCCGACCCGGCGACGCCGCGGACCGCGCTGCTGTTCGGCACGCACAAGATCAACCTGCACCAGCGCGGGCGCGAGTTCGAGCCCAAGGCGGCGGCGGCGCTGCCGGGGACGGCGGACCTGTGCTTCCTGGTCGACGGGGCGGCCGACCTGGACGTGGTGGCGAGGGGGTTCCGGCGAGAGGGGTGGAGTGCTCGAGGGGGGCGGGTCGTGGGAGGACGGGGGCGAGGGGGAGGATTAGGAGTGTCTATGTGAGGGATCCGGATGGGAATCTTATTGAGTGAGTGCTCCAGCGACGAAGTGTTGACTTGTTGGTGTTTGTCGTTCTAACCCCTCGGCCGCTGCAGGCTTTCGCAGTATGTCGAATAGCACTGGATACGCTCATGACCAACACGCTTTGGCTGAGCATCTAAAGACCACGACGCACACAACGTCGCACAGCAGGTGCCATCAGTTTCCTTGGCGAGATGGGGCAAAGAAGGGTACGCCGTTGGAGATGCGCGTCGCGAGGACGGCCGAATGGTGGTGGTGTGGGAAGCGCACGACGCGTGGATTGCTCGTTGATGGATGATGGAGAGGGCTTTGCTGTGCTGTGGTGGGGCGTACATGGCAGTGGATGCATCAACGTACGGTGGCTGGAGGATGGCGAGGGATCGTTACATGCCGTCTGGTTGCGGGAGTCGGGTCAAGATGAAATGAGGCCTCACTGTGTCAGCGCTCTGTCCCACAATCTCGGCATCTTCAACTTATATAGGGAGGTTTGCGTAAAGGCAGCTCTCCCATTCTCTCCTTCTATTCATCGTACCGTTCTTTCCAGCAAAGAAACCGCGAGAAACACGCTCGCTCCTGCTACTCCCCTACTTCGGTCTCGTCGTCTCACCCACGGCTCAACCCATCATTGAATGATAGGGAGGTGGGCGGTGAGCTGACTGGACCTTGTGTCTGTTAACCTAGTAGTGTAGGGTTTGGACTCCAGTGCTGCCACCTGCATCCAGACCCTCATTAGATCGAGCTTCACCTTTTGGCTAAGATAGCAAAATGCCCTCTAAGTCGATTAAATCGAGACCGGGGCCTTTCCAGAATACTCGGTCAAGTCGTAGTGTACGCACGAGCAAGCGAAAAGTTCCAACCACGTATTTCAAGGCTGTATGGGGAAGGGAAATGGTCGCGTACGAATTCACCACTGAGCCAGGGGAAGACCCTACAGGCCACGAGACTTTTCTTGCGACTTTTCCATTCTCGAACGGGACATCTTGGCTTCGACGGCTCTCTCGAGCTGCAAGGACAAGGCGAGGTGTGGGCAGAGTTTGAGATGAGGGAGTATCCAACGACTCTCTTAGTCTGCAACGCATCGTTGGTTGCCAGGCCGCGACATTGAACGGTCCACCACCACTGACTGGATTGCCACTCAAGACTACGCTGAGTAGGTTTTTGCTAAGAGGCATGCTGAATATTAATGACATGAACGAGAGATGGACTATTTACGAAATGAAAGTTTCAGCGACTCTTAAGCAGCAATTCTATGGCAAGCCCTCGTAAGAATACTCAGGGTTCGATTGAGCGCCCGGAGCACACAATTCCGAGGCGCATTGGCGGCGCAATCGAGAATGTACAATTGAACATAGAGTCCGAAAGCCGACGAATGGTACATATACCTAGCCACCCAGCTGACGTTATGTTTATTTATTGTGAGCTGGAACATACTGCTGCATTTTAGCTCGTAGAAACATACACAGGGGTACAGAGCAATGAGGTCAGGTGTCATGTTAGTGGAGACCGCAAGATCAAATCATAACTTAATCAGGCTGGCCCTGTTATTTAATAGATCCGCTAACAAGACCCAATCAGCAAGACGTATGGGAGAATACTATGAGGGGGGAAACAAGTCAGTTGCTGCATGATGGCGAGTTGTTGAACCGCACGCTTAATGAAGTAGCACGACATAGCCTTGTGTCTCTATCTACAAGAAGCCCCCAGTGTTCCGCCCCCCTTTAACGCAAGCATCAATAGACCTGAAGCCGCACCAGAAACCCAATAAACCAGCATCGGCAACTCATGACCTCTATATTTCACCTGGAACCAACGGGTTGTAGCCGTGGTTAATAGCGGATTGTTGTCCTTGTCGCTGTTGAGAGAACCCTTCTAGTGACCGCCGCCATTCTAGGGAGGCGCGTACGTTCCACCGCCGTTGTCAGGAGGAGGAGGAGGAGGCGGGTATTTGCCGCCCCCGTTGTCAGGAGGAGGAGGAGGAGGGGGGTATTTGCCGCCCCCGTTGTCAGGAGGAGGAGGAGGCGGGTATTTGCCGCCGCCGTTGTTAGGAGGAGGAGGGTATTTACTACCGCCGTTGTCAGGGGGAGGAGGAGGGGGGTATTTGCCGCCGCCGTTATCAGGAGGAGGAGGAGGAGGGGGGTATTTGCCGCCGCCGTTGTCAGGAGGAGGAGGAGGGGGGTATTTGCCGCCGCCGTTGTCAGGAGGAGGAGGAGGAGGGGGTATTTGCCGCCGCCGTTGTCAGGAGGAGGAGGAGGAGGGTATTTGCCGCCGCGTTGTCAGGGGGAGGAGGAGGAGGCGGGTATTTGCCGCCGCCGTTATCAGGAGGAGGAGGAGGCGGGTATTTGCCGCCGCCGTTATCAGGAGGAGGAGGCGGGTATTTGCCGCCCCCGTTGTCAGGAGGAGGAGGAGGAGGCGGGTATTTGCCGCCGCGTTGTTAGGAGGAGGAGGGTATTTACCACCGCCGTTGTCAGGGGGAGGAGGAGGGGGGTATTTGCCGCCGCCGTTGTCAGGAGGAGGAGGAGGAGGCGGGTATTTGCCGCCGCCGTTGTCAGGAGGAGGAGGCGGGTATTTGCCGCCCCCGTTGTCAGGAGGAGGAGGAGGAGGCGGGTATTTGCCGCCGCCGTTGTTAGGAGGAGGAGGGTATTTACCACCGCCGTTGTCAGGGGAGGAGGAGGGGGTATTTGCCGCCGCCGTTGTCAGGAGGAGGAGGAGGAGGGGGGTATTTGCCGCCACCGTTGTCAGGAGGAGGAGGAGGAGGAGGGTATTTGCCGCCGCCGTTGTCAGGGGAAGGAGGAGGAGGCGGGTATTTGCCGCCGCCGTTGTCAGGAGGAGGAGGCGGGTATTTGCCGCCCCCGTTGTCAGGAGGAGGAGGAGGAGGCGGGTATTTGCCGCCGCCGTTGTTAGGAGGAGGCGGGTATTTGCCGCCGCCGTTATCAGGAGGAGGCGGGTATTTGCCGCCGTTGTCCGGAGGAGGGGGGTACTTTCCACCGCCGTTGTCAGGAGGGGGGGGATATTTGTCGCCGCCGCCGCCGCTGTCGTGCTTGGGGGGAGGAGGGTATTCACCTCCGCCGTGATCGGGAGGCGGGTAACCACCGTGTTGAGGCGGCGGAGGGCAATTTTCCTCGTTGTCCTTGTCCAGAGACTTGCCCTGGTCGCCGGTTGGTATGGCCATGGCGGTTGCCATAAAGAGGGCAGTAACCGCGAGGAACTTCATGTTAGGCAACTGGTGGAGGCGATCAAAACTGTAGAATCTCAATGAAAAGATGTCTCAGATAATTGAGACAGAATCAGATGGGTCAAGCCTTCAAAGTCTATCTCTGCTCTGGGAATGGCAATGGTATTTATATCTGCTTGGGGACTATTCTTCTCTATTCATATTGACTGCAGACCGCAGCTGCAGCTAGCTTCTTAGACTGAATGCCTACCAATACCGTAGGCGCCGCGGCATTAACTTCCATGTTGCGTAGGTCATGGCGGTTCCGCCATGAGTCTATTGGCAAGCCGCTTCCGCTAGACTACTGGTCAATGTGCGAAGCTACGAGTACGAAGTACGAGTACGCGAGTGTCCAAGCAAAGATTCAAGGCGGGCGAAACAGTTTCACCCGATGAGACATTCCACGCCGGATCCCTGTGGGCTGAAAACAAGCCTCAGTGCCGCGGTTAGTATGAGCCCCTGATGATGATTCGTGAGAGTTGGTAGCCAATGGTTGCTCGTATATGTTGGCGCTTCCGCTGAAAGCCTCCGGTCAGCGCAAAGAAAAACAAGGAGGCGGCGTCTGCGGTGCTACCTGACACTTTCGGGGGCCGGGCCCGCCTTGGGCTGGGAAGCCCGGTCGCGTAATACGAGAAGATGGACATACATGGTTGGCTGTGATGCTCTCCACCTCTGTTGCTCAGGCTCTACGAGTATTTGGACGACTGGCGGATGCGAGAGAACGCATGATAACATGCAGGGAGTAACAGCTCGCAGGGAGCGTCAGACAGGAGCAACGATTCTCTCATGCAAGCCGCACAACCATGATTGCAAATTCATGAGAGCCATGATGTACATCTAGTTCTGAGGCATGAACCCTAAATATGACTCTATTTCCCCTTAGCTTCGACTCGGCACAAAGCCGGTATGAGGTTGTGAGTCTGGGCTTGGCAGCCCTCTGTGGCCGCCTGCACACTAATATTAGGTGGAGGGACGGCCTGAGCGCGTCCTGAAAACAGGAGAGGCGTGCCGGCCGGAGCGAGCGGCAGAGACATGCAGATCGTTGGCGCCAACACGACGGAGATACTCGTAATATGCCGATCATTGTTCTGGGGTGAGACATGCCGCCAGCTGATTTACGAAAGGAAAGGGGGAGCGCCTACGAGTAATGAACCCGCACAAAAGCTCCAGACCGAAGGCTCTGATTGGAAATCGCCGGGCTATTGATCGAACCACAACTGGCCACGTACGGACGGTCTAGGCTGCCTTGCCCTTGTCACTGCCGCTGGGAGCCATCGATGTGAGGTTGCTCATGACGACATGAAGGCCATTGCTGAACCATGACGATGGGTGCCGGCCGAGGCTGAGGCCGGAGATGTAAAGTCGGTATTCGTGCCGTGTTTGCATGCAGCGCCAGTTTCAGGTCATAGACGTGCCCGTATCTGCAAGGAAAAGCCAGCCGCAACTGGAGCCTCAATCGAACATGGACGAACAGACGGCTGTGCAACCGACCGACATGGAACAACGGTGCGCGGGGCTGAGCATTTGCCAACGGCAGGGCCGTACTTGTACGAGTACTCGTAGGACTCAGCTGTCGAATCATCCTTGCAGGGCGTCCGCCTGTTGGCATTGATTGCACGGCTCAATATTTCAGGGATGCCGTATTGCGGGCGCTTTTGAGAATCGGACTGCGAGACTTCATGTTTGCTTGGTGGAGCGGACGGAATAGAACAACTGACGAGGGGAAAATGGCCGAGGACGCTCTGAGGCCAGGTGCGAGGGCGCTACTGAAGCAGACTTGTTTCATGAGTTGTACTTTTCAGCGCGTCTCTTGATGTGAGTTGCAGATGTTGCCGCCGCTTGGTGAGTTTGGCGAGAGGCAAGTCAAGCCAGGCCGCCCTTGCGGGCGACTGAGATGAGCCTCCGCACAAGGGCCGCGCTGCTGGCCAGTACGGTAATCGTTTGCCGCCGCAGGTCTCACATGCGGTACAACACGGCTGCCGTAGCCGCCTGGCCTTGGAGGCGGAAAGTAACGACGAGTCACACGGGAGACAGGGATTACGGATTATTAGTAACTGCATCTCTGCAGTCGGCAGCCGGCGATCGCGCCCGGCGTGGAGCCTGGCGCTTGGTGGAAATTAAGGGAGACAACTACGGCTGGTTCGGGCAACGCTCAGCTCGCCGCTCGTTGCCATTTCTTTCTCGTAGTACTTCGTATCCATGCTTCCAATAGTACCTTGGGCGATCGGATTTCGCGCCCGGTGCCTGGCATGGCCACCCATGCATGCCACCGCGGCTCTTGACATCGCCGCTCAGCCGCTTTTTCCCCGACTGAAAACGACAGCAAATCGGTTCCCGGGTCCGTACGTCTATACGAGTAGCCGCCGGGGCTAGGCGTCGTTAGCTCAGGGCGGGCAGCTTTGCCGAGCACATGGAGCCGGGGCTCGCACCCCTATTCAGCCCGCTGCTGATGGGCAGATGCCGGTCTCCTGTAAGCGTGGCTGACTGAGCCTTGCCGACGAAATATATCACATTTTGTTCCCACTCCCGTAAACTGGTCATCTCTCTCACGACAGCCATCTGCTGCCAAAATGCTCCTCAAGGCTGCCATCGCCTTTTTGGCGCTGGGAGCGGCTCCGGCTGCGGTCGCGCAGGATCCCTATCCCGTCACGGGCGTGTCTGTCGACCCGAAAGCTGGCAGTGTGCCGCTGAGACAGAACATCAACGACCTCCAATCAGCGGGGGGAGCCCAATGGTATGGCGGCACAGCTTCCGTGTCAGCTGCCATTGACGTCGACTGACCAGATGATAGGGATCTCTACATTCGCGCGCTCTCGGCGATGCAGGCAACAAACGAGAGGGACCCTCTGTCCTATTTCCAGATTGAAGGTACCGTGTCCCTGCGACGATTGTTTCGTGTATGCTTGCTGAGGGTTGCCAGGCATTCACGGAAGGCCGTTCATTCAGTGGAACGGAACCGGAGCCCAGCGAAGCACGGACTGGGCAGGCTACTGTCCCCATGGCGTGAGTTACACATCTTGCCTCTGCTATACTGCTGCTGACTCGCTGTTCAGGAACAGCTCTTTGTGTCCTGGCACAGGCCCTACGTATGCCTGTTCGAGGTGAGTCCCACTTCGATGTTGCATGGCCGAGTATATGCTCATGGTCGTCCAGCAAGTACTCGTTAGCCACGCCAGGCAGATTGCATCGACATACCCTCAGCAGTATCGGCAGGAATACGTGCAAGCCGCAAACAACCTGAGGGCGCCGTTCTGGGACTGGGCAGCGAGCTCTGCCGTTCCACCGGCGACGGTCCCTACGACTTTGCAAGTCAACTTTCCAAACGGACAGGGTCTGCAGCGCCGCTCAATCGCCAACCCCCTATATACATACAAGTTTCCGCCGGCGGTGTTGAATGGCGAGTTTGGAGCGTTTGATTCGGAGAAGAGGCCGCAGACTATTCGATGCCCAGCACCTGGAAATTATCCGGGGTCAGCAAACAGTAATCTTGGCTCGCGGCCCTACAAACAATGGACTGTGAGTGGCTCCGTTAACGACTTGTCTGAAGCAACATGCTTACCCTTCCAGTACGATGCCCTCACCCGCGCCTCAAACTTCACCGACTTTGCATTCATGAGCAACAACGTGGTTAGCCTCGAGCTGATCCACAACGGCATCCATTGGGACGCAGCCTGCGGTCAACAATTCGTCACTCCAGACTTCGCGGCGTTTGATCCTTTATTGTTGGTGTACCCCTCCACACTGGGCACACCTCTTAGCTGACAACCTCTAGTATGCTACACCACGTCAATGTGGACAGAATCTGGGCGTACTGGCAGGCATTAAGACCTGACCAGGACATCTTCAATTACTCCTACCAAGGCCTCTCTCGCTTCGCAACACCAGGAGGAACCACCATCTCTCCCACCTCTCCCCTGACCCCCTTCTTCGCTCCACATCGTGTTCCCCTTACGACCCAGTCCGTGCGAAGCATCAAGAGCTTCGGCTACTCTTATGAGGCGCTGGAGTACTGGGAGAAGTCCCCGGCGCAGATGAAGCAGGACGCGACAGTCCTGATTAATCGCCTGTACTCTGCCGGCAGCGCATCGCGGCGGTCTACACCCCGTGCGCAGCCACCGCAGGTACGACGATACTTTGCCCAGGTTCACCTAGACAGGGCCCAGGTCGAAAAGCCGTGCCAGGTGAACCTCTATCTTGACGGAAAGCAAGCGGGCAGCTTGGTGGTTATGAATCAGCCTGCGGAGGGCATCCTGGCCGCTGGCTTGGCGCTTGATGAAGTGATTCAGCAAAAAGACATTCAGACACAGTCTGTGGACGAGACTGTGGATACCATCAAGGCGTCCCTCACGGTCCAGATCGTCAAGGTACGTAACTCACTCGCCTCCGCCACCCACCTTGGCAAATGCAATGGGCAAGTAGCTGACTTTTTCAACCCACCAGGCGGATGGTAGCATCATTGACAACACGAAAGTGCCCAGTCTGAAAGTGAAATTGGAGGACGTCATGGTCACGAAGCCGGCGGCAGACGACCAGTTCCCCAAGTTTGGGGCCTCGAGGGTGCGGAACGTGGGAGTGAAGAACGTCCCTAATTGATTGAATCATAGTAATATCGTCTAAATTGAAAACTCTTTAATCCTGTAAGCTCGTGGACGACCATTTCCCCAAATACGGGGTAGTGAGACGGGTTAAACATTGTCGGTTTCATGTCATTCATAGCACAATCTTCTAAATAGAAAACTCCTAATTTTCACAAGGCGTGCAAACTGTAGCAGGAAGTATATATGCTCTCCGTTTGACGATCTTTACGCGCACAACATATGAGGCCCGCCTGCATTACATGTAGTGATCACCATTTTGTTGCAGCCCTTGCCCTCCCTCTTAACAGTATGAAACGCCGCACCTCCGGTCCTTGTCCATCGTCAGTCTCTATGCAACGCCCTCTCTGACCAATACGCAATTTCTCTCATCCTTCGCCATTGCCGCCCCCAAACCCGTTGATGAGCGTCGGAGCACCCGAGGCAGCCAGAGCCGCAAGGTCGTGCAGAACAGGGTTGCGGAAGATGTCTCTCACGGAAAGCAAAAGGCCGTTCTGGCGCGCCATCCCGACAAGCCGTATGGCTCCAATGGAGTCTCCGCCAATGCGGAAGAAGCTGTCGTCGATGCTGACGCTGTCGGCACCAATGTGAAGCACCTCTGCCCATAAGCTCTGCATCAGCCGCTCCGTGTCTGTCTGCGGCGCCCGCCGATCGCCGTCTGATCGGCTCAGCGCTGCAATATCCTTTGCGGTGAGCGAGGACCCCAGCGCGCGGAGGCTCCGACGGTCTACCTTTCCGGTAGCCGTCATCGGGATCGCCTGGATCGGTATGTACACCGACGGAATCATGAACGGGGGCAAGGCTTCAGCCAGCCGCTCGACGACGCCCGCTGTTGCTTGTCGCACCGCACTGCCGTGCTCTTCTGCATCCATCACACCATCGACTGCCACAAAAGCCACGAGGATCGTGCTCCCGGGGCCCTTCGGCTTGACTGTCTCAGCGACAACCTGGACGCTTGCCACGTTGTTGACCGACTCGATGGCTTGCTGCACGTAATGCTCAACCTCGCCTAGCTCGACACGTTGGCCACGGATCTTGACCTGCGTGTCCTTGCGTCCGACGAAGAGGAGCGATCCGTCCTGTCTGTACTGCACAAGGTCGCCGGTACGGTAAACACGTCCGCGACGACCGGGCCGTTCGCCAGGAACGCCGCGCAGCAGCCACGGCGGGTCTTGGATGAAGGCTGCCGCGGTCTTGTCCGGATCATTGAGATATCCTTTGCCAACGAGCGGCCCCTCGAGCCAGAGTTCGCCAACGGCCCCGATCGCTGCTAACGCGTCGGGGTTGTCGGCTTCTACTACCCACGTACACAGCCCGGCTCCGCGGCCAAGCCCGCCATCACTGATGTCTGACAAGCCCAGAATCGTGCTGGTCGGTGTACATTCTGCGGGACCGTAGGCACTGTTAACTTGCGTCTTCTCGCCGGCCAGGTGCACGTCGCTTGGGAGGACGACTTCACCCCCGAGCATCATCGTGGTCAGGTTCTTGAGCCCCGTCTTGGGTTCGATATGACGGGCAACCGAGGGCGTGAAGTCCGAGAGGGTAACTTTGTATCTGTCCAGGCAACCGGAGATGTTGTCCTCGCGCTCCGCTGCCGATGCGATGCAGAGACACCCGCCAGCTGTCAGCGTGTTGAGCAGGTTGGACCAGGCAACATCGAACGCATAGGAAGAAAAGTCAAAGACCCGGGAACTCTCAGTGAAGCCTAGGGCGTCTCGCTGGTAGGAAATTGCACTGCAAAAGTTGCCGTGCGTGATCATGGCGCCTTTGGGCACACCGGTGCTGCCTGACGTGAAGATGACATACAGGACGTCAGAGGAGCCAACAACCGGTAGCTGGGGAGGCTGCTCGGAGACAGGGGCAGGGAGTTGGGCATGTCCTACGACGACAACCTCATCCGCCCCGAGTCGGCGCACCAGAACTTCGTTTGCCGCCGATGATAGGATGACACTTGCCTTCACTTGCGTCGTGATTGCGCGTAGTCGCTCCTCTGGCTGCGTTGCCGTGTCGACGGCCACCGAGGCACCGCCGGTCTTCATTACAGCAAGCGCCGCGACTGGCATCCACATAGACTTCTCGAAACAGAGCGGTACTATGCTCCCTGGCCCAACGCATTTGCCGGCCAGCTGATGGGCTAGCCCTGTCGACAGCTCATCGAGCTGCTCATATGTCAAGTCTCCGTCCCAGGCGTTCACTGCTGGGGCTTGCGGCTGCTCACGGACGCATTGTGCAACCAACTCGTGCACGCATCCGTGAACCGGCTCTGGCACCGTTGCGTTCCAGGTCCACATGTCGTGGAGGTCGGGCTGGCTGACCACGGCCACGTCCCGGAGCCTCTTCTGTCCCAGACCCAGGTCGAACAGCTGGCGAAGGACGTGCTCGAACTGATGGCCGATGCGCGCGACTTGCAGTTCTCCAACGACGCGAGAGTCAAACTTGAAGCACATGTTGGCTCCGTTGGTCTGCAGCTGGCACTCGACGACCACGGCGTACGTGTCAAAGGACTGTTGCTCCTCCTCGCCGTTCTCGCCAACAATCACATACTGGTCTCCGCCGACCTCACTGCCCGGCTGGGCAACCACGTGTAGCAGCGTCTGGAAGTCGCAGCCCAAGGCGGCCTCGTCACTGACACGGCGGATGCGCCGCAAGCCGGTCTGCTCAAACGGAGCCATCT
The DNA here is from genome assembly GCA_022114105.1 of Tolypocladium guangdongense. Classification (NCBI taxonomy): domain Eukaryota; kingdom Fungi; phylum Ascomycota; class Sordariomycetes; order Hypocreales; family Ophiocordycipitaceae; genus Tolypocladium; species Tolypocladium guangdongense. The sequence continues at coordinate 177,306 of NRQP01000006.1, forward strand.
CGGTGGTCTGAAGCTGAATATCCTGGAGCAGCTTGTTGGTGCTGCCCTCCCAATCCAGTACGGTCCGGATTGGTACAACGGCTTGGCCATCCTTGACAGTCGCTCCAAAGAGCGCCTCGTTGGAGCCGATGCTCCGCGCCGCCACGATGGACCACGCGGCCCTGATCATTGTCGCTGCAGCGCAGTCGCCATCGGCCCAGTGCAAGTCTCGCACGCTCAGCTGTACTTCGCTATCTGGTTGGGGCTGGTGTGTGGCCGCCGTTAGCGAGGGAAAGTGAGCTCCCTGGATGCTTGCGAACTGGGTTCGCCAGAAGTTCATGGTTGCAGTCTCGTCTGCGCCGACGACGAGTTTGAAGAATCCGCCGAAGAGCGACTCTGTGGTAAGCTCATTCTCAGAGCCAAAACCATCCGCCTGAGTCGTCTCCGCCATATGCTCCGACCGTGGCTCAGTGTCAGTCGCCAGGAGGTAGGTGATTGCTTTGGTCAGGACAGCACATGCCTCCTGAGCCACATGTCGACTGACGTATGGCTCCCGGAACTCCACCACAATGTCCATGTTCTCTCCGTTGATATTGGCGCTGAGGCCCAAGTCGTACTGGTTCTCGTTAGCTTTGCCGCGTCGATATCACTTGATACTGCACTACATACCTCGTGTGAATCCTCGCCATTGTGGGAGTCAAGTGTAAGACTCCTTTTCTCTCCACTCTTGAAATTCAAAGCTTCTCTGATCGACAGGGCCGTGTTGAACAAGCGCCGTCCGGAAAGGCCGAGTTGATGCTGAATTTCTGCCAAGGAGGCATGCTGGATGGCGAGATGCTCTATCGACTTCTGCGACGTCGTCTCGAGCACCTGTCTCTCTGGTGCCCGTAGGTTGACACGGCCGATGAGCAAATTCGCCAGAGGGCCGACCATGGTGTCAATTCCATCCACTGGGGAATCTCTCCCAGAGGCAAGATACCCGAAACAGACGTCGCTCATCCCGGTGAACTGTGAGAGGACCATGGCCCAGGCAACCTGGATGAAGACAGAGCGCGTAATTCCCATGTTCTTGCAGAAGCCGGCGACGCCTGCGATCAAGTTTGCTGGGATGGAGACGTCGCTATGGTCATCGCTTGCTGCTTGTCCTGGCGGTGGAGCAGAGGCAGGAAATTCACAAGGCTCTACGCCGCCCAACAACTTTGTCCAAGAGGCAATTCTCTGAGCTCTCGGGATGTTGTTGATGTACCGGATCATCTCACAAAAAGCTGGAGCCGCGACCAAGTCACAGCCGTCATATGCCGAGGCGAGGTCTTGCAACAGGACGGAGATGGACGTCGCGTCAATAAGCGTATGGCTGATATCGAGCCTGCAGGCAACCTCCCCGGTGCTTGATTGGCCAATAGTAAAAGCATGTTCGGGCTCATTGGCTGCGAATGACGGTCTTTCCAAGGCGCTCAGGACTGTGGATGGATTGTCCAGTTCGGTTGTCATGTGCGTCACGCGGATGTTTGACCCAGGGAGGACGATCTGGATGAAGCCGTTGCCCTCGGGATGCAGAGTGAACACGGTGGACATGATTGTATGCCGGCGAACCACCGTCTTCCAAGCCTCTTCCAGCCGAGACGGCGAGATGGCAGCGGCTGGCCCGTCGCCAGGCACGCACCGCCAGACCGAGTAAGTCGCATAGGAGGCAGCCCCCTTTTCAGAGCTTAGCAAGATGCCCTCTTGCAGCGGGGAGCAGGGATATATGTCGGCAACCGCATCCGTCTCGATCCCCATGCCAGGAAGCTGTTCCCTCATCAAGGTGTCTAAGCCGCTGTATGACAGGGGAAGGAGAGGCAGATCGCTCAGCGTGAAGCTAACAGGCGCCTGCGAAAGATCACGAGTGACGGACTCTACCGCTCGAGCAAAGGCCTCGGTCCACTCTCGTAGCCGATCCTGGTGCTTCATGCGCTTGTGGAATTGGAACGTGACAGCGAGCATATCCTCCTCCACGTCGGCGTTGATCTCGATCATGGTAAATCGGCGCGCTGATTTCGAGACCTCGACGATGTCGTTGTCTCCTTCTCCCATGTGCTCAGGCCGCTTGAACAGGCCTTCTTCGCTTTCGAGCTGCTGAAATCTTCCCGTGAAATTAAGCATCAGCTCGGCGACGTCGTGGCCTTGGAATGCTTCGCGGCCGGATTCGCTGTGATATCGGCATGCGAAGTATGGTTGTCCCTTGCCTGGCACCTTTCGCCTCGTGTCTTTGGCAAGTCTGATGGCGTCAAAGATAGAGCTCTGAGGAGTGATAGGAACCGGAACGGGATGCGTAGTGGTAAACCAGCCAACAGTTCCTGATACATCTAGCGGCAGGTCGTCGGACTGCGCCCTCCCGTGGCCTTCAATCCAGACAACGGGCACGGGACGCTCCGGGAAGGTATGGAGGAACGAGAAGGCCATGGCGCCGACAAGAATGTCGATTGGTTCGGTCCGCAGACTCTCGTTGCTGTCTCCAAACAAAGCATTACTGACAGTGAGATCAAAGACCTCGGTGTAGGCGTCGCAGTTGGCGAATGTGTTTTCGCTCAGCGGCATCCCCCAGAAGCTCAGCTGCGGCTCTGGGACTGGGAATGGAAGCACCGAGAGAGGCGATGCGTTCCGGCTCGTCTTGGCCTGGCGCTTACACCACGTCCGGAAGGACGTTGTCTTTTGAGAACGCAGCTCGCCGAATTTCACGTACTCCTCAATGTCATTCCATACGACGCGCCACGACACAAGATCAATGACCAAGTGATGGCTCGAGAGCACGAGAATCTGGCCCTCGTCGCCGGGAAGTTGAAAGACATCGCAAGCAAAGACTGGGCCCTGTCGGATATCCAAGTGTTCTTGTCGCCATTGTCCAGATACGGCAATCTCAGATCGGTCCGTCACAAACTGCTCGGAAAATCCAAAGGACTGCTCATCTTCTTCGCTGGCCACGGTCTGCTTCCAGTAGCCACTCTTGGGGTCCTTCTGGAAGCGCGCTCGCAGCATTTCGTGACGGCTGACGATTGCTCGCATCGCAGCATTGAGTGTGGCAATTGGTACAGTCTGGCTCAGCTCGAGTATGAAGCTCTGGTTGAAGTGGTCAAGACCATCAGGATAGGCATCAAAAAACATTTGCTGGATCGGCGAGATGTCGAATGCCTCCTTCGTGTCTTCATCTTCCTGTTGCTGCTCATCTTCGGCCGAGTGCGCATGACGTGAGATAATCCGACAGCGGGCAGCGAGTTTCCGAATTGTGCTGGCCTGGAGCAACTCGCTGACGGTGAAGGCAATGTTGTGAAGTCGGCATTGGGAAACCACTTGCATGGCCGTGATGGAGTCACCGCCTAGCCTCGTGAAGGCTTTGTTCACGGATACTTCTTGAGCTGACAAATTGAGGACGGACATCCACACTTGCTGGAGGACCTTTTCCATCTCCGTCAACGACTCTTCTGGCTCATTATTGTCAGAGGTATTGCGGTACTGCAGCCATACAGATTCGCCAACAGCACGGAGCTGCCGGCGGTCTGTCTTGCCTGTCGTCGTGATCGGGACCTTTTGGATGGGGATATATGCTGCTGGCACCATGTAAACCGGCAAGGTTTCTGCTAGCCGATCTGCCAATCCGACAGCTGCCTGCCGAACAGCAGTAGTATGTGATCTCTCCGTCATATCGACACCCTCAGCAAGTTCGAGGGTAATGAAGGCCACTAGAACTATCGTATTGGTTCCCTTGGGCTGGATGGTCTCCGCAATGACTTGCGTGCTGGTCACATTGCTACCCGAGGACGCCTCAAGGGCTTGTTGTACGTGGTGCTCGACCTCTCCTAGTTCGACACGCTGGCCTCGAATCTTGACCTGCGTATCCTTGCGCCCAACAAAGACGAGTGTTCCATCTTTGTTATATCGCACGAGGTCTCCGGTGCGATAAACTCGTCCGCGGCGACCGGGATGTCCAGGAGCCCCACGCACCAGCCAGGCCGGGTCTTCCACAAAGGCCTTCGCGGTTTTCTCAGGGTCGTTGAGATAGCCTCGGCCGACGAGAGGCCCTTCAAGCCACAGCTCGCCAACGGCTCCAGCTGACGCCAACAAGTCCGGGTTCTCGGGGTCGACAACCCAAGTGCAAGCTCCGGCTCCACGGCCGATGCCAATGTCGGTCGCTTTTATCTCGGCAAACGTAGCAGTTGGGGTGCACTCTGCAGGACCGTAGACATTTATAATCTGTGTCTTGTCCCCAGCCAAGAAAGCATCGCCGGGCAGAACCGCTTCGCCTCCCAATATCAGCGTGGATAGTCTTGAGAGTGCACCAGGACCGAGGAACCGCGCAACAGACGGCGTAAAGTCGACCGTTGTGACGTTGTACTTTTCTAGACAACCAGCTAGATCATTCTCGCGCTCGGTTGCAGACGGAATACACAGACAACCGCCGATGGTAAGTGCATGTAACAAGTTGCACCAAGCCGCGTCAAAGGCATATGACGAGAAATCGAAGACTCGGGAAGTACTGGAAAACCCTAGAGCCACCTGCTGATAGGTGATGGCGCTGCAGAAGTTTCGATGCGTGACGACGGCGCCTTTTGGCGTGCCAGTACTGCCGGAGGTGAAGACGACGTAGAGCAGATCGCACGGGTTGACAACGGGCAGACTTGAGTGAACAGAGGCGGGGCTCCTTTGGTCAGGACCTACAGTCACCACCTCCACGTCTTGGGCACTGAGACGGCGGGCTAGACTCTCGTTCTGCACCGACGACAGGGCCACTGGAGATTTTGCCTGTAATGCGATGGCACGCAACCTCTCGTCGGGCTGTTTGGTATCTATCGCCACCGACGCTCCGCCCGCCTTCATGACAGCGAGCGCCGCGACTGGCATCCACATTGACTTCTCGAAGAACAGAGGCACGATGGTCCCCACGACGCATGCATCGGCAAGTTGATAGGCCAGAGCTGTCGAGAGGTCATCGAGCTCTCGATAAGTCAAGTCGCCGTCCCACGCGCAGACGGCTGGAGCCAACGGGTGTTCACAGACTCGTTGCGCGATCAACTCGTGTGCACACGCCTCCGTAGCCTCAGGCACCACCGCGTTCCAGTTCCAGATGTCTTCGAGGCCGAAGTGGTGCTGGCTCAGCCCGGTCACGGCCTCAAGCTTCTCTTTGCGGCGTTTGGCGTCGGATAGCTGGCGTAACACATCCGCAAACTTCTGGGAAAGTTGTTCCATCTGCTCTTGTCCTATGATGGTAGAGTCGAAGCCGATGCGAAACTGGATCCCATCCGGCTGGATATGACCCTCGACCACCATCGAGTACGTACTAAAGTCTTGCCATTGGCTCGCGCTCTGAGCCTCGCCAGAGTCGCTCAGGAAGGACCTGCCAGGCAAGTCCCCGTTCTGGTCCGCCGGTTGAACCACCAGAAGTGTCTGGAAGTTGCACGCCAGAGCTGCCTCCTCACTGACTCGGCGGATTCGCTGCAGCCCGGTCTGCTCATAAGGAATCATCTCTGAAGCCTGGCCCTGCACCGCATCCAGCAGTCTGGTGACGCTGGCATCCCAGTCTACATTGACTCGGACTGGAACTGTGGCAATTGTTGGGCCAGCCACGTGCTCAATGCCTTCCACGGGGGCCTGACGACCCGTGACTGTGACTCCGAAGAGCGCCTCGTCTGCGCCGGCGCTGTGTGCCATGACGACGGACCATGCGGCCCTGATGATTGTCGCTGCCGTGAAGTCGCCGCGCCAATCAAGGCCTGACACGGCCAAGTTCATCTGATGGTCTGGCCGGGGATGGTATGCGGCTTTGGGCGAGGGGAAGTGAGAGCCTTTCGTATTCGCGAACTGGGCCTGCCAGAACGCCCTTGTACTGGCTTCATCCCGGCCCGTGATGTACTTGACAAAGACTGCCATGGACTGTAGATCCTGACTCCCTTCGTTGTAGTAGACGTGTTCGGTCTCCTTCAAAAGAAGTGGCAGAGACCATCCATCGTATAGAGCGTGGTGTATCTCCCATAAGAAGTGGCAACGTTCCCCTCGGCCTGCGTCAAGTATAGCAAACCGCGTCAGAGGCGTACCTAGGCCCATAAGTTGCCCATTTCTCGCATGTTCCTGCTCGTAATGGTCGAGGTCGATGCTGGTTGTCCACTGCACCCCCTCCTCCAAGACTACCTGCACGATGCCGTGCCCTGGGAGACTGACGATGCGCGTCCGCAGAATCGGATTCGTCGCCACAACCTCATCCCACGCACGATGCAGCTTCTGGACATCGATTCCTTCCCCGATTTCGAAGACATTCTTCGCCACGTAGTCGCCAGGCCGCCTCGCTGTAAGGGCCAGGAGACCTTCCTGAAGTGGCGTGCAAGGCAAGATGTCAACGACTTGCGACTCCTTGACGTGGCATAGACGAGCAGCATGAGTGCGCACTTCCCCTTCGTCAATGGGAGCACTCAGCAGGGAGAAGGGGAGAATTGTCGTCGATTGGGTGGTCAAGTTCGAGCTGGCAAACGCCGAGAGGTCGTGGAAGAGAGAATGTTGGAAGACGTCCCCGGCAGTAAAGAAAAGCCCCTGGTCGCGTGCTACTCGGCTGAGTCGCAAAGCTCTGGATAAATCACCGCCAATGCCGAAGAAATCGTTATCAATGGTGATGCTGTCCGCGCTGATGTGGAGGACCTGTGCCCACAGGGTCTGCATACGCCGCTCAGTGTCTGTCTGCGGCGAGCGTCGGCCGCGACTGGCGAGCCTCGTGATTTCTTGAACAGTAAGTAGGGATCCAACTGAGCGGAGACAATGCCGATCTGCCTTTCCAGTCGCCGTCATCGGGACTGCCTGGATAGGTATATACGCCGTTGGAAGCATATGCGTCGGCAGTACCTTTGCCAGACGCTCTGCTATTCCAACAGTCACCTTCTGCGCGGCGTTCCCGTACTCTACATCCGTCATGTCGATCTTCTTGTCAAAGGCCACGAAAACGACGAGAATTGGAGCATCAGCCCCTTGAGGCTGGATGATCTCTGCGATAAGCTGCAGGTTCTCGGCGGCATCATCAACCAACACAACGGCCTGGCGAGTATGATGTTCTACATCACCAAGCTCGATAAGCTGGCCTTGGATCTTGGCCTGCTCCTTGCGTCCAACGAAGGCAAGTGTTGCGTCTTGTCTATACCGCACAAGGTCCCCGGTGCGGTAGACCCGTCCACGACGGCCCGGCCAATTCGGAGAGCCACTCAGAAGCCATTCCGGATCTTGCACAAAGGCTGCCGCGGTATCCAAGTCGTTGAGGTATCCTTGGCTGACCAGAGGCCCCTCGAGCCAAAGCTCGCCAATGGACCCGAAAGGCGCCAAGGAGTCTGGGTTGTCGATATCTACCACCCAGGCACATATTCCAAGCTCGGGCTCAACCACAATTTCTTGCGTCTTGTGCCCATTTGCCGTGTGTCCGTTTCGTGCGTGACCATTTGCTGCATGTCCGTTTGTTTGACCGTTTGTCGCATGCCCATTTGTTGCATGGCCATGTGTTGTCTGGATTGCAGCAAGTGAAGCAATGGGAGCAAGCGAAGTGGTCTCCGATGATCCGTAGGCGTGCAGGATAATTGTATCCTTCCCAAGTCCATCTACAGTCAATAGATGTAGAGTTGTGGGTTCGCCGACGTAGTTCAGTTGAGCGAAGCCGGAGAATTTGGAATAATCCAACGATTGTGCAATAGTTGGAGTCAGGAGAGCGAAATTGGCCCGTAACTCTGCGATGGAGCCTTCGATGTTGTCTCGCCGGTCTGCTTCAGAAGGGATGCAGAGGCAACCGCCGCACGTCAGCGTATGGAGCAGATTGCACCAAGTGACGTGAGAGGCATACGACGCGTAGTCAAAGACTCGTGAGTTGCTAGTAAACCCCAGAGCCTGTTGTTGGTAAATGATTGCGCTGCTCAAGTTTCGATGCGTGATCACGGCTCCCTTGGGCACGCCAGTGGCGCAGCCCGAGGAAAAGGACACGCAGAGAGCGTCGCTAGGAGTAACCACTGGCAATTCGTGATGTAACCTTGAGGCAATCGTTGAGCTTGAGAGCAGCTCGCGGTCTACAACGACCACCTCTCTAGCCCCGAGTTGCCTCGCCAGTTCCTCGTTCGCTGGCGACGAGAGGAAGACTGGTGCTGAGACCTGGGTCGTGATGAGGTGGAGCTGATCGTTTGACTGCGTTACATCCAAGGCAATAGATGCTCCGCCCGCCTTCATGACACTGAGAATGGCGACCGGCGCCATCAGCGACTTCTCGAAACATAGAACCACTCTTGTCCCTGGCTTCACGCCAAGGCCAACCAGTTGATGTGCGAGTCTGCTTGACAGCTGGTCGAGTTGTTTGTACGTCAAGTCGCCATCCCACGAGCAGAGTGCCGGGAAAGAAGGGTGCTGCCAGACACTGCGCTTGATTAAGCTGTGTACGCATGCCTCCACAGGCTCCGGAACCGTCGAGTTGACAGTCCAGATATTGTCGAGAGTCAGCTTGCCTGCCTTGGTAGCTTCGTGGTTGACACCCCATGTGCCATTGGATGCTTGGGAATGTTGGTATCTCATCTTGTCCCGTGTCTTGCTCGTCCTGCACGACTATGTTAAGATCTCGGTTCAATATGAACATGACGTCTTGATAAAACGTACCTCAAGTTGCAGATATGTAAGATAAAGCCGGAGGAGGCTGTGTGAGCGCTTTGGTGCTACTGACTGGAGACGGTTGGGTCTGGTGCTAAAGAAATTGTGGTTTTAATGTTGGGGAAGACAAGACATACAGACCGTTTTCATGTGTTTATAGGCGTGCCCCTGGCGTGGACCCCTAGCCCACGGACTCGGAGACAAGACATACGACGTAGCATGTTACGTACAAGCACGTGTGAGCTGCATCTGTCACCGCACGGGGACAGCGCCAAGCATCGGTGTCAGCGCCACTGTTGCAGCTGAAGGAATTACGCCGTCAGCTCGACCCTAGACTAATACTACATCGATTCTATACTCTACCACGAAACTGTCAGAACGAAGCTTTCCCTGAGCTTACAAATGGTACCGAAGACCAGAACATCACAACTGCCAGAACGAATCCGGAAGGTGTCTTCGAGTTCATGAAGCAAGTCTTACGTGCCAAGCTTCCTACGGGGGCAAATTACCAAGATATTATCCATGAAATATGCAGGCAATCTCATGCCATCGAGACACTGTCTTGATACTGTGAAGCAGATGTGTATACGACAGGTGGCACTATGCGGCTGAAGGCCGTCTGGATTCGGATCTTCATGCTGAAACCCGCAACCACTGACGGGACCGAGCTGTCGCGAAGTTACCAAATGAAATGCTGACAGCGAACTTGCCCGAGCCGTTGCATGATGTAACAGCGGCCGGGGGAACATGACAGCTCCTGGCTCACGCGATCAGCTGCCGCCACATTGATGTATGCACGCAGCGTCTAGAACATGGCCTTCGCAAAACGAATATTACTGGAACCAGTGCCGGGACAGCCGGTGCGGCATCGATTGGCGACGAAGATTCCACGACGAGACCACAAGAAGAGGCTGACCAGTTTATACAGGGGTGATAAAATGTGGATGGGGCGGTGGCAGCCCCTGAATCGGATGAATTGTCCGGAAACCCTCCCAAATATGCCGAAGCCGATCTATCCGCTAGAGCCGTTCGGCCGTCACAAGCCGCATTGCCGGACAACTGGCAGGACCAGTGATGCTTAATTCCTCTAGTTCTGGTGCCAATCGGCAGTGTGTTGCCGCCTTGGCTGAAAAGCCAGCATCCATCCACCCACAGAGGACGTGTCCTCGGAAGCTTGGCGCCTGAAGGGACTTGACGGGTCGGGTCCGGCTCGGATGAGGTGGTCAACGGCATCATCCGCTCCGAGATGTGTGGCGGGCTAGCTGAAACGAGGAATAGACATCGGCAAGGGTGGAATGCATGTACGAGTAGGGCTGTCGCGTGCATTCAAGCCGTTGTCCCGTGCGGAGCCGGTAGGCTGACAGCCCAACATGCCGCCAGCTGTTGTGGTGAAGAAAGAATGGTTGGTAGCCACTCACAAGGATATACAGGACAGCGTTGTCATTTACGGGCGACTATAGGTGCGAAAGTGTCCAAACTCGTTTTCAAATATAGAGATTAATCTAATAATCGGCAGGCTAGTTTAATCACGCATAGTAATTTAATCGCGTAGGCAAACTTAATTATTTAAGCTAGTTTTATCATAGATGGCATAAGGCAGCCTATAGAGGCAGCGTACTTGATTGATTTACTAGGAAATACACGTTTAAAAAGATTAAAATACGATTTGGTTTTAACATTTTCGCGCCTGTACTCGTAGTCGTTCTGACTCCTTTGTTCCACCCGGCTCCCCCCGGCTCCCCCGCACCCCCTCGCCGTCGGCCCACAGAAGACGATCTTGACGCGCGGGGCGAGGGTTGTGCCGTGCTATTATTAATAATACATTCACTTCCCCTTCCAGGGTGGGGGGGGGGGGGGGCGCCTCTCAGATGCCATTCGATCCCGCGACAGTGCCATTGCGTGCCGGATCCGACAGTTGCCTACTGGGAAAGGAGAGGCTTACTCTGTCCGTACAAGCCCGGATATCTCGGGTGTTTGTGCGTGGTCCCGGAGCTCTTGAAGGGCCGTGTTGCACCCGTATCGCCGTCTGAAGTTGAGCTCGGTTGTGCACGCTACTGACCTTGGTTATACAAGCATGCGGTGAGACGGCGACCGCTCTAGAAACGTTGGATGATCACATCCCTTACGGTCCCTGGCATGTAAGCTATCCCCGGTAGCATTCAGGCTTTACGTAAAGGATACTCCTCTCTGGGGAACGAACCCATGGTTTGCCCTCGTCCCGTCGATTCGCAGTCCCGACGTGCGAGTTCAGCTTCCAGTCGAGACCAGGCTCGTGGAAAAGCAGGCGCCCGTATTCTCTCCAGCCGATTGGCAACCTCTGCCAGCGGCCCGACTGTTACATTGCCATGTTTTATTCCAAGGGTCAGCCCCAGCACGGCGTCGACTCGCAGCGCCGCCTCTTCGCGTCCTGGCTATGTCGGGAAGTGAAGCCGTCGGCGTTAATAATCGCGCCACAACCACTTAAGCATCAGCCGTTGTTTGCGCCATGCGTTACGGCTGCGGAGACTAAGGCAGTCATTGGCCGCCCAGTAGGTAGGTCAGGAGCGGGAGGTTGTGGGCTATGCCTCTTACATGCCTCAACGTGGTGGATTCGGGCGCTCATCGACCCGTACTTGCAGCGGACTCGGCTCTACTCCGCATCAGCACAGCGCCGAAGCTGATGCCTGCTGCCTGCTGCCCATTAATTGTGCCAAAGACATACATGTGCCATGTCTCACAAGACGAATCCTCACCGCCAAGCAGCGTCGGATATTGGACATTCCTGTTTGTACTTGTATCAAGAATGTAGGTAAGCTGAATCAGCCGCAGCTGAAGTAGAGAATTCAGGTAAACCGGAACAGTTGAGAACATTAGTCTAACGAGAAAGAACCTTGTGATCCTTGTACTTTTGATCCATGGGACAAACCCTGTCGCACGGTACGCCTGTACTGTACGCATAAAATACAAGCACCCGGCTGTCAAGTCAGGGCCTTAACGCGACCTGCCTTGTGTGCAATAGCTCTGAGGAAACACGAATCGGTGGCGTCGCCCTAGCCACGCTGTTTCGTTTCGTTTGCCAGGCCCTGCCCCTGGCTAGCGTCTGAGATTTGATTCGGCAGCGGGAAGGCCGCAACGGCTGTACTTTTGTGCAAGACGCCTTGAACATCGTGGAGCCATTCATACGTAGCCACAGCTTCGTACTGCAGTCCCCTCGCACTTTCAATGTTGCCTCCTTCCACTCCTCTCTACTTTCTGGGTATTCGTTGACTCCAGCCCAGCCGGTTCTTTGCCCCCTCAGCCATGTCTAGCGTCCCTTGCTCCATCGCCCTCGAGGATGTCTTCGGCCCAACGATTGCCGCCACCTGTCTTGGAGGGTTTGACTTTACGCTTCTCTTCGAGGAAGGCATCTTAACAATCCTGCCGCTTGGAATCGCGAGTACGTCTATCCTATTTCCCTCGAATTTGTATGTACCATCTGCTGAATTGCATTAGTTGGCTGGGCCGCGATCCGCCTCCTGGTGCTTCGCAATGAAGCAGCTAAAGTCAGGTCATCATGGCTTCTGGCGCTGAAAATGGTACCGCGCTTCCTTTCTACGTATTCTATTTCGCGGGCATTACGTTAACAAGTATGCGTGAAGCTTCTATTTGTCACATGTGTAATTCTTCAGGTCGCCCTCTTGGCCTTGTGGGTTGCTCGTGGGATACCAACGACTAGGCTCACCGTCGCATGCATTGCCTTGACAATAGCTGGCTATTCCATCCTCTCAGTTGTGTCATTGTTAGAGCACATACGATCGGTGCGCCCATCGTCGTTGCTTTCTGTCTATTTGGGCGTATCCATCCTTCTAGATCTTGCGCGCGTTCGCACCCTGTTCTTCCTTCCAGAAAGCCGGACCGTGGCTGCAGTCTTACTCGCAGGCTTCTGTGTCAAGATTCTGGTTTTCGCTCTGGAAGTTACGGAGAAACGTCATCTTCTCCTCCCCGAGTGGCAGGATGAGTCTCCCGAGGCGACAAGCAGCGTAATCAACAGGGCTTTGTTCATTTGGGTAAACGACGTTTTCATAAGAGGGTTCAAGACACTCTTGACCGTCAACACACTCACACCGCTTGATGCCGAAATCCTCTCCGCATCAAGGCCGGCGACACTGATTGAACGCTGGGAAAAAAGTAACCCTCACTTTTCCAGCTGCCTCGATGATTTCAGCGCTAACTTGAATCGCCAGCCAACAAATCAAGCGAACATGCACTTCTCTGGACATTCTTGGTGCATTACAAATGGAGTATCCTGGCTGGCGTTTTGCCCCGACTGGCCTACGCTGGCTTCAGCTTCTCACAGCCGTTTCTTGTTCAACGGGTTCTCGACTATACTGAGGAGGACGCTGAACTGAATACAAACAACATCGCCTATGGACTAGTAGGGGCCTACGCCCTCGTCTATGTTGGACTCTCAGTACGTCATTCCTCTACCCTAGTCGAGCTTAGACTAATCATTTTGCGTTCAGCTAGCATACGCTGTCTACCAACACAAGACATATCGCCTGCTCACCTTGTTCCGTGGTAGTTTGGTCACTCTCATCTTTGGCAAAACTCTCCGCATTGACTCTTCAGTCATTGCAGATGCCGAGGCCATCACCTTGATGAGTGCCGATATTGACCGCATCGGATCCAGCATGCCCATCGTTCACGAGATGTATGCCAGTTTCGTAGAAGCCGGCTTGGCCCTGTGGTTGTTGTATAGACTCCTCGGAGTGGCTGTCGTGGCTCCAATCGTCTGGGTCATCGGTATGTAGTGGCTTTGCACATCTTCGCTTCACCAAATGCTTGTTTTAAATAATAACTGTTTCTAGTTTGTCTGGTACTAGGGTTGCCTCTTGCAAAAGCGGCAGGCAATGCCCAGACTCCGTGGCTAGAAGCCATAGAGTACCGGCTCGAGGCAACTGCCAAAGCGCTTGGCGTGATGAAGGCCATAAAGATGACTGGATTGGCTGACATGGTGTCGTCTAAAATTGCGAATCTTCGGTTGTCGGAAATTCGCGCGTCTCGGCGCCATCGTATTTTGAACATTTTTGTGTTCATTGTGTGTAAGTACAGGAAGGCATTGAAGGTACTTGAGTTTGATGTTCTTGCTAACATGAAAATACTAGACTTTGCGTCTTCTGCCTTGGCTCCAGTCTGGGGTTACACGGCATACATCCTTCTTGCCAAAGCCAACAATTCGGGAACGTTAACTGAAGGCGTTGCATTTGCCTCATTGAGCTTATTCGAGTTGCTCAACCAACCAATGACGTACGCCATCAACGGCTTTGAGCACATTCAAACCGTCATCAATTCGTTCCGTCGCATCCAAAAGTACTTGATGTCGAAGGAACGAGAGGATTACAGAACTACCCCTATGAGCAAAAAGCTCCCATCGGATTCAACTCTGCAAGGAAGCGATGAAAAGCCCCTCAAGGAGTTTCCAAGTTCCGACATGGCGGGCTCCAAGTTTACTGCCATGGTCAAGGAAGCCTCAGCCAGCTACGCACGGGAAGACGACCCGGTTATTAAGAACTTGAACTTTGACATCCCACGCGGGCAGACTACAATGATTTTTGGGCCTGTTGGTTCTGGCAAGTCGACACTTCTCAAGCTCTTGCTAGGGGAGATGCCATATACCACAGGCTCGATTTCAACGACTTTTCTGACAGCCGCGTACTGTCCACAAACACCTTGGACGACCTGGGGCACGGTTCAGAGTAATATAATTGGCATGTCAACGTTCGAGCAGTCGTGGTATAATACTGTCGTTCGTGCCTGTGCCCTCTCTGCGGATTTTGAGGAACTGTCAGACGGGGACCAAACCAGCACAGGTACTCGAGGGTCACGCCTAAGCGGTGGGCAGCAAATGCGTTTGGTAAGCACTCAAGGTCGAGAGAGGGTTTCCAAGCTAAGAGCCTATAGTCATTTGCCCGAGCGCTTTATTCAAGAAATCCCATCATGATACTGGATGATGTATTGACCGGACTTGATCGGGCTACTGAGCGACACATTCTCGATGCTGTGTTTGGACCCGATGGCTTGTTAAAGATGTTCAACTCGACCGTTATACTGGCGACAAACTCAGGTAATGTCATCTATCAAACACTGTCTCGCAGCATGCTTACTTTCGAAAGCAAACCACTTGAGCTTCGCCGACTATGTCATCTTTCTCGATGAAGAGGGCCAGATAGCGCGGCAAGGTGCTCAGGAAAGCATGTCTAACGTCGACAAAGATGTCCAGAAACTTGCAGACCAGCTCCCAACGACATCTCGGCCGGAGCTGGAAATTCCCGAAGACGCTTTGCATGAGCTTGAGATGCTTGAAGATCCAGACCCTAGAGTTCATCGTCATGCTGGTGACATGAAGATCTACGCATACTATGCAAACATTGCCGGGTGGTGGACTATTTCACTCTATCTCTTTGCCTGTGCTGCCTTTGTATTCGGCGTTACCTTTCCTTGTAAGTTCTTCGAGCCTCGCGGTGAAACAGAAAACTGTGTTGACCTTTCTAGCTGTTTGGTTGCAATGGTGGACCAATGCAAACGCGGATCATCCAAACGAACGTATTGGATACTGGCTAGGCGTTTATGGCGCCCTCGCG
Source organism: Tolypocladium guangdongense (assembly GCA_022114105.1). Classification (NCBI taxonomy): domain Eukaryota; kingdom Fungi; phylum Ascomycota; class Sordariomycetes; order Hypocreales; family Ophiocordycipitaceae; genus Tolypocladium; species Tolypocladium guangdongense. Next base: position 192,512 of record NRQP01000006.1, read on the forward strand.
GCTGTCACAATCCTGGGTTGCACCGTGGCCGATTGGTAAACATGTCTCTAATCCACCTCCACCTCTTCAGGCTAATGAGCTAACACTGTGGAAGTGTCTTCAATCTTATCGTGCTTCCCAAGACCTCAAGGAAATTCCACGAACGCTTGTTAACTACGACAATGCGGTACGCACGTCCATCATCCCGAATGATTGCGTTACCTAATCAAGTGTAAACAGAGCATCAACATCCTTCCTTACGTCAACTGATGCCGGAACTACAGTCAACAGGTCTGTCTATTCCATCCTTTGCTGTAAGCTGGAGACGAATTTTATTTAAAAAAAAAAAATGCAGGTTTAGCCAAGACCTTGAGTTGATCGACAACGACCTACCCATGTCCATTGACCAAACCGTCTTCCAGTTTCTGTCCGCCATCGTCTCCGCCGTGCTGGTCTTTATCGGTTCAGGGTACATTGCCGCCGCCATCCCATTCTGCGTCCTGGCGCTGGTCTTGATCCAATTCTACTATCTACGAACATCCCGGCAGCTGCGTCTTCTCGATATTGAAGCCAAGGCCCCTCTATTCTCACAATTTTTGGAAACGCTCAACGGAATCTCTTGCATCAGGTCCTACGGATGGACAGAATACTACATGGAACGCAACACATTGGCTCTCAACATATCACAGAAGCCATATTACTTGCTGTGGTGTATCCAGAGATGGCTCACTCTCGTCCTGGACCTTTTCAATGCCGGAGTTGCCATCTTGCTTGTGTCCATTGCAACGAACATTCGGAATGGGTCTACAGGCTTCCTCGGCGTGGCGCTGTTTAACATTGTCACGTTCAGCTCGACTCTTCAGACCCTCGTGACCCAGTGGACACAAGTGGAGACAGCACTTGGGGCAATCAACAGAATCCGCTCATACGTCATAAACGTCAAGGACGAGAACCTGCCCAGCGAGACAGGCAGTGTGCCGGAGGATTGGCCGGCACATGGTGCGGTGTCGTTCAAGGGCGTTTCTGCCTCATACGAATTGTCCCTCGAGCCGGCCTTGAAGGAAATTAGCCTCTCTATAGAAGCTGGTGAAAGAGTAGCCATTTGCGGCCGAACGGGCAGGTGAGTGTCTCTTGCGCGGACATGGTTTTAATCCCTTTACTGATCAGTTATTAGCGGCAAGTCGTCTCTCATTTCCGCTCTTCTCCGCATGTTGGACATCGACTCCGGTAACATTTCTGTCGACGGCATCGACGTCAGTACGATCCCGCGCCAAGAAGTGCGCAATCGGCTCAACACGCTCCCGCAGCAGCCCTTCTTCTTACACGGCAGCGTGCGCGAAAACATAGATCCTCTACAAGCAGCCAGCGACGAACGCCTTATGGAGGTGTTGCGTGCCGTGGGCATGTGGGAGTTTTTCGAGTCTCGCGCCGGACTCGATGGTGACATGGACGACGACAAATTGTCGCATGGACAGCGACAACTGTTCTGTCTCGCTCGCGCGGTGATCAAACCAGGACGCATCCTCATCATGGATGAGGCAACGAGTAGCGTGGACTCGGAGACGGACGAACTCATGCAACGCGTCCTTCGCGACGAATTCAAGGGCCGTACGGTAATCGCCATCGCACACAAGTTGCACACTGTGCTTGACTTTGATCGCGTCGTGCTCCTTGACAAGGGGCGAGTTGTCGAGACGGGAAACCCGCAGGAGTTGCTCGCAGCACCAACGTCGGCGTTCCGTTCGCTCTACGAGAGTCTCGGCAACAACGCAGATTAAAGAAGTAGGGCGAGCGCCAGGGCAGGAACTTGAACTGCAGATCGCCAGCACAGAGCCTCCTTACGAGGTTTGCCAGGATAAAAGTTTGACACTGAGTACTACATGGCTTCGCTTTTCGCACTTTCCAAGCCACCTAAATATATATGAGTTTGTGGTGTTGTTATGTTCTGTTTCGCGGTTAATGTAAGTGACTTCCAAGGATGCACCCTAAAGGCGATTCTTCTTTCTATATATATGCCACGCTGCCGACACTGTTGTTTCCGATCCTACAAGCACAGCACAGCGGACCACCTCCAAGGGACAGCAGACCGGTATTTCAATCAGCGGTCGTGGCTTGGGTATGTGCCCTTGAGGGCGAGTGAGCGTCCAATCTCACTTAGAAGCAAGCCTACTGCGACATGCAGCTATGGCAGTCCGCACTGTTATATCGAGCACGTATGCATTAAATCAACAGTTAAACATCCACCGCTTTCGTATATCTCTAATCTTATCAATCGCACCGCTCGGGCATCGGCTCGATGTTGCGACCACATGGTGTCGGTGTTGGCGACTTGTCATCTAGGCTATCTCGGTGTGCCTCACTAACACGCCTACCAAGATCTACAGGAGAGATCGTTACACCTGCACAATATGCTTCCTCTCGCCCAATTCGATGGAGAGCATGTGCCCCGCGTCGTGTCTTTCGTCGGTAGGGTTCTCGTGGCTCTCTTCGTGCTGTTCCACTGCGTGGGCTATGGCAGGCGTCTTGATAATCCCCATTGTGCTCGTATAATCCTCTCCGCCCAGTTCATATTCTCCATCGATAAAATTAGGGTCGGTTCGCTGCCGGTCTCCGTGCCCGGATTCTGCATTCCAGTGCACTCGAGAGTCGTTGCCAAAGACCCGTGGCCAAAGGCGTAACAGGACCAGGCGTACAGACGGCAGGCATGTGCATATTATGCCGATATTGACTTCGATAGTCGACCACCATACAATGCTCCACTGCTCCCACGTTGGATTCGTCGAGTTGGCGAAATGAGCTATAGAATGAAGACGCAGGATGGACACTATGGTAACACTAAGAAGATGTAAGTTCGGCAGCATACAAAGTACGGTTAATTACTCACAGTGCCCCGGTTAGAAACATCAGAGCGGCCCCAACCTTCTTCTTCCAATGCAGGTTGAGCTGCTTCACCTGACTAATCGGAATGGCTATCAGCCAGAAATCGACGGCGACACCGATGGCCGCGTTGGCCCAGCCGGAGGCGTTGGTGTCGATGCAATGACCGTGCGGCTCCTGGCTGATATCGAACTTTACCCAGTAGAAGCTGACAGGCGAGCACTGAAAGATAACCTTGACCACAAACGCAATAGCGAAGGCGATGTGGAACACAACGGTGCCCCAGAGCAGTCGTCGGATGATTTTGCCGGAAAATAAATCGAGGTAGAAGAGCGATAGGGTCAGCTTGATTAGCGTCATAAGGATGATGTAGAGAATCTCCAAGACATAGAAGTAGAGGGCAAAGAGGGTGACGTCGGCGGGCTGCAGGCCCCAGATGTCCTTGCCCAGTCCGTAGGCAGCCAGACCGAAGATGGTAGTGGTGATGCTCGGGATGGCGAAGAGCACGAGTGCCATGGCGATGACCCAGTCGTCGACAGCTAGGCGTTGCCGCGTGCTAAAGCAGCGCTTAAACAGGACGCGTGTGAAGACGACGACGGTGGTTACGGCGCCCAGGGGAATGCTTAAGATGCTTAGATGGGCGGACCGGTCTCTAACGGGAGTGTTGCATGACGTCTCGGTTAGGTTTCTTGCAACTAGATGACAGGCGAGGTTAGCTTAGAAACTACGCGGATCAGGATCAACCAAGCGACATACAGAGGGCTTCCGGAAAGGTGCAAGAAGTCATTATACACCTATCTTCGTCCTCCTTTACCATGCCATGGGCGCATACGCACGTCGCGTTTAACAGGGGGCAGTTCCCGGCGAGGCAGCCGACCTATTATACAAGATAACGTCAGTTGGAACGCCGCCACATTGCTGGTGTATGAGAAGATGGCGGCAGAAAGCACGTACGGCGCACAAAGGCAGTTTTGCCATGTCAACTGCAAACGACGGTTTCGCAATGGCTCGCTCGACGGGCCAGAATGGCGTCGCGGTGACCGGGGCTCGAGCCGCTCCCAGCCGAAGGACCACGCTGGTTGGGAAGCCCATTGCCCATTGCTCAGCAGGAGACATACGAGAGACCGTGAGGTGTCAAAGCTATTCCACGGGACAGGAGGTCATGGTCCCGTGTATAGAAGTCGTATCGAGAAGTCAACCGATTGTTATGCAAGCCCAGGCGATGTTGCATACGGCATAGTCGTATATGTCAGAGCAGTCGAGTCGAGGCGATCCTCGGGCTCGTACCACGCAGATCCATGGCGGCCAGGCTCTCGAGCCGTCCGTGCGAGCGCAATTGCCCGATATCAGAGCCGTTGTTGGTCCTGACAGCCCGGAGGCCAGTGGCTGAACCCCAGCCATCCGCGGCAGCCACCCGGGGAGCCTGCTAACCGGATCCATGCTGGCGGCTCGGAGCTGCCGTCGCGTTTTGGGCCCTTCGGCGCCGTCGGGGGCCCGAGAGTCGTGCCAGCCGAGACACGGCTCCCCAAAAGGGCCGTCGCTAATGACGCTCTCCGGCCGGTCTGCCGGCCCTGCGACGGATGGCGCCCTTTTTGGGACTCGCCGCCGACTTGTCAGTCGACGGGTCTGCCAATCACCGCCGCTGGCCAGTCGTGCGGTGTTGCGCCGCAGGCAGGAGTTGAGCGGCCGGCAAGGGTTGCTCGTATGATGCGTTCGCTTCCAGCCTGTGCCGTCGGCGTGCCCATGTCCCCGCCGCCAAGCGTCCCAACCACCATCGGACGCATCCGCGACCGACCAACAGTTGTGCGGGCCTGGTGGCAACCCTTCTGTGCAGTACATACTTGTAGTACGAGTGCTCGAATGCCGCCGACATGGCGGAGTTGGAGGGCTGCGGCCCGTTTGGGATACGCGGATGCCAGCTGCCACAACTCATATTCTTGTCGAGTTGCTTTCCGAAGCCCTCGTGTTATCCCCCATGCTTTCGGGCCAGATGTCTGGGGCGGTGTGCTGCGGCCTATCCTAGAGCGCGGCCGATCACGACGACCAACAGGATTTGCGGTTTTGTTGTTCTGTTGGTGGCTCGGGTTTCGGGCCCGCATGCTCTATGGGTCATGTCAAAGGCGTTCCGTCACGAAGCCTCGCCTTCGCGGCTGCAGATGAGCCGAGCAGCAGGCCGCGAGTCAGTAAACGTTGAACCGCCAGGAACGGCCTCGCCTGCCGTCCGCAGGAACCTGCCTCTAGCTCTGACTCGCAGCCAGCCCATGACGCCGCCCGGGCGCGCCCCCCCCCCGGCCGCATGCGCGCCAATGACGCCCACCGCCGGGGTAATGCGTTTTGTGGGAGGCTTCGCGTGGCAGGTTCGTTGTTCACGTCATGGATAGGTATGGATGGGGACCGCGTGACGGGGAGGGGTTGGTGATGGCGCCAACGGGGCGACTGGAGGCTTTACATGCCTGAGCTGCCGTCGACAGGGACACTCTCAGCAAGATCGAGCCGCCGGAGAGCGAGTTCCTGAGCTGCCGTCGACAGGGACACTCTCAGCAAGATCTCCGCTGCAGACCACGACGCCATGGCCGCCCTCAAGCAGACCACGTAAGACCCGCCCCCCTCGAGCAGACAGCGCCGGCACGTCTGACAGGCAGCAGCCGCACGCACACGCTCAACACGGGCGACGAGATGCCCGTCGTCGGGCTCGGCACCTGGCGCTCCGGCCCGCACCAGGTCCAGGCCGCCGTCGAGGCCGCCCTCCGCGCCGGCTACCGCCACATCGACACGGCGGCCGCGTACGGCAACGAGGCCGAGGTCGGCGCCGGCATCAGGGCGTCGGGCGTGCCCCGCGAGCGCATCTGGCTGACCACCAAGCTCGACAACCCGGACCACAAGGACGTCGCCGGCGCGCTGGCCGCCAGCCTCGAGCGCCTGCGCACCGACTACGTCGACCTGTACCTCATGCACTGGCCCAGCTCGACGGACCCGGCCGACCTGAAGCGGCACTACGCCGACTGGGACTTTCGCGATACCTGGCGCGAGATGCAGAAGCTCGTCGGCTCGGGCAAGGTGCGCAACATTGGCGTGTCCAACGTCGAGACGGCCAACCTGCACAAGCTGCTGAGCGACCCGAGCTGCAAGGTACAACTCCCTTGTTTCTATTCCCGCGTCGTGCATGGACGGATGCTCTATGCAGCAGCGCCCCTTGCTGACCATGATGATGCGTCTAGATCATCCCCGCCGTCAACCAGATCGAGCTGCACCCCGGCTACCCGTCCCCCCAGCTCGTCGCCCTCAACACGTCCAAGGGCATCCACACCACCGGCTACTCGTGCCTCGGCTCGCAGGACTCGCCCTTCTACAAGGACGCCACGCTGCTGGGGCTGGCCTCGGCCAAGGGCCGGACGCCGCAGCAGGTGCTGCTCATGTGGGGGCTGCAGAAGGGCTGGAGCGTCATCCCCAAGAGCGTCACGCCCGCGCGCATCGAGGCCAACTTCCAGCTCGACGAGTGGGAGCTGACCGACGACGAGGTCGGGGCTGTCGATGGCATCTCGGCGGCGATTGGCGAGTTCAAGGTGTGCGGCGACGAGTGGCTGCCGATTCGCGTCTTTGACAACAAGTTAAAACAGTAGCTCAAGACGAAGCCAGGGCAAGGGAGGCCAACCTGGGCATCGAGACGTAGAAACAGGAAAATAGGAAGCTAGAGTAGCGAGACCTGGTCGACGCCGCCGTCGCAAGTAGTCTCGAACTTGTATGGACGTGTATCAGATGTGCATGTGAATTGTGAGCACCGCGGCTATAACTTGGCCTTGGCCTTGGCCAGCTGCCGCCGCTCCTCGTATTCCGCCTGCTGCTGCTCCTCCTTGAGCACAGCCGTGACCTGCCGCCGCAGCTCCCCGGCCAGCTTCTCCGCCTCGTCGTCGTCCAGCTGCTCTCTCCTCCCCCTCCCAAACATGGTGAAGCTCTCGCTGAAGCGCCCGCTCGCGCGAATCTCCGGCCGCGGTATCAAGTGGTAGTGCATGTGCGGGACGACCTGCGCCGCCGCCGCGCCGTTGTTCTGCACCACGTTCCAGTCCTCGACGCCCGTGGCGCGGGTCAGCGCGGCGGACAGCACGCGCACGTAGGCGCCCAGCTCGCGGGCCTCGTGCGGCGACGCGTCGGTGAGCTTGGGCCGGTGCGGGCGCGGGCAGAGCAGCAGGTGGCCCGGTGAGAGGGGCATGATGTCGAGGAAGGCGATGAGCGCGGGCGTGGAGAGCACGACGAAGGAGGGCGGCGAGGTGAGCTCGGCGCCGAGGGACGACGGCGGACGCAGCGGATCATAGGGCTGGTGGGCGGTGGCGATGTCGCAGAAGGGACAGGCGTCGTCTGTTTGGGGGGCCGATGCGTCGAACATGGTGTTTCGGTGCGATGGGGGAGGCCTGCGCAGCAATGGCGGAGGAGAGTTGCGCAGACGCTCGGCGGAGGTGCTGAGCCGAGATTGTGACGGCCGTCTCCGGGGCCCGTCCCGGCAGCCGATCAGCACAGCGGCTTCCAATTACTGCAGCATCTTCTCTTACTTAGGTAGGCAGGTAGGTAGGTAAGGTATCCCTGCTCGGCTGCGAGTCTGGTCGCTTCGGGCACACGCGCACGCTCCCTGCTCGGCCTACCCTACCGTCGCCCGCCGATACAGTCCTGTCCGCTGCTTCTACGGAGTATTACTGCTGCGTTTGGAGCTCGCGTCGTATCAAAGCCCACCCGCAGGCTTCTTCGAGCCGTGTCAGTGACGCGTTTTCGCACAGACGCGGAGACTCATGCATGTCTGCACGCACCCAACCGCAGCGCCCGCTCCAATCGGCATGTGCGTTGGCAAATGGCATGGTCTCTAATAAGCCCTGCGGCAGCTTCGGTGCCGTGGCGCAGCCCTCGCAAGCGCCATCGCCTCATCAACGCCAGTCCGCTGCGAGACGGGCTATTTTGCACCATTTGCCACAGGGTCGGCTATCATCGCGGCATCACGACAGACCTGTACACGCACAACCCCAAGATGGTCTCGACGACGGCGCCAGACCACCAGGGCGGCGCGGCAGGGCTTCGCCCCCTGCGGCACGTCTACACGGCCACCGACGCGCAGACGAAAAAGGGCGTCTTCACCAAGATCCGCGCCGGCGCCCAGGAGACGTACGACGACAGCCGCCTGGCCATCGACGACGTCTTCATGGCCTCGACCGTCTACGGCGCGCCCACCCCCGGCGCCAGCCGCGACGTCAACCTCGGCCTCGACATCGACGAGCAGGACAACCACCGCTCGGCCGCGACGCCCGCCGCCGCGCTCTCCTCGGGCGTCGCGAGCCCCGGCGGGACCGTGTGCCGCGTCGTGGACCTCGCGCCGCGGTACGAGTGCGCCACGCACCGCGCGCGCAACCTCGACTACGCCGTCGTCGTCGAGGGCAGCGTCGTGCTGACGCTCGACTCGGGCGTCGAGGCGCTGCTGCGGCGCGGCGACGTGGCCGTCCAGCGCGCGGCGAGCCACGGCTGGCGGAACCCGAGCGCGACGGAGTGGGCGCGCATGGTGGTTGTGCTGCAGGACTGCCAGCAGGGCGCCGCGGCGCGGAGGACGCTGTCGGAGGATGCTGGCCATCGGCCGGGCACCGGGAGGGAGCCGCGGGAGTTGCGGCCGTGATGTTGGCTGGGCGAACCTGGAGAGCGTTGTTTTGGAGCCATCTTGCTGCGCCTTGTGACGCTTCATTCAGACAAAGAAAGGCCTGCAGTCTACACTTGTTCAGTCACGATGCCGGTTAGGTATAAGCTATAATATATTTGCGTACGGAGCAAGCCGAATCCGTACATCCGACTGGGCTGGACTTGGCATCCGCTGGTGCCCGGCGCCGGGTCTTGGCACGGCGCTACACGGCACGGGGCCGATCACATGCACATTTAACCGCCTGTGTCGCAGTATCTCCCTTAACACGTGATCTCTCGGATCCTGAACGTGGCTGCTGGGGGCACTGTGGTCTGTATTCTCCCGCCATGGCTGCGGCTCCAGCGGGACATTGGCGTGACTTGGACGGACTAGCCGCCGTAATCAGCTCGTTGCCTTCTACCCTCGCAATGGCGCTCCGTGGACGTGCGATATCTTTCAATGATGACAAAAGCCCCCTCGCAACTCGCTACGCCAGCGCCAGATGACTAATAAAACAGCCCGCGAATTAGGCCGACGTCGGATGGCCGAGCTAATTACTCGTACTCACAAGAACATTATTTCCCCCTCCAATGGAAATTTGCCCGCGCCGTTGAACAAGCCCAAGCCGCCCTCGACACAGACGAGCGTCAACCACACGCCACGATGGCTCCCGTCCTCATCGACACGACCGCCGACTTCAGCCCCGCGATGCCGACGACGGCGTCGGCCGCCGGGCCCCCCCGAAGCCTGCTCCTCGCCCCGCCGACGCTCGCCGCGCGAGAGGACCGCCTGCGCGCCGCCTTCAGCGCCTTCGACCGCGCAACGACGGACCTGCAGATGCTGGACCGGCTGTCCGCCGGCCTCGTCTCGCTGCCCGCCGCGACATACGAGCTCGTGCTGGTGCTCGCCGACGGCAGCAGCAGCAGCGGTTCGCACCAGCGCAGCGAGCTCTCCCGCGCCGCCTACGCGCTGCTCGTGCCGGCCATGGCGACGGGTGGCCGGCTGCGCTTCCAGGATGGCCTGCCGCGAGCGGGGGACGTCAGGGAGGCCATCCTCGCGGGGCTCGTCGAGAGCGGCGACGGCTTCGAGAAGCTGCTGCAGGAGGAGACGGCGATTCCTCTGCGGTTCGGCAAGAAGAAGGACTCTTTGCCGCCGGTGCGCGACAGTGAGGACAATGCCGTCAAGTTTGACTTTTCCAAGTTTGACGACGCCGACGACGACGACATTGTCGATGAAAACGACCTGCTCTCCGAGGAGGACCTCAAGCGGCGGCCCCTCCAGCGTCAGTGCCCTGCCCACATCCTCGCTTTTCCAGGGCGATGCTAACACCCTCGCAGCCACAGACTGCCAGCCGCAGAAGCGCCGCCGCCCCTGCAAGGACTGCACCTGCGGCCTCGCCGCCAAGTTCGAGGCCGAGGACAAGCAGCGCCGCGCCGAGGCCAACGCGGGCCTCAACGCGCTGCGCCTCGACGCCAACGACCTCAACGAGCTTGACTTCACCGTCGAGGGCAAGACGGGTTCGTGCAACAACTGCTCCCTCGGCGACGCGTTCCGCTGCTCCACGTGCCCCTACATCGGCCTGCCGGCGTTCAAGCCGGGTGAGGAGGTGCGCATCCTGAATGACCTTGTGCAATTGTGAGCGCGCGTGGTTTCGTGGGCTTTGCATGGTTCGGTGTGGGGTTCTCGGCGTTGGGCGTGTGGTTATGGGTGATTTTGCGAGGCCTTTCATGGACATGGCCGCATAGAGGCTAAAATGAGCCATGAATAAACTGCCGACATCTTCTTCTACGGAGGGTCGTCTCTCCCAGACTACGTGCTGCCAGTCGATGCATCTGTTAAGGCTGTGACGCTGCCAGGGTTTATAAGACCCAGCAGCCCCACCCCCGGATTGCATCTGGACGCAATCTATTAATTATAAGCCACAGCTGCAGCCGCTTCACTTAGGTACTCCATCAGTCATGCCTCGCTTAATTACAATGCCTGGTATTATCGGTACGAATAAGGAGGAAACGACGGCCACGCACACCTCGTCCAGCTCTCCGGAGACACCACTTATGCCCACCCGAGGACGATCATGGCAAACCGTGATCGCGCTGGAATCCGCTTCTCAGGAAGAACTTCTTTTCTTAGACGGAGCCGTGGACCTGAGACACTGGCTTGGTGGGCGACGATTTGCGACGAGGATATGCTTGCTTCTGTAGCGTTGATAGCGAGGGGTTGAGAACTTTGCCTTGTTTGTTAGCAGATGCAGCATGGTCAGTGTGCGCGAATGTTCCAGACGCGCCAAGCATAAATCCACGGCTCACCGCCCAATTCTGTCGGACATATCCCCCACCGCCTCCGTTTCTTTTCCACCACCAACATCGCCTCGCTCAACACAGCAACGCTCGCTCGCACCTCCAAACTCCAACAGCAACACAACCAGACCACACCATGCCCCGTGAAGAATACCAAGTGCCCACCGGATCCTCCGCCGCCCCCGCCGCCGGCGCCGGCGGCATCACCCGCGGCGCCACGCACGAGAGCCGCGACGTGCGCTCCGTCATGACATACCTCTGCGGCGACTGCGGCGGCAACGTGACGCTCAGCAAGGACGCGCTGGTGGCCTGCCCGCACTGCGCGGGGAGGGTGTTGTACAAGGAGCGGACGAAGCGGTGAGTCTTGCCTGCAGACTTTCACTCCAAGCGCTGAGCCCGGTTGTAAATGGGACTATGAGTGCTGATGGCGTTGTACAGAATGGTCCAGTTCGAGGCGAGGTAGTGGGCGTTTACTGCAACGAGGGCTGTTAAAATAGAACGGGTTGGGGTTGCGCCCGCTGGTGTGGTGTTTGAGGAGTTCTGGAGATTTGGAGCATCATCATGGCCATTTGCACGACGTTGCCACGAAAGGGCAGGACAAGACGCAACATTCAGCGTCACACGTTCCTATTGCGTGTTCTAGCTGTCTTGGGCATATAACACCATAAAACACAAAACCCCATTCCATGCAACCGGGGCCTGTAATCCCAAACGCCGAAACGCCGAAACTGCCTGATGTGACATGTCCCCCTACTTTTGCTTGTACAAGTACTTTGCGAAGCTGGCGTCCGCCATGACGGAGTCGTCGTTGTCCCCCATGGCGGCCTGGTACCGCTCCTGCAAGCTCTCCTTTTTCTTCTCATCATCCGAGTCCTCGTCGTCATCATCGCTCACGACATCGTCGGCGGCGGCGTGCTTCTCGACGGGCTGCTGGCCCATCGACATGCCCTGCATCATCTTGTCCAGCTCCTTGTCCCGTGACTTCCTCTTCTGCGCCTCGCGCTCCTGGCGCCGCCGCTGCAGCTCGGGGTAGTAGTCGCGCATAAACTCCTGCTTCTTCTCCTCGACGGCCTCGAAGAACTCGTCCACGCCCGTGCCCAGCCGCGAGCTCACGCCCACCATGCTAAGGTGCGAGTAGAACTCCTCGAGCATCAGGCTCATCGAGTTGAGCAGGCTGCCCATGTATCCGCTCCCACCGTGGCCGCCGCCCTCGACGCCGCCCAGCGCGTCCGACTCCTCGTCCCGCTGCAGCGCCGCCTGGAAGGCCTCAAAGTCCGTCATCCACTCCTTGGCGAAGGACGCGTCCTTGACGTCCGTCTTGTTGAAGACGAGGATCATGGGTAGCTTGGTCTTGTATAGGATCGAGCAGGCGTAGAGCATGTTGGACATGAATGTCGACGTCGACGCCGTGCGCGGCGTGTCGATGATGTACGCAATGACCGTCGGAAACGACGACGCGAGCGACTCGAGGAGGATGGTCCCCGACGCGGACCACACAAAGACTTCGATCTGGCCCGGCGTGTCGACGAGGATGTTGTCCATGGGCTTGCGCTCCGGCTTCTCGGGATCCGGCTTGGCGCGCTTCTCCAGCAGGCTGACGATCTGATCGACCTTGGTGGCAAACAGGTTTAGCGACGTTAGGATGCCGCCGTTGGGCCCCAGGTTGTACTGCTTCATGACCTCCTCGTAGTTGACCGAGTCGCGGATGTCGATGTTGGACTCGAACGGCACGGATAGCACGGCGGGGTCGAGGTTCATGACGTAGGGGGGGATCTGCTTGGCGTGGAGGTGGGCGTTTATGCGCTGCATGAATGTCGTCTTGCCGGAGCCTGCAAAGGCTGCATGTCAGCGTCGATGCTTGTCGCTGGAGGCGTGATGCTGGAGCAACCGCTTACCCGCCATGCCGACGCAGACGATGGCGACGGGCGGCGAGGCCGCGGCGTCGCCTGTTGACGAGGATGCCATGATGCGCGGCTTCCAAGGGGCAGCGGTACGTGTTTTGCTGGTGGCGGCCGTCGAGGGGATTATGTCAATGTCTGAACGCGAGGAGGCGAGGTGCAAGCAGAGCGAAGCTGTTGGCGGGCTGCGACCGAAATTTGGTGCCCCGCAGCACCCGCGCTGATGACGAGCACCGGAGGCTCCCATCTCAGTTCTCCTCACCTTTCAACAGCAACATCGCAACGCAACGCAACCCTCCCTCACAATGCATTTGCAAACCTGCCAATGACATTGCATCTGCTAGCTCCCATTGAAACTCCCCTATTATATATGGATTGCGCAGTCTGGGATATCCTCAACCGTCCAGCAACCCATCGCCTCCGCTCATTCCCACCTCCACAAGAGTACATCCCCCACAGCCGCTCAGCCGTCTGTACCGCTGCTACGGAACGTCGCACATAGAGCGGCGTAGTAGTGCGTCAGGTCCAGCACGTTCTGCGGCAGGCTCGTCGCCTGGATGATGCTCCTCACCTTGACCGCGCCCTCGTCCTCGATCAGCGTCCGTATCGTGCGCAGCAGCTCCGGGCTGAACTCGCTGTACCACCGGTATTGCCACGTCACTAGCCGGATCACCGACGCAACTGTCTCTCGCGTGCTCTTCGTCTTCTCGAATACGCGCAAGACACCGGCCACCGCCTTGGGGCTAAAGCGCAGCGACAAGCATGCTCGGTAGGCCTCGACCGCCTCGTCGACGTGCTGCAGCCGCTCCGCCAGCGCGCCGAGAATCTCCCACTCCTCTGCCGACTTCTTGTACTGCATCTGCTGGGCGCGGTACTGAGCCATCTGCGTGCGCCAGATGGTGTAGACGCGCAGGTCCTCGTAGAGAACCATGAACAGGCTGTCCAGCCATCGCTCACAAAGTCGCTTGGTGTTGAGCTTGGATAGGTGCTCGTCGTTTGAAGTGCTCTGCTTGGCGGTCAGCTTGCCGGGGTTATGGCCCGTGGGGTTTTCATATCCGCTCACATGGTCGGTATCCGCCTTGACCTCCTGCGGATCGATGGTATTCGATGGCTTCTCCACACCGTTGCTCTCGCCATTGTTGTCGCCGTTCGTAGTCGCTGTCTCGTTGGCCGTCTCTGACTCCTCTGGCTTCTCCGTGGCGTCCTTGTCCTCGCCGGACTCTTCGGCTCCATTTGCCGTCGGATCTGGCGTGCCCCTCAAGCCATCCATGCTAGGGCTTCGTTTTGACAAGGCCGGGTGGTTGGCCTCTTGCTTCTCCGTTCTGTATTCGTCCTCCATGACGAAGACGTTGCTACGAATCTTCAGGAGCTGATCCCAGCCGATTTTGGCCGTCATCTCGGTCAAGATGCTGTAGGCTTGCTTAAAGGTGCCGCGATAACCCGCAGCCCTGAGACCCAAAAGGCTGGGGTCGACCTGCTCCGAGAATCTCGACTCTGGCTCGCTGTCGATTTCGTCCAGTCGCGTCTCGGATAGTATGGGCAGGTAGACCTCCTTTGGCTCGGGCATGACGGGCGTGTCCTTGTCCTGGTAGGTAAACATGGGGCACGAGTTGAGCGTGGTGAGCGCATTCTCCCAATCCTCCATCGAGACGTAGATCTGGGCCAGTCTCGCCCAAGTGCCAAATTCACTTGGTGCAGCAATGGTACCGCGATCGGCGCAGCCCAGCGCCATCCTTAGCCGCTCCTCCTTGGCTTCGGGCGTGTCCGCAGTCTGGGCCTTTTTGAGCAAGAACTCAGCCTGTGTGTCCAGCATGACGTAGTCCATTGGCGTCTCCTGAAGCGACTGGTACAGCGCCTTGACGCCTGCAACCTCCTCGTTGCCCATGAAGAGGACCTTTGCCAGCAAAGACGACACTTCAATGCTTTGAGTGCGGAGCTTCTCGAAGAGATTGATCCCCGAGGCATATCGACCAGTGGTCTCGAGGTACTTTAAAAGTCCCGTGGTCAAGTGATTTGAAACGTTTGTCGGCACTTGAACAACAGAGTCGGATCCCAGCTGCCATCCTACAGCCAGTTAATCCAAGCGTTCGAAGGTGAGATCAGCCAACTTACCTCTGAAGAAGAGCTGTTCGGCTGCATGGAGAAAGCGGTGCTCGGTTTCCGTGTTGGTCACGGGGTTGAATCGACGAACTCCCATGATCTTGCGAATGGTGTCGCCGCTGCCGTTGTCGGCGTACGAATACGCTCTCAAAACGCTGCACAAGTATGTTTCGAGCCAGAGCTCGTCAGAAGCCTTGCGCTTCTCGCCTCGCTCGTCCACGCAGTAGCTCTCGACCGTGCCGGGGATCGACACATGCACGCGCATGTCCAACCTTGAGAATGCATTGTAGCAGCTTTACCAGAACCAAGTCAGCATTGATCTCAGCCAAAATAGGCAATGTAGAAGTATACCAGTACACGCCTTCCACTATCTTGGATGTAGTGTTTGGGCCATTGTCCTTGTATGTGAGGGTGTTGATGTACGCAGCGAGACTCGCCGACGAGGATGCGTCGACGCCAGTGACATGATGGTAGATTCCGGTCTGGATGAATTAGATGCAAGATTCGCAGTGCATTTGTGACAACTCCTACCTGCTTGCCAGTGTTGCGCACGCCTTGCTTGAGCAGATGCACCAGATCGGGAGGCCCAAGTTCGCGCAGGGCAATCAACGACTCGGTTCTCGCGTCAATCGATTCGTGAAGGACCTCTTCGGTTAGGCTGATGGACAATTAGCGCTCAGCAAGCCGGCTTCGTTCGCCATCGGCCTGTCTTACTCGGGCACTGCTGGCGCGACCATGGCGACGCGCAGCTCTCAGGAGCGAGGTTCAGGAGGGCGCTGTCGGCTGTCGTATCGGATGCAGAGAGACCAGGCACAGGAACCGCTAATAGGCCCTCGCGTGCATAAGGGAAGCCCTGGCGCAAGGACGAAGCTGGGTATGCTTGCGTAGGTTATGCGATGTGCTGTTGGGATTGATATGGAACAAGTAAAGATCTGGCTGGTTGGCCAGTGGAACGCGCTTCAGCCGCGCCTGCGCCACACCCCACGTGGCGGCAGCAACAGCGCAGGAAGTAACAAGGTAGTATTATTAGCCCGAGCCACACGTCAACTTGGCACGGGAAAGCTATCGCGACGCGGTTCCCAGGGTTTCAACAGCCAGACCTTTGACAGATGCCACCGACGACGCCGAGCACGGAAATGCTGAGCCTTTTTCCAGCGCATTGCCAACACGCATGACGGTCTCTGGGTCCGCAACTCGGCTGCGACAATGGTAGACCGAACCACGGACGTCTCGCAGTCGATCCCTATGGCTAACAAGACATCGCAGCCGACCTTTCAGGCTATCAACCTCGAGCCGGAGGAGAATGTCGACGAGCAGATTGATACCACCAAGGAGCTTCAGGCAAGCCGCATGAATACTCTATACTCTGTGGTTGCCCTTCTAACGCTCCTTTAGGTAGATGAGGCGCTCAAGCGTTTCCAGACGGCCTTGAAGCTCCATGCGCAGGGACCGCGAGCCCGCGACGCCGCCAGCGCAGCCTACAAGGCGCTGTTCGAGTCCGAAATCTTCGAATATCGGGAGGCGACGACTGACTACAAGCGATCCGAGCGGCAAGCCGATGGCCGACCCGAAATCTCAGCCCTCGAGTCTTTTTCAGCAGGGTTGGACATTGACGCTGGCGGCGCGGACGGCGTTGCAGCAAACCTGTCTCAGGCGCTGTACCTCTCCTACAAGAATTACGGGCAGTTTTATCTGGACAAGCTGAAGGATGCATGCAAGTCCGACCCGGAATGGAAAAAGAAGCTGCGTATACGCTACCATGGCGACGACGGCAACATGGTTCTCGACAACTGGACGGCGGCCCTGGACCAAGATCCTTCCGACCCGGAGCTGTGGAGAATGGCGGCTCGCTTTGCGGCCTCCATGAATAGCGGTAGGGTTAAGCGGTACTGCCTGGAGGCTGCTGTGGAGTTGGACGACGACCCTACTATCATGGAGGTTGAACCGCCATCGCTCGCCGAGGGCCTCGCGGGCGAGCAGCTCAAGAACTATCTGCAAGTACTCGATGACGACATGGCTCTTTCACATCCAGCCATGGCGCCGTGGCTGAAAAAGGAGATGCCAGCTCTGATCAAACGGCACCTCGACCCGATTCCCTTCTTACCAGACCCGACCGCGACTCTGACTCCGCCTCCTTCTAGTCCCACGCCGCATGAGGACCCTGCGGACATCGAAGATGCACCATCCACAGAGGCAATCGCCTCATGGTCGACACTCGGGCTCGAGCTCCTGAAGTGCATGCAAGACACAAGCGGTGCCTTGCGAGCCTGTCGTCTGGTATTGAAAGGTGCGCAAGAAGACACAGAAATGGACGGCGAAAGGGACGGCGACAAGGCCGTGCCAAGCGACGACGAAGAGACGGAAGCTGCCAAAGTGAACAGGCCGGATACGGAGCCAAAGTCGAAGCCTGAGTCCAAGGAGCGGCAAGCATCCAACGCCACAGACGATACTTCAAAGACTTCCGAGCCCGCTCAGAAGGAACGCGAAAATTCCATTTCGGCAAGAAAGAGGTCGCAATCCATTGCCGGCTTGGCTGATGCAGCTGATGAGGATAATGGTGCCGAGAAAAGGAGCAAGAGAGTGCGCAGGCGGACCGATGCCAAGGATGCTGAAGAGACGACAGACCCGAGCACGCTCATCGCAAACCAGATCCAGCCTTATCAAGAGGTTGACCTGAGTCTCTTTCAGATAACCAAGAACATCCTGGAAACCCTCGGTGTGGAAGATCGGGACACGCTTGATTGTCTGCAGGAGCTCTTGGACTCTTGCACTACCGAAGATCGGACCTCGAAGCTCACCCGCCAGGGTGCCAAGGACATGCGGAGTATCATGACCGGTTTCAGCGAAGAAACTGCCATGGTTCTCTTGAACAAGAAAGAGCAGGCGACTCTAGGACTCTCCTCATTCCTCGAGCATGCCAAATCTGGCTCCCAAGATATGCCCTCGGTGCCTCTGTTCGACGATTCTCGAGGGCTTAAGAACTTTGCCGAAAAGATAGGCAAATGCGACACTTGGATGACGAGCGACGACATCTCTTTTGCATGGGTCCGCGCCATCAGCGAAAGCTATGCGACTTCCAAGTGGTCAGACGCGATGAAAACCACCGTGGTGCAGATGCTAAACCGCGTGGACTCTGTCCTCTATGGGCGCATCACAGGCGAATTTGAGTTGTTCTCTGGTTCGCCCGAAAAGCTTGCGCACCTGGAAGCGATGATCCCCATGCTGTTTGAGCTTCACATCGACATTTATGAGCGAATCACTAACCCGAGCAGCGCCGTCGATTACGCGACGCGCACGGAAACAAAATATCGGCTTGACAGATGGCTGGATGTCGCTTCGACGTACGTCCGCCTGCTCAGCCGGCCGGAGTGCGACCCCCTCTGCGTGCGATTTTTATGGGCATCAGTCATGGCATCGTCGCTTGCCGACAATCCTGTCCGGGAGCACATCCTCTTGCTATGGACATCCCTCCGAGACTTTTTGTCGACAGAAAATGTCGAGCCCATAAATCTCCCAAATAACGTCATCCTGCCCACCATATCGCCCGCGGCAGCCGACCGCGAGATTTCCAAACTAACCACAATGGACTTTTTCCTCGGCCTGTTCCAGGAGGAGATGGAGGATCCCGTGCACGTCATTGAGACTCTGGAGCCTGTTCTCAACCCTTCGTCTGTCTATCTGTCTGCCGAGACGCCGGACGGCTCGGTTGACTCTGACGCTTCGTCGTCAAAAGAAGAGATATCGGCAAGGCAGCCAATATCCGAGTGTGCGACTCAAGGCATGCGTGATTTGTGGAGGTTTCTGCTCAGCAGCAGTACGGAACTGCGCCTCTTCTTGTGGTCGCGACTGGGAGATGCGTATGCGGCAATCGAGTACCCCACGAAGCGATTCTCCTGCATCTTGAAGAGCGTCGAGATGATAGTCGCCGACCTGGAGCGCGAATCTTACGCCAAAACACCAGATGAGTCACGGGGCCTCCTTTTCATGCGCACGATGAAGGCCCTAGATGAACTGCTCATTCAGGCGCTGTCATTGGCGCTGAACAATGGCAGCGCCTTTGACATTATCGACGAGGATCACATCAGGTCCAGCTCCAGTGCCCTGGCCAAGGTCAGCTGCATCCTTCACGTTGCGCCACTTTGTGAAGACGAGGTTCGGATCGGCATCGCTTCTGCTCCCTCGAGCAACAGCACCTTCATGTCCTTGGTGAACAAGCTTCGGGAAATGCAGGTCCGTACCTGGTCTCTGCAGTATACCTTGTTCAAGGCAGGCCTGCCTCAGCAGGAGAACGCTATTTCTCCCGAAAACGACTTGGCAGACTTCCTCGCCGCGGTTCATGGAGCCATTGGGCTGCGCAAGTTTTGCAAACTGTCCAATAAGGTGTTCCTCAAACTGATGCGCATGGAGCTCCTCAGGTGGAAGAATGTCGAAAACTGGGAAGATCACCTCGGACAGGTACTCTACGACCTGCACGGCTTGAAGCTCGGCGTTGGAATATGGGAAGTCCAGGATCATGGCTGCCCATATGAAAAGCTCGAAAAGAGGCAGGCCATGCTGTTTGTGGAAAAGGTCATGATTCTCGCCAACCGGATGCCAATGAAGGATCTTCTCAAGTCCGACTTGAAGACGACAATCGAGCACATGCAGCAGACTATCGGGCAACCAAAGTCGACGCCACAGATGATACACAACCTGCGCAACTTTACCGAGATACTCAAGAAGCCGATTCATCCGCTGCGGCTGTACCAGGCACTCACCGGCAGCGTGGCAGTGGATGCTGTCGGCGCCAATATGCCCGAGGCCGCCCTAGCTAGACATGGGTGGTTCTTCTTGCTCGGCATGATTGCCCTGACTAAGTTCAAGGGCGTCGATTTGAATCGCCGGCAAACCCCTGGAGCCACAGACGACTTGCGAATCGGCGCGACGTTTCTGAGGCTGCAGTTGCAATTCACCGCAGACAACTGGGAGGCTTGGTTTCGTCTCGCCGAGTGCTTCGACTACGAGCTTGACGAGTCCGTGCTGTGGACGGCGGACAAGATGAACAAGGATCGTGCAGAGCTGGTCAAGTTTCAACGCAACGCAATCCATTGCTACACGCTTGCCCTGTCTAATTCACGCCACGTAAACGTGGATGTCAACGACGGAGATCCGTTGCACGATCTCTACCACAAATTCGCCATGCGCCTGTATTCTTCTAGCCGAGAGCCTTTTGCCATGGAGCCTTTCGAGCACTCTGATCAAGAGAGGTTCTTCATTGAGAATATGGGTGCCGGCACATTCAAGAGGATACTCCATGACCAAATGTCCGAGTACAAGGTCTGGAAGTTCGCCGCCAAGCTCTTCAGAATGGCCATGGAAAGATGTCCCACCAACTGGAAGTGAGTATCCCAAATCTCCCCCCCTCGATTGCTTAGTGCTAATTGTTAGCAGAAACCCGTACATGCTGGCCAAGTGCTATTGGAAGATGCACCAAACCCCACCGGAGCAGTTGGACATCACAGATCAAAAAGCAGCGGTGACCTCGAAACTTGTTCTCAGCACGCTCAAGAAGTCCATCGAGGTGGCGACCAACGCGCGCAAGTCCCGCAATAGTGATCCGATTCTGGAGCCACACTACAAGATTGCCTCTATCCTGCACAAAATGGTCATTCGCGGCGACATTCCTGCGGCAGATGCGGCTTCCATTCTCTCTGAGCAGCCGTTCGGTGTTGCACTCCACCCAGATGATCACTTCGCATCATTCTCTGAGCCGGAGGACTGGGAGGAGTACATCATTCGCAACCTGACCAAGCTGCGGGAAAAGGACAAGTCCAATTGGCATCACCGAATCGTCATGCGACATGCAAAGATCCTATTCGAAGAGGTTTACGCGACTCAGGGTGGCGATACCTTCGTCGAAGCCAAGGCGGCATTTGCCATACTCAAGGAAAACATGTTCACCAAGACCATGGTGATGAATGTGTGGAAATGCGATGCCGAGCGACCTGGACGACATCACGTCTTCACCGAGCAGTACGTGCGGTTCATGACGAGACTGCTTCTGATAATGAAGGATCGGACAAACTTGGAGCTGCTTCTCCGACGTCTCCGAAAGAAGGGCGCAGACTTTTACCACTTTACAGATCTGTGGCAGACATGCTGCGTGGCATATCTGAAGCTCCTCCGAGGAGCGTTTGACGTGCGTCATGCAAATGAAGAGGTATTCAAGTCGTTGCCGAATGAGGAATTTGAGATTATCAGTGGAAGGATCACGGAGTGGGCGGCCGGTGAGGGACCGCACATTCCAGCGCTCGGCTGCATGAAGGAAGCGGTCGAACTGAAGAAGCTGAACGCCAACCTGATGAAGGCGGCGCTGATTGACGATCTCATCAATGACTGCTACGCAACGATATACATGGATGTTTCGGACACGCTGCCCGGTCTAGAGCCAAGCAAGGTCATCGCGGAACGGAATCATGCAAAGGAGGTGGCGGCTCAGCTGGAGGTCGTTGCCCTGGCTGACGCGAAGCCACCCAGCTCGCTCAGCAGCATCCTGAATCCACCCAACGGACAAGACACTGGGAGTGCTACGCCTTTCGAGGCCGACAAAGCCGAACCATCATCGCGGGCTCGCAGGACAGTTAGAAGACCCGACGTCCTCCGCAAGGCGGAGCAGGCCGTGGTTCGTGCCATGGAAGCTCCAAAGTTGGCCACGACGAAGAGTCGAGTCGGTAGCGTGTCTAGCAGGCGCGGCAGCCAGACCCCAGCTGCGGTGGCTAGCGACGCCGGCAGCGACGATGATGACGAGGAAGGGCCGGACGCACAGGTCCGCAGGGAGGCCGGCGAGGATCTTGACGAGGAAATGAGAGATGCAGATGCGCATGAAGAAGCCGGCGATGATGAGGAACACGACGAGTCAAGGGTCGAGGACAGGGAAGGGCATGACACAGAGGCCGGGAGCATTCACGACTCTGCAGACGATGAGAGCGACCTTACCGACCCCCCTGAGGATTACGATGAGGAGGTTCCACCGGGCCT
Source organism: Tolypocladium guangdongense (assembly GCA_022114105.1). Classification (NCBI taxonomy): domain Eukaryota; kingdom Fungi; phylum Ascomycota; class Sordariomycetes; order Hypocreales; family Ophiocordycipitaceae; genus Tolypocladium; species Tolypocladium guangdongense. The sequence goes on from NRQP01000006.1 coordinate 214,327, forward strand.
GTTGTTCCCCAACTTGGGGCGCGATGAGACGAGCGGCGAAGAGGCTGGCAGCGAGAGCGAAGGCCACGACGAGGATGAAACCGAGGAGGAGGGCGGCGAGGATGAAGCCGAGGAAGACGACGCTGGCGAGGACGAAGAGCGCGAGGACGACAAAATTGACAGGCAAGATGATGAGGCTGAAGAGGACGAAGGCGATGAGGAGGCAGACAATGAGGACACCGCAATGGCCGAGGCTGACGCAGCTCGGTCGTCGGACCGCGAAGAGCCTGAGGCGTAGGGCGTTGAGAGGCAGGCCTCACGGTGCCATGTCAGTCGAGCATGCTGACGCAACGCGCGGTTTTGTACAGCGTGTAACGGAGCGCGAAATGGCCTGGACGGCGTAAATTGGTAGATTTCAGCGGCAGTACGAAGTTCACTTTAGCCCTTAGGCATCTATCTGCATTGGCCACGGTGAGAGATTGCCTTTGATGGCATGTGAACTCGGGATCCCGTATCCCTACCTAGCATTACGCGAATAGGAAGTATGGCTTTGCCAGGTGCGACTGGTAGATAGCTCTCGAAGCACGCCAGCTCCTCTCCGCAGGCAGGTGGATGTGGTAAGGCGGACACGAGTGGCGAACGGAGCCTGCAGCAGGATGATGTGTCCCCGTTATTCGCCTCGATTGTCGTTGGCGGATTTGGAGTAGACGGGCCTCGGGCGCTGCTGTGCCGCTGGAAAGTGGACGGGTGACGTGTGTAATCAGTTTGCATTTCGAACGCCTGAATATGACATGAGCTACCTGGGTATCGGTTGGACTTGGGAAATTTGCGCCGTATCCGACCCCCTAGCCGTCGTCCTTGTCCATGTCGTCTCGCCGCCTCTTGTCGCCAGTCTTGCCCCGTCTGTTTCCGAACCCCTTCTTGTCCCGGCTCTCCATCAGCGCCTTCATCTCCGTCCTCGAATGTCGCTGCGCCTCCGCGACTCTGCCCTGAAAGGTCATGACCTCTTCCTTTTCCGTAGGGTACGCCTCCAGCCGCTTGCCCAGGGCTGCTTCTATCCGCTTGAACACCTCAATGTCGTACTGGGTGACCAAGTTCAGCGCGACACCTGACTTGCCCGCACGCGCGGTACGTCCCACTCGGTGAATGTATGTCTTAGAGTCCTTGGGCAGGTCGTAGTTGAGGACGACGTCGACTTTGGGGATATCCAAACCACGAGCGGCCACGTCGGTGGCGACGAGAATGTCCCGCGTACCGGCTCGGAACTTGTTCAGGGCCCCTAATCGTGACGACTGCGACAGCTGGCCGTGCAGGGGGATGGCGCCGAAGCCAAGGGTGCGGAGGAAGATGGCTATCCTCTGCGTCTCATAGACGGTTCGAGTGAAGACTATGGTGGACTTGCCGGCAAACTCGTTGACGAGGTAGATGAGATACGTGTCCTTCTTGGTCTGAGGTATGAAGAGGTAATGCTGGAGGAGGGTCGACACGGTTTGGTACTTGTTGAAGCTGATGCTGACCTTGACGGGATCCCGCAAGCTGGCGCGCTGCAAACTCTCGACCTTGGAGCTCATGGTGGCCGAGAACAAATACGTGCGGCGCTCCCGCGGGATAAACTTGAGGAGCTTGTCGATGCTCGGCCCGAAATCCATGTCCAGCAGACGATCGGCCTCGTCCATGACCAGGTATTTGAGCGTTCGCAGGGAGAATCCTTTCGTCTTTTCAAGGTGGTCCACCAGTCTGCCCGGGGTCGCAACAACAACGTGCGGCTTCTTTCCGAGCGCAATCGCCTGCGGCACCATGTCCAGGCCTCCCACAATCACGGCGCAGCGGAGGGAGATGAGCGACCCGAGAGCCTCGAATGCCTGGCCGATCTGGGCCGCCAGTTCGCGCGTGGGGGCCAGGACGAGGCCAAACAGGGGCTGAGGCTTGTCGAGCAGCGCCTGCAGCATTGGCAGCGCAAACGCCGCCGTCTTTCCGCTACCAGTCTCGGCCAGGCCGATAATGTCACGGCCCTGCAGGGCGACGGGGATGGACTTTTCTTGGATCGGGGTCGGAAACTTGTAGTTGAGGGCCTCGCAGGCTTCGCACAGCGCATCTACGACTCCCTGAAGACGGTTAGCGGTCGCATCTGACAGGGCACACAGCAACAGCACGCACCAAATCTTTGAAGGTCTTGGGGGTCTCGGATTCCTCCTCGACTGGTGCGCCGTCAACGGTTGCGGACTCCTCGGTGGACTCTGGCGACGCAGCAGAAGCGCTCATTCTCGGGACATGGTGCTCTTTGGGCGCATCGTGCGCGACTTTTCTCCTCTTAATGTCGCCCATTGTGTCGATTTGCCCGAGTGACAATTCGCTGTGAAGAGGTGAAAAGCCAAAGGCTGTCTACAGACTAGAAAGGTTAGATCACCAAATTTAGCGGGGCCGTCTTATCGCACGTGCTGGTGCTCTTATCGCGAGCCCCGCCAAACTCTTTTTTCTTCGCTGCCATTGTAGTACGTACTCCGGAGCGAAGACTTTATCGCAAGTCTGCGTTGACCTAGGCCACATCGTTGACCTCACAATGGCACGGAGAAGAACAAAGAAGAGAACCCATGTCGGGGCCAACAACCCGGAGACGGCGGCGGCGGGCCATGCGACGGCGCGCGACCCCAAGAGCATGGTAATCCGAATCGGCGCGGGCGAGGTCGGCTCGAGCATCAGCCAGCTCGCGACGGACGTGCGCAAAGTCATGGAGCCGGGGACGGCCAGCCGGCTGAAGGAGAGGAGGGCAAACAGGCTCAAGGACTACGTCGTCATGTGCGGCCCGCTCGGCGTGACGCACATGATGCTGTTCTCGCGGTCGGAGAGCGGAAACACGAACCTGCGGGTTGCCCTGGCGCCCCGCGGACCGACGATGCAATTCCGCGTCGAAAAGTACTCGCTGTGCAAGGATGTGCAGAGGAGCCAGAAGCATCCTCGGGGCGGCGGCAAGGAGTTTCTCGCGCCTCCTCTGGTAGGACGGACCTCCCTGCTGTGATGATGGCAGGCTAACACGAACAGCTGGTCATGAACAATTTTTCCTCTCCCGGCGCCGACGCCAAGTCCAAAGTCCCTAGGCACCTCGAGTCGCTCGCCACCACCACCTTCCAGTCGCTCTTCCCCCCCATCAACCCTCAAGTCACGCCTCTCAAGACGATCCGACGAGTGCTGCTGCTGAACCGCGAAAAGTCCGAGGCAGACGACGGCACGTTTATTCTCAACTTTAGGCACTATGCCCTCACCACGAGGTCGACGGGCGTCTCCAAACAACTGCGCAGGATCAACGCCGCGGAAAGGTTCATGGCCACAAAGTCGAGCCGCCAGAGCAAGATGCCGAACCTAGGGAAGCTGGAAGATATTGCCGACTACATGATGGGCGAGAATGAGGATGGCTATACGACGGACGCGACGAGCGGTAGCGAGGTCGACACGGATGCCGAGGTCGAGGTCGCCGGCGCTGCTCCGCGCAAGGTACTGTCAGCAAAGGCTCGCCTGGCGGCAGAACAAAGTGGCGAGGCAGAGGCAGAGGGCGAGGAGAACGTGGAGAGAAGGAGGGTCAAGCTGGTCGAGTTGGGGCCTCGCATGAGGCTGCGCCTGGCCAAGGTGGAAGAGGGCATGTGCTCGGGCAAGGTCCTGTGGCACGAGTACGTCCACAAGAGCAGGGAGGAAGTCAAGGAGCTGGAAAAGCGGTGGGAGAAGCGACACCGGGAGAAGGAAGCGCGACGCAAGGAGCAAAAGGCCAACGTGGAGAAGAAAAAGGCGGCCAAGGCAGCCAACAAGAAGAGCGGGGACAGGGAGGAGGAGGAGGATGAGGAGGATGAGGATGAGGATGCGTATTACAGCGGCATGGAAGCGGACGAGTTTGACAGCGAGGGCCTGGCGGGGGATGCCGAGTACAAGGTGAATGAGCAGATGGAGGAGGATGGCGAGTGGGAAGACGAGGAGGAAGAGATTGGCAGGCGTTGAGGTGGACGGATCTGACGCTGACAAGGTGGGGTGGCCGCAGCTATCGCGCAAGATCTTCGCTTCGCTTGAAGCACGGCGCCCATGAAGTGGCTCACAGAACATGCTTCCCCTCTGTACTTGGCAAGTATGAATTTCTCAACCTGCCTTTGGCGTTTGTTGAAGATTGTTCGAAGGTGACCAACCCGGTTCAGTGACACGTGACGACGTCAGCGCCATTCGACGATGAACGAGATATAACGAAGCGAGCAGACCCGGTACACGGCGGATGAGCACAGCGGTCCGTAGGATCACGGAGCGAAGGGGTTCCCCGCCCGTTGATTTATGAGGCCGTACTGCTGCTGCGTAGGCTCTGCGTTCTCGTAGGCTTCGCCAAGAGGTAACACGTTGGGATATCGCCTCGTCCAAAACACCATGGACCGCGTCGCCGTTGCGCTCGCGATAGCAGCGACGTACACCCTCGCCCGCCTCGCGTACAACATCTACCTACACCCCCTCCGCCGCTTCCCAGGCCCCCGCGCCGACAGAGCAACCGTCCTGCCCAAGCTCTACCGCCTCCTCAGCGGCACCCTCCCCTACCACGTCGCGCGCGCACACGCCCTCCTCGGGCCCGTCGTCCGCATCGCGCCCAACGAGCTCGCCTTCACCGACCCGCGCGCATGGAGGGACATCTACGCCCGCCGGCCCGGCGAGAACCGCCCCGAGCTGCCGCACGACCTGGCCTTCTACAACGCCTCGGACTACCAGCCCGCGTCGCTCCTCGCCTGCCCGCGCGAGCAGCACGACCCCGTGCGCAGGCTCCTCGGGCCGGGCTTCAGCGAGCGCGCCGTGAAGGCCCAGGAGGAGGTCATCGGCGGCTGCATCGCCCTGCTGACGCAGCGCCTGCGCGAGATATGCGCCGCGGGCAGCGCCACCGTCGACATGCGTGACTGGATCGCCTTCTGCACCTTCGACCTCATCGGCCACCTCGCCTTCGGGTCCGACTTTGGGTGTCTGCGGGACAGCGCCTACCACCCCTGGATCGCGCTCCTCGTGGGCAGCATGCGCGACATGGCCATGCTGCAGGTGCTCCGGGCGCTGGGCATTCTGCGCGGCGCCAGGTTCGCCATGCGGACGCTCGGCGTAGGCGACAGGGCGCTGCTGATGCACGACAATCTGATTGACAGCAAGACCCGGCAGCGCCTGGAGCTGGGCACTGGGCGGGACGACTTTCTCGACGGCCTGATCGCGGCGGGCATGGAGTTTCGGCAGCTCAAGGAGAATGGCAGCATGCTCATCATCGCGGGCAGCGAGACGACGGCCACGCTGCTCACGGGGGCGGTATTCCTCCTGACGACGCACCGTGATGTGCTGGACAAGCTGACAAGAGAGGTACGTGGCGAGTTCGAAAACGAGGACGATATCACACTCACCAGCGTCAACCTCCTCACCTACATGCTCGCCGTGCTCAAAGAGGCTCTCCGCTGCTACCCCCCCATCGCCATCACCGCACCGCGCGTCGTTCCACCAGGCGGCGCCTCGATAGCCGGCCACGCGGTTCCCGAAGGCACCGTCGTCGGCGTCTGGCACTGGGCCATGTACCACGACGCCGCGCTCTTCACAGACCCGTACCGCTTCGACCCGGACCGGTGGTTCCACCCGGGCAGTGGCAAGTATGCAAACGACCGGCTCGACGCCGTGAACCCCTTCCTGCTGGGCCCGCGGAACTGCATCGGGCAGAACCTGGCGTTCGCGGAGATGCGGCTCGTCCTGGCGCGGTTGGTTTGGGGGTTTGATATGTGGATTGGGGAGGGGAGTAGGGGGTGGTTGGAGGGGCAGAGGAATTATTTGCTGTGGGATAAGCCGGAGCTGCGTATACATCTCAGGCCGGCGGGGCGATGAGCGGCTTGCTCTGAGATTGTGGATCTTCTTTTATACGGTGCCTCTGTACGTCGGAAGAGGAGCCAACTGCTTGTGTTCCGTTCCTATAATCTTCGTCTTGCGTACGTCAGCTGATGTCGTGGCTCGAGGAGCACTTCAGTTAGCAACCACACTTCCGAACAGTTACGTCTTCTCTGACGTCTTGGTACCCGCCTTCTTGGCCGCGAGCCAGCGCTCGGCGCAGGCCACGGCGTCTGCGTTGCAGATGACGTCCCAGAGGCCGTCGGATGCGAGGATGGCAAAGTCAGAGGAGGAGATGCGCCGCGTGGTGACTTCCGGCCGGGCAGTCATGTACGGCGGCGTCTTGGAGCTGGGCTGCCGTGCAGGCGGGCCTGCGCGGCGGAGACGGCGTCGTCGGACCACTTGCAGAGGTGGTCGCCGAAGGCGCGCGTGACGGCGATGCCCATCAGCCGGCCCGACTCGGGGTCGATCATGTCGGCCAGCTCGCCGGGGTGCGCCGCGTCGAGGCGCTTGGCCTCGTCCTCGTTGAAGCCCGTCCGGTCCTTGCTCAGCGCCTCTGCATTAAACGCACCCGCCTAGGACGGCGCGCGAGTCGCCCGTCACGGCGGTGCGCAGCGTCGACGAGGCGGCGTCGCAGACGGACAGCAGGGCGCAGGAACCCGCGATGGCGGGCGCCCGGGCGCGGATGGCGGAGGCGGCGGAGGACTCGGTGGCCTGGCTGGCGGCGGCCACGATGCGGCCGTCGAGGCGGGCGAAGGCGTTCTCGATGGCGCCGTCGATGGTGTCCCCGTCGCTGGAGGGCGGGAGCTGGTCGAGGGCGGTGGCGACGCAGCGGATGAGGGCCTGCTTGAGGACCGCCGAGGTTGCCCAGCCGCTGCGAAGGCGTCAGCTGTGTATCACGCAGACTCGCGCTGCATGTGCTCCCGCGTGCCCGTCGTAGAGCCCCCGTCCCACGCCCACCGCCCACTCATCCTCGACAGGGCGATTGCTCGACACACGCACCACGCCCACCCTGCCCTGGTCCTGCCTGCGCCTGCTCGCGGATCTTGGCGTTGGAGGCAGCGAGGTCCAGCACCGCGACGGGCGAGTCGACGGGGATGTCGTCCTCGGAGGCGGCAGACGGTGTGGCAGGGGGGCTGCTGGAGGCATGCAGCGTTGGGGCAGGCGTAGCTGAGGAGGATGCTGCTGCTGCTGCCACGGCCAAAGCAGTAGCCTGCTCCTCCGGCGGCGAGCGCTCGATGGCCCAGGGCAGCGTGGGGGAGCCCTTGGGCGTCGAGGTCGACGAGCCCATCAGAGGCGCTCAGCGGATGCGTGGCGTCAGGGCTGGTCGTTTGGCGACGTGTCGGAACATGGCGTCTGTCGGTGCTTCCCAACAACAAAGAGCAGAGCATCGCGGCCATCAACAACCCGTCGACCTTCTTGTGGCCTCGCGGGGCGAAGATGTAGTTGCCACAGGCTGTTGATCGGCCGTCGGCCCCAGCCGTTCGCACAGCTCGCCTCCTTGAGATCTAGCAACTGCAGCAAGAGACAACACCATTGCATTGGGACAATGGAGTGACGATGACGAAATGACGGCAGAGTGGACCCTGCCAACACGAGCCCTCTAAGCAAGTACTTGGAAGCAAGCTGTCAGAATGGCTATATAGGGAAGGATACCACTGAGTACACTAATATACGCAGTAGTGTGCGCCAATTTTGTCTTTTGGTGCAGTGGTTAATCTGACGCAAGTATGGCGCTACGAACACAGTCTCGGAAGCCAGGCTCGTGCCGGCCCGCGAGCTGGCCCGAGACTCGTGCGGATAAGGGTGCACTTTTGGCAGAGTGTTTCCCCCCAACCTATGTAGCACAAAACGTCCTCCTATCTAAGCCTATCCCGACCTTGATCCCGCCTCTAATAAAAATGAATGTTCCAATGGCTCTCGATCCGCTTGGAATCTCTGGGTCCTATTGTAGCCGATACACGGCACAACAACATGCGACTCCTTGCTCAGATCTGTGTTTCCCCAGTTGTCGGTGGCTCGCTTGCAGTGCGACTTGATCCGAAAGCTCAAGATGCTGCAGGGAGGAGTGGCGACGCGGGTAGACTCCAGAGTAGTCGTAGGGATAGTGACTCGACAACAATCTGCCTCTCGCGAGCAGCTGCACGTGGTCTAAAAATCGCATGTTCGCCACGTTGCGGCACATTTGCCATGCCCATAATACCTTGGTCGTGTATCGCATTTGATCACCGAACAGGGGTTATCGTTAAATCATCGTGCGGCGTTCGCAGGACGACCAGCAGCACCTGCTCCAGCGAAATGTATGCCAGGCTTCAACCTGCCCAGACGGGCAAGAAGGAATAACCCTCTGCAGAGCCTCGGGAGCCTCAGAAGATGGCGTTTCCGAAAGGTCCTGCAAGTGGCGACAACTAGCACATGAGACCATAGCGGTCTCCATCAGCGATCAATGATCACATCCGGGCCCGAACTCGCGCACCGTCGCTGGTCCCAACGCCGTTTGACTTCAAAGAGGCGATTAAATAACACCAAGGAACCCCGTTCCCTTTGCACAGACCACATAGCTCCATGTCTCTTGTCTAAGTGACACAGTTTTCACTCCGACATGTGCGACCTCCCCCTACCACGCACATCACAAGAAGGACGCATTTATCCACAAAGCCCGTCACCATGAGCCCGAAGGATCGCTTCAGACTCAACAATTCTGCTTCTGCCGCTGCCACGGTAACGGGCAGCGATGCCGGGCCTGGCGAAGTCGGCGATCCCACAGCTGACCTCCGCAGCTTTCGCAAGCAGCACAAATGGGATCCCTTCTTCGATACCGAGAAGCTCGACAACATCGACGAAGCGCTCAGTTCCGGCAGCCTCGAAAATCAAGCTGTTGACGAGTCTCTTATCCAGGAAGATTCTCCTTACCCAGAAGTGAGGGCGTCGGTGTGTAGCTTGTCTTTGTCCATGGTCTAACAGCAGAGACGGCTGACCATTGCTCCCTTGCCAGGTGCCCCCCACCGATGAGGATGTCCCTGTCAATACGCTGCGCGCTTGGTTCATCGGTGCCTTTATTTGCACCATCGTCGCCGCTTGCAATGTTTTGCTGTCGCTGCGTTGGTCGCCAATGTCCATTACTGCGAGCGTCGTGCAGCTGGTGTCTTACCCGTAAGACTCACCATCGCTTCCCATGCCCTTCCGCAGCCAGACATCTAACAGGGGCGGCCTGTAGCATCGGTTGCTTCTTTGCCAGGGTCGTGCCCGACAAATCCTGTACCATCTTCGGCAAGCAGATCAGACTCAACCCCGGACCGTTCAACGTCAAAGAGCACACGATAATTACCATGATGACCGCTGCCGGATCGAGTGTCAGCTACGCCATCGACATCTTGCTGGCGCAAGAGATCTTTTATCAGCAACGCTTTCGGTGGGGATATCAAATCCTGCTCATGGTTTCAACCCAAGTCATGGGCCTCGGCGTTGCCGGCATCTCCCGGCGGTTCCTTGTTTGGCCATCTGCGATGGTCTGGCCCGCTACGCTCATCACATCAACGGTCATGCACTCCCTACACAATCACAAGGCGGCCGATCCCTCCACAACCAATGGCTGGAGAATTGGGCGATATAAATTCTTCCTTATTGTCGCCGCATGCGTCTACGTGTGGGAGTGGGTGCCTCAGGTTTTTGCTCAATTTCTGCAGCTGTTCATCTTCGCAACTTGGATTGCGCCCAACAACGTGGCTGTCAATCAGGTCTTTGGAGGACAAACCGGTCTGGGCCTTCTTCCCATCTCGTTTGACTGGAATACCGTAGTTGGTTTCCTAGGCAGTCCGCTCCAGGTCCCCAGTTTCGCGCTGCTAAACATGGCCCTGGGTCTGCTGATTTGCACTGTCGGGGCGATCGGCCTCTCTTATGGCGGCCCTGAATACTACAAATACTTGCCTATTAGGTATCGCTTCTCCACCCACTCAATGTCAGGTGTTGGGCGGATATGGCTAACAAATCCCAGCGCGAACCAGAATTTTGATCGCTTCGCCGAGAAGTATAATGTCAGCCGTATCCTCACCGCCGAGTATACCGTCAACGAGACAGCATACCAAGCGTATTCACCGATCCTTATTGGGCCGGCCTTTTCTCTTTCCTATGCTATGGGTTTTGCGGCCCTGATTTCTACAGTCATGCACGTCGCCCTCTTTTACGGCCCAGAAGTTTGGAACCGAGCTGTGAATTCAAAACACGACGAGCCAGATATCCATCTAAAACTAATGCGAAAGTACAAGGAATCCCCTGAGTGGTGGTTTCTGGGCATTTTCGTCATAAGCTTTGCTTGCGGGCTCATCGCTGCTTTTGCGTGGGACACGCACCTCCCCTGGTGGGCGTACCTCTTATGTATCGCCATTGGACTTGTGCTCTTTATCCCTATTGGTGTGGTCCAAGCGATCACGAGCCAACAGGCAGGTCTCAACGTTATTACGGAAATGATCGTGGGATACATGTAAGCCATGTTTGGTGAACAAGTTGGGATATGTCTGCTCACAATATTCTCAGTATGCCTGGCCGCCCAGTCGCCATGATGCTTTTCAAGAGTTGGGGTTACATGCTGTCTTATAATGGCCTCAACTTTGTCTCTGATATGAAAGTTGGCCACTATATGAAGGTGCCTCCCCGCAGCATGTTCGCAGCCCAGGCGTTCGCGGCTATCTGGCTCTCCATCGTTCAGGTCGCCACCTATAACTTTTTAATAGACAACATCGAAGATATTTGCACGCCGGACCAGTCCCAGGGCCTGACCTGTCCCAGCGCCAAAACTTTCTATAACGCTAGCGTAATCTGGGGTGTCATCGTGAGTTTCCCCCGTTCTTGACCATCCGAATCCGCCAGCTGATTCATGTTGGTTTGCAGGGTCCTCGCCGAATATTTGGCAGTGGAGGGGTGCTCTCTTGGACGAATTACTTTTGGCTCATCGGATTTGCCTTGCCAGCGATCCAGTACTTTGTGGCGCGATGTTATCCTCGCAGCTTCGTTCGATACCTCATATTTCCAGTCGTCTTCGGCGCTGCTGGAATGGTGCCTCCCGCGACGTATTACAACCTGTGGCAGTATGTAATCGTCGGTCTAGCGTTTAATTATTTTATCAGACGGAGATACTTTGGATGGTGGAGTGAGTTTCCTGTCCCAAAATATCCCCCAACACATACTGACGGACTTGAGTAGGCCAGTACACCTATGTCCTCTCAGCTGCCCTCGACATTGGGACCGCCATTTGCGGGGTACTCGTGGCCCTGATTCTTGGCTTTGGCAGCCTCGACTTCCCGGACTGGTGGGGCAATACGATCATCGACGAAACTCTCGATGCTAAGGGTTCGGCCGTGACGAAGTACTTCAATCCGAATACGTCGACACCCATCGGGCCGAGCACGTGGTAGCATTCAAATGGCCGTGGCTATATTTCTAGCCGTACCGTGAGCGAAATACCTCGACGATTGGGCCGAGAAGCAAGGTGAGAACTTAATTACAGTCGCTGCTTCTCGGGCGTTTGATTCCCGTACTTATTAATACTCGAGAGTCTCACATGTACCTTACCAGCATGAGCAGTAACCCGCTCAGTTAGCAATGGGGTTACATTGATTGAGTTGATGCCCATGCCTTCAACTGCAACTATATTGAAAGCGCGGAGATCGACAGCAGCTTTGTTATGCGTCAGCGCAACGCTGCCATACCTGGACTCTGGCAAAGACTTTAATGCGTATGCAATCGCTGCTAGCTCTCCATAATATAGATTATGTCCCGTTATAATGCCGAAAGTCTGTCGTCTCTCCTCTGCCTCGTCCTAACCACGTCTCACCCCCCAGCCAGGGGTAGACATCCACCCGCAATCCTGCCCATAACCACAAACTCAAACACTGTAAAACACCCTAATAGTCTATCGAATTGACAAGGGTAACAGACTTCAATGCTAGAAATATGAAAACTGCGGTGTGCCATGCGCAGGTTACAAGGTGTACCGGAACCCCGGGCTCAGTCTGAGAAGGCCACCGAGCTGCGACTGAACAATCTCTTGACCATGCTTGGGGTTGTCGTTCTGCTCGGCATTCTGCTCGAGCTCGGCAGCTTCGAGCTTGCGATTTTCGCGCGCAAGGCAAAAACGTAGCACCGTCGCCACCAATATACAGGCGAAGACAAAGACGGTGTTGGCGATCATGGCCGGCAAGTACCGTGGTCCCTGATCCTTGTTGTAAAGGTAGGGCGAGTAAATCTGTGCAATGTTTCCCACCATATTGGCGATAGCGTAAGAAGCAGACCGCTTCTCAATAGGTCGGGGAAGCTGTATGTTAATTGTCAGCAGATTATATTACCTCACTCCCGATTGTTCGGGACTTGACGGGTATTGGGAACGTACCGTGGACGACATCCAAGCAAAAGTAACGTCAAAGCTACCGTATACGCCCCCGAGAATGAGAAACAGCGAAAAGTAGCGCCCTGCCAGTGTCTGAGTGGCAGCAGCGATGATGAATCCCGCCATACCGAAGGCGAGGGGGGTTACCAGGTGGAAGTATCGCTCGGAGAGTTTGTCACTGGAGATTGAGACTCCCATGGCGACGATCGCTGCGAGAACGTACGGAGGCGCCGTCATGAGGAGCGACTGGACGTCGCTAAACTTGAAGGTGGCGACGAGAGTCGGGATGAAGGACGTAACAGCGCCGGCCGACGTCTTGAGAATGACAATAAGCGTTAGCACCCAGACCTTGTAATCGGCCAGCGCCAGCTTGAGCCCCTGCAGCACTGATCCGCGCTCTTCGTCAAGGCTGCCACTGTGGACACGGAGACGGTGCACAGCAATAGCCCTCTCTTGGTCTGAGAGCCAGCGAGTGGTGGCCGGGAAGTCGGGCAAGATAAAAACGGCGATCAACGAGAGCGCCACCGTCGCCGCGCCTTCGATGACAAATAGCCATTGCCAGGGGCGCAGGCCGCGGGTGCCATCGAGGCCATATTGCACGCCAGCCCCGACCAGGCCACCGAAGGCGCTCGACAGGAGACTCCCCGTGTACATGACGGCGGTGCGCGTGGCCAGCTCGCGAGGCGTGTACCAGCTGGACAACAGGAAGAGCGCACCAGGGAAGAAGGGAGCCTCCATAAAGCCCAAGAAGAATCTGCAGATGACCAGTCCTTTGAAGTTTGTAACAAGCGCGGTGCATGCCGAAACGACGCCCCAGAGACCCATGCAGACGGGCAGGTAGATGCTGGGCCGCACGCGGGTGAGCAGCAGGTTGGACGGGATCTGAAGAGCCAGGTAACCGGCGAAGAGCACGGAGATGCAGATGTTGAATTGCGCGCCTTCGAGTTTTAGATCCTTCTCGATTCCCTGAACTCGAGCGTTGGGGAGGGCATTGCGGTCGAGATAGCTGCATTCTCTATGTCAACGGACACGGCAGCAGAAAAGAGGCGGGCGTGGACATTGCAGGCGTACTTCAACACAATCATGGCCACCAGAACAGGCATCAAGGTCCAGTCTATCTTTCTCTTGAGCTTCTTCTCCATCTCGGCGTACACCTCCGGGTCGCTGGGCAGGTGGCTGAGGGTTGCGTTGACGTTGGTTCCCCGCAGATGATGGTCTGCAGCTCTCACCTCGTCATGGTGGAACTCTGATCTGGGCTCACGAGCCATCTTGGAAATTTCTCAAAGCTACCACGTGTTGACGCGTAGGCTGCCCAGTTGAATGCACGTGGTTGCCAAGGCCAAGCGTTTACAGTGGCTTCAAGTTGTCGTATCGTGCTGGTAGACGCCACCTGTAACATGAACAACGGCAAAGGGAGGAGAAAGGATCTCTCGACTTGGCACGGATGTATGATATAGGCTCTCCTGTGCAAGGAGCATATGAGGGCCATTTATCAGCATTAGATTAACACCTCCAACGCGAGGCATGACAAGGGGCACATTGCCAACTCGGGAGTTGACCGAGACTCACCCACAACGGTGCGGGGTGCGGGGCACGAATCCCCGTGTCATCGAGCGGCTTCCCCGCAGAGACGGCGACCCCAGCACCGTACTGGTTGCACTGCAGCAACTCGCCTTCCGCACTTCTCCTTTCAGAACGATCGCCTCGGCAAGCGCAATGCATCGGAGCTCTAGCACACGAATCAACGACGCTCAATCCTCCGAGTTTTCCCTGTATCCCCGCTTTCCGGTACCGTAAGAAAGCCGTGCACGCCGCGGACCGTCGCCTGCAGGCCTGAAGACAACGGGATGCAACATGGGGCAATCTCGGCGAGACTCCGAATCTAGAATGAACTCCTCTTTCTTTCTGCCCACCCATGGCATGCAAGCCACAGCGTGCTGAGGCTGGGGAGAAGGTGTGCTGCTTCCGCCCAGACGCATTAACGTCTTGGCGGCTCTCACTCAACTGCTCTTACTCGTGCAGCTACGATGGCACACTGCCTCTAGTATTAGTGTGCCAGTCACCATGAGAAATGTACCTTTTGTGAAAAGCAAGACCAAAAGAGCTTTTGCCGCTCAGAGAAGCTTTATGTTATTGGCACCTTCCTGATGTGGTTGGAAATAATGAAGCGTTGCCTTCTGCTCCCTGACGCATCAGCCTCAGCAATGCGTGGCTCATATTTATCGTCTTGGGGAGAAGGAAAATCTAGTATTCTAACGTTGTGCTTTTTTAAAAAAGGGCCAGAAAATGGCGTCAGATCTTTCGACTTTGCACTCACCCAGAACTTGGCGTCTTTGGACGCCGCTCTAGGCGGCCTTGACCGGCGGGCTGTCAAAACCACACGGCCCGTGATGCCTGACCAAAACTACGGCAAGTACGGCGATAAATGATATATCGCGGCTAACATTCGGTATAGTAACTACTTATAAACGATATGGGTTTAATTAATCGACTAATATACGAAGAGCGAGTAGAAGCGAAACCTTGTCGCCTCTGCTTAAAGAAGCAAAGCTAGAAGCTGCTTGCTCGAGCACTTGCCAGTATACCTCCGCATCGCAAAGCTTTCAGCTTTGCTTAATCAGGCTGCCGGTGGGTTGAGTGAGGAAATAGAAGGAGAGGGTGAGGAACATGCTAAAGATGTTGGCTCTAGAGACGGTGTTGTTTGGGTCTGTGGTGTCTGCGGCCTGTGGATGAGACTCCATGATGCTATGCGTGAAGGTAATCCCGGGAGTACTTGGTCGACTAGATGAGAGGGTAGATGAAAGCAATTTGTCGAGGTTCGTCAATCGCAGCTTTATATGGACAACTTTCCGGCACCCTAAAGTGCGTTTCGAGATTTGTTCTTCGCCTGGAATGGAAAACAGTCTTCTCGTTGGCTGTTTGGCCGCCGACGATACTAGGCCTGCTTACTAGTCGCTTTGCAATACATAAGGTGGACAACGCTATTATTAGAAACGAACTTGCCGGTGCAATGCACTAGGCTGCAAATTGACTGCCTCTTTCGACCGGGAGTACTCCGTACTTGACTGAACGTTACAGGTGCTCTTGGCCGATGTAAAAGGTAGGCGATGAAGGGCGCCTTTCAAGCTCTTGCCAAATGATGGGGCGCCGAAGATGAGGGTCTTGACGAGGTCTTTCAGCATGTGCAGTTTTATAATGCGGTCGATGTTCAGGAGCGCTACCTTAAGGTATCTGCCGAAATAGGTCGCGCGCTGGCGTATTTCGGTCGGCCGCGCTGTGCCCCTGGGCCACGACGCGCCATCGTCTTCAAGAGCACTGGGCGATGCGCTGGACACTAGACTTCTCTCAAATGGGTTCTCGATACTTGCTTGTTCGGGAGCAGGGTGCAATTCTTTTTCTTCTCCCACGAGATCATTCTCGAACGTCTTCTTCATAACATTAGGCACAAGGAAATAGGAAGGGTGCCCATGATCAGCTCTTAAGCCAGGGGTCATTGAGCAGCTGTGCGGCCGTCTTCCTATCCTCGGGACGCCACTGAAGCATCCCCCTCACGAATGTCAGAAACAACTCCTTCTTCTCGCCGTCGAGGTACATCACGGAATCCTCGAGACTCGTGTCTTCCGGCACGTCGACATCGGCCCTCCATTGTCCTGATTCGAGTGAGGATTAGCATGTACCAGACCGCTAGCGCCGCGATGTAGCCAGCTCAGCGCAGGAATCCGTACCATCTTCCGTGAAGAACTCCATGCTTCGCCTCCCTCTCTGAAGAAGATCTAGAGGTGGGGGCCCTAGCATGCCGACTACCTCGGCGAGGTGTGCTCGAGTAGTGTATTTCTTCTTAACAGGGTCGTCCCCGTAGAATAGGTGTCTACCTTGAAAGAGGTCCCAAATCTATTGCAGTGAAGTTAATAAAGCGACTGTCTTTGTCAATTGCATCAACAAGTGAGACATACCATGACACCCACGTTCCAGATATCCACGGGATAGCTCCAATCCGTCATCAACATAACCTCAGGCGACCTGTACACATTCGGCTGCGCATCGTGGTTTCTCTTCTCATCGCCTCGAACCGTGGCACCAAAGTCTCCGAGAACGACATCGCCAAAGTCACCGTGCAAATCGAACCGTCTTGAGGCGTATACCGTGGCACCATCTGCGAATTTCCTAGCCGACGGGGTCTCGAGCTCAGCTTTGGTGAAAGCTTCGAGTACTGACTTGTCTACTAGCTCTTGCAAGATATTGTCGCCTTTGAGATCTTGAAATGCGGTCAGAACTTATAGAAAGGCAAGGACTATCTCTCACCTACCTGTGTGGACGAGATGGCATTCCGTATGCAGGTAATCCAGAGCAAGGAAGAGCTGGGCTAAGCCTGCCTTCAAGAGCTCCTCAGTGAATCGATGTGTGGGATTTCGACGTAGCATGTCTCTCCAGCTATCCCACATTGGCTTCTGCACGAGACAGTGGTGGTTCCCTTTGTCGCATTGAAGCTTGAACGTGTCCAGGGCAGTCCGGATATGACGGTGGCCGGGATGCGAAGGATTTGCCTTTCCGAGCTGCGCGTATATCTCGAACTCATTTTGGTCTACTCCTCGTCTAAAAATCTTCAAGGACACGTATTTATGCTCCCTAGAACGTCAGATTCATAGCTTATCTCATGTTAGGGTTTGGTCGACCAACTGAAGATTGCGGGCTAGCCACACAGTAGATGTCGTCCCAAAGCCCATTTTACCCAGAACTTGGTATTTGGAGGCGTAGACATCCCCAATGTTTACCGGGTAGTACTGCCCGGCCTTGAATTCATCGAATTGCTCCTCTTCAAGGATGACGGAATCCTTGACAATGGCAAACCCTGTTGTTGGAAATTGTAACGGTACTGAAGGAGCTCGCCGCAATGTTTTTCTTATGAAATTGAAAAGAGGCTTCATCTTTGCTTGGTGCAGAAAGGCAGCTTGACACAAAAACACCTTGTCGTGCAGTGGTGATTGTGGAGGAACTGGGACCAAAACGTGGATGCATTGAAGCCCCAGCCTCTGCCTAAGGCAACGGAAAACGCTATACCTAATCGGGTTTATGCATCGATTTCTCGTCCCGGCCGCTCTTCCGAATAACGACGAAGCGTCACATCCAGGCACGAGACTATTTGTCGCGCAGGGGACTAGTGGTGCCATCACTTGCATTGGGGTGTTTATTCTGTAGAGTCGACGGGGATGATCAGTCCATTTCACGTTCTCAACTGCCTTGCTTTCCCGATCCTGGGTGGATACTAAATATAACCCCACTCTCCAGCATCCCCAGCGGCCAGCTCAACAGATGCTGCCACTCTGCAGGCACCCCGTCGGCAATTGCGCGAGCTTCACGAGGGCCGGAATCTCCAACCCACCAGAAGCCGCGCAAGATGGTAAGTAGTACAAAGTAGTGCGCCAGGATAACGAGGGCTCGAGGCCGTTGCTCCTCCACAAAGTCCACGAACCGCTTGTCGACCAGCATAGGGAACAAGATCAGCCTGCGGGCTATTCCTCCGCGAGATTCATGGTTCTTTATCGCATTCAAGATGGCCGCGATGTAGTCGAGTGTGGATCTGTACGCCTCGTAGACCTCTGCATCCCAGACCTCGACGAGCTCGTGCGGCTCCTGGCGCCGCAGCAGGTGCGTCATGTCATGGCAACTCTGCGTCTCGCGCCTCTCGCCTAGGAGATGGGATATGGTCGCCATCATTTTCACGCCGACAGATTCGGCGTTGCCCTTGGCCAGGGCCGCGGCCCTCCGAAACACGACGTTGCTGGTGGCAGTGATGCGTAGCCAGTCGCTCGGCGGCGTGTATGGCTCCAGCGGGCGGTCTTGGAGCCGGACGAAGCCATATATGCGCAGAATACAGGAGGTCATGCAGACAGAGTCCATGTTGTCGGCATCTAGCTGAGCAATGTCTCTGTGGTGGTCATGGAGCGCCATGTTGAGGTAGGTGTGGCAGTGGTTCATGGAGCACTTGTCGGTGAAGCCGCTCTTCTTTGCCTTGTGAAGAGCCGAGACGAGGCAGATGCTGTACAGCACGGCATCGTACTTGAATGCGAGGCGACAGATGACGGGTCCCCAGAACGGGCGGGAGAAGTCGTCGGCTGCAATCGACGGCCCCGTCTCCGAGAAGTAATGGTAGAACAGCTCGAGCTCGAGCTTTCGGCGGGCTTCCGACTCGGGGGGATTCACGATGCTCTCCGGGTCGAGCTGAGCGTCGCCTGGGCGAGGCGAGGCTCCATGACGGGAACCGCTCTCGTCGCTTGCGGCCTTGGCGCGGCCGTACACGCAGTCCAGCTCGAGCCGTGTGCAGTTGGAGCAGATGGGCTTGGCCTCGTCACACTACGCGGCGTGTAAGCGGCAATGGAGAAGCGACAAAGCGGCAGCCCCATCCTCGTCCCCATCATCGGCATACCTTGACTCGGCGGGCTCTGCATCGCTGACACCCCGTTCTAACCTTTTTGTGGAATAGCTTGGCAGGCCGCTTCCGCCCTGACTGCGGCGACGACATTGTGCGCATGTCTTGGACGAGACGACGACGAGCGAGAACGACGGTGAACGAAGACAGGACTGGCTGGGGCGAAGTTGAGCGCAGCTCGAGGGCTGTGTATATCGGCTGATCCCAGGCAAGGCGGGGATTTCGTCATGTGGCACAGCATCGGATTGGCGGCTCCTATGCCGGCATCCGAGCCCAGCCAGCCACCAATCTGCCTGTAGGGCTGACACTTGCCGGACGGCCGATACCGCAAAATCATGTGGAGATTCCCTGTCATTATCTCGGCAATATGGCCGAAGGACTCTTTATATATGCCGCCTATATATCACTTTTTCTCGTATGAGAGGCACGGCCCCGAAATGGATATAAACGCGCGGGTAATTAGGTGGTGGCTAGAGGGGTAAATTGAACTGCTAGACTAACTCTGGGGCGGGGCCAGGGTTAAGAAGTGGTAACTTTGGTACCATGCAGGCACTAGACCCCAAAGGCTTCCATGTCTCATACGTACCCCCCTTTCTGGACGCTGTGGGCGTGCCGGTTGGAGGCGTACGTTGCTGTCCGACAAGTTGCATCCCCGGTGACATAAACCGTGGCCCCCCATTCTCCCTAGAACTTGGCCTGTGATACACGGAGGGAAGCTACATGACCTCGGGGCCGGCCTTTGGCATATCTAGTCCTTACATCCTGCAGCGATAGTTAGCAATCTTACACCTTCAAGTCTAGTAGTAGTTCTAGCCAGCATCATGTTTTGTTTGAAAAGTAACAAAGAGAGGACGCATAGGGATGGATGTCTCACCTCTCCACCGGGGTAATGCCCAGCAACTTCATGCCATTTTCCAAGACCTGGCGGACGCCTTCGTAGAGTGCAGCACGGGCGAGCATAACATCACGCCCCTCATTCGTTCCTGTAACTTGGATTACGTCGTAGGACGACGAGAGCTGATGTGCCAGACGGAACAAGTAGGTGAGTATGGTACTTGGCTCGAGGTTTCGCAGGGCCGTGGCTGTTACGTCTGGATATTGCGCCATCAGACGCAACAGGTCGACACAGTGCCGTTTGTCTGTCTCGGTGTCGAGTGCCGTAGGGTGGTCCTCGACATGTTTGGCGATATCGTCTCGTGTGAGTCCGGCTTTACGGAGGATCGAGTTCAGGCGTGCGTGACAGTATTGAAGATAGGGTCCCGTATCACCCTCAAAGGACGTCATCCGTGCAATATCGAACGGGTAATTGTTGACTCGCTTGCCCGACATATCCTGCACCATGACGGCGGATATGCCGACGACGTCGGCAACAGCCTCGGGGTCCGCGACCTGTGCGTACTTGGTGGCATTGCGGCGCATCACCTCGTGCATAGATTCTCCGGTCTGATCGAGAATGTCGCCAAGTAACTTGACGTTGCCAAGCCGTGAAGACATGCCGATAACTTTGCCGAAGTTGACGTGCTGCAGGCGGGCGGCGAGGTCGGCGCGTCCCATGAGCTCAAGAACTTTGAAGACGCGCTGGAAATAGAGATCTTGCTCCGATGACACGACATAGATCATCTTGTCGAAGGCGTATTTTTTCTCCCTCTCCAACACGGCTGCCACGTCCCGCAAAAGATAGGTAGTAGTGCCGGGACGTCCGCGGACGACGGCAATATCGAGCGACTTGGCGTGGTGCTTCTTGAAATCTATGATCCACGACCCGTTATGCTCTTCGTACACTCCCTTCTCTTTCAAGATGCGCTCCACGGTCTCGACAGTGGAACTCTGCACCTGGGATTCGCCGGAATATTCGTCAAAGGTGATGTTGAGGCGTGTATACGTCGATACATATCTCTCGATGCTGATATCGCGAAAGCGCCGCCACAGTGCCACCGCCTCGGGATCACCATCTTCCATGCGACGGAAGTAGGAATTGCGTTCGGCGAAGAGCCCACGCGACTCGATTTCGCTGGTATCACGGCCCTCATCGCGGGCCTTCTTGCTCTCGTCTTGTTCCGGCTTGAAAAGGGCGTTTATGCGCGCATAGACGTCGAGCAGATGCTTGAGTGGCTCGCGGGCCAGCTCTTCCTCAGACCCGAAACGCTGCCAACCAACAGCCAGGAGTCCAAACTGCTTGCCCCAATCTCCAAGGTAGTTGAGCTTGATCACATCCCAGCCCATGCTCTCGTAGAGATTAGAGATGAAGGCGCCGATGATGGTGCTGCGCAGGTGTCCGGCGTGAAACTCCTTGGCGATGTTGGGCGACGAGAACTCGATGATAACCCGTCTGCGGCCGGGGTGGCCTGCCGATGGATCATCGAGGCCAACATACGGATTTTTGCCGTACGAATTTTGACGTTGGAAGACGTAGGGAAGAACAAGCCGACCGAGAGAATGCGAAGTGAAGAAGATGGGTAGATGGATCCCAGAGGCGTTGGGCTTTCGGAAGAGTCGGTGGTCAGCCGGAAAATTTGCAGCGAAGTCGGCACAATGGTCGACCGGCTTCTTCCCCTTTAGACGCAAGCGAGGTACCGGTATCGTCAGATCACCATTAGCTAGCGTGCTCGGGGTCTGGATGGCATCATAGGCGAGAGCGGGCTCGCAGCCGGTGAGCTTGGTTAGGATGTCGGCGAGGTAGACACGGTAGATATCGACAGGTCTGCTGAGCACGCAAGCATCTGGCAGGCCTTGGACCGTGGGGATGGGGATCGTCCCAAACCCTTGGAGCAGGGCGCCGAGACCGTCCAGTGTGAGAGTCGACATCCTGCTGCGAGTATCTATGTGCATAGAAATTGCGTTGCCCCCTCGACTTCTCAGAATCGCTGGCTGAGATTCATAGTAACATTTTCGGGCTTTGCTCCCTTGGCGGTTTGAGTCACCCGTTTCGGTGCCTCTTTTTTCCGATTCGCGTCGAGCTACTCCGTATTATTATTACTCCGTGGCTTGCTAAGGCATTTGGAATACCCATCGCAGCGGGCAACTACACTAATGGCCTGACCTCCTGTGCTGGTATCAGTAGGCCAGCCATGGTCTCTGTCTGGCCAAGTCCAAGTCCAGCCCTGCCTGAAGCTGGAAGTTGTTTCGGGCTATCCCTCATGTGACGGCCATTCGCAAGGTTGGCGCTCCTCTGTGATGGAGTGCCCAGCATTACTGGGTCTCTATTGCGCTTACGACTCTCGTCCTTCGCTGCATGACGTCCAGCTTCAATGGCTCAAGATGAATAGTGTAGGTACTACCTGACGTAACCCGCTCAAAGCAGGCCTGGGGAATAAGTGCTCGATTCTTGGTACTAAATGGCCCCATTCCCGTGCCCTTCCGCTATACTTAATGGCTGCCCGCTTCCCCTCGGACGGATATTGAGGATCTACCAGGAGCTCATGCTTCACCCTCCATTCCCCTCTCTCGAAGAGCTTAATTTTTTTGTGAACTTTCGTTTTGTGTCGAGAATTGGGCTGTTCGAATGTCAGCGGGGATCAGGCAGATTAATCCTCCGTCACTTACCTGTTGGGCGACAGTTTCTGAACCAGTTCGAGTCCCTGACGAGTCTTCCGCGGGCTGCAGGGCGTGTGGTAAGATGTCGATTGATTCTCCTCCCCCATCCTTTGGAGAGTCATCATCCGAGTCCAGAGCATTCCTCACCATCGTCTCTAAAACTTGCGCTGTGTTTTTTGTTTACCTTCGTAGTTTGAGCTAGTTTGGCCTGAAGTTGCTGCAGGGATGTCTCAAGCTGGTCCAAATTCTGTCGCAAATCTATTTCCTTGGCCACGAGCTTGTCGGTAACGGAGCGCCGCTTTTGCTCCTCTGCCGCTAATGATTCAGTACCTGCTGTGAGATGACGAAGTTTCGCTGATAATTCCTCTACAAAAGTGAGCAGTCTCCGCTCCTCCGCATCCAACTCCTCTGCTACCGACCGTTTCTCACGCTCCACTATAGCGAGTTGGTCTAGGCTGTTTTGTATCTTAATATCCTGTTGGTATAATCGTTCAAGTTGGGCTTTTTGGGCTTCTTCGTCCTTGGCAGCCTGTTCTCGTCGGCCCGCACTAAGAAGATCGAGTCGTATTTCCTCACTGAGATTGCCCTGAGTCCGACAGAGCTCGGCTATTCTGTTTTGCCTCCGTTCTTCATCATCCTTAAGGTTCTCAACTCTGATTGCCTCCTCGGCCTCATCTCGCCTGAGACCAATGAGCTTCTCCTTCAGCGCTTTTTCGTCACTTGCAGCCGCCAAAAGTTTGTCACTCTGCCTAGTTATGGTCCCTTCAAGCTGTTCCAGTGTCGCCTGGTGATCTCGTTCCCGTTGTCAAAGTAGAGCTACCCGCTCCTCCTACTCCTCGGCGCTCCGTTTTAGTCTAGCCTTTGCTGGCCTTCTTCTATTTCAGCTTGCTGATCAAGCCGCAGCTGCCGGCCATGGCGTCGGTCATGGCTATGGTTGGGCAATTGCGAGTTCACTTCGTGTCCTGGAGGATAATGAAGCCTTGTGTCCAATGCCGTCGGAGTTTCGTTCAGATTACCAGTCCATAGGCTGTAAATCTTTCCAAAGAAAGCAAAATACGTGGGTCTCTGAATAAAAAATGCTGATATTCTTGAGCTTTGTGTGTGTATTATGCGATGTAGCTTGTCTAGGAACATTCAACGACAGCTTCCCTTTCGTTGCGACTCCCACGATAGCATGAAAGATAGAAAAATCGAAGGATATCAGCCCAGCAGAGGCATGGAGCCGTCGGAAAACGCGAATGGAAATCCCAAAATGTCAGCTAGGAAACTGAGATGCGGCCGGGAAAAGAGGAAGATCATAATAACGAGCGAAAGCGTCCCAGCTCGAAGACGGGCCTTAGAGATGCCTGGATAGTCAACGACGAGGCAATACAATAGCAGCAATAGTACATCGCTACGGCTCCAGCGGTCGATAAATTTCCTCCGGCGCGAGACCGTCGGGTAGCGGAGGTGATGACGGAATATACCGTGTAGGTATGTGCTGAAGGTCGGAATAGGTGAAATCTTCGATAGCTCGACGATCAGCGGACAAACTTATTGTGTGAAGGAATACAGGCGAGGGTAAAGTGCCATCAAGAAGAACGAGGCGCCAAAGCCAACAGCATATGCCAACGTTATCTCCATCGTGATAACTAAGTAGAGAGGGGAAATGTGAAGATGAGTTGGACATAATGGTCACTTTTATGGGCGGCGAGAATGCTGGAGGCAAAGACGCAGACCTTTTTGCTCACTCAAACCAGACAATTGCCAGTTAAAATGCTACGTAGAGAATGGAATGCGTCGTAATCAGCCTGCCAAGGTACAAGATGGATGGCAGATTTGCAAACGATTCCACGGAGCGCCGGTCTTTCTTTTGCTCCTCGAAACGGCCAGATCGCAGCAGACTTCAGGCAAACAGGATTGGTGGTGACAGCTGGGTCGAGCCGACTTTTAGGAGGGGTTCGTAGGCTTACAGGTACGTAAGCATCGCATACACGTCTTACGGGCACGCAGGGCAACGCCGGCAACGCAGGCAACGCAGGCAACGCCGCCGAAGACACTTACTTTCAGCTTTGCTTACGCCTATGACAGCAGTCTTCGGTTGGCATTGGGTATTTTAGACAAGTCAGTACTGGAAGCTTTCACCAAAGCTGAGCTTGAGACCCCGTCGGCTAGGAAATTTCGTAGATGGTGTACCCGAAATTGCTACCCTCAAGCGCGCGCTTTCGGTAGCTAACGATTGCTAAAACCTAAGGTATATACCTGACAGCAGCATTGACGTCATCGTTATTGCCAACCGATAGCTCCTTCCGCTCTACAGCCAAGCATACGATAACGTGAGATTTTTTGACTTGTCTGCTTTTTCTTTTCTTCTACTAACTTCGAACACCGCCGTACTCGCCCGCTGCCGCGCTCGACCGTTCCCAATGCCGCATTACCATTACCGGCCGATTATCAATGGCGCTGGCTGACAAGTTTTACGTCAAGTACAACAAACCAACCACGCGCCCGCCAGTCCGCCAATTGCCCCGTCCGCCTGCCAACATGGTACGTTCTACATGAAAGGGACTGGAGTTCCTCGAGGCATACGGCTGACCCAACCGATTTACAGCCGCCGAAAGCAGTGAGCCGTATCATCCTGGATTGTGACTCGATGATAATACTGAGGGGTTGCCAGTGCTACAACTATGGCGAGACCGGCCATTTGGCCAGAAACTGCCCGGTAAGTGCATTTTCACTCCCAAAATTTGGCAGCATACTTACCTTCCGGCAGCGCATCGCCGCGAATTGTATTATCGATGGCCCAGAAGCTCATCCATGCAAGAAGCGCCATAGCGGCAGTAGCCGAGTAAGTCTTCCATCTCACTGCATGCTCTACCTGATCTCCTGGTGCTCTGTGCTAACAAAATCCCATAGAATGTTACCCCTCACGGGGCACCAACGGCGCCCGCGGTAAGCACCCCTGGCATCCAGCCTACTAGCCACGAAGACACATGTACTAATCTTGCTTTAGATTCGCAATGGCCCGGTAAGTCGCAAACATACCTCCGCTACGTACGGCGTTAACGATGCTCCGTGCCTGCATTCAGCCCAGCAAACGACAGGTAAGATGAACTTTACCTTCACGCTGTTTAAGCCGCTGCTGACTTCGACTCTAATGATACAGCGATCCGATAGAGTGCCCGGTGGCTCCTATAATGTCTAGTTGACGAGGGTACAGTCTCAGTCTGTCGTCGCGGCTCCGATGGAGCCGAAGGATGATTCGCCGCCGGAAAGCCGACTTTTCTGTGCTTTTTGACATTAACTAACAATTGTCACAGAGGTACGGACAACTCACCTAGATGATGGTGCCATGTAGTGGTATACGTACCATATCGAGGTACGAACAGCGAGAGAAGGAGGAGAAAGCGGCCGACGCGGAGGAGGCCGACGCCAACGCCGACAAGAAGCCGTCGCTATGTAAGTCGCTATTTCTCTTGGAGATATCAATTATAAAACTAACTGCTTGAACAGCGAGCATCACTCGCAATCGTTTGCTGTCAGGGGACACAGTCCAACGGACAGCCATGACTCGCTCATCCAGGTGTCTCCGCGAGCACGTGGGGCATTGGACCCCAGGCCTCCAAGCCCCGTTGTGCCAGCTGGCATCACAGGTTTCCAACGCAGATAGCTTCATCTAGTGGTCCGCCCTGCATATGTCTGTTGGTGCAGCACGAGCCCCTTGTCTCTTGTATGCGTGTCCCCCGCTTGGAGAACAGCCCTCAAACAGTCTATTGGTCCAAGTTCCCAAGACGCGGCTGAGAATGCATGCGCCATCGCCGAGCTGGGCTGCCCGCCGTCGCGGCCCTGGCTCGTTCGGCCCAAGGCCAGACGATGAAGACACATCGCCGGACGTGATTGGCTTCCGATTCCGCGCGTCAATCGAACGACAAGCTGCCCAAGTGGTTCGACAACGATTCGGCCTACATCGTCCATGCAGGGGCTGCGTCCGTTGACGGCAACTCCTGGTTTCGGTGCGCTGCCCAAAGCCACGTGCAACTAGCGACGTGCAAACACGGGGCGGCTGACCTTGTTGTTGTTCTAGAAACCCGCTTTGTTTCGATCCCTTGTCCCTGCTGGCTCACCTGTCGTTATCGTGGCTAGCGGAACAGCGGTCATGCGAGTCGTGACAGGCCTTCCATGTGTGTGGATGATGATTCAACGAGGACGACCAACGTTGTCCAACACGGCTCCCATTCCTGGAAGACGACGACCTGCCTTTGCCCGGCTGTTTCCTTGAACCGCCAGCTGGTCGCATATTGATGCGTGCTGATGTCGTAAGAGGACCTGATCGACGTTGTAAACTTGCACGCCTCCTCGGTCGACAACTTGAGTATAATGAGTTCATAGTTGGGTACATCTGCCAACAAACTGTCTCCGCGCCACCAAATCTATGTGGGTATCTTGATAATCGTGGGCAAATCCGCACCGTCAACGGCAATCGTCGACTCACGAGATTCCTAGTCGTCGTCCAAGCCGTACTCGGCATCCATGTCGGGGTTATCGTCGTCCTCGTACCCTCCCTCAAACTCGCCGCCGCCGCCAAACTCCTCGCCCTCGCCGTACTCCTCCGGCTCCTCGTACTCCCCCTCTGCCTGCTCGTCCTCGCCGGCGACGCTCTCCTCCGGCTCATCGTTGGCATCCTCCGCGCCCAGCGTACTACCTGCCAGGCTGGTCTTGCGGCTCGTTGTCGCCGATCCCAGCCCCCCTGCGTTGGGCACGTCAAAGATGCTGCGGATGGCGTCGTAGTTGATCCTCTTGGACCACGCCCTGTCCTTGGCCACGTTGATGGCAGCCTCGGCCGCAGAGCTGGCCGGGCTGGTCTGGCCCTCCCCCATCCTCGCCCGCTTCCTACGGCGGCGCGTCTGCTTTGGGCGCTCTGCTTCCATCTTGCGCCGAAACACCTTTTCCTGGTGTTGTCGCAGCCAGTCCTTGTTCTGGTTCACCCAGATTAGCTCCTTGATGCGGGCCTCGTCCGGCGAGAGCAGACAGTTGAGCACCTCGGGGTCGTCAGCAAACTCGTCCTCGTCAATGTCCACCGCCATGGATACCTCCTTCTGGGGCCGCTGCTTGAGCGCCCAGCTGGTGTGTATCCTGGCCCGTTGCTCGGCGTTGGAGTAGGCGAGGGCATGCTGGTAGGTGAGGGGGTCGTTGAATATTTCCTCAATCTGGCCCTCGAGCTCCTGCTCGTCCTGCTCCCACTCGTCGTTGATGGGAAGCTGGGGTATAGGAGGGGCACGTCGACGCTTCCTGGAAGCACCCTCTGACGGCCCTGAGTCCTCTTGATCAAGGGCGTCGCCAAACTCGTCTGCCAGCCTCTCGAGGCTCTCGTCGTCTCCGTTTTCCTCATTCGCCTGGGCTTCAGGGTCGTCCCGTGGGATCTGGGACGGAAGAGGCGGGATGATGAAGCCGTCAGCGTCACGGCGAAATTTAATGGCCGGGGCCTTGGAGAGGTCGGCGCCGGCGTCTGTCATCCTCCGCTGGCGTTTTGTCGCCTTAGGTTCAGGTTCTGCCGTCTCCTCTTCGCCCTCTTCGCCCTCCCTAGCATCGCTCCGCTTTCGCTTCCGCGACTTATCCTCGGCCATCTTCTTATATTCGTCCGACTTGCGGTAGAACGAGGGCGGGTCGTGAGAGCTCTCTAAGAAGTCTTGCTTTAAGAAATCCTCGACCGACATTTTGCTCGACTCTGTAAAGTTGAATTCCTGCAATCGGTTTTGGATGGTGTGGTTGGTGACCTTGACGATATAGACGACTTCGCGCACGGTCCGTCGAAAGTTGTGCATGCGAGCCGCCATAAGCAAGCATGCACCGCAGATGCCAGACGGGCGTCGTCCCATGACCATCCAGTCGCGGCTCATGCGCTTGACGAGCCTGACGGCGTCCTCGGCGACCTTGGCCGTCTCCTGGTGAAACTCCATCTTAGTCGCAAACCGCCAGATTAGATCCTCCGGGTACACCGGGATCAGGCCGTCGTTGCCAATGGGCACCACCTCGTTGAGCTTCTTGAAGATGCGGCCCAACTTGAAGACGTTGAGCTGAACCAGATCGGCCAGGTCGATGAGCATGACCTTGCACGGCGGCTCGGCTCGGCAGGCGGCGTAGAGGCAGACGGCAGCGACGCTGGCGAGGGTGCGTCCCTGGATGAAGTTGGCGCCCGAGGCAAGCTTGAAGACCTGCGTTCCGGCGGTGACGAGGCTATCGCTGATGTTGAGCTGCTGGGCGTAACCCTGCATTAGGCCGCGCGCCTCGCGGATGCTCTTCTCCCTGTCCTCGGAGCCGCCGACTCTCCTGAAGGCGGGGCCCATGCTACGGACCCCGGCCTGGTCAGCGCCGACAAAGGAACCCTGGACGATGGCAGCGCCCGAGGACGTCTCGCCGAACTGGACCTCGGCGACGATGTTGCTGTCGTCGGCGACACGACCGCAGGTCTGGCAAGTGCCGTCGACGACATTGGGCTTGGGACAGGCCTTGTTGGGGCATTGCTGGCGGGCCGGGGTGGCGACGGAGGCGTTTCGGTTGGCCGAGGCGGACGAAGCCTGAGACTGCTGGACTGCGGCTTGACGACGCTCCTCTCGCTCGCGAATGGCTCGGATGGGGTTGGGTCTGGCGAAGCGTGGCTTGGGGCCAGCACCTGGCGTGGGCTTCTTGGCCGGCGTCGGGAAAGAAGACATATCGGGGGTCGAGTCTGGGTGCAAGACAGGCGGCTGTCGGTGTATGGTGATGAAGACGATGATGAGTTGGTGGTGACAATGGCGATTGCGGATTGTGTTGGGAATGGATGAGCAATCCGTCGATCGATTGCACGACTGTTATTGCAGCGAAAGCCCCTCTCCTCCCTTGAGGGAGGGTCTCCGGTGACCCCAGCGTCAAGAAGGCCCCAGTCGAGATGAGCCGCCGCGGTGAGAAGGGCTCTCGACAGTCATTCAAGCATCAGCTAACACGACGGCGGTGCTGATGCGATGCCTGTATAGTGGAGCGGGTGTGGTGTGGGAAAAGCGCGAGCGAACTCATCAGCGGGGTGCGATGTTGTGGTTTTGGCCGAGCGGGGACGGCTGCGTCTGCCTGGCGGCGCTGAGTCACCCGCCAGAGGAGGCAGAGCAGCCACGGTTCGAACCAGCAGCCGACGAGATTTTTTCGACACGACAGAGATGCGTTCGACTCGCCGGCGAGACCGAGGATCATATCTCGAATGCCTGCCGTTTTAATTCGCAGCAAGCGGCCCTGCTGCACTGCAACGATGGATAAGCTGGGTGCCTCAGCAGGTCCGGTCGGATTACCCGCGGTTCTCCCGGCCCTAGAGAAGCTTCGTTTGGACAGACCGCGAGGCTACGTACAGCTGCCGCCGCCAAGATGCCCAATGGCCCGAGGAATTTTTTACAATATCCTCAAGGAGGCCAAGCGGTCTGCAGACATGACAGTAGCTGCACGCTGCCTTGGGCCTCCCCTTCAGCTTGAACACGGTCACTACATATTCAGAAGCCACTACAACTGCAACTGCAACTCTACCACCGCACCGCCAACATGGCCACCAGTCTCTGGGTACACGCACTCGCCATTGTCGGCGGCTCGACTCTCCTCTATGCTGCATACACCACCTTCGACTTCCTCGCCCTCCACTTCATCAAGCCATCGCGCCCCCTAAACTCATACAAACGCAAGGGGCCAGACCCGACGTATGCCCTCGTCACCGGCGCCAGCGCTGGCATTGGCCTCGGCGTCGCCCAGGAGCTCGTTAAGCAAGGCTTCGGTGTCATCCTCCTCGGCCACCTCGCCGATGAGCTCGCTCAGGCAAAACAATCCCTCGAGCGTGCCACACCCGCTGCTGCGGTCCGCATCCTCGTCATGGATGCTCGAACAGCCACGCCCACCGAGATGGCAGCCGCCGTCAGGTCGCTCGACGGGCTGCACGTCTCTATCCTCATGAACAACGTCGGCGGCTGCCCCATCGAACTGCCGCCCCTGCGCGAGGTGGCCACGTACTCGTCCGCCGATGTCGACGCCATCATCAACATGAACGCCCGCTTCATGGCCCGTCTGACCGCCCTGATGCTGCCCGTCCTAAGCCGAAAGCCCGCAAACCCCGGGGAGCGCTCGCTCATCATCAACTCGAGCTCGGCGGCCCTATGCGGCGTGCCCTGGCTGGCCATGTACGGCGCGACCAAGGCGTTCAACCTGGCCTTTAGCCGCGGCCTCGCGCGGGAGCTCGAGGCATCCCCCGCGTCGAGCCACGTCGACTGCCTGGCCATTGTCCCCGGCGAAGTGCTGTCCCAGGGGAACAGCAGGGGAGTGGCTCAGGGTGCGCTGAGGTGGGATGATTACGGGCGATGTGTTGTGCAGACGGTGGATGGTGCAATCAGGCGCAAGATGAGAGACGTCAGCCCATACTGGGTGCACGACATTGAGAATAGGATCCTCCCGTGGCTGGACGAGGGTACGAGGACGACGGAACTCACTAAGGCTATGGCAAAGAAGAAGAATGCGTGGGACTCCTACTTGGGAAAGGTTCAGTGACAATTGGCTAGTGGTATGAGACGGTAGTTTGGGTCTCGGCAACTTCCTTGACGCGTGCATCATCGCTGCCTTTGACAAAGGCATTACAGTGATTGGCATGCTAAGTTACTTGCAATGAGCTTGCTGCTGTTGTCGATGCTGCGGCATTTACTGCTGCCCTCGCCGAGAAATTAATTGCTCCGCCCGCGGGAGCTTCAGTGCGAGACACCCGTCTCCCTCTTCATCCTTCCAGTCCTGCAGTCAACATCTGCTGAAGACCACTTTCCTACGACGAGTACCTCGCCAGCTACCTCGCCCACGGGCCGAGCAACCCCGTCAACCCGGACACGACGGCCGGCTGCCGCGTCTGCTCCTTTTCCAAGGGCGAGAACTACCTCCGAACGCTGAACCTGAAGGAGTACTACTACGGCTGGCGGGACGCGGGCGTTGTGGTAAGCAGACTGGCCGTCAAGGCCAGACGTCGGCTCGTCGAGAAATATTAGAATGCTGGGCTTGGAAACCAACTCGACGCCAATCGTGACGCGCTTGCGCTGCTCAACGCTCAGCCCGGCGCCGACTTCTCCGATGAGCGTGTCGGCCAGGTCGTGCAGCTCCAGCAGGTCGATGATGGCATCGACGTAGGCTAGATTCGCTTCGTGCAGCGTGTCGCGGCTCTGCCGGGGGAGGGCGGAGAACTCGAGGGCCTCGCGAACCGTGGCGTAGGACTCGTCGACGTCGAGCTGCTCGCAATAGCCTGCGGATCGCTAGAAAGAGACAGGAAGCGGCCGGCCGTCGACCATGATAGAGTCACGAATGGCGCCCTCAAGTCTTGCAGTGGGCAAGCACGTCGAGCAGCGTCGTCTTTCCGGCGCCAGAGGATCCCATCAGCGCAGTAAGCATGCCGGGCTTGACCCAGCCTTGCACATTATCGAGCAGAAGGCGGTCGCCAGACGGAGCGGAGTCTTGACCGTGTAAGAGAGACTCTTCCAGGTGAACACCGAGGTGTTGCGGATATGGCTCGCCTGCCCTGAAGCGTCATCGCAGATCGTCCCTGCCGCATCGTCTCTGATCGTTCCCTCGGACGGCGAGCTCTGGCCCACAGCCTCCTTGCTCTGTCTGGCGGCGGTGAGCGCCGACAACACGAGCGATTTCTCTGGGGATGAGCAAGCTGGGTCCGTCCTCAGAAGAGGATCGCCACCGCGAGGTCGACCAAATGGTGATTGCGACAAACAGCGCCCACCAGGCCCAAACGATACCAAAGTTTCTCCAGACATGTGCTTGGTTGTAAGAGAGCGACTCGAGATACCTGTCGCCCAAGACAAACGTCTGTCCCGGCACCGCGCCGCCCACACCAGCGCACGTCTAGTGGTCTGCGTTTGCGAACCCGGGGCCGTTGAGGATCAGGTTGTTGCCGACGCAGGGGATGATCTTGTTGTGGAACTCGTTGGACAAAAGCGCGTCAAATGCATACGCCAGGGGACCGATCCAGAAGAGCCAACAAATCATGGGTGCATCTGCGGCTTCTGGATCATGAAGCCCGTGTACATGATGGCGGCAGTAATGGTGAGGCCGGAAACCTTGGAAGCGCTGTCAAATGTGCTGAAAGAGGCGCCAATGGCAAGGAAGAGAGCCGTCATACACTGCCATCCACGATTAGCGTGCTTGTAACACGGAAATGGCACAGAACACTCAGGGAGAGGAACTCACCGGTTGTGGCTACAACAACCCAAAAGATGAAAAAGGTGCCCGCCGACGTCGTCAGCCCGACCATGAAGTGCAGTATGACGGAGAAGATGAAAACCTGAAACAAGATGACGCGGATGTCGGCCGCGATCTGCGCAATGCAAAACGCATCGAGGTGGAAGAACGCAAACGACTTGTGCTTGAGCAGCACAGGCCGGCCAGTGAAGGAGTCGGCGACCTCGGACATGGCCAACAAGCTGTTGGAGCCCGCGACGAGGGCCTAGACGACGGTCGAGATCTGCTGTATGAGGAACGTCGCCTTGTCGCCCCAGAGGATCTGGTACTGACACAGGACGCTGGCCCTGACTTGGCCTGCAAAGCCGACGGACATGGGGCTCTTGGAAGGAAGCCTCTTGTCCTTTTCCATGGCAACGCCTTCGCAGAAGAGCTTGGTCTTGTCCTTGGCCTCGTCCGACGCCGGGTAGCTGTACTCGGCCTTCATCTGCTCGTGGATGGGGACGCCTCGTACTGTGCCCGAATGGCGTCTGCATTCCGGGGAAAGTTGAGCCTCAACTCTGCCTGGACCTTGCGCTCAGTGGGCACAGTGACGCCGGTCAGGTAGTCGGCACGTTGGCACCGTCGTCGCAGCTGAAGCCCAGGTCTTCCATAAAGGGTGGGCATTCTTAAGAAAACTCCAGAGCCGGCGAAGGACCAAAACCTCTGGACAGCGCCATCTTGCCTCGCATCCGATTAAACCGCTCGCGGCGCCAAGCATGACTAGCTCGAGATGCTTTCCCGAAGCCATAAATCGCCGACGAGCCACGGAGCGGCCAACCGCAGGCCATGTCTTGCTCATACAAGGCACAAAGGGGCAGTTCTGTCGCGGCGGTGCGGCGGACACGGAGAGATACTGAACGGACGGGTCTCCACGGGCTCCGCCCATCGCTCGCTCTCGGATCGCGAGCCTTCAGCTGTTCCCTTTTGAGACATTTCTCCAGGCCTGTTTCGCCGCTTAGTTAGGCAGCTCAGCCAGGAAGCATCGGAGCAAAGACCACTTACATGGGCAGCTATATCCGTTTGATCTGGGGCATCTGGAGCTGCGGTTCACGCTGCCGAGCACTGCCCGGACAGCACACGTGGCGTGGCATCGTGCCTGGCACGATGTTTTGCATCTAGTCCAGAGAAGTGGCCGCAGCGGTTCTGTGCCTGGCGATCGGACAGATGAAGGTCTAGGGGATCAATCCGATCAATGGCTTAATAGTGACGGTGTACGGAGTAGTAATACGGGAGTGCAGCTCGGAGAAGTGGGAGATTCGCGGTCCGACCTTGTCCGAGCATGACGTCAGCACCCTGTGCCCTACGGACTGTAAATCTCCGATATCTCAACGGGATTCCAACCGTCTCCCACCACCGACCACACGACGACTCCGACCACACGGCTGCGTCCGCCCCTCGCGTTGGTGGGACGCGCGCGGACAGATGAGTCAACGGCACGCGGTATTGTAAATCCTGCCCTGCTGTGGCGCTGCTGTCTTCCAGTGGCTCCGTGCTTCTGACAATCAGCCGCCGACGACGCTCGGCTCGGGGCGCCTCACGAGCTGTTTCGACTTCTGCCCGGGCACCTGGCAGCTCTTCATCATCGCATCTGTCGCTGTCAACTCGATGGCCCTGCCTCCAACTCTCAGTAGAAGCAAATCTCGCCTGAGAACGCCAAAAATCTCACTTGGAGTCTTACCCAGAAACATGGTGACGAAACGGCGAGCATGCGATGCGTGCTACAAGCGAAAGGCATGTCTGCCAACTCTTTGTACCCTTACGGATGTGAAAGCTGCAATTTTCCCATTCTCGTTCTCTCTATTCCAAGTACTTCGTACTGTATGCTCCCGGAATGGCATTCCGCATCTCACAGCGCAGGGCGAGCAGTGGATCTACTCGAGCCTTTCAGAGACTATGACAGCGCCACCCACGGCATTGGTCAAACCCGCCAACCACTCAAAGCCGCCTCTCGTATCCTATCAAGTCTCACAGGACCACAAAGCCGAATTGCCTGAAAAATGGCTTGTGCAGTCCTTGCTACGAATGCTCCGACTTTAGGCTAGCGTTTCCCCTCGTTGACCGCGTCCTGTTCGAGGAGACGGTCCGACTGGCCCATGGCCCTCAGAGTACACTCCAACCACTTGAACACATCAGTGCCAAGGCGTGTGTCTTGACCTGCGACTCAGCCTGCTCAAGGCAAAAGCCTGCCACGCGCTCTACTCGGCCGCGTCATTGCGCAAGTCCGACGCCGAGCTTCTCCGAGCCATCCGCGAGCTGGACGAGGAGCTTGAGAGTTGGCGAGTGTCGATCCCCGCCGAGTTTTCGCCGGAACTGTCCGTGTCGAAACACACGAGGCCGGGGGCGGACCTGAGTGAGTCGAGAGGCATGCTGCACATCGAGTTGCACCTGGACTACCACTATCTCCTGAATGTCATACACTGCGCCAGTGGCCGGTGCATGGTGGAATGGACCGGTGGACCCGTAACGGAGAAAAACTTTGGTGTACGATCTAGTCTGGAGCTGTCTGGAGGCCAGTCGGTCGGTCGACGCTCATTTATCTGAGCGAAGCTGCACATAGGCTCGTCGGCGAAGCATTCTGGTATGCGGACAGCCAATTCGCAAACACAACATAACGACCATGCGTCATTGGTCGTGCACGCCGGCTAACACCTGAGTAGGGTCTTCATCTTTGTTACCCCGTATCCGCGCTCATGACCCTCTTCTTCAACATTCTCAGGAATCCCCTCGACGTGGAGCTTCTCAGTTCGGCGTCCGAACTCATCCGAAGCATGCCCATCCGTAGAGTCACGCCGCACGAGACAGCGTATCTGAGAGAGGCGGATTCGACTGGGTAAATGTGCCATTGCGAAATGCAAGCAGCGGCTGTGCTCGGCGGCTACGTTGAAAGGCACCAGATGGTTCTATGGGTTGCAACAGACTGGATTGGCGGGGGCGGGGGCGGGGGCGGGGCGCCCTGGATTGCATTTGCCGCTGTTGTTGTGTGCCTTCGTTGACCCCGGATCCCGCCTTCAACATGAACAGACTCGCTACGCATGACATTGAAGCCGTCCCTTCGCAATCTGGAACGACCTTCAACTGAAACCCCACGACCCTCACGACAATGGCATCCTGGAGAATCAAAGGCTGTACCGTCGACGATACCGACGCCCTGGGGCGCAACAACGGCGCAGCCTTCTGGGAACAGCCCATGTGGAAGATGATGTGGCCCCCTGACAAGACCCGAGAATTCATGATCGAGCAACTCACGAAGCGCATACCACTCCGGCTCCTGCGCGACCGTGACACCATGCGCCATCAGAAAGCCGTCGACTCGGAGACTGGCGCCCTTTTCGGGTACTCGCGATGGATCCTCCCCGACGGCAGCAAGTTCGTCCCGGGAACAGACCAACCAGAGTGGGCAGAGGCACAGGTGCCAGACGTGAGCACCGATCAGTGGAAGGAGTATGAGAAGCTCGAGATTTCCTCTTGGTGGGAGCCGAGGGAAGATATGGAGGAGCTGGATGGCAAGAACGAAGCAGTGCAGGATCGCATCCTGGCCGAGAGGCCTTACATCAGTCAGTCTACTCTCTTGCATTGCTCCCGCAGCGGGAGACACCATTTGCCAACATGGAATCAACAGAGCTCGACTACCTGGCTGTTCACCCCGACAACAAGGGGCGAGGGATCGCAACAGCGCTTGTGCAGAGCGGCATGCGAAAGGCCGAGGAGATGGGGATCCCCATATTCGTCTTCGCCTTCAAGGCCGCGCGGGGCATCTACACGA
Organism: Tolypocladium guangdongense; assembly: GCA_022114105.1. Taxonomy (NCBI): domain Eukaryota; kingdom Fungi; phylum Ascomycota; class Sordariomycetes; order Hypocreales; family Ophiocordycipitaceae; genus Tolypocladium; species Tolypocladium guangdongense. The sequence continues at coordinate 250,522 of NRQP01000006.1, forward strand.
GACTGGGGTTCAAAGAAGTCGATCGCGTTATCCAGGACGACACAGCGTTTGGCGGCACCGGCGAGTACGCTGTGTATTTCATGGTTTACAAAGTTGCCCCGAAGACCACACCACAGGCATAGAAGGGAACCAACAGCACCGCTAATTCACGAAGGCGTCTTTTGTGTCACGAGTTGCTTGCGAAACTGCTGTCACCATGCAGCCTACACGATGTCTTGCTGAGTGACAGGTCAGCTCCAACTCCAAAACGCGAGCTGTAAGCCATCCTATCCCACAGAAATAATTTGGAATGGCAGGAAACCTACGACTAACTGGTCTTAAACTAGAGTAGCGGGTTAGAGGTATTGTGCCGCCTGTAAGATGAGTTGATGGAGCAGGCCGAGTTTCGAAACATGTTGCTTACAGGTTGTGGAGAGGGAGCATCTCTAACGACGCTGCAGTGAACGGTGGCGTGCTACATGCAGCGTATCTTGTCGCCGAGGTTCTACTGAAGTGAGTTCTGTGCACGCCTTCTGTCTAAGCAGACCGGACGCAATTGGATATATACAAACTTGGCATTGCTCCCGGGCGATAATAACTCAACGCCCCAATCGGCATTAACTTCCGGCGCAATGCTAGTCTACATAATCTCTACATTGTCGCCTAGGGTCTTGTGCTATCGGCGCGCAATTGCAATACTCCCTCCTGCGAGAATATGGAATTAAACCAAGTCTCTAATTAATACTTCGGGCGACCCATCACTAATACCGACGGCATATTCATATCCGCTCCCACCAGCTAGGAGCTGACGGACGACACCTAGCCGGGAGTAGAATAGCTCTTCGACACGCGGTACAAGCGGACAAACATTATTTTCCTCGCAATGTGAGGTCATGACATCAGTTCACGCTGCCGCTGGGCGACCATGACGAATTAGACATGGTATCTACAAGCGTTATCAGAGTCCGGATCTAGCCATGTGCAGCGCTGCGGGAGGCATAGACAACATGCATGCAGTGAGATTCACTAGGTGTTATTTGTAAGACGGGACGCCCATGAGGCATTCACTGTCAGCGCCGTGGAACAGCGGCTGCTGTGCTTAGGCCGCAAAGTACTCGAACGGTGCTTGATCGCTCCCGCCATGGAGATCCCGGCAGTTGATTCTGAGTCTCCGACTTATGCCGACCTCGAGCGAGACATAGACAGCAGCTAATTGGTCCTCGCTGACTACATAGTCACTTACCGACGAGGCGCCTCAAACAAGATCGACGAGCCGGCTAGTCTAAATGCGCCACCGGGCCGACAAGTCCTGTTCCATTTCAGCATTCTCCGGCGACTATCCCGTCATACAAGACTAATATTGCAGCCAGGGACTGGAACAGCCAGCCACGGAAGCGTTGCCACCTGGATTAGCCTTCAGTAGTCTGTACTAGTCAAGAAGCGAGCTGCGATTCAGCTACTGGTGCAGCCAGCCCAGGTCAATTACCGCCAGTGGCTGAAATGGAAAGCATGGAGGGCAGCCGCCCAGATGAAGAACCTCAACCCATTAAGCTAGCAATAGGCAATCATGGGACACTGATCATCGATGCAGTTCGTGGATCGACGTTTCGTGCCATGGTAAGAGTTGATGCTCATTTCTCAGTCACCGAATCCGATGCAAAATGGAAATCCATCAAAACGAGTGAATTTCTCTCCCCTTGCCTGTCGCATCTGACTAACGCTACAAAACGAGTGACATGGAGTGCAAGTTGCAGCCCCCAAGCAAGCCGTCACACAACTGATCCATCAAATTCCAAAGCTCTCTCAAGTGAATTGACGTCCCCCTATCTCCTGTCAATTCCTCCGCTGCAACGTCACTTTCCGTGGCTTGTTGGATTGTAGAGTGTCTCTCTACGAGGAAGCATCGTACTGGGCGTACTTCTGCTTGCCATCCCGGGCCTCGACAGTGTCGTACTGGGCGTACTTCTGCTTGCCATCCCGAGACTCGACAGTGTCGTACTGGGCGTACTTCTGCTTGCCATCACGGGCCTCAATAGTGTCGTACTGGGCGTACTTCTGCTTGCCATCCCGAGCCTCGACAGTATCGTACTGGGCGTACTTCTGCTTGCCATCACGGGCCTCAACAGTGTCGTACTGGGCGTACTTCTGCTTGCCATCCCGAGCCTCGACAGTATCGTACTGGGCGTACTTCTGCTTGCCATCACGGGCCTCAACAGTGTCGTACTGGGCGTACTTCTGCTTGCCATCCCGGGCCTCAATAGTGTCGTATTGGGCATACTTCTGCTTTCCGTCTCTTGCGTCAATCGCAAGAGCAGTGGCGGCAGAGGTAAGGGCGCCAAGAATGACGACGGAGAACTTGACCAAACGCATGGTTTGCAGACAGATTGTTCGAAAATTGAAAGCTTTATGAGACGATTGTTGTGTTGCGTTGAGTTGTTTGGGTCCGGAGATGGAAAGGCCTGGCGGGAAGGTGGAAGCCAGCTTAAATCGTTTCCTCATCTCCATCGTCAGGATATCTAGCCGAGAAAGATATTTTAGCGTCCACAGACACGTCAGTTCTTTCAGAGTGCTTATCTCTGTGACATGGATGGATGTGAGTGGAGGGTCTCTCCGCAGTTGTGTATGGGGAAAAGATCATCTGTGATTGATTCGCAGGCGCCGCATTCTGCTCGCCGATTCCTGCATGTTGCTTATTGCAGAGAGATCGGGTTGTTCTTACATAACATTATGACAGACGAGCGACAGTATATTGACCGGGAAAGGAATTAGCTTGAAATTGCTGCTGAGAAGCGTATTACTACATGTAGGGTTCTGTTGCATTCATCGACGAAGCAGGAAACGCACCCGATTATCAGAGCTCACACAGCTGGCCGAATCTTACGTGAAACAACGCCGCATCTGCGACATGATACTGGAGAATTGCATCTAGACTCACCTCTGGCTTAGATGGCTTGGAGAGAAAATATGAGAACTCCTGTCACACAACTGGCGGTGGCTGATGCGGAGTTCTCCATTTCCCCTCTTCTGTGCGAGTGAGAGCTCACTTCAATCTCTTTTGCTTTAACAGGCCGGTGTTCTCGTGACATAGTTTGCCCACCTACCTCTTCCACTTCTTCTTCTCTCCATCATCTCATGCTCCTAGCCCTTCAATTTTATTCCCATCCACTCTCGACATTGCAGAACTCCTCATTGAGCTCTTCGAAAATGGGCGCGGGATCAAAGGAACGCTCGGCATACGGGCGCTTCTACTCAGACTCGCCATCATTAAAGAGCTCGGAGTCGCTTCACAATGATGAGTCCGAGGAGTCATTGCTGCACGGAATCATGAAGGCCCCTGCTCGGTCGAAGTCATGGGTGAAGCCTGGTGTTATCGCTCTCACTTCCGTCAATACTCTCCTGCTCATCGCCACCGTGGTCATGCTCAACTTCTCCAAGCAGAGCCACCGCAGAGAATGCACGGAGCAGGAATGCGCTGCTCGAACGTCCTTATACTGTAAGCCCCATAAAGGACTTGTGGAAAGTACAGAAGAGTTGACTTCTGTAGCTCCCCTTCTGGAGCCTGTTGCTAGTTTTATTGAATACGAACATGTCATGTTTCAAGGTGCACTTGAGCACAAGAGCGTCTACAAGGGGACGCCAAACAAGAAAATGGACGAAGCATGGTCATTGCTCACGCACAGTGAGTCCGCACTCCTGCATTATGCCGTGGACATGACCATGAACGAGCTTGCTAATGCGGACCAATAGTGAACAACTCGATCGTGACTGGTGACGTGATTGATCGCATCGGCAAGTCTCGCCTGGCAGTCAAGTACACGGAAGAACAAGAACCAGGAGGGAAGTACTTCGTCGGTCTCGAAGTTTTCCACCACATGCATTGCCTTGTAAGCCTTCCATTTCCCGGATGTCGTCTATTCTTTCTTTAGTATTGTTTACTGTGAGCTGACTACTAGTCATTAGAACCTTATCCGCATGTACACATATCGAGACTACTACGACCGTCCGGAAAACAGGCCAGCCGAATTCACCGACAGTGAGGATATCATCCGAAAGCATGTAGACCACTGTATCGACATGCTAAGGCAGTCCCTCATTTGCTATGGCGATGTTGGCATCGTGACGTACAACTGGGTCGAGCATTACGGCCTGTATCCAGACTTCAGCACTCAGCACAAGTGCCGCAAGCTGGACAAGATTATCGAGTGGGCAGACAATCATCACTCGACGGCAGGCGATCCGGTTGAGGGCCCGGACACTGTATGGTTGTCACAACCGCCACCGTAAGGAGCTCGCGGCAGGCGGAGCTTGGCCTTATGTCTGGGCCGAAGTTGAACATGAGGGCGGAAGATCAGAACAGGCGAGAGTGTTGAGTCCGTCCTCCATCACGTAAAGGAAGCGGCCCAACCTCTCTAGTATCAGAATTATATAGATCAATAAGCCTATGCGTCTTGGCGGGCATGGAAGCCAGACTTCGTATTAATAAGGAGACCAAGACAATTTTGAGGAAGGTGGATGATAATGCGAATGCGGCGGGAGACATCAAGCAGATTCTCTGCTCGAAATGGGATGTTCGAGCGAATCTGCCGCTCGTTCAATCACAGATCATCTTGTGTACATGTATGAACAAAGACCAAGACTGTCATAAGGTACGCGGCCTTGAGTCCCCTGTGCTTGGGAGTATTTATACTAGATGGCTGCAGCTCGCGGCCCGTCAACGGCAACAACCTTACCCGCATCAAAGTCAAAGGCTTCTCCTCGGCCGTACCCCCTCTGGTTAGCCACAAGTCGCTTGCCCGTCTGCTCCTCAAAAAAGTCGCAATTGTGATGGGTGTGACCAAAAGCCCACGCCTTGACCAGGGGATTCGTCCAGCATCGCTCCCTCGCAAGGTCCGTCACGAACGCGCTCTGGACGCTGCGAGAGTCCTCGATGTGCTCGGGATTGTTTTGCCTCGGGGTGAGCGGTTGGGCTGTAGTGCGTGAGGACAACGATCTGACGGTGCGGCTCGCTGAGTGAGGTGGCTTCCACCTGGCTGTTGAGCCACCCGAGGTCCTCGCGATGGGCTGCGTTGTGCTTGTCCACTGTCCACTCGGCGACGTTGGAAAAGTCGGAGACGAATAAAGAGACTGTTCCCATCTGAGCCTCGGCGATGTTGGAAAACAGCGTACAGCCGAGCACCGTGACCGAATCGGAAATGTCGAACCGCCGCCGGTTCAGAAACACAAACTGCCCGGTCTCGGGACTACCGCTCTCCTCAGTCTCTCTCCTTCTCCGTTCCCCAACCGCGGCTTCGAAGGCCTCCACGGTGCTACCGCGTCCTCGTGAGTACGCGGCTCCGAGCCCGAGTCGCTCTGGTACGGCTCATGATTGCCGAGGACGTAAAACACGACCTTGAACTGCCGCAGCTGCAGTTGCAAGAACTGGAAAAGACGGGCGTCGGACGCGCGGCCGATATCACCCAGCAGGGCAAGGTAGGGGCTCTTCGCTTCGATGTAAAAGTCGGCGTACATGGGCAGGAAGCGAGGTGTCTCGAGGTGAAGGTCAGACATGATTTGCAGTTGAACCGGCATGGTGCAAGGCTGGCTTTCGGCTCCACTGCTGCCCCTGGACGCGAGGCGCCGTTGCGTCGGACGTTGGCACGGCCCGGAGAGTCATGTTCACGAGGAGCGCTACTTTATCGGACGAGGAAGAGGCGCGCAGGCTGGACGGTGGTCATTTTAGGCTCATTGGAACTCGCGGAAGAGGCTCGTGCTGTTATAAAGTTGAAACGAGGTGTGTCGAGAGCTCAACACGTCACGCAGCGGCCCTCTGGTTGGCCCATGAATAGTAAACGCCGGCGCTAGCGCTGCACTCCATCCCATGTTGTCCAACAGCACGCAGAGAAGCCAACGTTAGAAACAGCCATGAAATGGCTTACGATCTCCGTGCCTGGTCCTTGGCGGGCAGAAAGAGAATCTTGGCCCCGTGTCGTCGGCACCTGGCGCATCGAGTCCAGTCCAAACGTCCGCGGGTAGTTGGCGAAGCTTAACCGGAGGCCTACGTCATTGCCTGGCTGTCAAAGTGGACGTGTGAACCTTGACGCGGACTTGCTGAAGGGAGTAGTTAGTGTAATGCGAGCCATGGTCAACTGTCGACGACGTGCACATGCCAACGACATACCGAACTCAAATGCCGTTGCTCATCATTCACTTATTGGAGACGGGAACATGGTGATTGAGGATAGTTTTCAAGACGAACAGAGTGCAAGCAGTGGCTGTGCTCGGCAGCTACGTTGAAAAGCAACCGCATCCGACGGCCATGGCATTTGTCTGTCTCCCTTGGGGAAGTTCAATGGGCGACAACTCCGTTGCCACAAACGAAACAAGGCTGGCTGTCAACTTTGAGACGGCGGACCATCACGCACTTGAGCGCCGTAAGCATCAAGTCGCTAACATGTTCTCATGGTTCTCATGGGAGACCTTTCATACCTTGTGGGGACAAAAAGAAGCTCTCGATCGACACATGCCCAACGTGAGACCAAAGATGGGTTACGCTCGTCACAGCCATGGCGGTAGTGAGTCTTGTCTTCAGAGAAGCCTACAAGAGGGTGCAGCGTGAAGTGAGCTAGGCGACGACTTCGTCGATGCTTTGCAACGGCGCCTATAATGCTGTCAGCGCAAAGATGAAGATGGGATGCGACTTCCAGCCAACGCTTACCGAAGAAGGGCGTTTCCGGCGGCTCAAAGAAGGACTGGTGCGTCCATCCCCGTAAGGTGGGGATATTCGGCCAGAGAAGGCGGGAAGTTGCCAGCTGCGTAGGGCCTCGGGGTGAATTTGCCTTGTTGAATGTCTCGGAACCTTAGTGCATGATACTCGTGCTTCCCATAGCACGATATGCCGCGTTTCCGGGGATAATCCCCAATCAAATCATAGTGAAGCTCGCTGAACTCGGGTAGAAGCTGCTCAGCGTATTCGGTGGCTCGCACGATTTCCCGGTTGACACCTTTCAGGGTGTAGCTGTAGTTGATTAAATTGGCGAGTGACAATGCCCATAGGTACTTGTTTCCGTATTCTTCCTCTGACATGGAGAGCCAGTAGCGCATCAGTGCGTCGATGAATTTGTTCAATGGAGGGATTGGCGCCAGAGAACCCTGTTCTCTGTTCTGTAGGTCGTAATTCCACTCGGCAGCGTTTATCAGCACCGTTCCATCAGCAGAGCCACCACCAGGTAATTCCAAGCGGACGTCTCCGCGACAAGTTCGCTCGTCCATATCGCCCGGAAGCAATCTCTGGATGCCGGTCTCTTGGTAGCCGACCCGCTGGAGCACCTTTGCAGCTTCTCGTGCGTCCGGCACGAGGAGGTAGAGGTCAAAAACAGCTGTGTCGCTGCCATGAAATACAAGAGCATCTTCAAACCAAACAACAGTTGCGGTCCCATTTTTGGCGAGGATGTCGCAGGGCTTGTATCGTGAAGCGAGAGAGTGGATGCCGTCGCTGTCGAGCTCATCCATGCCAGCATCGACCCGGCGGCCTTTGTCTGTCCAGCGCCTCGCAACGTGCCTCAGAGACGACAGCCATCTTGAAAGAAGATATGGCCGAGAAAGCATCATGAGAATAGCTGATGCGGCGTTTGCGCTGCCGGGTCATGGGCCGTGTTGTCATTGCGTGGGTTCGCCAAGTCACTCCTTCGTCGAGGTGTCACAAGTGGATGCGGAAAAATACCGGCCCGCACATCCCAGCGCAAACCGCTGCGTTGTCGAATTCAGCGCAACATTTAAGCGCCTGGAGCTCGATCCTTGCCATCATTTCGACCTGGGAGTTGTTTCATCTCCCCCGACCCCTTGGCGCGTGCCTTATTCTCGTTTGATATGAGCTGGCTACAATGGAACACGGTCTCGGCAGCTACGCGCTGTGCTAGACACGCCCAATATGGGCCATGTTGGCATCCGTGGTCGGCGGCTCAGGGCCAGTCACTTGTGGCATGACGCTCATTCTGCAACGGACAGCCTGACAGGGTGGGACTACTACTGCTTCTAATCCCAGCTGACCATGAGCACGAATAGGTCCATTGCCGCCGTCGCGGAAATGTAAGACCTGGGGTTGCAAAATACTCAAGAGAGATCCCCTACCACGACGCTGCTCCGAATCCATTCAAACGGCATACTTGTTCCTGTGTTTCGAGCCCGGCAAGCCGAGAATGGGCTGTGGCTCGTCTAAACCACAGCATAGGTCCGGATCGCCAGCTCCTCAGCCAGTTCCATTACAAGCACAACATCGTTCGCAGAGCCACAGCGGAAGGACCAGAATTCCAGTTCACCATGCCAGCCAAAGGTCGTCTACGCCGCCGAACGCTGCACCAAGCTCGCATGGACAAGCTACGGCGATGAGAGGCGAAGTCAGGCGGCAGTTCATGGAAGAGTCTATCAGCTTGACTTGACAGCCGGCGTGGACGTTGACCTGCCGTTCGATCTTGACCGCGACACGCAGCTGGTTCATGGCACCAGAGTGGCGACCGTGGTCTTTCTGCTCAACTCAAAGGCTCACGCATGGCAGACGAGGGTCCCATTCGAGCCCGATTACCAAGAGAAGCGAGAAAAGGATGCCAACGACATTGGGTTCTGCCTTGGATTGCTCCAGGGCCACCGTAATATCGATCGCAGGCGGCTGAACTGGGTCTACAGCAGACACTTCTGGTCCCCATTCCTGGCTGCCAAGCCTGGGATGGAGCCGCTCTTCAGAGGTGCTGGCCTTTGGACGGATGAGACTTCCGATTCATCGGTAGCAGGTCGATCCAGTCGGAGCAACTGGACCCACCCAGGCAGCTTCCACGGCCAACAAGGGAGTGCTCGAGGCGGCTACAACAGCACGGGAAGCAGCCGAGCTGGCCTATGCTATTGGCAGGTACTTATTGGCGGCTTACTTAAGCTACCTACGATAGGTGAGCTCTAACTCGTAGATTGGCATGTAATAATACTCGTGCACCACGAGACCCAATCACCAGAGCACCATCAGCCATGCATTCACAAACGAGGCGGTGAGCAAGCAGACGACGCCTCTCTCCGTAAGCCGAAACAAAGCAACGCCAAAGAAGCAACGAATGGCAGCGCCCCCTCGGCCCCTGCGAGGCTGACTGCTGCGGGCTCGACGTCTCACCGATGCAACCGTGACACCGCCGCAGCTCGGGCAGTTCCTGTGGGCGGCGAGACCGAATCAACAGCCAGGACGCATCGACGCATCGACGCATGTGACACGCACGCATCGGATCCCGGCGCAGACCACCTGCCGTGCGCCCTGCGACAGCGCGACGTGTCGTCCTGCAGCCTCACTCATGCGCTGCGGTGCCGTCACATCTCACCACCACCACCGCCGCCGCCATCGCCATCGCCATCGCCAACCAACAAGCCAACAAGCCCTCCCGCTCGCCTGCCCGTGCTGCGTGCACAATGCCACGCAACCCTCCCCGCCATCGCCCCAATCATCGCCAGCCCCCGTCGCCTCCAGCACACGCAGTCCCATCCCGCTGACGCACGCACTCCAATGCCACCACAGACAGCACCGCGTCCGCCCTCCCGCGGCCCTATCACCGCCCCGGCCCACGCCACCCTCCAGCAGGCACCGAGGCCAATCTCGTCGCCGTCGAGGTGGAGCCCCGAACTCGCGTCGCATCGTCCATCTCATTCCCGCGCCCAACGACGACGCTAACGGAACGCCCCATCGACACAACCTCCGCGGCCTCCACCTCCCTAGATGCTAGTGAAAAGTCAAAAAGAAGGCGAAGAAGCAGAAGAGCGTGGGGCATTGTCCGGATTGCGACTCTGGAACTTCTGCTTCCGGCGCTGCTGCTGCCCACTTTCCGAGAATACGTGCTCGTACCCTCTCATTTAGCCGCGGATACCAGTCGACCACAAGCCACCTGAGAATATCCGCAGCCTATATTCGCCGTCGCGTCTTACATACAGAGTGCGGCGTGCTGGCCATCCCGAGTCAGCATCCGGCAATACGTCGCAAATAGTCACCTCAGTCCACATGCTCTCACGTCACCAGTTCAGCCAACAAGTAGGTGCGTCAACGTATTGTTTGTTATTCACCAGCTGGACACATGCCAGTCTGTGATCCTCCCCATCTTGCCATCGTGTGCTGCCGCCTGCGCCTTTCCAGGCCGACGGGGGCTATCGAGCCCGTGTTGCTCTATCTTTGTCTCACAAGCAATAAACACCCGCCCAAGTTGCCCATCCTGTTTTCCCACAATGTCATTCCAGAAAATTTCGAGACTGGCACTCCTGGCCAAGTCTCCCAAGCGAACGTTTGGGGCCCTGCATCCCACGTCGAGATGCGCGGTGCAGCCGCCGAATGCTGATTAAGACATGATGTTGTCGTGACGCTCGCGGCCGTTTCCCATCTCATCCCAGCAGCAGCAAACAAAAAACTCCCGCTTCTTTCCCCAAACTCGCAGAACAGCAATCACGGCAGCTGTATCACTTCCCCACATCCCAGTGTCTTGCGCCGCGGGGGTCAGGCCCCGTAACATCTCCAATCAAATGCCCTTGCCCATCTCCTTGATCACAGTAAAACTCCGCGCTGTAGACGACATAGAAGTTGAAGCAAAACAGTGACAGCAAAACGGAGAGCGGCAGCAGTCCAATAGGTACACAGAAATGAATCCAAGGGATTTGCCGCTTTTGTTCAGTCCAGCTTTGGGGGTGCTCCAGGGGATACCTTTTTTAAAAAAAAAAAATCCGGACGCGAAAACCCATTGGTATTTTTGAAGATTCGAGCCCATGGTAGGGGGTCAAAGGTGAACGTGGCGATAGTATATGTTCAGAGAAGCCAGCCACAAGGCAAGGGGCCTTGGATGACTGGGGGAGCCTCGGTGGACTCAAACCCATCCAGGCTGCGGCACCAAAACCTCCGGAACAGAATGAAAAACATCCAATCGGACATCATCATGCAGGCAGGGGTTTTAATAGCAGCCTTGGAACGATGGCAGGAAGGGGACCTGTTGGTGGAAGGCAGCTGGATGCTGCATCATGGGCACCTGTTGAACGTATTTGACCATTTCCCACAAAGGAAAAAACGATCGCGGCTGGCATGGAGCATGTACAGGGACTGGCGCATGCATCTGCACCGGTAGTCCCTGTTGGCAAGCCATGTGCTGTGGTGGTCCCTGTATGGGTACAGGTCCCGGCACTGGGCCCGTGTAGTGTTGAGGCACAAACTCCTGGCCAAGGTACACAGGATGGTGGTCCATGGGCTCATCAGGCTCATACGTGTGAGGAACGTAGTCCTGAGGGATATCCTGCTGCTCCCGGATGAAGTCATCGTCCAAGTCGTCAATCGTGGATGCGCTCGACGTGAGCGAACCGTCGTCCGACGATGTCGAGGCTGGCGAGAGAGGCGAGTCGTATTCGCAGTCGTCGACAATCGCCTCCTCGTTGCTAACGTATTCGGTAATGTGTGGTGGTGTGGAGGGTGGCGTCTGCAGAGATACCGCTGCCATTGCGGGCACGGTGAACTTGGGGCACGCCATGATCCTGTTCCGGAGCTCCGGGAGGGTGATCCTGTGCTCGGGGTTGGGATGGAAGATCCGTCCAAGAATGTCGTTCAGATCGTCCGACAGTGGAAGGATCGTCTTGAGGAAGTCCTGGGACCGCGCATACGCGCGATACGTAGAGTCTTGGAAGGAGGCCTGCTTCCACGGGTTGCGTCCACAGGTCAAGTTGACAAGTATGACTCCCAGGGACCAGACGTCATTGGGCGCGCACATGTAGTATGGCTTCCTGGTAGACGGGTCCAGACACTCTGAGGGAAAGAAAAAGAGACTGTTAGTTTCCATCGGGATTTGGGGGTGTACGAGAAAAGAAAAATATGAACTGGGCAAAATATACCTGGACTCATGTAAAAGGTGGAACCGCAGCCGTAGTCCTCGGATCGGTCGTCTGAAGTGGCAAGACCAAAGTCGGCAAGCTTCACGGTCTCTCCTTGGTCCGTCACCAGGATGTTCTCCGGCTTGAGGTCCCGGTGGTAGATCCTGAGATTATGGCAATGCTCCACGGCATCCAGGATCTGGAGGAACACCTTCCGGGACAGCTCGTCTTTGCCGACATACTGGCCAAGCTCCGTGATGTTCAAGAACAGGTCGCCCTCGGGACAGTACTCCAGGATGACGTAAATGCAGTCAGGGTCATCCACGATCTTGAGCATCGACACGACGTTGGGGTGCGCCGATGCCAGGTAGTGGAGCCTAATCTCCCGTTGTTGGTAGGCGACTTGTCGGCGCTCCAGGGGTGTTCCATCGGCATTGAACTTGCTGAGGCACTTGACGGCGTAGCGGACGCCCGTCTTGATGTCGATGGCCGAGTAGACGACGCCGTAGGCGCCGGTTCCCAGAATCTCGGTTAACTGGAGCTTTCCCTCGAGCAGCCTGCCCAGTCGCTCCTCAGGGGCGAGCGGGATGCATCTTGCCTGGTGGAAGGGCCGTGCTGCAAAGACCGGTTGGATGTTGCACTTGGCGTTGTCGTAGGCGGGCGAGGCGGGAGGTGTTGGATATCCGTACGGGGCATGGTGTTGCATATTATGCGGCGGAGAGTTGCTTCCAAGCGGGGTCGAGAGATCCTCTGGGTTGCGTGGACGGGCCAAAGCACACCAAAGGAAAACGAGACAAGATGGAGAGAGAAGAAAACTCTGGCAACACGCGTCGAATTATGTCCACGGAGTGGAAGGGAATCCTGTTCCAAAAATTAAAAAAGGCGGGTCGGAGCTCCTATATATGGATGGCCCAAGTGGCAACGACTCCTTGACAGCCGAATCAACGGGTCAAGGGGTACGAGGCAAACGGCAAGTCGCTGGGTGGGAGAAAGGTGTGGGCAAGAGGCTGGGAAGTTGCGGGCGAGCCAGGGCGACTTGGAGGGCCCCAAGAGAACAGGGCGGCTGGTGGGAAGAGGTTGAAGGAACGTCGTGAAGTGGTGATGGGTGTTTCGTGCAGTCGCGAGGCTCGGACTGAGGCGGGCAGATGAGCTTGATAATGAAGGCCGCTGGGTCCACAGTGAGGCGGGTAGCGGTACGTACTGCCCCGGCGCCTCGGGCTTCGATTGCGTGGAGCATCCACACGAGGAATCCGCTGAGAAGAAGCGGCCCTGGCTGCAGAGATTAATGACATGGAGCGCTAACTCGTCTTAGCCGGCAGGTGTGTGGGTGGGCATCCGTCCACCAGAGCCGGGCTAGTGCAGCAGCTATTCTTAACACTGCGCCGAAAGGTTCGCCCGCCCGGGGGAAGGGGGGAGGCAGGGATCCGTATCGTGTGGTGACGCTGAGCAATATTCGAGAGGCGAGTTTGCGTCTGACACACACCAGATAATAAAGTGGTCCTCCGTGTGTCATGGGCCCAGAGGCGCCCAGCCCTTTTGCGTTGTGCACACCCGCCAGGCATGGGGCCCACGCCACGGAGCGAGGCCAGCCATCCAGGCGATTCCAGCCCCGGCCCTTTGGTTCAGTCAAGACGGGGTGCCGGTCAGTCGGTGGTTGTTGCTTGTGGCGGTCTGTTGGTGTGCTGCGATGTGCGGTGCAGGCTGCCGTCTGTGCTCATTCGTGTTGGCTGACGGACAGCCTCGACTGTGCCGCCGCACCGTCGTGCACCCTGGCACATGGCCGTCGCTGTTGTCGAACAGCTCGTGACTGCCGTGATTTTCTCTTGTATGCGTTGCTGTTATTCGCCCCGCCCGATCTGGGTTGCAGCTGGCTGTGCGTGGCCAACGGGATGAGACAAGGTTGTCCAGCAGGCCTTGTGCACAACAAACGTCGTTGCCAGGCGAAACGCCGGCCCCGGTCTTCCCGCTCATGCTGCCTGCTGCTCCCGGAGTGGCTTTCTGCACGCGACTACGAGGTACACCTGAAAATCTGGCTGGTCTGGCGGGCAAACCTTGCCTCGCCCTTGCTGGAATCCTGGTGGAACAAAGAGCTCCAGGCAGCGCGGGCGACCCATCGCTCCGACCAGGACAGGCGCTGGTTGGTGTGTGACGCGCCTGGCAGGCTGCTAGTGGATCGGAATGCATGAAGTCAATGGCTGTTTGGCCGGGCGAGGCTCGTTTTGTCTCCGAGGCGACTGTCTGCGTGGGTCGGCCTTCGCGATGCGATGCAGGTGCTGCCTCACAGGACCGGACCCCGTCACCACCAGTTTGCTTCTCCACCCCGTATTCCACGAGGTGGCCTGTGACTCGTTCGATGAGCCGTGTGCTCCGTCGAGGCTGTCCGGCCTGGGCTTGCAGATCGGTGACGGCTTCACAGCGCCGGCGTCGTCGGGAGGGGGGAGGGAAGTGGCCGGACGGGTCGGCAGTTTGCATCGCCCTCGTCCAGTCCCCAGCGTCCAGCGACCAGCGCTATCCACAATCTGGCGCAATGCACCGTATCGATAACTCGTCCAAGCAGCAGCTGGCGGCCAATGAGGGTCCATGGCAGAGGCCGCATCAGCAGGATCGTCGCCACTCTTGACACGTCTGAGTGGCTGGTTCCATCCTGCACAGCCCGTCATAACCGCTAGCCGGCCCCTAAGGCAGGCCCCATGCCGCCGCAGCAGCCTCGGGGCAGGGAGGCCACCTGTTAGACAGGATTCAGGAGAGGTCGTTTTGGTTGGACCGCGCGGCGGAGATTTGGCCGGTGTGGGGTCTCCGCGGATCAAACACCCTCGGGGCCGTATGATGTTGGCGCCATCTTGCATTTCTGATCAGGCCAGGAGGCCGGCGGCAGATGAAGCAGTGCAAGGCGCCTGTGGGAGCGAAGGCCAGGCACCGGCGAGGCAGAACCAAACACGCCCGCCGTCATCAGCGGGAACGTTTGTCTGCGCCGGCCGTGCTGGGCCTGGCGTGCAGTAGCACCGAGCAAATCTCGCCTCAAACGTGGTCACATCGCCCGTGCGTGAAGGGAACACGGGCCATGGCCCAAAGCAGAGACCTGCATCGACAGCGCGGCGTGATTGGGGCGCGCAGCTCCGGATCCCGGCCCTGCAGCACACCCTCCCGCGCGATAGCGCCTCCCTGCCTGCAAGCAGCCTCGCTGCTGTTGCAAGTCTGCAGCCTGTGGTCCTGTGCTCACCGGCAGAGGCCCGACCCCCCGCTGCTGCCGAATAATGAGGCTGTTTTGCGAAATGGCGTTGGTGAGCGAAGGGGCTGCAGCGAAAGAGGCGTCCAATGGGCCGTCCCTGGGGTGCGCCGCCGCGGTGCCGCCAATCCCCCTCGTGCTTCCCCAGGCCGCTGTCGCCGCCAAGTTGGCCCTGTTTTGGCGGCCTGCAAGCGGCACGTATTCCTGGCCCGTTGCATGCGAGGACGACGCTGCAGCGGGCGGGCGGTCGGACCATGATTTCTCTCACGAAGCCCCTTCTCACGGCTCGTGCTCCGTATCGAGGACGCAAATGCCAGCGGCTCGCGACGCATCGCTCGCTCTTCCCCGTGCCTGCCTGCGCCCGCGTCTGGGAGGTGGTCGCAGGTTCTCTTCGCAGATGCCGTGGAGCGATGGGCGAGCCGCTGGAAGACATGTCTCATTAGTGAGGTCGACAAGCGGCCAGCGCTGTGCCTGAAAGTGGAGGAGGATCCTGCGCCTGCTTGCGCTGTTTTCTGCTCCTGCTGGTGCGCAGCCCAGGCAGGTGCACTGCAGAACAGCGGTCTGCGCCTGCCCAGCACCTCCTGCGCCGGCTGCCAAGTCACGGGAGCTCGGACTAGCCCGCTTTGGGCCTTCGCGCCAGACCTCTTCCTCAGCCTGCCTTGGTCGCCCTCGGCCAGCCAACCGACATCTCTGCAGCTCGCAGCGCCCTGCCACGAATCCTGGCGATCCTACGGACTAGCCTGCGGCCGGTGCTTCATCTGCCTTGCATGGCCAGCACGGCCTGGCCTCGTCACGCGCTCTGGCCGTGGCCAAGATGACTTCATCTAACGCTCTCTGACGTGGGGAGCCGACGATCGCGCAGGCCGAGCTGCTGCTAGCCCAAGCATGGGCCCTGGTCGCGGCTCGACACGGGCCACCTGCTGCATTGCGATCCGCAGGTCGATCTTTGACTGGTGTTTCGTCGAGGTTCAGGGCTACGAGTAAGCAAAACGACAGCAGGTGCGAAGTACGAGTACTCGTAATGCCAAGTGAACTACGGACTAGACTATGGACTAACAGGCCAAGATATTCTGCATAGGGTGATACTTGTACAGCACCAACACTCACTCACGTCTGTGCAGGTTGCACGCTGTCCCAGATGGCCAGGCCAAGCACTCGTAATTGCTTCTCTTCTCGATGCGCCTCTCGTCACGCAGAGCCATCATTGGACGGACACGAAACGCCGTGGAGCCTGCCGCCTCGTCGACCCAATGGAGACGCCGCGTTTACAAAGGCACGGCACACGTGCCGGCACGGCTTTCCAGGCGTCGTGGCTTTTAGCCACGCTCTCAGCTGTGCTGCGCCGTGGCACGTACGGTAGCCACTGCGGGGAGAACAATGCTCCGGGCCCGCCATAGTCGACGTCCCTTGCCGCACGGTTCTCGCGTCAATGTCTTTGAACCGAGCCCATGCCCCTTGCGTACTCGTAAGGCTTCTATTGTCAGCAGCCTCCATCCACATCCTCGTACTCGTCGTTCCCCGATCCGCTGGCCTGGGTCTGGTGGCGGCAACTATGAACCGGTAAGTTGTCCAAGCTTCGCCGGCGACGGGTCAGGATCGAAGTAGTATGGACTACGGCCGCGGATTCGTGATGTGTTGCGAGACAACGACCGGCCGACGATCCAACACGGCAAATGACTACATCAGGCGAACTGCCGTTGCAGCTTCCTCGCACAATGCAGCTCTCCTCGTATGTGATAGTCGAGACGACCACGGTCCGTTCTAATCTCCCCCCTCTTCCCGGCGCCGGCGGTTTGGTCATCATCCAGCATGACCAGACGATAGCGGCAATGGACCCAAGTCGGCCGTCGCTAGTTGGCCGACGGCAACCACCACTCCGCACCACAGCCAATCCCGTGCCAAGCTGCACCTGCGCACCATCACGGCCATCCCCTACCCGAACCCAGAAGCGATGGCCATCATGTGATCAAGAACTGGAGAACCAACAGCCACGCCGCCCACCCTGTGTCGGCTTAGCCACGAACTCGAGCGACGTTTTTCGGATGCCGTCCATCCAGCCAACGTGCTCCTGCTTGCCTGCCAGGCTGAACATGCCCCTGTTGGTGCACTACTCGTACGCACGCCAGGGGTCCTGGGTGCTTGTCCCGTGCTTGATGAATCCTGTTGGGCCCACCAGTGACAGCCAACGGTTGGCGCTATTGAATGATAAAGCGATTCGATCGTGTCGTCTGTGCGTGGCGGCGGGGCCGCCGAGCCAGACAAAGCTTGTTGGTCACGGAACCCGCCTCATTTATTGTGAGTGATGTGTGCGGCTCGACGGCGCAACAGCGGCAAACGTACCTACCTAGGCATCAGGCGGATGGCTCGGAGCCCCGCCTGCTGAGCCTCTGTGGCGTCTTGATTTCGTGGCGGCAGCAGCTGACCGGCCGGGAGGCTTGGCTTGGATCCCGGGGACCCGCCCGGGTCTCGACGCCAGCCGGGACCCACTCCGGAGCCGCGCCGTGACAACACCAACGGCGACGTGCTCCGCGTACGGCCGCGATGTCGCGATGTGCGTGCTTGTCGGGCGCTTGCCGGGGCGCTTTTCGGGATGGCGTATGAAGAGCACGTGCATAGGGCAGCATCGGAGATTTAGCGCCAGCAGCGGCGTTTTTTATGGTTTCTACTCTGTTGTGCGGGCGCAGGTGAGGCAGCCGTCTCGCTGAACCTTAAGCTCGAGGTAAATAAACTCTTCTAATGTTTACGCCCAGAAATTTCTGCACTAGGTTTTCCCCCCCTTTTTTTTCTTTATAAACATGGAGACTTCTGCATTTCATTTCTCATCTCCGTCGTAATACGCAGCCAGTGTCCCTGACGACATCCCAGCACACACGTCTTCAACACTCCCCTCGCGCATCAAAGCCATCACGATGCACTTTACCCTCGTCGCCAGCCTCCTGGCCACGGTCGCCACCATCGGCGGCGCCTTCACCGTACCCCCGCCGCCCAATACGACCATCTACACACCGTCCAACTACAACATCACAATCGACAACGCCGACTGCCCGTGCCTACGGTCGCGGCTACGGTACTGCACGCGGTTCCGGCGCGAGGGCGTGCTCGACGGGCGCTGCTACCCGGTATCGCACTACGTCGAGTCTATGCGCGTATACGACCCGCTCGTCAACGAGCGCAACCGGCTCTCGTGCAAGGTATACCGCGGGCTAGGCTGCGATGGCGCCACCGCGGAGATTACGTTTCGGGACAACGTGCTATGCAGGGAGCCGCGGTTCGAGGGGAAGAGGGTCAGGTACCGGTCGTTTTCGTGCCATCACGAGGGCTGGTGAGCCGTCGGCCGTCGGTGGCGGCTTGAGCATGCAGTCTGTTATGGGTGGGTGGTGCGTGTCGCTCATGCGTCTCCGGCCGCGACTAATTCAGGCAGGTCGGGGTGATGCTTTAGGGTCTGAGACGGGGAGATGGCATGGCAATCATGTGGTATGCTAGGTATGGTTCGGGGGAACACGTATAGAAAATAACAACACACGGGTCGAGCTTCGAGCACATGGGGCGCCCTCGAGCCTTGGTTTCGAGGGAACGCATGCAAGTAATGTTAATGCAAGACATGGATCCTCTTTCTACTCCCTTGCGTCGTGGTTGTAGCTGTCTCGGCGGTGCAGACGGGCTGGGCTTCCACCTACGTATTGCTGGAACAGCCATGGACACTTGTCGAACCAGCACCTCACTCCATCCCTTGCCTCGCCACCTCCCCACGCTTCATGCCTGTTCCAGGTGGACGCTGAGGGTGACGAAACGCGAGGGGGCCAATCCTCGGCAGCAGCCATCGCGACGACGGCATCAACACCAACGCCGCATCTCCGCTCCGCGCTCGCCGGCCTGCCCCGCCCCGGCCTGCACCGCCCCGGCCTGCACCGCCCCGGGCCTGCATCACCACCCGCCTCAAACCCCGGGCACCACCAACAGCACCGCCGCGACGGGCCCTGGACCCAGCGGCCCGATCGAGCAGGCCAGCCCCCGGCCAACGTCAGACAGGCGTCAGCACTGCCCGCAGCCTCCCTGCAGCGCGAGCGCGTCCCCGCGGCCCCGATCACCGCCATGGCATCAAGCCCTCGCCCTCCCCGCATCGCCGACGGCACCAGCGAGCACAGCCACACCAGGCAGACAAGCGCCGCATACCGACGATCCATCGCGATGCGGCGTCACGAGACGGAGCCCCGAAGCAGACGCTCCGTTTCGCATCCTGCTCGCTAACAATGCCGCAGGGCACACCCGTCACGTCGTTTCACTCTTCGCCTGCCCAATGCAGACTGCCCTGCCCCTTCCTACGAGTACAGCCCGCCAGACAGGTCTGATCAACCGCTTCTGCCCCCGTACCTACAGCGTGCACCCGGCGCGGGCGGCGCTCTGCGCCTCAGCTCGCGCTGGAACTATTGTCCAGCAGTCCGCCTGCAAGCCTCACCATGCCGCCCTGCTATTGTCCTTTCCCTTGCGTCTATTCACGCGCCCGTACGGCATGTAGCTGTCGAGCTAGGCAGCATCGCACGTCCTTGTGCTCGACGCCCGGTTGTTAGCTGCGCAGCACCAGCCATCTCCCAACCTCCTCGTCATCACGTCGTCATCGCTTCAGCTACCAACCCGTCACGCAGCCCGTGCAACTGTCCCCTTCCATTGTGGTCCGTACCCTTGCGCCGTAACGCGAAAACTCAATCGCAGCGGCCGTGTATAGGGTAGCCTCGACACCACGATTTGACGAATCAAAGCACCACTCGGAGTCCCTGTATGCTCACCAAGACCTGCAGCAATCTGCCAACACGCGTCCTCGTACGACACAGCCTCGTATGTACGTACATCTGCGGCATACTGCACGTCTGTTCGGGCGCTCGCACCGTCTCGCCTGCGGCCGGTGCGGCCATCAGATAATAACTCACGTCGTACCGGGCGGGGCGCGAGGGAGTGAGGCAGCCCGCGCGCGACGAGTCACACACAACACAATCACGGCTGTTTTCAGCTCGAATGGGCTTGCCCAAGTATCCCAACAACGAAAGAGCGCGCAACATGTGACCATGTGTTCCCTTGTCCAACAAAGTATATCCTACACTATGAAGCTGAATGTCAAGCAAATCGCGTCCGAGCCGAGCCTAGCCCAGCCCAGCCCAGCCCAGTCCACTCCAGTCCATATGCTACTCAAACATCGCCTGTCTTCCCTTGTGTCTGCGTGCAATGCATCCGTATCCCAACGCCGTCGCCAAACGTCGCATATCGTGAAATGTGGCTTCGAAACTGACCACATGCAAATGGCCATCATCAAGGCAAGGAAACAATGCCCGCGCTTCTCGCCTCGCCCAACTCGCAAGGCAACAACAACGTCCATGCATCTCGCCTCATCCAACTCGCAAGGCGTCTCATTCCAGGGCCATCCTCATGCGGCTGGCGGTGCCTCGTGCTTCTTCGGCTTCTCCGGCTGAGCCTTCTTCCTAGTTTTCGCCGTCGTGAAAAAGTCGTGCTGCAGCGCCTTCTCGGGTGTAATCCGCTTGTCTGCATTAACCAGCAGGCAGTTCTCCAACAGATCCTTGAACCGGTCGAGCTCCTTCTTCTCGTCGGCGGACATGCCTGCTCCTGCTTCATCGAGACGCGTGCCCAGGGGGCGGGTGGGCGTCACCGCTGAAAGAGTTCGCTTCACGGGCTGTACATGGCCATGTTAGTCTCCAACTTCCAGTAAACGTAATTGCAAATGAGCGAGGCGGCAGGCATGCCGCCGGTCATGAGGCCGCCGTCAGCCAGGCGACACTGGCCACCCTGCAAGAAGCCACCTCACATCGCTGGCGCCGGCCAATTTTGTGACCGTAGGTCCAGCCACCAGCGTGTCGGATGCAAGATGCAAGACGAGGCTGACGGGTATTTCTGGCTTGGCCACATCTGCGGCCGTGAGACCGACGCCTCGACCCATGTCATGGCGCTGACAGGAATCCACTGGTGCAACCCTCACGGTCCTGGGCGCCTATGCTGATGCACCATCCTCGGCAGGCTACTAGCTGGACTTCGACTCGCGCTGCTGAGTGTGCAAAAAAAAGCAAGACGCCATGCACTGAACGCGAGGCACCACGAAGAGCAACTGGGCAAGCAAACCGGATGGCATACCTTGTTTGTAACCTCGTCAAACTCCAAGCTGACAAAGTTGCCCTTGTCATCAAAGTGGTCCGCCCACATCTTTCCATGCTTGTAGTACTTGTAGTGCATGCGGCCGCGTATCTGCATGATTGCCTTGAGCATCTGGTTGTTGTTTCTGCCCTGGAAGAGGATCTTGCCCGTAAAGAGCTCAAAGAGGGTGCAGCCAATCGCCCAGACGTCGATTGCGTAGCCATATGGCATTCCGAGCACAATCTCGGGCGCTCGATAGAAACGGCTCACCAGGTACGGCGTGAGCTGTTCCTGCTGAGATGCCGCGTCATCTAGGTTGATTGCGGTCCCCAAATCGCATATCTTGACAACGGTGCGGGTGCTGTTGATCTGGACTCGGTGTTAGAATTGAGCCTTGTCAGGGGGGCGGTCTGGGTCTGACCAAGATGTTGTCCGGCTTCAGGTCGGCGTGGATGATGTGGTTCTCGCGCATGTGTTGCAGCCCGATGAATATCTGCTCTGCAAACATGCGCGTGGCCTTCAGGTTGATGCCCACATCCTTGCCAAACTTGCGCAAAACCTCGCGGAGGTTCATGTCGAGGCCCTCAAACACCATGCACAGAAAGCCCCGATGGAGAAAGTGGGTCTGAAACTTGACAATGTACTTCTTCCCCTCGGCGTCGGCGTCGTTGAGCTTCTTCAGAATGTCAATCTCGGTATAGCCTCCCTTCTTCATAGCGTCGTTTTTGCGCATGAGCTTGACGGCGACGACCTCTTTGGTTTTCGAGTCCAAGGCCCGAGCCACGCGCGCGTACATCCCTTGGCCCAAAACTGCTCTTATCGTGTAGCGGCCACCGAGGATTTCGCCAATGCGGACCTTGTAGAACCCCTCCTTGTCTTCGTCTTCGAGCATGCCTCCCAGGGCCTGGGTTCGTGGTTGCCGTTGCTTCTGCTGGGCAGCGTACTGCGCCGCGTCAAACTCATCGGCAAACATGTCAAAGCCATCGTCGTCTTCCTGGTCAGATGTCTGATTTGGGTCCTCGGCCTGGGGCGGCTGCACTGATCGCTGAGCACTTTCGACGGGTTGGGCCTGGCCATGGATCACAGTTTGGCCGTGCTTGCGTTCCTCACGGGCTTCGTCCTCTCGCATGTCAACAGTAGGATCGTAGTCGGCGGCGGAGGGCCCGTCCTCCTCGTTGGCCACTGCATTGCTGTGCGTGTTTATGAGGCCGTTGTCGTCGAGCGGGTTGTTGCCGCCAGACGGGGGTTCGTCGCGAGACGCCGGCGAACGCGGAGACGCCCAGTCTAAAACGTCAGAAACCACTGGGATACTCCGTGGTAGACTGCTGGGGCTTACCAGAAGCAGGCGTACGAGGAGTGCCGGTCTCGAGCACAGACTGTCGCGTCTCAAGCTGAGCAGAGGCAGGCGCAGCAACGCAGGCAGCCTTTTCGGCAGCAGCTCCAACGGCGTGAATGAGTAGAGGCGTCGCGGAGCTGGACTTGGCCAGGAGCTCCTCTCGTCGCTTTCGACGGCGCTCAATCTCGGCGTCTTCATCGATGGGCGCCTGCAGTTCATAGTCCTGCTCAGGGGAGGGCTCCCTGGCGCGTTCGCTGTGCAATTGTTAGCCAACGCGATGAGCGACGGCGCTTGGCAATGGCTACCTCGGGGCTATCGCCGCTTTTTCGCCACCAATAGATCCGTTCTGCTTCTGGCATCTGCCGCTCTGGGAGCGTGGCGCATCCTCCTCGACATCCCGACTCTGTGTCTTGGAGCCCCGCTCATCGCCAAAGTGCACAGCCCTTGCTGAACGGTCACGCCCATCATGTATCCCGTCCGCCGCAAGTCGGTCGCCTCGAGGTCTATCGTCACGTCGAGATCTTTGGTGGGGGGATCGACTTCGGCGTCGATGCCCCTCGTCGAACGACGGCTCTCGGCCATGATTGTCGACCCGGTCACGGCCCCAGTCACGGCCTTGGCCTCGGTTTCGGCGGCCACCGCGATCCCAGTCGCGGTTGCGATGCTGATCAGAGTCATTATTGCGGGCGTTCTGGCGCGAGTCGCTGTAGAGGCTAGAGGCACGCGACGAAGGCGCGTCTAGGTCCTCGTAAGACACGCGGGGCCGCCGATGGTCATCTCGGGGAGCATCGTCGTAGAAGTTGTGAAACGGCCTTGAGTCGCGGTCTCGCCCAGAGGCATGGTAGCCATTTCGGGGACGTTCGTCGCGGCGGGCTCGGGACTGCCTCGAGTCGTAGTCTCGCCCCCCACCAGCATAGTGGTCACTGTCGTCGCGGGATCTCTTGAATCCTCGTGGTGACCGGCTTCGTCTGGACGAGCCGCTACCGCGGGATGCAGAGTCGAGAGCTGGGGATGGGTCTCTATTTCTGCCTTGACGGTCAACACCGTTTTCTCCCAGAGAATTCTGGTGAGATGCCTTCAACTCCCCATTTCCGTCATCGCGGATTTCGCCCTCGTCGGAGCTCGAAGACATGGCTGGCGACGAGGAGGAGTCAGAGGGGTTTGGCAGGGACAGCAGCACGTGTCAGCGAAGGGTTCTGCAAATGCGGTACGCAGGCAGAAGGAAGCGCCCAACCAGATCAGCGGTCTCTCGTCCGAGGCTCAGGACATGCGAGGAGCAGGGGGGTGGCAGAAGGAGAAGGCCAAAGCAGAAGCTGGGTGGGTAGGCACGGGATGGTTCAAGAAGACAATGGCGGGGTAGGCAGAAGAGTTCCAGAAGACAAGATGGTGCTCCTCAACTCCACTGGGGCTCGAAACTAGCCAGCGGACCGCGAGCGGGCTGCGCGATGAGGAGAAGGGGGGGACTCCTAGAGCTAAAGCGCAGAAGGAGGGATGATACTTCAGAGAGAAGAAGCAGGTAAACAGGTGCTTGCAGCTTCGTTGAGGGGATGGAAGCGCGACGAGCAGAGGGTGACGATTCGAGGTTTGGCGTTTTGACGTAGTTGGTTGCGAGCGTCTCTTGAACCCGCCGCGCGCTAGTCGCGTTTTGGTGGGTTACATAATATTCTGCCCCGCGCGGACCCTGCGCCGCGCTCTCACCGCCCGCCTTGGAGATTCTCTGCGACGAACCAGGGAACACTCGTTTTTCTGTCAGCTGTATTGATAACACCTGACATCGCGCTGTTTTTTCTGCCAGCCTTTCCATCTTCTTCGGTCACGCTCTTCGAGACCGTCTCTACAGAAAAATGGGTGGTGCCAACCGAGAAGGCAAGTCTAGCGTTTCCCTCTCCCCGTTCACGCCCAGTTTGGCCGCCGACCAACATCGCTGACACTCTACTTTGCGCCTCGCAGGCGGCAAGGTCAAGCCCCTGAAGCAGGCCAAGAAGGCCACCAAGGATCTCGACGAGGACGACAAGGCCTTCCTAGAGAAGAAGCGCGCCGGTGCGACCCTGCCACACCCCGACCTTAGGCGCAGACTGGACCGCTGACGGGTGGCACAGAGGAAAAGGCGCGCAAGGAGATGGCCGCCAAGGCCGGCGGCAAGGGTCCCCTCAACACCGGCACCCAGGGCATCAAGAAGAGCGGCAAGAAATGAGCGGCCGAGGGCTGTTACGATTACATGCTCTGTGAAGGCTAACCGGGGGCCTGGAGAATGTGCGTGATGCGGCGCAGGCTAACGGGCCAGGACATGGCGGTTATGGATTCGATACCATGGGGCCATGCGGTAATGAATGCGTGCCCATAGCTCACGGCCTCTGGCTTTTCTCAGTCGTGATGTCCCTTGACCCGTAGCCTGTAGGTAGTTGCACGTGTAGATGAGGTGGGGCATTCGGAGCCGAGACGATCCACATTGCCATGCGTCATGGAGCGCCGCTTTCGCAGACGCCCCCAACATTCTCCCAATCCAAGCATCACCTTGGCGGATCCCATTGTTGGATGCACGTGTTGTCAGTCTAAACGCTGAAGTTGGGAGAGGAAACAACCTGTTGCAGGTCCAAGGCGGACCGTTTCGTCAGCAGCGAGCTCGGGACGACTCGGGCTCTTTCGTGTCCCCCCAACAGATGCACCTCGACAGGCCATCATCACACCTGGCACTCAGAGCACTACTCGCGTTCAAACGACCATCCTCTCTGCCATGATATGACCCTGCCCGCCGCCTGTCTCTCCACTTCTGCAAACGCAATGAGCAGCTCACGCCCCCAGCCCCAGCGAGCGGGCCTCCGCCAGCGCCGCCCATCATCAGCAACAGACACCATCGTCAACGTCGTCAGGGCCCTCGAGCAAAAGGCCGAACGCACCCTCCTCCTCCTCTGGGACGACCTGCCCGCCTGGCGCCGCGACAACGCCTTCATCCGCTCCGGCTACCGCCCGACCCGCGCCTCGTACGGCCACTCGCTGCGCTCGCTGTTCTACCTGCACAACGAGTCCGTCAACATCTGGTCGCACCTCGTCGGCGCCGTCGTCGCTGCCGCGAGCGCGCTGTACCTCTACTGCGTCATCCACCCGCGCTACGCGTCCGCCGCGGCGCTGGATGTGCTCGTCTTCTCGTGCTTCTTCGGCGGCGCCGTGCTGTGCCTGGGCATGAGCGCGACGTTCCACGCGCTGGTCGATCACAGCGAGGAGGTGGCGCGGTGGGGGAATAAGCTCGACTACACGGGCATCGTGGCCTTGATTGTGGGGAGCTATGTCCCGGCGCTGTACTATGGCTTCTTTTGCAGGCCGACGCTGCTCGCGGCGTACCTGGGGCTGGTGAGTTGGCCTGCTCATCTTGAGTCTCGCATCCAACCGCTAACTTGAGCCAGATATGCCTCCTCGGTGTTGGATGCGCCGCAGTCTCCTGGATCGAGCGGTTTCGCACGCCAAGATGGCGACCGTACCGGGCCACCATGTTCATCGGCCTCGGCCTGTCCGGCGTCATCCCCGTCATCCACGGCGTCACCATCTACGGCTGCCAGGGCCTCGAGGACAGGATGGGCATCTCCTGGGTCATCGCCCAGGGCGCAACGTACATCTTTGGCGCAGTCCTCTATGCGGTGAGTCGCCAGCCAACTCCGAACCCACTCACATCGAGACTCATACTGACCGGGACAGGCTCGATGGCCCGAGAGGAGCTTTCCGGGTGCCTTTGACATCTGGGGCAACTCCCACCAGATCTTCCACATGTTTGTCCTGCTCGCTGCGGCGACGCACTTTTACGGCATGGCCAAGGCGTTTGACTACCACCACACCGTCATGGGATCCCAGTGCTTGACCGAATAGCCGTCGTTGACAGGTAGGCTATCATGATCATTCTTCCTCATCATCATCCGGGACATTTTCGATTCCGAGATCCAAGACGCGCACGAGACCGGAGCCTAGCGCAGCAGCCGCCCAGCATCCGTACCCTTCGTTTGGGTTCCACTCCACGGCCGTGACCCTCGTCAGAAGCTCGTGCACAACGGCACGACGAGGATCCATCAGGGCAGCGGGCTCATCGTCACCGCCATCATCGCCCGCATCGCCATTCTTTTTCCTGCCTCTGCCCTTCTTGGGAGGAGCCCTGGCCTCTGCCATAAAGTGCCGGTTCGTCTCGGTGCCAAACCCCTGGATGAGCCTCGACGCGCCACGCGCCGACGCGGGCGACTCTTGAGAAAAGCACTCGGCTGGTCGGTGCTCGTGCTGGAGTACGCGAATGCGGTCTGCGGGGGGACGCCGCGGCCGGAAGAGCTCGCACTGCGGGTTCAGACACCACAGCGAGCCGTCCGTCGTGCCGATGAGGAGATACGGGTGCGTCCGGCCGACGGCGAGGCACGAGAGGAAGCACTCGCTGGTGAATACCCGGCGGACGAGGGGGAAGTGGCGGTGGTGCATGAAGCCGACCATTGTGTTCAGCGCGTTCGCGGAGGGATACGCGGAGAAGAAGCCGAGGATGTGGTCGCTCCATGCGAGCAGGTTGGGCTGCCAGCTCACCGAGTTGATCTGCACCTCGGTAGTCTCGTAGCTGGGCGCTCGGAAGTCGACAAGCTTTGCGGAGCCGCCGATGGGTGTGGAGGCGACGAGGTACGGCATGGACGGGTAGCTCGTGGCAATGTCGATTACGCCGCTGTGGTGGACGGGGTGTCGCGAGAGGAGGCGGGTGGGATAGATGGACCATAGAGCGACGGAGCCGTCAGAGTAGCCCACTGCGAGCCGGTTCAAGGAAGACCAGGCCATTGCCGTCGCCTTGACGCTCTCTTCGTCCGACAGGACCAAAGAGGCGATTGGCTCCTGGATCTTTTCTGCCATGCTGTCAGTATACTGCTGTTTAAAATGTGAAGAATGCTTGATCTAATCATACCGTATGCCCCGCCAGCCTCCCCATCGACGTCAACAACGCGTATCCCCCCGTCGCCGCAGAGAATAGCCAAGTAGTCACAGGCAGGACTCCATCTGACCCTCCTCGCACGGCCGCAGTCTAGACACAGCGTACTTTGAAGCTTGGGCTGCTGCGTCGACGGCCTGATGATATCACCATGCACTTTCTCGCCACGAAGCTCCCAGAGCTGCACGGTGCCGTGCTTCTCAAAGTCTGGCTTCTGGTGCTCGGCCTCGTAGTCGTAGGTTTCTTGGTCGGCGTGCGGGACGACGGCCAGGGCGAGCAGCTGGGTTGCGTCTTCTCCGCGGCGCGTGGCCCAGTCCATGCCGAGGACGAGGCCGCCTGCGTCCAGGATCCATCCAGCCGGCGTCTTGGCCTCGTTTCCGTCTTGACGGTATGGGACCCCTGACTGCGACAGGGAGTACGCGTCTCCGGGTGTGAAACGAATCTCCCGTTGAGTCGGGTACGGCCCCATGAGAACAGGCAGCGGACGAGACGGGAGCTGGTAAGGCCTCGCCTCCTCAGCCGTCAACGCCTTGCACCGCAGCCCCCCAGACGAGCCCTCTTGCACACGCCCACGCCACCCCTCCGCCAGGCCCGCCTCCCTCTCGTAAAAGCCCCGCGACCAGACGCCCTTCTCCGCGAGGCCCCCCCCGTCGGCCACCAGCTTGGGCGGCAGCACCGGCCAGCCGATCCAGCGGTCCAGCAGGCGCTGCGTGGTCTGCACGCGCTCCCTGTGCGGGCCGTACCACACCTCGATGAGCGGCTGGCGGCGCATGCCGCGGTCGTACGGCCCGACATAGCTTTTGACGGCGTGGCTGTCGGCCGGCACGGGCTCGATGTCGCGGTACGCCGCAGGGGCGTCTGCGCCCGACGAGCCGCGCGCGTTGAAGGGCTTGATGGGGACCACGCGCTGGCGCGGGAGCCGGGGAGCGCCGTGGACCTCTGCATCGGAGTCGTCGTCCTGGCCGCCGCCGTCGTGGTCTTCATCTTCATCCTCCTCTGCTTCGACATCCTCTTCGTCGTTGTCGAGCGAGCCGTCAAAGTTTGCATCCCGCTCGTCGGCGTTTTTGCGGCGCCGCGGGGCGGGCGCGACCTCGTCGGAGCTGCTCTCGAAGTCGTACTTTTCGACGGTGTAGCGCTTGGTGCGGTTGGAGGTTCTTGTTCTCATGGTGATGTGAGGGTGTGTGAATGCGTGAGGTGAGTGAGGTGAGTGAGGTCAGTGTGGCGAGGCGACCTCAGAAGCAGCGTTGGGTGGGGCTGGTTGTTCATCTGAAATGAGGGCCGCTACTCCGTACACCAAGCAGACTTCAGAAGACAAACCTTCCAACTACCTATCGAGTGTCCCGGCTACCTAGGTACAAGCTCCTCCATGCTGGCAAGAATCATGCACCATTTTCGCCACCATTCACAAGACCCGCCCAAGGATTCTCGCCTTCCTTCATGCCTGGGCATCCGTGAATGCAACGCCCGATTTAGATCTTCATCCCGTTAGTACCTGTCAGAAAACAATCCAGACAAATGCCCCGAATCTCCCCAAATAGAACCCTTAACCTTCCAGAAACAGAGGTCGTAGCCTCTGAAGTGTAGTGGGTCGGGCCATTTCGAGGTCTTGATTTGCAGGGTATCACTATACTCCTCGACTGAACCTTGAGCTCCCGGACGGCGGTATTGAGTGAATGCGCTCGCAATGGAAACCAAATGGCTTTGGTTTGTTTGACATGGGCTTCGACGCATTGGTGATCCACCAGGCAGCAAGCACAAGAGGGCTTATAGGAGCTGCTGCGGACGCTGCGACCTCGGATACAAGAGATCGTGCTTCAGACCGAGCCTCCTCCAGAGCAACTGCAACGCAAATGTTAGTGACTTTCCTCCGCGGATGATGGAGATTACTTACCGATAAGCTCTAGGGACATCTGTCTTAAGGGACCGCGACGAGTAAGGCTGATGATGTATGACCCAGCGTGCGTGAGCATGAGCTGCCGGCTCACGGTTATGAAAGCGACTTCCAAATTAAACATATATGCAACAATGAGAAGCGGCCAGAGAGTGCTAGTTTTGGTACTCTTGGAGTGCTCCTTAATCCAGGCTGCGGTCGTAAATGCGACTTGCTGAATTGCGTCGTACTGGTTGGCAATGATTGCGAGTCCAAGTATGTTGTTCGGCGAGGGGGTTTGCTCAACCTTTGTCTTGCAGTGAAGAATGCTGCAGAGAGCCTCCAAAGCTGTACTGTCGTCCTTTGGAAGTTCGATCTTGACCGGAACTCCTCCGCCGGCACGAAGCTTGGCTCCTTCGGCGAAGTTTGGGCCCAACATGGTCGCAAACACGGGCGAGGCTTCCGCCTGCACCACTGACTGGACGCGGAAGCACTGTTTTTTCTTCCCCCATCACGAGAATCAGGTCCCCATGGAGGAAAATGAGAGTCGTGAAGCAGTCATTGTCGTCTGCGTCGTCGGGGACGTCATGTCGTTTGCGCTTGATCATCCTTTCTCTGGATTGGTGCGGGCGTGGAGATGTTGGGATGGAAGTGTGATGCACAGACGGACTGAAAGATGAGGAAGAGGAGAGAAGAAAATAAAAGGCTACGCGAGCCGACCACCTTGTCGATTTCGGACAACCACATAGCACCTATTAAGCATTTGATGATGGTACCAGACACGACCACGCTGTAATTTATAGTCGTGTAGTTAACCGGAGTTAGCTGGGGGGCCCTAAAGATCCAGATGATAGTCAAGTAGATGAGGGCGAAAGAGCTACTTATTATGCTAAACACGCCCGCAACGTGCTAGGGCTCCCAAACTAAGTCTGCTCCTAAAGGATCGTTTATCAGCCGAGAGAGTTGTTCCAATCTGTCAAGCAGAACTTAATGTCTTTATAGGTCTGCTCTGCCTGCCATGTCTTTATTTAGGTATAACCCTTCCAGTTCCGGCATCCCGGGTAGCGGTAATCTGTCAAGTTAGTTACGTCTCGTAAGCACGGTTGACTAGAGTGGCAAGGTGGTACATACAGTCCCATGGTGGTTCCCAGAAATTCAGTCCATCCACATAACACCAGTCCGTAGTCAACTTTGGAGGGGCAGGTTAGCAGGAATACAGTTGTAACACGGAGGTCAGCTCACCATCCACGTGATGCTCCGAAATGTTCCGTTGGGATATTTAATATCCTCGTTGGTATAACATTGACTGGTGACCGTGTCGTTGAACTCGTATCTTTTCACGAGATGGCACGTCGAGTCTCGCTTGGCACTGGGACAGCTGTAGCATGGCGCGTACTCCTCGCCGATCTTCTCGGGCTGGAGCCAGCGACGAGTCGGAGCCTCACGTTCCTCCTCTCTAGCCGCTAGAGCAGTTGGAGCTGTCTCGTCTGTGTCGATTGATCGCCTTGTCTCGTTTATACGTGGACCAGGATCCGGCCCGCAGTCCTTTAAGCCATTCCGATCTAGAATTCCCGATCAGTGGACTAGACTCCGAAAAGTCACACTGTAACCTTACCAGGCTTTTTCCATAAGCCAGATCCGCTGACATGACAGTTGTCTGTTGTCTACCACAGTTAGCCCAGGGTATTAAATAGTGTATGGTTTTGCCCTGACACACTTTGTACCAGTACCTGTTCGGGCGAGGGCCAATTAGCAACCGCACTGGCTCATCTGCCTGAGAATTTTCTCAACTCACGGGTCTCCCATGATTGCTGTCCTCTCGGCCCAGCATGTCAAAGTCACATCAAGATCTCGCCCGTAGAACTTGATGGACTCGTTGGAGGTATCGGGTGCCCATTTGCACTCGGAGAGATACCTGACTGTAGCAGGCTGTCGGGTAATGTCAAGTGGAACAACCCCACAGAACTTCAAGTCCACTGAAACTAAATGTTGAAAACGCATAAGAAACGGTCCTATTTATAACGAGCCTTTTATCACTTACAATCACCTGGGTACTCGACAAGGTCATATTCAGTGATAAAACAGTTGTCAGTCGTCTTCACTATAAGGAATTAGCTTAACTCGACCTTAAAACGTAAAGGTGGGATTTAACGCACACCAACGTCGAGTGTCTCCAATTTTATCGCCACTGTATTTGCGTCAGTTTCGCAGCGCGTTACTACATCCATCAATTCCGTCTTACTTGGTCCAGCAAGTCAATGTCACATTTTCCCCGCCCCAGGGGACGTTGACATTGGTGCAGAGGTTGTACGGACACGTTTTGCATTGTGTGGTGTACTCGACTTGTCCGTTGACCGTTTGCTTCGGTTGGACTTTGACGGACACTTTGTCCAGAAAGGGTGTCGCCAGTGCAAGCACCGGCAGAAAGCTGAGAAGAAAGAGGCCCATTGTAGAAGCGGTGCAGTAGACTGGCAAGATGCAGGATGAATTTGCGAGCTTAATGGACCGCTAACTTATAATGCTGGGATTAGCTATGCTACTGGGGAGCTTTATCATGACGTAGCTTTCAATATGTCCCTCATTATGTTAGCCAATAGTACGGGATCTTTGGGAATACTACATTCCCTCAGCCGCAATGTAACTGCAGCGGTGAATTCTTGTATACGAGTGCGAGTAATGTGCAGAGTAAGCATGCGGGTAAGATGGTGGTGACCAATTGGGGAGCCCCGCAAAGTTGCACGAGGTACGGAGTAGCTTTAATTTACGAGTATGAGTATTGGAAGCACTGCATGCCGGGTTGCACCCAAATAGGTAATATCAGCCCATACGGATACTCTTTGGCTGATACGCTTACGCAAGGTACGCTTGCGTTCGGCGCCCTCCCGCGTCGAGACCACTGCGCCCCGTGAAATGACGGATTCATCTTGCGCGTCCACTGTTCATCGCCCGAGCGCCAGATTACAAGTCCTGCTTGCATGGTACCTCTGACCGGCTCGGTCGATATCCGACGTCGCAATTGCCACCTTTACGCGATAGTGAGCCTGCGCCCCAGCCTTGCACACCATCCATCAGTACCCTGGATCTGCCTGCCGCCGCAGAAGGGTCTGCGTTATTCGCCGTTGATCGAGGCCAACGCGCCTTTGTTACGCACGTTCACAGAATACCGAAAAGGCCCGACTCTCGATAAACGTCATCTCCTGGCTCCCATTGTTCGTCCAGCAGCTACGATGTGAGTGGTAATTCTAAGGATGGTCTGGCTGTGCCATCTGCCAAGGCACCACCACACCGTGTACTTTTGTAAACAGCACGTAAAGCCGACAAGATCGACGATTGGGAGCAACTACGTCACCGCGTATCGACACTGGAAGCCGTGACGAGTGGGCGACGCGGTTTTTCTGTCGACGTTGGAAGGACGCATAGGAGCAATTGTAGAGCCAATTAAGAGGCACAGTGCTAAGGCCACATGGCATGGACGAAGACGCGACACATCAGAACGAAACCATCTTAACAACGGTCCTTGCGCTTGCAACTCGCGTGCAAGCAAAGCACTTGGCGGGATAGGGCCATCCCGAATCAATATCATAGAAAAGTAGTCGGAAAATACTTCTCCGCCATCAACAGCGCTATCCGCGATGCAAGACAGTCCCTCAGCCGTTGACGACTCTCTTTCCAATACACGCCCATCTTCTAGTCGCACATGTCGGACAACGGGCCATCCTAAGTCACCAATGAGAATAAATGCCCCAAAGATCCGGACGTGACACCGCGATAGCCTCGACAGGGACAGGATGGTTGGTCTGCAAGTGTGTCCCGTTCGTTCGACTCGACACACCACTCACCAATCACTCCCGCAGTCAGACAATAGCGTATCAGTTTTAGCCGACGCATCATCTGCCCCGACAGCTACTTCCATTACCGCTACTTCCACAAGAAATGCCTACTTCCCTGCCACGTTTATAGTAAAGAGTAATTGCGATAAAACAATAGTTGAAGTAATTTGTGTATGTGACACTCATACCGTAGTGCCGTCCTCTATGAGAGGCCAAATGGGACGAAATGCACCTTACAGCTACGTCTTATCTCTTACCGTGGATATTAAAAGGGTGCAGCTGCTAAAGAACTATAGAGTTAGCTGTAGCGCAGCCGACGCCAACGGTCATCTCCCTCTGTCACTTTATTTAAGTAAATCATGGCACAGCATTGACGACAGGATCTACCGACTTCTCCTAACCGACGATTGTTGATCCAGCTCGAGCTGATGTAGACACCTCGGTCGCTTCTTGTACCCTCCCTTTCTACACTTCCGACTTTCCCCCTTGTTCTTCCTCGGTCGGCTCGGATTCGCACCTTCTGGGCTCAGGGCGGGGTTGCTAGCATCCACTGTCAATTCTCGGTCAAAGTCAAGGGACTGCGGCTCCAGCTGCTCACCACTGAACAAGGCTGCTGTCTCCAGGCGCTAGCTCGGCCGCAACAACTAGCATACACACACTGTGGCGGGGAAGACAAACAACACCCCACGACAGGGGTAGTGCCGGGGGACACTGTATATGTTGTCGATTCTGCCGTCGGGAGAGTTATCCCAGGACCCACTCAAACGCCGGACTCTGTATCGCGAAGGTCTGGAATAGAGGGTCCTGAGTACCATCCTCTCGGGTGAGATGATGTAAGATCGAGCCAGCCGGCGGACTCGCCCTAGGCACTGACACGGTCCTTATCACCTCCGACTTGTTTGACATACTCCTGTACCCACTGCAACAACAAAGCCTGGTCGTAGAAGCCGGCATTGGGCTGCCCAACCTGTTGCATGTAAGAGCCGGCAAGCCATCCGAACGCTCCGACTCGGCAGTTGCCGGCGATGAAGACGGCCGCGTAGTTGGAGGCTCTCAAACAGACTGTCCCGTGTACAACGGACCATCCTGTTTCTTGCTGCCGAAGGCGTACGCCCCTCCGTAGATCCAGACAACTACCGGCAACGGCTTCGCTCCAGGCTGGAACGCTGAGGCCGGGGCATAAACATCAAGGAATAGGCAATCTTCGCTTCCTTACACGTCCGCATCTCCGGGGCATCCGAGACGGTTCCTACCGCCTGGAGGCTTCTTCAGCTGCGAAGGATCGATTTGGATGCAGCTAGTGCCCTGCGTGATGTCCTGCAGCGTGTTGTCCAACCAGGTCGGGAAAGACGGGGCACGGAAGCGTTTGGGCTTTGCGCCGAAGCGGACGTTTTGTAAGAGGTAGATCTGCAGTTCCGTTAGAAGAGATGGTCTTCGCTTGTTCGTGGTATCACTGCTTCACTTCCGAGTCCTCTGGGTAGACTGTAGCCCGCCACTTGCCCCATGGCAACGTCAACTCCGGCAAGTACGCTTGTGCATTGGAAGAGGCTGGAAGGGCCAGGAAGAAGCTTAGTGAAAACACTGTTTTGCCGATCATTGAAGCGTACATGTAATCTGCAGGCGCCGTAGAGTATTTATTGCCGCTAACTTTACAGCGAAGGGAAGACAAGCCCAAGAGAAAATACGTGAGGTTATAAGACACCGTTTTCTTAATAATAGCCTCACCCAAAAGCATGCTCGTTCAATTCGAGCTTCACTGGTAGCGCCACCAACATTGTTGACAGCTGAATGCGGAACATGTCTCGTTGAGACGGGGGTCGCTAGGTCCGAGTGGGAATGCGCAGCAGGTTCCAGCGACATTGCACGGCAGGTTCAGGTTATGCAGTCACCTGCGCAGGACTTTGCTCCAGTATCCCACACGCGACTCATGCATCATTTTTGGAGCTGCCAATCATTCCAAGGGCCTAGAACGCGGGGCCGGCTGCGGGAGGGGATCCATCAGACATGTCGTCTGCATCAAGGCCGCGCGTCTCTCGGAAGAGACCAGCCAAGCCCGTATTGTGAGCTGAAGAGGCGGTCCGTGCCACTGCGACGTACTATACATTATGTATGAGGTGTCAGAGGTACACACAGACCCGAATAAGACAAAAGTAGGCTATCGATGGACGTGTTGCAGCACGACTATGAATTGTTCTTGACAGGTTCTACGACATATCCAGACTGTTGGACAACATGTGCCATGCTAGTTGGAGCCTTTGGCATTAATCTTAGCCGAGACCTGATGCGTCATATTCCGCAACGAATTCATATCAAACTCGCTGAGAGGAAGATGAACCATGGGTATTTTAGCAATTATGCGATTCGAGACAATATATGGTGCTATCTGGGATCCCGTCTACTCCGTAAAGCCGTAGTCATTTGTTGTGACAACTAACATGTCAGCTGCAAGTGAGTTTGTGCAGCTCTCTGCATCCCACGTAATCGCCCTTAATGCTCCCTCTTGGGGGATGCTGTGTGACGTCGGAGAACGTTTAGGGGCATGAGCGCATAAAACATGCGTGCAGAAAGATCATCCGCCACTCTTGAGTGCTGACATTTACCCGTTCTAGTTTGCGTGGCTGGCTGAAGTCTCTGCGGCGTATTACTCAGTTGATCGTTTTGTTGCATCTTCGAACCGTCTTCAGTTTGCCAACAAACCGCAGGCTCGACACACCAATACCCCACGAGAACTGTTTACTTGAAGCCCAAGTTGGTGATAGATCACCTCCGCTATCATAAGACCTGATGTGAGGAGCTGAGAGAGCTGAGAAGAGTAGAGAGCCGGCAACCTGCAGCAAGCTGAAAGAGACTGATGTGACGCGACGATATGCACGGTACGATTCAAGAGAGACTTTGTCTAAGAAGAGGAGAAAGTGGCTGGCTGATGGCGTGATGAAGTGAATGAATGCGGCCTCGGTGAGTTTCTCTACAGAACGCATCATCAATTGGCGCGCTCTATGCGGCTATGTTTAGAGGAGGAGGTCGGAAGGGAGGCAACATGAATCAACACATGCGACGCCGAGAATATATAAACAGGTCAACTTGCGCTCTCTTTCCAGGCTAATCAACAACCTTCGTCTTACACTTCTCGCAGACGCTCCTGACCTCCCATCAACGCAACAAATTCATTTTCAAGGATATCGAACAGACAAAATGTCCGAGACGCAGGAAGACATCGTTGGTATGGTTCATCCACGATTGCATGAATAATTTTTTTCTTCCCATCTAACGCTTGACGTCAGGCGCCATCGTCAGCCTCACTTCTCCTGCACCAGAGAGCAACGTTTGGGTTGCCACACAGGAGGACGTGCCCGGTCCCACTCCCCACAACCCCGATGCCAGGAAGAGCCTCGAGATTAACTGGAGTCTTGGGCCCTTGAAGGTAAAAAAATAAAAAGTATCTAGCAACGGTGGACGCAAAGCTGATCTTCGGGCTACAACAGGTCACGGGCTATGTTGACACGACCAGTTTGGAGATCGGTGTCAAAGTCAGTGTTGGTGGCATTAATCTCGGAAATATCGCCGGAAATCTGCGGGAGGGCGTTATACTCAAGTTAAACATTGTCCTCGCCAAGGGAGAGCTCAAGTTCTACCTGAAGAACGGAAATGAAGTCTGGCTGCACTATGACGTGAAGATCAAGTGGGATGGCCACCTTAAGGACGACATCAAGCTCGTCACTATCTAGAGTCGTTGACCAGCACGATAGAAAGGATGGGACTTTCCTGTCTACGCTCTCTATCTAACAGTGAGTTACCTTCGTTCATTCGTTACAAGAAAATAGCACTTTGTCAGGCGGGAAGGACAGACTTTGAGATGAGATGAAAAACAGAAAACGCCAAAAAAGTGGAGGAAGGCAAGGGGCTTGCTGCTGTATATAGACATATCAGGGGGACATCTTGATCCGCAAGATCAGATGGTTGCTCATGCCCGCTAGTCAGTAATCAAGCCCTGCGTTTTTCCTCCCAGTTTTTTATAATTTGACTTAATTTAGATCTTTGCTTTTGGCCTATTTCTTCTTAATCCCACATAGCTTCTTTGCCTTTGTTGATTTGCCATTATCCGTGGCCGAGCTGGTTCTTGTTCGCTTTATCCTCTCTGCTCTTCTTCTTCTCTTCCCTATTCTTCCTTAGCATCGCCTTCCCATCCGCTTCTCCCTTCTCTTCCTGATCCCCGAATATATCTCTGGGGGTGCCTTCCACTGTACTTTTAGATATGCCTCGTTTCAGTCTTTGCCCTGCGACAGGGTTCCCGAGACGGCGTCGATCATGTGCCCGGCGGGATTGACACCCGACGGGCAGGGCGCACCATATCGCCCAAAGTACTGCTTGACGGTCTTGGCCTGGTCGCCGATGTCTCCAAAGTATACAGTTTTGCCCCCCTTGGCAAGCAGCAGCAGCGTGTCGAACTGAGCAAAGAGCTGGGCCGACGGCTGGTGAATCGTCACCAGCACAGCCTGCCGCACGGCAGCCAGCTTCCGCAGGAAGCGAACGGTGTGGTGCTCATGGTGGTGTACGTGCTGATGAGGCTGCGGACCAAGACGGCCAAGAAGGCTGAGTAGGGGTGTTCAGATGGAGAATGCTTCATGAACCTGGGTCGGAAAGATGGCAATGGCTGAAATTGGCATCAACGGTGTGTTTTCTTCATGGGCCGAGGCTGTGGTTACTGAGATCATTTACTGACGCTGCCAAATGCTCAGCTGAATGGCGTGCCTTGGGCGGCATCGATAATGCGTCCGTCACGTGTAGGTGGCTGCTCGCTTCATGTAGCTAAGGATAGCCGTGTTCAGCTCACCATGATCAACGCGTCCTGCGACGATGCGAGGCCTCACGATGCGGCAATCCGCTGCGGACTCGAGCCGCGACGACACCATGAGTGCGGCGCCATGGCAGGATGGCGGCGGCGGCGACGCACGCGGGCTGTCTCTGCTGTGCCTCGACGGCGGCGGCGTGCGCGGCCTCTCGTCGCTGCACATTCTGCAGAGGGTCATGGAGCAGATGAACCCCGTCCAGCCGCCGAGGCCGTGCGAGTGCTTTGACATGATCTGCGGGACGTCCACGGGCGGCTTGATCGCCATCATGCTGGGGAGGCTGAAGATGAGCGTGGCCGACTGCATCCGCGAGTACGAGAAGCTGGCTGCCGCCGTCTTTACGAAGCGCCGCCACAGGCTCAACTGGAAAGGCCAGCTTCAGGGGCGGTTCGACCACGAGGCGCTCGAGAGCGGCGTCAAGGACCTGCTCCGACGGCTGGGCCTGCCCGACGGCGAGCTGCTGAAGGAGGCGGAGGCAGACGCTCGCTGCAGAACGCAAGTCGGCTGCCACGCGGGGCTGCGTTCGGCGCTAATACGTGTCCTAGGTTCGTCTGCACGATGAGGCAAGAGATATCCGACATGGTCATCTTCCCAAGCTACTACTCGTCGACGTGGGGGGCCACGATGCTCAACCGCGTCTGCATCTGGGAGGCGGCACGGGCGACATCGGCCGCGACGTCCTTCTTCGAGCCGTGCGTGATCGACGGCAGGGTCTTTGCAGACGGGGGCACCGGCGCGAACAACCCCGTCCATCAGCTGTGGGCCGAGGCGTCGTCTGTGTACGGCCAGGGCGACGGGTGGAAGCTCGAGGACCACCTCCGCTGCCTCGTGTCCATCGGGACGGGCACGCCGTCGCGGAAGCCGTTTGGGCCCGAGATGCACGAGGTTGCGGCCGCGCTGCGGGCGATTGCGACGCAGGCCGAGTCGGTGGCGCAGACGTTTGAGCGCGAGCACGCGCACCTGGTGCACAACGGCGTCTTCTTCCGCTTCAATGTCACCAACGGGCTGCAGGGCATCGGGCTGGAGGCGGCGGACCGGCTCGGTGAGATTGAGGCGCTGACGAGCAGCTACTGCGCCTCGCCGACCGTCTCTCGCAGGATGGCGGTGTGTGCGAACCGACTGACGGATTCTGTGCCGTGTAAGACATGGCCGAGAAGGGCGATGGTGGCATCACGGCTAACGCGGCGCAGGGTTCTCGCAGGCGGTTCTGCAGTTTGAGCGCCGACTCTACCTGTCGACGGTGAACCGGCTGGACGAGCGCATGCTCAGCACCACGGGGAGCCTCCATTTCCACGACTTTGTCCACTGCAAGGCCTTCCAGGACTGGCTGCACCGCGCGTCCCCGGCCCTGATCTGCATAACCTCACGCACGGTATCCGGCCGCGACATGGACATCACGTACCCGCTGGCCGCGTCCCTCGCCGAACACGTCCAGGCCGTGCACGCCGAGCGCGTCGGCGCCGTCTACGTCAACTGCTTCTGGATCCTGGACAAGCCCAAGAACTTCCGGCCCAGGGCGCTGGTGGAGGAATACCGCAAGGCGAAGAACAAGGACGCGGCCGAGGCGGGCCCGGTCGATCTGGTGCTGGAGTCGCTGTTCTACCAGCTGTTCAAGCTGTGCCCCGCGCGGTGCGGCTTGCTGGTCACCTACGCCGAGGCTCTGTCCGAGCAGCATGCGGCCGAGTTTCGAGAGCAGATGGAGGCGAATGGGACGCCGGGCAGGCAACACCTGGTGCCTCTGCTCAAGCTGCTTCTCAGCGCAAGCGCCGTCGACGTGCTGATCAGCGTTGACGGCATCGACTACTTGGCGGACAACGACCGCACCAAGTTGGTGGCCCAGCTCGTGTCGCTCTCGCAAAGCGAGCGACGGAGCATGACGCTGCTCTGCGGCGCCTCGAGCATGGTCAAGGTCGGCGGTGCCTCGGATGTGGCCGTCGTGACGGACCGCACGGAGACGAACGGTGCGTTGCTCACCATTGCCCGTCTCGGATGTGTCTGACGATTGACAACAGAGTGCCGCACATCGTTAATGTTCGAAGAGATGAACGTCCGCAAGTCCCAGGTCGCGCCGGCGGCAGGCGGAACCGCGGCGTGGATCTGGACCCATCCCGTCTATCGAGTCTTCGCAGCGCGACCCAGCGGCATGCTCTGGATACGGGGCAAGCCGGGCAGCGGCAAGTCTGTGCTGGCAAAATGCATCCAGCGGAGGCTCTTCGAGACCGTCTCCGCGAGGGCGGCGGAGCTGCAGGGGGCGCTCGTGGGAGACTGGTTCTACCACCGCCGACGGGGCGGCGAGTTTGTGCGGCACGAGTCATTCTTGCGGTCCGTTCTTTTCCATTTCCTGGAGCAGGAGCCCGACCTATTCGCCGAATACTTTCAGCAGGCGTACCGCACCATGGATCCTCGAAGCCCTGGCCCCTGGACGAGGGATATGCTGGTCGAGATATTCACACGAATCTGCCGGGGGCCGCGACGCGCGATATGCATCGTCGACGCAATGGATGAGGCGGAGAGCGCAGATATTCTCGACCTGATCAAGACCATTTCCGGCCCTGAGGGCGTTTCGAACGCGAGCTTCATCATCCTGAGCCGACCCAACATTGAGATTGAGCGGCACCTCAACGGCATACCCGGGTTGGTGGTGGAAGACGAAAATGCAAACGACATCAAGCGGATCATAGACCTGGGGCTCGACTCACTCC
This sequence comes from Tolypocladium guangdongense, assembly GCA_022114105.1. Lineage (NCBI taxonomy): Eukaryota > Fungi > Ascomycota > Sordariomycetes > Hypocreales > Ophiocordycipitaceae > Tolypocladium > Tolypocladium guangdongense. Next base: position 291,227 of record NRQP01000006.1, read on the forward strand.
GAAAGTCGATTCACTCTCTCAACTTTGAGATGGCGTCGAGCTCCGTCGCGCCGCGCTCAGCGGTGCGGAGATCACGATACGGGTCGCTCGCGGCCAGCCAAGCACGCGAGCAACAGGCGCTCCAGCGAATCCGCGACTTGCTGCTATCCAAAGCCCAAGGCTCCATCCTCTGGGTGAAGCTCGTCCTCGACAAGCTCGCGCAGGCCGCGGGCGACTGCGCTGGGGCCACCCTGGACCAGATGGAAGTCTTGGTCAACCAGATACCCGAGGAGCTGGCTGAGTGCTACAAGCAGATCCTCGTGAGGCTGACGACGGGCAAGTCCAAGGAGAAGCTGCAGGAGATGCGCAGGGCCTTGATGTGGATCAGCGGCGCGGCGGAGCTGGGAGACGTGACGCTCGAGAGCCTCTGGGAGGCGCTGGCGCTGCTGAAGGACGACTTCCAGTCGGACACGCTGGACGACGTGTGGCAGAAGCAGATGCTGATTTCTACGTACGACGAGCTCTGGCGGAAGATCTACAGCATGTGCGGGCCGTTTATCGAGATCTTCAGCCCGGGGCTGTCGGCCGAGGAGTCGCGGAGGAACAAGTACGCAGCGAACTCCATCGTGCAGCTCATGCACCAGTCGGTGCGGGACTTCTTCAACGACGCAACCGCGGCCGGCCCTCTTCACTTCAGGCCGGAGGAGGCCAACGGCCTGGTGTGCCGCCAACTGAGTCGGTACCTGGCCATAGTCGCGCTGGACAACGCGCGCAACTCGTCCCGCGGGCCGCAAAGGCCGCAGGAGCTGGTAGGGCGGCTGAGCGAGCAGAGGCTCCTGCAGCTGGCGCTCAAGTCGGCGGAGCCGAGGAACAGCCCGGGCGAGACGCTGCGTGGCCTGATAGGAGACTGGGCGCTGGAGGCTCCCGTCGCCGGCAGCCAGGAGGAGCTGCTCGTGAGCGCCATGGAAGGATACCTGAAGCTGGCGGGCAGCGTGAAACATTGGCAGCGGACGACGGAGACGCTGAGCCTGGGGCGGCTGTTCTACCACGCCTGCGCAGAGGGCCTCGTGACGGCCGTCAACAACCTGCTGTCTCTGGACTGGCTCAGCCTGAACGAGATGAAGCACCCCTTTGACGCAATCATGTTTGGCTGCGTCTACTTTGCCGCGTCAAGATGCGCCGCTGCGGGGGTCAAAGTCACGCTCGAGATGCCGGCGGGACGACGCATGCCGCGGCCGGCCATTTTCAAGGCCGCCACAAGTCAAACGACGCAGAACAGAACAGAGGATGGAGATGGCGGACAGGACATGAACCGTCGCCTCAGCGCTGACGTTGCTCCGGATACAGCTGCCGTCGGAGGCGCCAAAGAGAGCGGAGAAGCGAGCGGCAGCTCAAGCGCGATGGAGTCAGCCGATGGGCTGCTCGAGAGGGTGGAAGAGGCCATTCGAACGCTAAAGACGGACAGGGCGGCAGCCGAAGACGGCGACAGGGAAAGCAGGCGGTCCTCGGCGGCCGACGGCTTGGCCATGAACAGCGCCAGCGAGTGGCAGTCACAGCCGTGGACCGTCGTGCTCGCGGTCGACAGGGACGGCGGCGCGGTCAGACACGCGACGACGTTTCGGCAGTGGTGCCGGTTCCTGGACATCCTGTGCGGGAGCAAGAGCCGCGTGTGTCGGGGGCGGCGGCGCACGTGGGAGCCGGTCTCTGTGGACGGCGGGGGCGCGGCGAACAGGCCCGAGGCGAGGGCCGAGGAGGAGACGGGCGTGTCGGTGGAGGACATTGAGGATGCGATAGTGGCGTCGCTGAGTCTGGCGAGGCGGCGGCGATGACGTGTCATTGACCCAACAAGACTCTCAACAACCGAATACGAGTCCCACGAGTACCACGCGCCGGCGTTCAGCCCACTGCAGCCCACTGCAGCTGCACAACGGAAAAGGAAAGGAAAAGGAAAAAAGCAAAGCAATGCCGAGAGGGCGCGGCACGGCATCATCTGCCGAAAGCGCACGTACATATATACATTGGGACCGTGCAGCCAGCCAATGCGGCGTCCATGCTTCTCCACGTGCTTGCCGGAAAGGCAACTGAGCGGCAAGGAACCTGCGGACCTGGCTGGCATCGCTGGCTGTGCCTCGGCGTGGCCGGGGGGTGGCTGCATAACACACGTTGGCCCGTAGGGCAGAGCGCATGAGGGCCGGCGGAGAGAGGGGAAACGATGCGGAGCAGAAGGATCGAATCCTGCTGCCTGTCGGCCGCTCCGTCCACCAACCGCACCACGTGCCGACGCCCGTCCACGCCCAAAGCGTCTCGGTGAACCGCCTGGCCGGATCGTCGCCCGCCGGCGGTTTCGCCGAGCGTCGACGGCAGAAGCTGGAGACGCACGTGCACGCTGTTGCGCGAGGGGCTGGGAGCGGGTGAATACTGAAACTCGCGGCGAATGCTCGCAGTGGTGTTGATGCAGTCGTCGATGGACGGCTCCGGCCTCGGCTCCGCGGGCTTGGCATGCCGCTCTTCCGGCCGGGGTGCGCGCGGATGGCTGCGGGTGGCTGCGCGCCTCGACGGCGCCGTCCGACGCCCGGGCCGACGGCCTGCATTGACGGCCGCGAGCTGTGCGCGTTCCTGCTGCTCGGCGGGCCTCGCATTGTCTGACGCTCCTCGGCGCATCGTGCATGGCCATCTCGCGAATCGGCGTGGCCGCGTCGCAGGCGAGCCTCGTGCGACGACGCGGCCAGGCCAGGCCAGGCCTGCGTCAAGCAAGCGCCCCAGCCGCTAGGGAATCCGCTCGTATAAAGCGCGAGCCGTCCGTGTTCTGCTGCTGGCGCCCGTCGTCTGCGCCGCAAGCCTGCACGTGATGCCCTGCCGCTGAGCGTCGCCTCAACCTCACGCACCACGACAGCTCACCCGCCGCCATGCTCCGCGCGCAGGAGCCCGAGGCGCGCAAGCCCTTCCTGCAGGCCGCGCTGCCCGTCTTCGCCTGCGGCGCCGGCCTCTTCTCCGACGGCTACATCAACAACGTGCGTCTCTACCCGCCCCGGTGCGCGCCGGGCTCCCGCTCACTGCCGTCCCCAGGTCATCGGCTCCGTCAACACGGTCCTCAAGCTGCAGTACGGCGCCGTCTACAAGACGTCGCAGGCCGCCAAGTACGTCGCCGACATCGCCTTTGCCGGCACCGTCGTCGGCCAGCTCGTCTTCGGCTTCACCTCGGACCGCTGGTCGCGCTCCAACTCGCTCGTCGCCTCCACCGCCATCCTCATCGTCTTCACCGCGCTGGCCGCCGGCTCCTACTTCCACGGCGACGCCGTGGGCATGTTCAACATGCTGGCGGCCTGGCGCTTCTTCGTCGGCATCGGCATCGGCGGTGCGCCCCTCCGTCGCCCTCAACCGCCCTCAACCGCCCTGCCCGCGGGCCCGTGGCTGACGCTGACGCTTTGCAGGCGAGTATCCCGCCGGCAGCGTGGGCTGCGCCGAGTCGAGCGGCGAGCTCAAGAGCGGCACGCGCAACCGCTGGTTCATCCTCTTCACCAACACCATGATCGACTGGGGCTTCGTCTTTGGCGCCTTTGTTCCCTGTGAGTGCGCCGCGGCCCCCGTGCGCGTCCCCCGTGCGCGCCCCCCGTGCGCGTCCATCCGCTGACCGGCCAGACGTCGTCGCCGCCGCCACCCACAACGACCACCTCACCACCATCTGGCGCACCAGCCTGGCCATCGGCGTCGTCTTCCCCCTCGCCCTCTTCCTCATGCGCCTGCGCCTCAAGGAGCCCGACGAGTTCTCCAAGGAGTCGATGCGCCGCAAGACGCCCTACCTGCTGGTCCTCAAGTTCTACGGCTTCCGCCTATTCTGCGTCAGCCTCATCTGGTTCCTCTACGACGTACCTGCACCCCCCCCCCCCCCCCCCTCCCGGCGCCTGCTCTCTCCTCCGCCCGCTGACGTGCCGCCAGTTCAGCACCTATGCCTTTGGCATCTACTCGTCCGAGATCCTTAGCGGCATCTACGGCGACGACGCCCCGCTCACCACCGTCTTCGGCTGGAACACCGTCATCAACATGTTCTACCTGCCCGGCACCCTCATCGGCGCCTGGGTCAGCGACTGGCTCGGCCCCAAGCACACCCTCATCATCGGCGTCAGCCTCCAGGCCATCGTCGGCTACATCATGGCCGGCGTCTACGCCAAAATCTCCCAGCACGTCGCCGCCTTCGCCGTCGTCTACGGCATCTTCCTGACCCTGGGCGAGCTCGGCCCCGGCAACAACATCGGCCTGCTCGCCGCCAAGACGTGCGCCACCGGCGTCCGTGGCCGATACTACGGCATCGCTGCCGCCGTTGGCAAGATCGGCGCCTTTGTTGGCACCTGGGTCTTCCCCTACATCCAGGCTGCCGGTGGCGACGGCACCGTCGAGTCTGCCCAGTATCCCTTCTGGGTGGCGTCGAGCTTGAGTCTGCTGTCCGCCGCCGTGGCCTTCTTCTTCATCCCCAACGTCGGCCAGGACACCATCACCCAAGAGGACGTCCGCTTCCGCGAGTATCTCGAGAGCCAGGGCTGGGACACGGCCCAGCTCGGTCTGGCCAAAGACGGTTCCAACGCCGCTGCGTATGCCGAGGAGGAGCAGGCGTACAGCAAGGCGAGGAGTGGTTGACGTTTGTTGCCTGTATGCTTGTTAGCTAGCCGTCTCGATCCAAGTTCTACTCTGTCGCCGAGCAGCAGCATACATGAGTCGAGTTGCGTGAAGCTGTCAGTTTAACGTCTTGAAGAGCATAGTACAAGATTTTATTGTTGACCTCTTCTGAGCCTCGACAAGGGCTTAGATAATCCATACTGCCAATCCGCTAATTATATCGCTTCACAAGCGAGCACGCCAAGCTCGGGGACACCCAATGCCCACTGCATATAATAAGGTGCGTAATCTCCATAATAAAATGGCAACCCGATGAAATAATCCTCCAGTGCGGCGGAAAACTCAGTCACGAAGTCGAAAACAGTCATAAGTTCCTCGCCCTCGGCGCAATTATCGACGGTCGTCCACATTTCGCGCTCGCGTACCTCTATAAATCGATAGCCATTGGAATAAAATTTATAGCCCCCGTTCATGTCGTCCTTTGAGTCTTGCGTTTGGTCCATAGCACCATTCCCCGGCCGCGGATTATCCGCGACGTGTTGCAGCCGATAATCGATGAACCAGATATTATCTGTAGAGGAGAGCTCGGGAGCGGCTCGTGCGACACAGCCAACCAACGTATCCATGTGCCAGACGTCCTGATCCATGGCCATCTTCCATGAGTCGTCGCGCGGTTGGAATTCAAACGCAAGGTTGTTGACCCTCGAACCCCTGTTACGCGAAAATAAAGGATTTGTGGTCTGAAGGAAATACCAATGGATAGAACAGGGATCGGAAGGCTGTAGTACAAAGGTCCGCCACTGGAAAGATGGTGATATATCGTTGCTCGTTGGCAATCCTGACTGCTAAAGTTGCCGGAGAGTTTTCTGGTCGCCCACGCATCGCGACCCCGTTCAAACCCAGATTGGCTCTCTGGCTCCTCCAATATGCTGTCTTGAACCTGCGCTCCATGGCTTGGTGGGACTCATGACAGGCCGTCCACATACCGCTGTCTGCCATATAGGTCGAAGGATCGCCCGAGTTCCAGAGAGGGCTGGTCGCCGTCCAGTTCTGCCTTGTCGGGATAACAATGGCATTCTGGCGGCAAGCAAACTCGAGCGACTGATCAGGTTTATTTTCGTCTTCCCCTAACGGGGATAAAATAAAGCAATGGGCACCTGGGCGATCTTCGCGCACCGCTAGGTCCCAAATATAATCTCGAAGTTCGGCTGGCAGCCTCGGGAACGGATAGAATGTCGTCATGTCGGGCGGAGGTGATCAAAAATGTGTCTAACGATGAAGGTCCAGTGTTGCAGGAAGAAGGGTGCTCGGGCCAAAGAACAGAGGGAGACGCGCTGTATAAATATGAAGGTCGCGTTAAAGTTCATACTGCCTCAAGGCTTATGCAGAGTTCGCGTGGCGTATGAACCATCCAGTCGCGAAAAGTCGACAGAACGCCACCACGGGCTTAGAGTTCATGCTAAAGTGAGCCTGCGTTTAGCAAAATCCAAGTTGCCCCATATGAGGTTGTGGGAAGAACGCGATAGCCAGGTTACCAAAATACCCGATGCCAACAGAAGACTGCTGTAATAGGCGTAAGCAAAGCTGAAAGTGAGCGTCTTCGGCGGCGTTGCCTGCGTTGCCCTGCGTTGCCCGCGTTGCCCGCGTTGCCCGCGTTGCCCTCGTCTCACGGAAATGGAGAACGAGCTCGAGTCGATTCGGAAGCGACGCGAGTTGAGCCCCGAGACGCTGGGCATGGCGGACGAGATCCTCGACGCCGTGAACGAAGCTGCCGACGACCAGCAGTGCGCCCTCGGGCCTCTGCACTTGGCGTGCAAGGCATTGAGAAAGTGTGTCGACACGACGGACAATGCCAAAGCATCGATGGACACATCGGACGAGACGTCGAAGGTTGACAGTGAGAAAAAGCTGCGTCTTGCGAAAGACGCAGAGATGACAGCGCTGGTGAAGGTCGATGCCTCGGAAGAAGTTATCAAGCAGCTCGCAGACGCGAAAGACAACGCAGATGCAAAAAGTTAAACCGAACGGCATTTCTTTTCGCACTCGGAGACTGGGCCAACGGCATACACAATGCAGTCAAACACAACGAGACACGGGCCGCTAAGGAAAATCGAGATGCGATACAGGAGGCACTGAAATCCAAAGGGGTTTCAGCTGGTGACGCTCGGAAAGCAGCCGAGCGCCTGCCACGCCTCACTTGGACGTCATCGAGCGGATGTGCAAACTCGCGGAAGTGCCCCTAACCGTGTACCTCAAAGCGCTTGATTTCATTGATGAAAGAAACGAGGCTGCCCACGAAACGACACCCAAGATCGAAGATTACACGGACAAGACCGGCAATTGTGACTGGAGAAAGCTCTGGGCCGACTGTCAGGACAAGAAAGCTCAATTCGCAAAGATGAGACAGGATGGGAAGATTCGAGAGGAAGATCTCAATCTTGCTCAAGAAGTCATTGATGCATGGTTCGGGCTGTGGGTTACTGGCTGGAAATCGGAGACACAGCAATTGTCACGACTTGGGCCACAGATCGCCTGACCAAGATCAAGCAAACTGAGGACAAAAGGCAGCGAAGTCGGACTCTGCTCCTCCCATCGGTGCCGCCTGGGAACTCTGGCCGTTTACGACACGGTGCAGTGCCAATGCAGAGACGCACACAAACCTATGGGTCGGTTTGTTCAGAGTGAGTTTGGCTTCCGTTCCTTCTCCTCCCTTTTCTCCCATGACGGTTCGCTAACATGTAGCAATATTCATTCACGCGCAGAAGGACGTGGGCTGACTTGGGTTTGGAGAATTGATCTCTGGGACGAGTACGCGCCGAGTTGTGGTGTCGGGAAGGAAAAGGATTGAAGTTCTGGGCATTTGAGTTCGTGGCGGGGAGGGTACCTACCTTGAATTGGAAGTACTACAATGAGCGAAGGATTCCTTGGTGATGTGCTTGGCTGTGTTTCTTTCCCCCTACACGTAAGCCTGCCGCATGCTACAGCCATCAGGGAGTCTCCAAATGGAACTACAGCATAGCGAGCCAGCAGCACCTCTTTCGCTGGATGGCTACTCTGCCAACCTAAATGGTACGAGAGTCTCGAAATGAGCACTCAACGACAAAACCGCTATTGCTGGCCAGCAGGGCCACTCGCACACGGTTCCCTTAGAGGTGGCAGATGCAACTAGCGCCCTGACCGACGCAGATGCTGCTGCAGTCAAAGCTCTTACGGCCGACAGCTACAGCAGAGCAGCGTCGTCCAGGAGCTCAAGGCCAAGCTCAAGGCCAAGACGAACGACACCAACCGTATGCCGCGGCGGATACGGACCTACTTTGGCCTCATGGCGGCTTCATCGCGCCCGGCCATGGCCATAAGGTCGCAACCTCTGACACTTTCGACAACAACGCTTTGGGACGTCGTCAGTACGACGAAAATGGGCGGTGAAAAGACCTTCTGGATGGAGACGCTTCCCCATGGCCTGTCACAGGACGACAAAGCATGGCGCAACGTCAAAGATTACGGCGCAATGGGTGATGGCATCGCAGACGGCATCGCCGTGATACAGAAGGCCCTCTCGGACGGTGGACGAGGCGGCGAATATTTCAGGGACAAAACTAGAACACGACGGAAGGGAGGCCCACACATGAAACATGGGCGTATACTGCGTCTGAGTAGATAAGTACCTTAAGTGTACCTACTACATTCTGGTTAGTGGCGTTATCTACGTCTACCATGATTCGTGTGATAAAACTTGCGTGCAATCAATACTATAACGCTGTGCTGCGACATTACGCATCAGGGGAGCAAGCTCCCAAGTCCACAAAACTCGGTCCGAAATTTCCTGTACTGCATGAAACATACCATGTTCTGTTTCACTTCTTTCTACTTTTTGTATGCCCACAGCTCTCCCATGAATACAAATAATGAGTACATCTACTTTACTGTTACTAACTGAATCTTACGTCCTCGTAGCTAGCCCTTTGTATCTTGCCGTGTAGGGCATGTCGAGTTAATAGGAACTAAGCTTGGAGAGTATTCTTCATCAAAAATGCGACTATATAAAGCTGTGTGCTCATAATCTTTTAGTACACGCTTAAAGTAGTCATGCCTAACTTGGGTTCTCCAATCTATTCTGATTCATAGATGAGCAGGAGTTTGGCAGTGTTAGGTTCACTTCGCAATAAGCATGCTACTTTCGCGGGAGGGGAAGATAACGACGGTTTAGCTCATTCTCAAGACAGAAAAAACATACCAAAGGCTAAGTAACGGAATGGTAACGTAAGAGGAGACGGAGACTCACCAGCAGCAGCAGCAGCAGCAGCGCGGCGCCGACGCCAACGAAGAGAACAACCAAGTCTCAAGATAAAACGTAACAAAACCATGCATCAGATGGGAAGAAACTAAGAATTTAAATTTTACGTGTGACTGAGGAGGATAAGGGGTCCAATCTGACCATACAGATCAGTGGCCCCTTGTAAGTCTATGTACAACGATGAGAACTTTATCCTACTATCCTTTTCGGTATTTTTTCCTTTCCCCTCCTAGAAGCCGCTTTCCAGCCTAATAAGCTATCTCAAAGCTTTATGTTGAAAGCTCTATCGCATAGATTATTAACTGGCCTCCCCAAACCAAACTCCGGCATAGCCCCTGTTATTAAGTAATTCGATTTATCCTTCAACAGCTGCATCCGCATCCACTGCAATTGTCCGGTACACCGCAGTCAAAATAATTACTGCCGCATCCACCGCCCAGCTTGCACGAGTCCCACTCGCCCCAGCCGTATTCCTGCGCAAGCCAGCACCAACTCCCGCGTTGCTTTGTCGAGCATGACTTGTAGCACCACCCGTCATGGCTGCAGCCAAGAGGCGGTCCAATCCAGCAATCACGCTCCAGGATGTCCACGCCCCTGCCTTTGTTCGCCGAGGTCCTAGCGGCTTCGGCCGGGTGGTCACGGCACTTGCGGACGCGGCTAGGGTCGACATGCGCAGGGAGTTTAGAGAGGTCGACATCATTAACGCCCAGGTCGCCGCACTCCATGGCAGCAGAGTTTTCCGGAGCGGCGAGGACGCCGAGAGCCTGGAGGGCAATGATAGCGACGGTGCTGACGGATATCATCTCAAAGGGTAGAGAAATATCAAAGATATTAAAAGGGACGTGGGTTTTGTGGGCTGCTAATGTATTTTCCGTGTTTGAATTATAGGGGAAGATGCATTTTTATAACTAAAAGTTCCCCTATAGCATCGGCCCGAGCACGGTGAAGCCGCAACCAGCGGAATCCTCACGGCCAACTGCGGGTCATTGACTCAGCTCGTTACAATTATAGATCTCAGGGTCTTTTCTAGTAAAAGCCATGCATGTCCATCTGGTCAGTTAGCTACGAACGCCGTAGCTTCGTGCAGAGAGGCGCCTGTGGCCCGGGACCTATAAGAATTGGATAGCCACAAAAGCATTAGCCAAGCCCACTTATTTTATTAGTACTGAGAATGATAACGCGCTAATTTATATATTGCCAAGGGGTGAGTTCGTGCCTACTAGCTTTTCAAAGCAACGATCAGCAATGTGGGATAACACTAGGCAAGGTTGTATAGTGCTCGATGGGTCGATTCCTGTCATTCATCTCATATGCGCGGGATGCCGGGACGGGAATTAAAGACAGAACACGAGGTATCAATTAGCTTATTGCTTCGCCAAGAGTTTTGTGGACTTCGGAGCTTGCTCCCCCAATGCGTAATGGATGCGACTAGAATCACTACATCTCATAGCCTGATCGGCGCTTATACAGTCACGTACCAGCCGAGCGCAAGTACTCAGAGCTTCTCAAAGGCTAATTAGTGTTATTTACTATATATAGAAAACTTTGTGTTGCCTAGCGTTTGTCTAGAAGGGACTAACTTGCTTGAGACAAATTGTTATCCGGTCACTCCACTGACCTACCACTAAGCTCAACCCGAGCTCTATATATATTACGTATTCCTGCCCGTGTTTCTTACAAAGCCTTTAGCCTTCCCCGCTCTAAGGCAACCCAGCTATAGCGGTCTATATCCTACCAGGATGCCTTTGAGTTTCGTATAGTGACACAACGATTTACATCCGCTGCTCCCTATAGCAGATGTACAATTAGCCAATAAAATATTAGTAGGCGGTTTATGTGGCGGAATAAGTCCTGTAGCTAGGCCTAAGGTGCCTTGCTAAGGCCTAGCCCCATTGCGTTATTATTGGCGCATTAATTAGCGCGACAGTCTGACTAAAAATCGCTCCCTTCCTAGGCTCGCAACTGGGTTGGGGCCAAGTAGAGTATAATTTATTGCACTAGAACTAAAAGTGCGAGACCGATCCTAGTTCGAAGATATAACGGAAATTCTAAGACGGAAGAGAGATTGTAGTCAGGCTCAGATAATTAATAATATAAATAGTAGGCGGTCCGTACGGTTTGTTAGCAGTGCCGATCTCGTGTTAGAGCGATGAGTTGTAGCACCTGTTAAATGTTATAAGTAACTAGTGCTTTCTTTATAGTCGCACGGAGTGGCTATATGTAACAGCAATGGACGATGTTCGCCACGAATACACGACAGACGCCTTACAATAATAAGCTATAGCACCCCCACTATCAAAAGGGCCGCTTGTGGCCAATGCCTTGCAGTATTCCACTCATAGTAGCGTGCAATAGCCCCACGAATATATTGACCACGAGGAGCATTGATGAGACATATAAGTTGCGGCATATACACTGTAACGCGGCGGCGGTCCGCCGCCGCACGGGCTCTTATCACGTGACGTGAGCGCCGCCACCCTTTCGGTGGCCGCGCGGCACCGAATCTTGAGTCCCTCAAGCTTCAGTCTTGCTTGCAATACAGTGGCTACCCTTGCTCCTACCTAACTGCAGACCCTTTTGTGATCTTCCCGTTACATACACTGTTAAGAGGACCTTACAGGACAAATACTTTGCAGTGTGGTATTGGTATATCATTGCCGCGGCCAATAACGCTAGGAAGGAAATCGGCCACGGGAAGCACTAGCGAGGCTTGTAGGCTCGTGAGGGATTTGCTAACCCGAGGCAGGCGGAGATGTCTTACTCAAGCGCGAGTTCGGCCTTTTAAGCCACTGTCTACTGTCTGCGGCTCAAAATTGAGGCAACTCCACCAACTGTTCTCTATACACTAGTAGTTCAACGCCAGCTGCCCTCTGAATGGCAATGCTGTTGCGGCTAAAGTCTTTGCAATAGCGCTAGAACTTTTCCTTTGCATCGATAAAAACCTAGAAGAATTAGTTAATATAATAAATAAAGATAATATTTCTGCGGTAGGAAGGTAATTTACGTATAGAACATACGCTACTACTAGACCACTACATGCCGGCTATAGAGAAAATATATAGAAGGTAATAGTAGTTGTTATACTCGACTTTTTATTCTCTACTTTATAGCATACTATCACTAAGTGAGGCACGTTTCTTAACTCTAAACGCTCGCACTATACTATTCAAACCGTCTGTGTTAGTGTATTAGGGACTGATACTTTAACGGGGAAGACAAACACACCCTACGATAGGGGCTGTATAGAGACAGGGGGGGGTGGCACAAGAGCTTGCACGTATATATAAGGGAAGCCTCTGTCCCGCTATTAAGTAAAGAGGCACGCTACTTAGAATCGATAGCCTACGGACGCCTTATATCTCCTAATTATATTAGAATTTACGAGTAATAAGTTAGTAAGACCGTCTAATTAACCTCTATAATTAAATATAAAGTAAGTAAACTATATCCGATATGGGGCTATAGATTATTATAAAAATTACCTAGCTTTATATTTAGATAGTCTAAGTAAGTAAAACCTCTCTACGAGTGAGTAACTAAAACCCGGAGACTTATATATGCGTTTAGTGTAGTATATAATAACCTATCATTTAGATCGCACGTTTGACTCTATAAAAATACGTATCCCGAGATAGGGAGGTCGACAGAGACGTACAGTCAGGCAGAGCCCCTTTTAAATAGGGGCTGGTGTCGTCCACCCACTTGTTCGGACAATCCATTCCTTTCACTTTCTTTATATCACAAAAAGCTTTGTCTCAATCGCCCCGGAGTCGCCGGAGATGTCCTAATAACCCGTTATTATTAGACAAATCCTGGCAGCATTTGCATCTCCTGGATGAGCGGGAAAAACTAGGGGGCTTTCGGTACTGGATTGCAGGCATGCGGCATTGGGCAGATTACTTATCCAAAGATGTCTCTGTTCGTAGTCGTTTGTAGTGTGTCTACCTTAGGATCTGCATAATGCAGGTGAACGGGGAACAGGAGGACAACTTGTTGGCACCCGTCTGCCAGCGGGTACGGTTACCTGGGCGGGCAACCCCATGGTGGCAAAATGGTCTTGCTGATAGTTTAAAGGCCAAGGGCAGTCAGAAGGGTACATGGTAAAGAACAGGCTGAGAATAGAACACCCCAAGGACGCTAGCAGAACTCCACTCAGTCGAAAGCCTCTCTCACTCTTGCTTCATAGTCTCGCTTGTCCCTGATCTTCTTGTCTACCAAGTCCTTCGCCCCGAATCCCCAGTACCAATAAAAGACATCGTCGAAGATCTTTAGACCAGTATGCTCTTGGTTAAACAGCGGTTGGACGTGCTGATTAAATATAGAATACATACCCCTCGGTATCCGGACGGCATGGAAGTACCAAAAGCTGCCCCTCTGCCATATATCGCGCTGGAGTGATGCCTGGATAACCGAGCCATTCTGCCGCCTCTCTTCGACCTCGTAGATGGCGAGATATTCTTCTAGTAGAGCCTCGTACTCAGCAATGGCATCGGGTTCCTCGAATTCGTCGACTGCCCTCGTCGTAAGCCAATGGGGCGGTAGCTGCATTTCCCTAGGAATGGTATGTGCCCACTCTAAATCGATAACGGTTTTTATATTCCAGTCTTCGTCGACGAAGATGTTTGGCTGGTGTAGGTCGGTTAGGGAAAAGAAAAAGGGGCCATTACGGAGCTCGGGCCGGATAAAGTGGTGCATAGTGGCCCGTAGCGCAGTGATAGCAGCGAGCTGCATTTTGCCGTCTTCCTGGTCATGGATTGCGTTGGGTTGATTCCTGATCTTGTTATCCTGGAGGGAAAGGAGATCCGAGAGGTATGATTCTACTTCAGTATATGTGCGATGGCGGGGAATTCCCGATGGGATTCCCTCGTTCTCGAGCATCTGGAAGTAGAGGTTAAGAGGCCGGTTACATAGGGCGATAGACCCGTCCGCACGGAGCGACAAGGACCCGATGCGTGGGAAGGGAATTTTGTTGATCGATAACGAAATACGCGCAAGACCCTGGAATAACCTCTCTCGATAGGCCTTATCATAGCGGTGGTCTAGCCAAGACCAGGCTAGTGATTTGCCGCGTGCCTCGCTGATGAGAAGAAAGCCAGTGCTTAATGAGTGACGAAAAGTTCGCGGAATATAACGAATAGGGACGGGACGTCCTAGAAGAGAGGAGACCAGGCGCTTGATCATCCACCAAGTTCTTTCCCAGAAAGGGGTATTAGATGGGTGTGTGAACTGAGTCTGTTAAATCTAGGCCACCAAGACGTCGATGCCAACACTCACTGTTGATCCGTCGGGCAAGCCAAAGGCATGTAGAATAGGGATTGGGACGTCAGGGCAATTTTCCTGTAGCCATATATAGGAGGCGATCTCTGTACGGAGCTTTTCTTCGACGTTCCCCGGGTGTTGGTCTTCGCCGATGCGATACGGAAGAGGGAGGCGGAGATAGACGTCGATCTTGGGCAGGCGAATAGGAATGGCAACGTTGAAGCTGCCAGAACCCCAGACTTCCCTAACACTCATGCGGCAGGACGGAATCCGTAGTTGAAGTCGAATCAGTTCCTCGATAGCGGCTTTACTGGCTTCGATAGACGACAAGAATTCGTCCCGCAGGGCTGGGTAGCGCATTGAGACCAACACATTGTCATCGCCGGCAAGGGCCTTTTTTAGAGATTCAGATTCGGACTGGCCAGATCCGGATTGGCGGGCTGCCGAGTCTGGCATGATGCCGACAAGCGGAGAGTTGGTTGACTGCGTGGCAAGGTTGAAAAGGTGCTGTTGGCACGTTGGATGCCTGAAACCAGCGCTAACCGCGTTCGGAATAGCGGCCAGGATGCGGGCCGGGGTGCCTGGACAATCTCTCGGCCCGGCCCCGCCCCCCGTTTGGCCGTTTAGCGACTGTAAGCATGTAAGTCTGTAACACATCGTTCCGTTTGCCTCTGATAGTTTGGAGTCTTGGACGAAAGACTGCCTCGTAGGCTGGCCCATTGACGCCCAGGCGCGGCTTGAAATTCTCCATGGGAAATTAGCAGTCCCAACTTCCCCAAAGGGGATCGGCTGCATGGTGGCGTGCCAATGACCATCGACGACGAAGAGGTAGCCGTTGGTTGCTTACTCCGAGTGCTGGCATGATTCGTAAAAAACCTCGGGCTGACCCGCGTTTTGGCATTTTCATTCTCACCTGCCAAACCCTCTCTCCGCACAGACCCCTCCACACGCCGAACTTCACATCATGGGCAACGGGCAACGGCGACGAGCAAAGGAAGAAGCACCACAAAAGCCGTGGCTCGGCTCAGGAGCCACAGATCGAGCAGAAACAACTCTGGGAGATCAACGAAGTCATCCTTAACGGAAACTACACCCGAGGACAGACAGAAGACGGCCAAGTCTATTATACTTTATCCGCAGCCAGACAAGACTTGCCTGCAAGCTTCTGGTATCGGGATTGGTAATAATTCACGTCCCTAACGGCTCTAAAAATCAACCCTGACCTTTCCACTAGGGACGCTGCCATGGAGACACGGGCGGCCGCTGAGAGGCTGGCACAGTCGTCGGGGTACGAATCCCAGCGGGCTCGAGGAGTCGTCGGTGGCAATCTGCTCTCCCAGCAGATTGCCAACAACCCGAACATGGGCCAGCTGAGCTCGTCCGCCGAAAGCTCAAAAAAGGCGCGCAAGAAGAAGGATGGAAAGAAGTGATATCGTCGTTTGGCATGTATTGCATTTGCCTGTCGAGGTGGCGAGTAAAAGTGAGGCACAGCAGAACGAATTGGAATCTGGGCTTGAGTAAAAGACTGAAGATAGAAAGCAACGACACACA
Source organism: Tolypocladium guangdongense (assembly GCA_022114105.1). Lineage (NCBI taxonomy): Eukaryota > Fungi > Ascomycota > Sordariomycetes > Hypocreales > Ophiocordycipitaceae > Tolypocladium > Tolypocladium guangdongense. The sequence continues at coordinate 306,921 of NRQP01000006.1, forward strand.
ATCATGTCGGATACCTCAACTTACCTTCCAAAGTCACCCACATCAGAATCAACAGGATGTCATTTCAGTTACATTGGAGCATCAATTAGGTAGCCTCTGAAGTGAAAGCATTAGACAAGCAGCATCCGCTGACTGTATTCGAGCCTGGCCATCGCGGCCGGCAAACAGTCCGGCGCGGCAACGGCAATGAGCCCAGGCACCTGGCGCCAGGGTGGTTTTCCATAGATGGAAAGGTGTGCAATCGATTAAGGTATTGTTTACCAATACCCCTCTTCGATAGATCACTGTCCGCGACGTGACTATTGATTTCGACACGTCAACCGCACTGTCACATTCAAACCTCACCAAAACACCCCCTGCAACCAACTTTTCAGCCAAACCACCGTCGCAACAAATCCACCAATTAATTAACAAGCCAACGAATTAACAAATCAGTAAACCAACGAATCTACTACTGCTACCAACAGCGCTGTGGCAGGAGCTACAGTAAACAACCCCCCCAGGTCTACAACACCTGCAGATCTCCGCCCATCGACCCCAATACTCGCATCCATCGATGGGGAAGCCGCATTCCGGTCCGCATGGGCCAATGACGCTCCAGGCATCATGCGGGAAGTCTGGGCCCTCAGCCAGGCCGTAACCAACATGCACGTGGAAATCACGAGACTCCGCCAAACCGCCGTCGCCACTGCAAATACCACGAATTCAGACATGGAAACCCTTCAAACTCGCCTGAGCAACTGCCTTATGGAATCGAACGATAAAGACAATACAATCTCCCACGTGGCAGGACAAATAGAGGCATACAAGGCAATAGCCGCTACTGGAGGAAGCCATCGCCAACGCTCCGCCGAACACCCCAAGCCTGATACATTCAATGGAGACAACCCGAAAGATTTGCCGGAATTCTTACAAAAACTCGAGCTCAAACTACACATGAACAGAGACTGGAGGACAGACGAAACAGAACGAATGGGGTTCGTCATTTCATGCCTTAGCGGGGACGCCCACGCCGAAGTCAGTTACAATGTATCACACGGAATCGTCAAGTTTACGAACGTCGAGGCTATTATCACAACCTTGATGACAGTTTACGGTGATATCGACCCAGTGATCGGAATGGTCTGGTATGGTATGGTATGGAGGTCAAACCATACCATACCAGCTGCTTATATAATAACCAGTATGGTCTTACCGGTAAGACCATTAATACCGCCAAGACTGCCAAGAAGGAGGCTGGAGTTGTAGAAGGAGGAAAGGAAATGTATCATACTACCGGTACTAGCTATCCATCCAATCGTTGTCATTCTCACTATCCTCGCTATCACTGTTATCCTCAACCTGGGGCTTTCCATACCAGGCCCGGAGACACTCACAAGCCTCTATAATATCTGCCTTCAGCCTCCAACGGCGATCAACGATAGTAAGCTTTGCGCTACTAAAAAGCCGTTCGCACTCATCTGACATAGGTGAGATTGCAAACAGATCCAGAGCGAAGCGAGCGAGACCTCTTTGGGAGTCATAACGGGATAGCCAGTACGCAATGGCCTCATCGCAACCTGCCTCTTCGTCATGGAGCCGATCGGTAGAAATATATTGTTCATACAAATCAGTTGCAGAGACCGGAGCGTCTATTCGAATGCTTGTGATCCCTCTGGCGATCAAATGCTGGGTCAGGACCTCTCTCATTACTGACTGATGGTGGTAGCATCTCAACAGGGTACTTTCCCTTATACTCCATCTCCCAGAGCTGCTTCACCGCCGATTGTGCGTTATCAAACCACTTCTGTTTTTCTTCGTCGCCTTGGAGAACCCATTCTTGCCTGAACCATGCTCACTTTCGATATGGATCGAGTATTTGAGCTGCATAGTATGCTGGTGGAAGATCAGTATCGTCGGGGGATCGATTCTGCCAATTCAGTTGCTGGTTGTTGTAATACTCCTCGCATTTTGACCACGCGGCATCTGCGCAACTTTGGAGGTACTTCCACGTGAAGTTATTGTCGTCTTCGGTGTGGATGTTATGGTAGTGATCTTTCGTCTCGTTTATTTCTCGAAGAAGGCAGTCCAAGGTCGTAAACCGGTCAGCGAGGGACGCATTTTTTCCCTCAGAAAGCAAAGTTGCAGCGTAGAAGACTTTCAGAGCAACCTCAATGTTTTCAAGCTCGAACCAGTGCTGTCCATCTAGTTTGAAGTTCGCAATCCCATGAGGGCCTTTCCCAGGTACATGGCGAGCTGAGAAGATCTCTAGACGTTCCCGAACATTCAATGCCCGTGTAATTGAATGAAACCATGAATTCCAGCGTGTCGAGTCGAGCCCATCGAATTCAGAGAGATCTCCGCCGATAATTATTGCAGCAAGCTCCTCACGGCGTTTTGGAGTAAGCCTAATGTATCGCTCCACCTTCGTATAGTCTCCGCGTTGATAATGCTTTTCAAGCTTAGCAAGATACTTCTCACATTTCCGACCCATGAGGAACGCCTGGCAGCAGAGGTTGATAATGTGGCCCAAGCAACGCAGCCGGCGATGGCGACGTTGTTTCGACTTCATCCATGGGCAGAGCTCCTTGAGTATGAAATTCAACAGCGGTATCATTTAACGAGGCGTTATCCAGCATGAAGTATCCAATCTGATCTCCGCCAATATCATATTCCTTTAGCAATTCAAGAACAATTGATCCAAGATTCTCGCCGTTGTGTTCGCCGTTGTGTTCGCCGTTGTGTTCGCCGTACACACGTCGAATACCCAAAACGGTAGTCCGCTGCTTGCCGGTAGTGTCAATCCACATGACGATGACACCTAGAATAGCGTAAGGGTTTGGCGAAGTCCAGAGATCAAAGGAGATGGAGATTCTACTCCGCGAGCGCTGGAGGTCCTCTCTGAGCCGTTGCTTCTTCGACAGAATGGCGTCCATAACCCAACTTCGAATAGTTTTCGCTGCCTTTGGGAGGTGGTTGAGAAGTGCCGGATTCAAAAAGAAGAGTAGTTCTCGGAAGTACTGATTTCTAATTGAAAGAAAGCAATGTGGCAGTACACAATCCAACGAATTAGAAGCTCTTTAAACTTCTCAATTGAGTCTTTCTAGAAGAAGGTATTATAGCAGCCGCGCTCTTCTGCTGCTCGAGTACAGACTTTCGTGTCCAACTATGTTTCTTAATGCCACTCTGGGGATAAATCTGATGCTTGCGTTCAAGATGATTTCTCACTCCAGACGTGCCGTTGATAACAAATAGCTCTTGCTTGTAATTTCCGGCCGCACACTCGTGGCAATGGTACACCTCTTTTTCATCGCTGCGTCGAATATAAGGAAGACCGTACTTCCATACATGTGATGAGCCAAGACGAGCTGTCTTCTTTGTAGTCTTCGCGCGATTCACGTATGTGATACGATCTTGTACGAACTCATCCGGAGGCTCGGGATACTGAGTAGGAGCATGCGGTGGTGTCGAGGCAGGTAATGTGGGAGCAGGCGACGGCGTCAAGGCAGGTAATGTAGGAGCAGGCATAGGAGTCTTAAGAAATATTGACGTTGAACGCGCAGTCAACAAGGACGGCGACGTTGGGACTGAAGATCCCATAATGATGATGCACAAATGGGTTATTGTAGACCTTGTCGGGAAAAGAGATTGGTGCAAGCACGAAGCGTGTTTGGAGTGGTAGTAACTATCTAATTACCGAATAGTTGCGTTGAGACCTGCAGTCTATGCTGAGAGCTGCACCCTATGCAAAGAAATGCAGCCTAAGCCAACGAGCAGCAGTGAAGAATTCTATGCTCTTCGTTCCTCACATGCTGTTGAAATGAGGGCATGGTTCACGATGCAAGTGAACGCCACACCACAAATGGCGTCAGGCAGCAGACTGCTGCCTATGATATCGTAGATTGAACATAAGTATAGGAGGCTGATATTCGTCGCTCCCAAATAGAATCAAGCAGCTCAATTCAATTTTCTCTTCTGCCCGCACCCTTTGTTGCATACCTTACCTTCTGAGGCTAGGTAACCTGTTTGGTCTAAGAGTCAGCCACGTGCCGCCACAAGCTTCTTTACCTCGGCCTATTTTTAGCGTTACCGGTATGACCTGGTATACCGGTAATACCATGGTACTGAGATCTCCTCAAACCATACTAGGTCTTGGCGGTATATACCATACCAATACTAACTCATTCAGTCCGAAGGACTGATATTACGACGATAACTTGAATGCAAAAGCTCTACTCTTATTGGTTAGAACTGCCTGGTGTCTCTACTTAACGGGAACTGGTCAGAATCTGCCTTGTGTCCCCACTCTGTGTTGTCGGCCTGCCAACGACGCACGTCGCCAGCGCGAAATCCTGCCTCATCCTTCCTCATCCTTCCTTATTAAACCTTCCCTCCAATCCAACATACTAATGGCTGATTCTATGCCTTCAACGAAGGATTGCAGGAACTGCAAGCAGGCGAAGCCGGCAGATCAATTCATTTCGAAGAAGAATCCTTCCATATTATGTGGGAGGCTTACGGTTAACCTCTGCGCGGAGTTATATTTTTATATGAGAGTGCAGCAACAGTTTCCTTTGTAATTCCTGCTCCTTAGATAATTCTCATCAATTGACTGGTACCAAACATGGACCTCTTGGACCCAGTTGTCTGACAGATTGTGCACCCTACGTACCTAGGGTGGCTCTCGCGCAAGTCTATGGCACGCCTGACGCGGACGAACGTCGACCGGATCCGGATGACTTCGAGGAAGAATTTCACTAGCCTGACCTTCTAGAGGAGGACTGGCTTGAGCTAGCCCGCCAACTTCCCGAATGCCCACCAAGCCAAGAGGCGGTAGATCTCCTGGGTAGACGGGATATCGTTATCCAATACGATTGGATACCCCACGTCGGCCGCTACGCTGACCCAGGAATCGTTCAGGGCGATCATTGGCGCCAGCGCATAGCGCAGAATCCTCTCCAAATTGACGTTGAGGATCTGCCTTTAGAGGTCCGCAATACGCTTAACCCAGAGTAGCGGATAGTATACGATACATTTGTAGGACACTTCTAATGCGGCAGCGAGGAGCAGATTCTGCTCCATGTTGACGGTGGCGGCGGGATAGGCAAGTCCTATATGATTAAAGTCCTGTCTTCGCATCTTTAGAGGCTCGCTGGTAACCGACCTAGTCCAATCTGGAGAGCTGCACCCACGGGTGTTGCAGCAACTAGATAATTGGGATAACATTACACTCTCTACTCCGGCTACCTGTGTATAGGGCTTTTATAGAGCTCTCCCTAGGAGATGCTAATGCTCTTTAGAAGAAGCTACGGGACATTAGGTATCTTGTGATTGATGAGAAAAGCATGCTAGGTCTGCGTCAACTTTCGTGGATCGATAAACGCCTCCGCCAAGTCTGTCTTGCTAGAGCAACCGAATTCTTTGGCGGCATGAGCATCATCCTCGTTGGTGAATTCTTCTAGCTCCCGCCGATTGCGAATAAGCCCCTCTACTTTGATGGAGCACTTAAAGACCTGCATGAGGTCTCTGGCCAGACCGCATATAGGGCGTTCAACCACACTCTCTTCTTACAAAAGGTCTAGCGGCAACATGGCAAGGACCAGGCTGGCTTTAGTCTTGCGCTTGACGAATTACGTCGTCTAAAGCTATCCATAGAGCCATGGAAACTTCTGAGCCAGCGTGTGTAGGCCAAGCTAAGCCCGCGCGAGGTAGATTCGTTTGATGCTGCTCTTCGTATCTATAGTAAGGAAGCTCGTGTTAGCGAGTACAGCTACGAGTCATAGGGGGATTCTCACTTACTTAGAGCATCTGAACACGAGGTCAGGCAGCTTTTGCAGCAGTCCGTGGCCTCGTAGCAGACGTAGATCACTCACTTCATGTTCACTCGCAGGGGTTAACCGGACGGTCTCACTCACTTATTACTCGCAAATTCCAACGTAACTAGAGGACATAAGGCGCCCGTAGGCTATTAATTCTAAGGAGCGTGCCCTCTTTTCTTAACAGTAGGAGAGAGGCTTCCCTTATATACACGTACAAACTCCTGTGCCCCCTTATCTTAGCACAGCCCCTATCGTGGGGTGTGTCCGTCTTCCCCGTCAAATTATTTAGGAGTTATTTAGGAGGCGGCTAGTGGGATAGGGGCGACTCGGCGGTTATTATATAGCAGTAGGGCATAAAAGCGCCCCAAGAAGAAGAAAGGGGGGGCTATAAAGTATACTGAGGGGGTGTGTAGATCAACTGAGCCCCCCCCCCCAATCTTAGCCGACCAAATTGCCGAAAAAAAAACTCACCCGACCAAGCCTAACACCTCAACCGACCATTAGCCAGAACCTCACCCGACTATATATATAGACCTCACCCGACCATATACATAGACCTTACCTAATTAATCTATATCGCTATCCTTCTTATACTATAATAGTAAGGTAAGATACTTAAAATTATGATCGCGCCTTCTTATCCTCCTATTTTAAATAAACTAGGGAGATTTAGTAGTAGAACCGGCTAAACCGGTTACCCTATATAGGTAAAGTGGTAAAGGGTAGGATTTAAATTAGTTTAGAAACGGTTTAAAATTAGTTCTATATACTTTGACGGGGAAGACGGACACACCCCACGATAGGGGCTATGCTAAGATAAAGGGGGGGGCACGGGAGCTTGCGTGTATGTATATAAGGGAAGCCTCTCTCCCGCTATCAAGTAAAGAGGGCACGCTCCTTGGAATTAATAGCCCACGGGCGCCTTATGTCCCCTAGTTGCGTTAGCATTTTATGAGTGAGTGAGACCGATAGGTTAACCCCCTTGCGAGTGAATATAAAGTGAGTGATTTACGTCTGCCGCGAGGCTATAGACTGCTATAAAAGCTACCTGGTCTTGTGTTCAGATGGTCTAAGTAAGTAAAAACCCCCTATGAGTAAGTGGTTGATACCCGGAGACTTGCGCGTGCACTTAGCGTAGAAGCGCACCTGGTTGTCCTTTAGACCGTACGTTCGACTCCATTAAAGTATAAAATAACGAGGTAATGCTAAAAGTGTGAATAAATTTAGAATTAGTTAATAATTAGTTTAGCCTTAATGTAAATAAACTCATATAGTAATAACGCTAGTAGTGCGGTGCCTATAATAACAGGCTAATATTTATTTAAATGCTTGCTAAATAGGCTATTCTACTTAATTACTATAGCATACGACTACGTAAATCGGTTTACTACCGATTTTATATTAATAATAATTAATGGTCGGGTGAGGTCTATGTATATGGTCGGGTGAGGTTCTGGCTAATAGTCGGTTGAGGTGTTAGGCTTGGTCGGGTGAGTTTTTTTTTCGGCAATTTGGTCGGCTGAGATTGGGGGGGGGGCTCAGTTGATGTGTATACTCATAGTGAGGCGGGTGCCGATAGGAACGCTACCGTTAGCTAGAAAAGATTAAGATAGAGGGGCCGTATAATGCCGCTATATTAAGTAAGACTAATAGGTATAAAAGGGCGTGCGGTCTATATATAGCGCTTCGGTATCGGAGGGCCGGTAGAAACGGAAGGCCGGGATAACCTCAGGGAAGTTTAAAAGAATAGGGGAGGTCCCGTCTAATCTCCGAGCGCTAAACTAGCGAGCGCTAGATTAATAGTTAGGTCGGTAACGACTAGCGAATACCTAGTGTTAATATGTTTTTGCCGCTTTTTTTGCTGTATTTTTTTTTTTCAGTGGCCTGAGTGGAGATTATACAACACACAAGAAGACTGTTATTTGCGCAACGCAAGTGGCCGTCACCAAAGGAGCAGTCCCGGCATATATTGCTCGGTAGTAGACATAGTGGGCCGTGAAACGTGGGCTATTTCTCGGAATAACGAGTTCGCGAAATACAGGATTTGGCAGGTAGAAATAGAGAAAGATGGGTACGGAGGCGGGATGGCCGACGGAGCGAAGAGAAGTCAAGTAAACAAGTCGACAGAGCGGGATGGAGGTCGGTGCAATTATACGAGCCCAGCGATGGAGGGGCACGGCAATCAGGGATGCCACTATTTCTAGTGGGTGAAACAGCGTATTCCAGACTACGCGTTGAATTGCTAGTCGAGCGATAACCTGCCAGTAACCCTGGCATCTTACTCGCAAACCATCTCACCGTCCGGAGCGCCGTCAGGTTGGAAACGACGATTGCGCCATCTTTCTAAACTCCGGTGTAATAATGTCGCTGAGTCGCCATCCAGAGCAGCGCAATGCATGGGGCGACGAGAGCGGCCACACACTCCTTTGGTCTAGCCGTACGATAAACGACGAGCTCGCTCCCGTTGAGGAGAATGACACCGACGAAGGTCGCCATCGCCAACGCATAAAGCTGCGGGTTGGTGATGTTGTAGGCAGCACACGCGCGAATGAGCCCCGTGTAAACGTTCTTCATCCCGTAGAGCCGCGCGGACAGGCCGTTGGGCGGAGGTCGGGCCGGCCCGCTGAACTGCCGGAGGGACGCCTCTGGATCGGATATGTAGCACACTACGGTATGCACCCAGGCCAGTATGCTGAGCTTCACGCTGCGGTCAGCGATGTGTCGCAAAGAGCCTCTTTTGCATTGCTTTCAAGCGCACAACGAGGAACGCACAAATAGGAGAAAGTACGGCAGGTACCCCTCTGCAGGCGGCAAGTAATAACGAGCCGGGATAGACGGAGCTGACATCGTGGATATCGGTTGTGGGGGGAAAAAACGAATATGCTGGTACGAAATTCGAAGTGGAAGAAACTTGGCGGGCGGAGGCCTTCTTATCGAGAGCCGAGCCAAAAGGCAGCGCCACGGCAAGCTAAATTCTTACGTCAGATTAGCGGGTGAGATTTGATTCCGGGATTGCACCCACCGCCAAAGAAGCTACCTACGGAAGTTGTACTTTTGAGAATCTGGCCTTGCTTCGGCCCGGGGTGCTGGGTCGTTTTGCCCGAGATATAGGCGCGCGCGACGCATAGTCCACGCACCACATATCTCTACCATGGGTTCGGGAAAGGCTGGCTGAGACCGGACATTACGAGGACAACTACGCCGTCAAAGCAGGAGAAAAGAGGGAAAAGGGCGGAAAGAGGCGTGTTATTTTCGGACAGACCCTGTGAAAAGGGCACGTTTCGTCATCACTTGGATAACGCGGCTCAGGCGCCTTATATGGACGGTTTCCTGCCTTCTGATTTGACCACGGCTAGAAAGGGTAATCCGAGATGCCGACCACTTGCCGAAGGACACAAGCGTCTTACCGGCCCTCGGTAGTCTTACGGCCGCATAGCTTAGTATCTTCATGAAATTAGTCGTATAAATCATCATCCACATCCCCCGACTTGCTCGTATGCGGACTCGTCACCCTGATGCCGCTCTCTAGTCTCTCCAGCGTCATCACGTACCCCTTGTGATCGCACCAGCTGCGCACCATGCGCACCGCGTTTTTAATCTCCCGTCCGTTCAGCTGCCACAGACTCAGCTCCCGGATATCCTCATCGCCAAGAGGCTTTTCCGACAGCACCTCCGCTTCCTTGCCCTTTCCGGATGCCCCTTGCTGGGCCTCGGCGGATGGAGGCCCCGGCAGGCGGTTGAGGAACTTGCGCCAGACGGTCTCGCGCGCGTCTCGGTCGAGGGCCTGGAAGAGCAGGTGCAGGCTTACGCGGCTGCGGAACGCCGTGTCGATGGTGTTGTAGAGATTGGTGGTGAGGAAGATGATGCCGCGAAAGTACTCCAGCTCGCGGAGGAAAATACTGACAAGCTCGTTCCGGTGAATGTCGTTGGGGTTGCGCTCCGCCATGAAAACGTCCGCCTCGTCCAGCAAGATGACGGCGTCCCAATCCGTCGCCATCTCAAACACCCTCTTGATGTTGGCTCCCAGCGCGGCGGCATTGATGCCGAGGTCCTCGGCCTGCAGGTAGAAGAGCGGGCGGTGCGTGCGATCGGCGACGGCTTCGGCTGTGAGTGTCTTGCCGGTGCCGGGGGGACCGGAAAGCAGAATAATGAGGCCTTGGCCTTTGCCGAGGATAACATCGTCCATGGGCTGACTCTTGCCGTCGGCCGTCGTGCTGGAGGGGGCACGGTGTCGAGCTGGCTTGTGGTTCTCGACGAAAGACAGGACAAGGTCCTTTTGCTGGGGGTCGTAGACGAGGTGCGAGTATGCCGTGTCATTCCAGACCATGGGCTCGATGTCTTCAATGTAGAATTGTACTAATGTGCCAACAGTCAGCTAGGCAGTTCTTGTTAGTGTTCAGAGTGAGAGACTACTCACCCCAGATCTTGTTCTTGAGTGCGAACCCTCCAATCATGCCCGACATGAACCGCAAGTCCTCCTCCTTGCCCAGCATCTCCGTTTTGTTCCTCGCCTTCTGCGATTCGCTGAGGCGCTTCCCCTTGCCCCTCTTGCCAGACGCGCTCTCGTTGTCCGAGTCGTGGAATATGTCGACGCTCGACGAGCTAGATGAGTCGGACCACGAGCTAGAGTCGGCGTCGAAGCCCCAGGGCCGCGCCAAGTATCGCTCAATGTCGGGGTCCTTGTTCTCCCGCCGGCCCTGCGCCAGGTGGTACTTGTTGTAGCCCATGACGTCGACGAGGATGCGCCCCTCGACGTTGTGCTTGTCGACGTCCTTGCCGGACGAGTGCAGGGCGATGCCGTTGTAGCAGCAGTACTTGAGCCCCTGTAGGTCGAGAACTTTCCTGCCGCGGCTGACCAGGCGCTTGGTGATCTCGTCGCCCTCGGCGTGAAACGATATCGGGTAGTGCTGCAGCTCCTTGATCGGCTTGTTGCCTTCGTACTCCTCCGTCATCAGCCACTTGGCCTGCCAGACAAACTCCTCGCCGTTGAAGATGAGAATCTTGGTCTTTATGAAGAAGAAGGTGCCCTCGCGCTTGTGGATGTACTGCGTGCCTTCGACCTTGCAGAGGAGCTCCGAGTTCAAGGCGTAGCTGTAGACGGTGCAGCCTCTGGGGAACAGCGTCCACGCACCCTTGAAGTCGACGAGGCCGCTCGCTTGGACGTGCTTCCTCTTGGTCCGCAGCTCGGCAAACATGTCGTCCATGATGCGAAGGAGCAGCTTCAGGTACGACTTGAGGGGCGACGCGTTGTCGGCCGACCTGTGCAGGGCCACGATGTCATCCTGGCAGAACCACAGCGCGCGGAACGGCTCTTTGAATTGGGCCACCTCGTTGACGTCCAGATGGACATTCTCCCTGCTCAGGATGGGCTCGAGCGCGGCCACCAGCGCCGGGTTCTGCACCTCAATCCTGTGGTACTTGAGCGGGAAGCGGCCGGCGATGCACGGCTTGTCGCGGTCCTTGACCTTGTACACCTTGAAGGCGACGCGGTCGTGGACGCGGGCGGCCGACTTGGAGAGCTGCTTGGGGGGGTAGTCGACCCATTCGTAGTGCGACGGCGACGAGTTGCGGCCCTCGTACATGGTCTTGACGGCCGCCTCGGAGCCAAAGGCCGGGTCCTTGCCCGGGGCGGGTTTGGCGTCCTCCTCGCCGATGGATTCGAGGTCCGACGCCTTCCTGGCGGCGGCGTCCTTGCTGCGGAGGATCTTGCAGCGCCACTTCCACACAAAGTTGGAGACGTCCTCGCGGTCGATGTCTCTGATGGCGCGGAGGCCCATGGCGACTACCGTGAATTGCGGTCGCTCCGGCTGGAGATCTGCAGTGGGCAATCGAGGCGAGCTATCCGGGGGTCGAGAGCGAGCGGCGGCGGCGTTTCCATCACGATGGGCAGCGTGCGGCCAGCTCATGAGAAAAGTCAGCAAGCGTCCTCCCTGGCCAGCCCGTGCTCCCGCCTTCCCGAGCCGCATGGCTGGCGCCTCGCGTAGGGCCACACATCGGGCGCACTGCTGGATGCACGAGCGGGAGACGCCGCCGTGTGGTTGGGCGACGGCGCGCTCAGCCTCAGGCCGGTGGCTCAGGCTTACGCCCTCCTTCTGGTCTGCCCTGAGGCAGCAACGGCGGTGGACGCGGCATTGCGGAGCAGGCGGCATGCGAGCTGAGGCGCTGAAGGCGACGAGCGAATCATGACGAAACAGCGTGTATGGATCCGTTGCTCAGGCGCCGATGCATCGACTTCTGCCGCCTTGAGCTTCATCATGACTCGGAGCGGAGACGCGGGACGTGCGGGAAATCAAACGCCCGAATCCGCGCAACCACGTGCTTCGGATCGCACGGAACTCGGATAAGGCATGACGCCGAGCGTTGTGAACTTGAATGTGATTCGGCTGGTGAAGTACGTTTTGAGGCAGTCGAGAGATGAAACGATTGGATTTGATGACGGGGAGATGCTACAGAGCCCCGACGAGAAGCTATGGGATTGATATGCATATAATGCTGGTTGAACCTCTAGAATACACCACCCTACCTTGTCTATGGACCTGATCTAAATGAGTTGGACGTGAGAGCAATAGTGGCACGTTACGATCCTCCAGCTGGCCGCGTAACTTGCGACAACCCACGCAAGTCCGATGGCTCGTATAACTCACCGCAATTCCCACAAGAACCCGTACAGCCTGTCTCAGTGAGCTACTCGCCACCCCGTAGAGGCAACATTACATTGATTGTGACGTTTCATCAGCACTGCCCGTTGCCATTTGATGCCATCTCCCCAGCTAATGAAACGACCATACGGCAAGCAACATCACCGCTCCCAGAAGCAAGCTTTGGCTCAGAGCCAGGCCAGAAGCTGAACCGTTCTCGTCCGATGGAGAGCTGGTTGGTGACGCGGCCGACGTCCCCGTGGCAGACGAGCCCGCAGCCCCGGTCGTGGTCGGCCCTGAACCACTGCGGGACGTCGAATTCTTCCACTTGTCGACCACGAACTGCACAATGTCGGCACCGTACTTCTCAAAGTAGAGTCCGTGTACTGTGACGATATCGCCCTGGTCGCAGAAGGGGTCCCCCTTATCGCACCAGGATGCCGTGATGTCGTCGTACTGCTTGCATACAGTGATGTTCTGACGGGGGAAGGCCTAAACCAAGGAAAGGTCAGTCAAGGAATTGCGGAATGTCGTTGCGGGACATTTCTTGCTTACACCATCGTGGTTGCTTGTGCCGCGATTGATCGGCTGGTTGGCAAGGTGCGTCGGGTCACCCATGAGGGCGACCGCAACAACTGCAATTCACGAGTCAGCTTCTCAAGATATATAAAGTAGCAATAGCGGTGACTTGCCATTCTTCTTGACGAGATCTGGTGATAGTGGCGCATCACTGTTGAAGTTGCCACCAGTACCGCCGCAAAGGCTATCTTGGACTACTTGAGCGCCCTATGACAGCCAACATTATCAGCATCCTTCGTCGCCAGTACCAACACAGCAGCTCAATTCATATCGCATATACCTGAGAGTAGCCAATGAGGGCAATTTTCGAATCCGGGCACGACGAGAGGTACTGGTTCACCTCCCCTAGGATAGCCTTGGCCCCGGTGTTTTCTGAGGGATCGTAATCAGCCAGGTTCAGCTTCCCCGGAGCCGTCGGGTTCCTTGCCGGGTAGATCACGCCAGCGATAACAGAGCCCTCGACCTGCTTTGCGACTTCAAGAGCAAGAGCTCCAGATGACCCGGTATTGTCGGGATAGATCCCCTCGGGTGAGACAGGGGGTTCGCCCGAGCCTCGGGCGCAGAGCATGTACAGGTCTTTGGCGCAGGTCGTTTTCGAATCCGCGGCGGCGGCGGCGGCGGCCAAGACGCCGATTGTGGCGCCAAAGATTCTAGGCATATCGATGAATTGCAAGTGTAAAGAATGTTGAATGTAAACCCGTTTGGCCTTGCGTTCCTGTTCGAAGGATACAACACCAAAGAAAAAGGAGCGCCTTAGAAATTTAGGTAGTACTTGTAGTCCGTACTCCGTAAAATGGGTTCACGAGCTCGGCGAATGTTTTTATTAGCGCGAAAGACATCTCCATATTGAAAGTCTCGGCAAGCCGGCAAGCCGGGGCTGCTGCAAGACATGGATTATTTATCCGGGAACATCGTCCATTGGCTATTTGACAATACAGTAAGCAGAACACATGACGGATTGCTTTTGATCCTTTGAGTGGGACACGTACGAATACTCCGGAGAGTTCCCCGAGGCCCGCTGTGGAGCCCGGTCATAGTCGGCGATTTGAAATAGATTCGGAGTCCGGGTGGTCACCAATAAAGGATGACATGCAGGACGACCGAAGGCAACATAAGATGCTAGCAGGGTAGCTGAAGCAGAGAATTATCTACGACAGAACAAGAAAAATAAGAAGCGGTATGAAGCTATCATTCATAACCGCTGAGGAATCAGCCAGACAAGCCCAGTGCATTGACCCCGGTATGCCCCTTCACTACCATCCCATCACAGGGTCTGAGCACCAGTCGAGTATTTATCAATTACGGGGGTCTTAGCCTCTTTTACGGTATCAATTAACCATTGCGCTGGTTAGTTGCCGACATCTGCTCGAATAAGCGCTGACGCTACTGCGTACGGAGTACACTTGTCTATTTCCTCTTTTGGCACTGGATTCTACGGCCTCACATTTTACCATGTCCGGTAGGAGGAGCTTCATGAAACATTTTATTCAGAGATACCCAGACTCGTTCGAGTCACCGGCAGTATTTCCTCGTCCCTTCTGTCTATTACTGAGGCTGAACTGCCTTGCCAATCCGTCTTCGACTCTGTGTCCAGTTTCACCGCAGCCCCTCCAAATGCGACGGAACCTAAGCGTTCTCCAGGCCCTGGAGCGGAATTTCAGCCCAATTCGACTGACTGGGCCGTCAAACATGTTGGGCTTTGACGTGACGATGGATGACCTGAGTATTTCCGACGACTTCAACTCCTTGGCCTGTCACTGCGTATGGATACCATCATTACGGCATCCACCTCGTCGCTTTCCACCCCCAGACGCCACTCCATGAGGGTGTGTAGATCAACTGAGCCCCCCCCCCCCCCCCCCCAAATCTCAGCCGACCAAATTGCCGAAAAAAAAAAACACCCAACCAAGCCTAACACCTCGACCGACTATTAGCCAGAACCTCACCCGACCATATACATAGACCTCACCCGACCATTAATTATCATCAATATAAAATCGGTAGTAAACCGATTTACGTAATCGCATGCTATAGCAACTAAGTAGAATAGCCTATTTAAGCATTTAAATAAATATTAGCCCGTTATTATAGGTACCGTACTACTTTAATGGAGTTAAACGTGCGGTCTAAATAGACAAGCAGTTGCGCTCTGCGCTAAATGCATACGCAAGTCTCCGGGTATTTTAACGGGGAAGACGGACACACCCCACGATGAGTAACTCCATGACGCCCCTCGGCTGAGGTTGACGAGGCTGCGTGGCTGAGAGTTGCGAGCCTGAGAGTTCGTGTTTGAAGGCTACGTGCTTAAGGCCTGCGTGGAGGCATCGTAAGGTTGTAGGGCCGCTGGCACAAGAAGCTTCTTATTGGAGGCCATCGCGGGTCCATGATGGCGATGGCCTCGTGTGTTGAGATGTGAGGCTCGCGAGTCACGACTTTTGGGCAGCTTCCGCGACAAGCCACGGTTGCCGATCTGGCGTGGCGGCGTGGGCCGGGGCGCGGCCAAAATTTCTTTGCCGTATTAGCGAGTACTTCGTACGGAGTAACTAAAGATGACTCGGATGAGAAATGCTAATAATCGGGGCCAATTCGTGGCCAAAAAAATATTCTCCGATGCGTCTCCGCGATGTATGAGGCTGCCGAAAAAAACGCCTTACAGCACGAAGGCAGAGCTCAAAACTAAGTAAACCAGCTAAGCTTGCAGGGGGCCCCTGTCACCGTGCGTGTAATAAAATGTGGGTCATTTCCTCTATTTCCTCATTAAGTCAACTACCTATTCCGTCGCCTGAGCAGCTTGTGTGTGGAATCGAGGGTCGTTGGAAGAGGGTTGTGGAAGCGGCTCGTGTGTGCGTGTGTGTTATGATGTAGGAAGAAGGTTGCGATGCTGCTGTAGCGGCGGCGGCAGCGGCGGTCGAATTGGAAGCTTGTGGGGCCGGCCGGTCCGGCACGGCAGCTGCCTTAATTTGACTCCGTGTTTGCGTTGAATTTTAGATCCCCTTTGCGACCCCATTTGATAGAGACTTATACATTTTGCTAGTTGTAAAGATGGAGTTAGTTGAGGCCAGTGTGAATTTTCTAAAAAAAATCTACTCACGCACGGTGACAGGGGCCCTGCAAGCGTGGCTGGTTTACTTATTTTTGGGCCTGCCTTCGCGCTCAGACGCGTATTGAATGGTCCAATCAGCGCCAAGAACATTCGGCAAAATCAACAAGCCCCGATTGGCACTACGGAGTACTCATCCTCGATTCTTTGCAGTACTTGCTCGCGTTCCCGCTTGTTAAGCAAAGCTGAACATTTTGCGATGCAGAACACGGCAAGCGCCCGAGCAAGCAGGTTCCATCTTTTAGCAGAGGCATTAAGTCGCGGGACTATTATCCGCTCCCCGGCCGCTGGTCGAGAAATGAATCTCGCGCCGCCATTTGGTTGTATTTGTGCCGAGAGTTAGCCGTGACGTATTTCGTCTCGCCATTTGCTATGGCTGCCCTTTGTGGTATTTTGGTGTTGGTACCTCCAGAGAATCTTCCGTAAGAAGTTTGAGTCACCTAACGAGGCATCGTCAAGTTCATCCATAATGTATCGAAGGCGTCCTAGGCTCCGAAGATATCCAAGGCATCGCAGGCTCGCAGGCTCACAGGTAGGCAGGCATCGCCGCCGAAGATACCCGCTTTCAGCTTTGCTTCCGCCTATGACAGCAGTCTTTTGTGGCATCGGCTATTTTGCCTGATCCTGGCTCCTGAACACAGCGCGAACTTCCCTTGTCGCCTGGCCGCCGGCATATATTGCCCAAGCATCAGTGCTTCGTGAACCCGCTGCGTCGAGACACTTCATCTCTGTCCATCGCCACCACCCGCCATGGCGGTCCAGATCCTCTCCGACCTGCACCTGGAAGCGCCCAAGGCCTACGACGTCTTTGAAATCGTCCCGAAAGCGCCGTATCTGGCCCTCCTTGGCGACATCGGCAACATCGCGGCTCACAAGGACGACTGCCTGGCATTTCTGCGCAAACAGCTCGGCCGGTTCCGCGCCGTGCTCTTCGTTCCCGGGAACCACGAGGCGTACCACTCTAGCTGGCCTGAGGCCCTGCATGTCCTCCACGAATTCCGGCAGCATGTCCGTATGGATGCTTCGCTGGGCGAGTTTGTCCTGCTAGACCGCGGGGTCTATCGGCTGCCGGGGACCAATGTCGCCATCCTGGGCTGCAGCCTCTTCTCCTTGGTCCCCGCGGAGAGTCACATGGCTGTGAGTCTCGGCCTCAACGACTTCTTCCAGACGACCGAGTGGGACGTCGACGCGCACAACGCCGCGCACAGGCGGGACGTGGCCTGGCTCAACGAGCAGGTCGCACGCCTCGAGCACGCCGACGATACCAAAATCATCATCTTTACGCACTGGAGCCCATCGCGGGATGCTCGCGCGGCCGAGCCACGGCACGCGGGCAGTCCAATCACGAGCGCTTTCTCAACCGACTTGTCTGGCGAGGCGTGCTTCAACAGCGACAGGGTCAAGATCTGGGCGTTTGGGCACACGCACTACAACTGTGACTTTTCGGTTGACCGGGGCGCGGGCGCTGGGCCGTTGCGACTGCTTGCGAACCAGAGGGGGTATTACTTTGCCCAGGCAGAGGGTTACGACGGCGAGAAGACAGTTGAGGTCTGAGTCACGGGCAAGCGAAGGGGGCACTACGTCGTAATTACAAGGTGGGTGCTTCTGGTGACAACGGGGAAAGGTAGACGTAACGCAAAAACAAAGGCCTTTTGCCAATGCCGTTGTCACTTGCGGCCAGTCATGTGGAAGCAGCACTTCCATCATCAATAATAACGCCAAAACAAGGCGCCCCATGTATTCTTCTGCAGCCCTGTGTAGTCCGTCAGTAGAAATCGTCATCCAAGTCCCTATCCGGCACCCCGAGAGCCCCCATCAGCGCCTTTGTCCATTGACGAAGTGGCTTATTCATCACCCTCAGCTCTCTGTAAAACGAATCGAGAGGCTCCGGGAGCAGGCTCGCATCTAAAAAGCCGTCGTCGTCGACGTACTCCTCCATGTACACAATCATGGCCATTCCAAAGGACCCTACGCGCTTCCCGACATCGCGCGCATATAGACGCATGAAGGCCTCGAGCAAGATGTGGGACCTGGGAGCGATGACGGGATCCTGGGCAGACATGAAGACGCCGCCGCCACGACCGGGCCGCCAGGGTGGGAAAACAGTCTGGTCGGAGGCAAGAGCAAAGTGCGAGGGGAGGCTGAGCTTTGTCGGGTGCAAGAGAGAGTGGTCGATCGGCGGTAGGAACCAGAGCGTCTCAGACTGTGGATAGATGCCCACTCCGACCTCGGTGGCCTTGATGTGCATGTGAAATGCCGGCGCCGGCGTTCGTCTCCGCTCAGGACTCTTGGGGCATGCGTCGCCGTCCGGACAGCAAATGAGGTTCGGCAGCTGACTGAGGGCCTTGTTGGCAAGTCGCAAACAATCGTCCGGAACCACGTAGTCAATCGACTGTATGAAAAGTACGGTTAGTGCGGCGTAGTTTGTTGTACAGGGTGGGACATGCGCACGCTGAGGATTGATGGGACACCGTGGAGGTTGAGAAGAATGTGGCCCCAGACGACACAGGGGATCTGCGCTGCGTTGAGGGCGCGCGCAATGGATGCCACGACCAGTTCTGAATGGGCTGACATGTTTTGGCCTTTGGAAAAGGGAGGAAAGGACAGAGACTCGGGTCCTCGAGGGGACGGGAGCATGAAGGAAAAAGAAAGGTTAGAGGACCCTGGATGGCGGGGGGTTGAGCGCAGGCGCCAAAGTTCTCCTATTCTTAGCCTCGAGTCCTCCGTCGCCTTGTACTTGGTACGCGCCACCACCTGAAACTGCACTCCACCTGAAGCCGAAGCGCGCGGCTCGCCGTGCAACAGCCACCCGTACAGCCAGCCATCGTCTGCAGCCCAAGATGCCGGCCGCGTCCAGCTTCACGTTATTCGGCGCCCTGCCGCCGGATGCGCCTCCAAGTCCGGGAACAAGCCCTCTCTGTGCCCGGCGCGTCGCGACTTGGCCTACCATGGCCCGGCGCCGCAGAGACACTGGAATGGTCATATGCCAAGCCTGTGAATGGCATCTGTTGGGCCGATCCGGATGTCTCGGGGAGCGCGACCATAGTCTTGGACAGCCTTAACGCAGATGACGTGTCAACATCCAACTCGCCAGATGCTTGCCGGCGTTTAGCGACAGCGTGCCCCGGTCTTCGCACCGTCGTTATTGAACTGTGACGAAAACGCTGCGACCAACAAGCCCCATGGTCAACCGCTCAGCCCAAAGACGGCCGCATACTATGCAGCCCTCATGGACTCCGCGGGGCCCTGATTTCACATACTCGTACGAGAAGTTGGCTGTTCCCTACTTCCGCGACCTTCTATTGGAGTACTTCGGCGATTCGCCGCCCAGGCTACATATCCTGGCCCCAGACTTGGCACCCGCCCATTGGTTGCCTGATCGATGCGTCTCGCATTTCACCGAGATGCTCAATGACGGTGATATCCATTGGATGTGGCATCCGTCCGTAGCCACTCCCAATAGCCTTGGTCACAAGGATGGCACAGTTTCAGTTCACTCTGGCAATCCAGGTATATATACTGGTGTGCATCAAAGCTGGCCCAGACAACAGCAACGACTTCCGAGCCCTCATCCTCTCGTCAACACACTTATTGTATTTGTCTTGTTTTCAAAATGTCTAGCACCAGCGCTTCTCGCCTTGAACTCCAAGCAGCTGCCGCAGAAGTTATCAGCATTCTCAAAGGCATCAGGGAGTACTCTGAAGCCAGAATCGCAGTTATTGGCGGACTTGCCCTCTGGACACATATGCCCGAAGGTCGAACTACCGAGGTACGCATTCAGCTCTTATTCTGTCACTGGCCGTCCGGCAAACTCACACGTCTCTCAGGATGTCGACTTCATCATCAACGTCGATAGTGCGCCAGACGGCGTGAAGCGGAAGCTGCTGGCTCTTCCCCAGTCTCCTTTCGTCCAGCGTGCCCAGTTCTTCTTCTACAGGAGCTCCGGCGGATCCCACATTCCAATCGACATCACCCCGGAGATGCAGGTCGGTAGAGCCCTGTTAGAACTGCTTCAGCGAAGAAGAAGAACAACAACAACAACAAAATGCTTGCAGGCTGACGCTATCTATCTGTTTCTTAGTCCCCGTACATGCCCGCCGCCGCGACTAAGCTGAAGGACATCCCGGCAGGTTCCGTCCCGTACATCTCGCCAACCGACCTCATCGTCTTCAAAATCTACTCCTGCGGGCTGCGGGCGCAACTGTCCAAGAGCCAAAAAGACGCCCTGGACGCTGAGGTTCTCTTGGAGGAGGCAGCAAGACATTCGCCGCTCAGCCTGACAACTGCCCAGCGAGACCTCGTCGCACCCTACATCGAAGACGTGATCAAATTTAGCAACAGATCGAAGGAGTGGTGGAGGCGGCAACTTGGGATACCCGATAGCCCTTAACTGCGAGGGCTCGGCATCTGTTGTCCGACCGGTTTTAAGGAAAGCTTTCAGCTTCGCGATGTGGAGGATTATGGCAAGTGGCCGAGCAAGCAACTTCTAGTTTTACTTTACATGAATCGCGTCATTGGTCATTGGCTGTATTCAGGCCGATTGTCGACCGTGACGATAAGATGTGCAAGCAACGCAGGCATCGCAGGGCATCGTGAAGCATTCACTTTTAGCTTTGCTTGCGCCTATGCCAAGGGCCTACGTCGACATCAGGTATTTTTGGGGGTAAGCTGCCATTGCAAAGCTTGTAACTGTGACCATGTCTTTCATAGAAGCATTGCATTTTGTTCATTATTTGGCTAGTCGCCATGCTTCACCTCCCGTGAGGCCGACAGCCCAATGGCTCTTCATTCGCTTCTAGTCCGTCTCTTTTCTCCATGCATCAGTTCTTTGCACATTAATATCGCACAGAACATCCCAACCCCTCTATATACATCCATTCACATAAGTGGGTTTCACAGCCTGTCTATCCAAAAGTCAATTCATCACTCTGCCTCGTCGCGCTCCCCCTCGAGGAAGATCTCATGTCCAGTCCCCTCATGCATGCCCATGGCCGTAGCACACGCAAACCCCGACAGGACGGCCACTCCCCACCACCCCCAGGCGACCATGCCAATGTCGAGCCCGTAGCCGTACCACCAACCCCCCACGGCGGGCCCGACGGTGCGGAAGCCCGCCGACACGCTCTGCCCCAGGCCGTGGACGGTGCCCAGAACGCTCGGGTGCGGGCTGCAATTGTTGAGCAGGATGATGCTCGCGGGCAGAGTGAACGTCCGCGCCGTGACGTGCAGCAGGAGGACGAGCAGGATGCCAATCCAGATGAAGCCTCCCGCCGCGGGCTCGGGCGGCGCCGTCGACGACGGCAGGATGGACAGATACGGGGCGACAAAGTAGGCGACGGGAAACAGAAGGAGAAAGTAGCGCAAGGATCGGATGGTCCCGAGCCGTGCTTGGATCGGGGGGTAGAGAGTCGCCTGGAGCAGCACGCCCAAGATGCCGAGAAACGAGGTGGCAAAGCCGACTGTCGGCGCCGGCATCCCGAGACCGCCCGTAAAGAGCAGCGGGAGGTTGCGTCGCTGACGGCTGGCTCCCGGTTTAAGGTATCGAGGGGTCGAGAGGAACAGGGACCAAATGTTGGTAAAGGCGCCGAGGTGGAAGTCGTAAAAGGCGCCGGTGAGAAGGGTGAATAATACGTTGCGTGTCCAAACGCGGTGGAAGGGCAGCCGACGTGTCGTGGAGGCTGGTTTGGCAGATACCGCTACCTTTTCTTGGAAGCTTTCCATGGGGACGTCTTGCTCCCAGGAAGAAATGTGGGCGTGTCCATCGCGGTGTTTGCTTTTGCTGTTGCGGAAGACGGCTTGCTTGATGTGGTTGCCGAGATGCAGGCCATAGTCAAACTTGCCCCGTCTCTCCTTGGACGTCTGTTTCGGGTGAGCGGTGCCTCGTTGTACGGGACCCGGGGGACACGATTTGCTCACCTCTTCCAGGAAGAGAAAGACAATGGCGGTAACAATGGTCAGAAAGACGCAGTTGATGAGACTGGGCAGGGCGTAGGGGTAGTCGTAAATCCACTGAAAGCCAAAGATGGCCTTGTCCCCAAACAGACCCGGCAGTGTCTTGACAGGGTCTGCCAGGACGCCGCCCATCACCGTTGACGAGTCAGCACATGGAGGGCTCGTGGGGAGACAGTTCAGGGGCGAGTACCTGGGCCGAGGACACCGGCGACGTTGAAGCTCATGGGAAGTATCAAGAATGCTCGGGACTGATACTTTCTCTCTACTGTAATCTCGGCAACCATTGTGCGGCTGAGCCTCACGGTCAGCCACCGGTTCCAACTCGTATGCCGAGACCGGTGGCTTACATGATGCCCACGGTCCCGTTGACGGCCCCCGCAAAGGCGCGCCAGAAGGCGGCCCAGAGAAAGGTTGTGGCGAAGCCGTAGCCCAGGCACGACACGGCGGTGCCGCCAAGGCCGACGACGAGCACCCACTTGCGGCCGCACCAGCGCGCGTCGGCGGCCTTGCCCCAGAGGATGGCGGTGACGACCTGCGCGGCCGTGAAGCAGCCCTGCAGCAGGCCGGCCTGCTGGGAGACGCGGGCGTCCGAGGCCGCGCTGTCGAAGTCCCGGAGCTGGTAGAAGACATAGGCCTGCAGCGAGGCGACGTGCAGGAAGTCGACGAGGCGGGCGAGGAAGAGGATGGCGAGCTGGTGCTTGCGGGGGAGCGACGACCAGGTCACGAGGCCGCCGCTGGCTTTTTCCCTGGCGACGGGGGCGCGCGGGGCCTGCGACTCGGCGTCGTGGTGTGCCGTCTGGATGTCGGCAGAGGCGTTCGTGGCCACGGCGATGGGAGGCTCGCGAGACGTCCAGGGGCTGCGGCTGCTCAGCGTGCCACGCCGCGGCCTGCGCGCCTCCGAGGGCGCCGAGAAGCCGTTGCCAAAAGATCTGCTGTGCGCGTGCGATGGCACCTCCATCTCCAGAGACGACAGGGGCGAGGACACGATGGATGAAGCAGTCGCAGGACGATGCGGTGGCTGGCGTGGGGGAAGCCTGGAAGACACGAAAGACAAGGCACGGCAGGTACGCCAAGAATCCCAGACCTTGCTACTCCTCCCCTGCTGCCATCATGGACTCATGTTGCACTCACAATAGGCTTGACGCTTCACCCGGCCTCCATTGTCTCTCCCTCCACAGCCACGCCTGACGACGACTTCTTTTTACCCGGCCAGCGGTTCCGCACGTGAACTCGCATGCGCTGACGAGTAGGCCTGCTTGGGAAACATTTCGCCGCCTCCGCCTCTTCCTCGCCCGTGACCGAACCTCCTGCGTCAGGACACGAACTCTCGGCCCTCGGCAAAGCCACCGGCCCATCTGAGACTGCCTCGTCCAGGAGATCGATATCGCGACGGGCGACCTCGTTTCGAGTGACGCGCCAGCGAGAACCTCAACGTCTCGGACACGCACCGGGACATCGGCGGCGCTGCATTCGACTTGTTCGTCGCAGACTATCATTATCTCGGGCTCATCATGCATTTACACCGGGCTTCTCTGAGGGGCTTTGCGGTGGCGACAGCGACAGACCTTGCTCTATCACAAAATCCACGATGAAGTAGACCATGTCGTTGCATAAGTGGAGTATTATCCCTTGGACCTAAATCCAGTCGAGTGACCAAAATTGGCGGCCAGAAAAGGAGCTGCCTCTCCGGAGCGAGTTTCCAAGGGCGGTAGTGAAAGCGTCCGTACAGCCTCAGATACGTGCTCTAGTGTAGGCAAAACGATCAGCCAAGCTCAAGATATAAACCACGCTGGCTGGGGGTGTGCCGTGGTCGATGAGCGCCAGGGCGACGAGAGACTCAAGGATATTAGTCGATAGTCGTGCTGTTTTTTGTCAATGCATTCTTGTGAGATGGAAGTGGGATTGCTCTACCTGTCGTGTTCGGTGTTCCACCGCGCCGTGCGATGATGCCGCTCACGACTCCAAGAACTGGCAGCTTCGAACCGGCTCGGCAGGAAGACAATCAATCTTGATCTCGCCAATTTCGGCTTCGTTCAAGCACCGCCACTGTTGCGTACGATGTTCGTTGATCGACAACATCCCACAAGCCACCATATCCGCACAACACCCTCTGCCTTGTCTGACCCATCTTCAGCTGCTCATGCAAAGCACCGCATCGCCATCCGTGGATGGAAGAGAAATCCGCTGCCGCTTCTTGGCCTCTCTACTCTTCTTTTTCTTCCTCCATCGTGCTCAAAAGTCAAAAGCCATTCGCCCCCCTTTCGTACGCTCTCCGACTAAGGGAAAGGCCCCTCGAGTGTGCTTTCCCGTTGATGCCCCCGTTCTTTTCGCCGACATCTCCAGATTTTCTGTCCGTCGACTGATGCGATACCAGCGTCCTTGCTATGCCCCTGAGGCTCCAAGTCACTGCCGTCCGCCACAACACCAACATGGCCTTCTCGTCCGCGTACAGGCCCCGGCCCTTCACCGACGTCTTCACCCACGACACGGACATCAACCGCCGAACATGTAGCCGCAAGGTGCCCATGAAGGTGCTCATCCTGGGCCTCGGCCGCACCGGCACAGCCTGTTTGTGCCTCGCCGTCCCCAGACATGTCGTACTCCTCGCTGACCCCCCAGCCATGCGTGCCGCCATGAAGCAGCTCGGCTACGTCGACACGTACCACATGATGAGCTGCTCCATCGAGAACCCCCCCGACGCCCTCATGTGGATGGACGCCCTGTGCGCCAAGTACGACGGCCAGCGCCCCAAGTTCACCCGCGACGACTGGGACCAGCTGCTCGGCCACGCGCAGGCCGTCTGCGACTGGCCCAGCATCGCCTTTGCGCGGGAGCTCATCGAGGCCTACCCGGAGGCCAAGGTCGTCCTCACCAACCGCGACGTCGACTCGTGGCACGCCTCGACGACGAAGACGGTCTACTGGCGCGTCACCGACCCGCAGCTGCGCTGGCTGTCGCGCGTCGACTGGGCCGCCGGCATGTACTACCCCATGCTCAAGAAGTTCTTCGACTGCTTCTTCGAGGGCGACTTCCCCGGCCGCGGCAAGGACGTCTTCCTGCGACACTACGCCGAAGTACGCGGTCTCGTGCCCAAGGAGCGGCTGCTTGAGTACCGCGTTACCGACGGCTGGGCGCCGCTGTGCGCGTTCCTGGGCGAGCCGGTGCCCAAGGGCTGCACGTTCCCCAACGTCAACGACAACTCGGACTTTGTGGCGCGCTCGCGCCGTCGCAACCGCAACCAGATGTACAACGTCGCGCTCCGCTGGCTGCTGTGGCTGGTCGCGGCCGTGCTCACGGCGTGTGCCGTGCTGCGAATTTTGGCGACGTACTGCTTGATCTTTGCGGAACTCAAGGACACTCTTGTGGCAAAGATATGCTTCTTCTGTGTTTAGACAAGGGGATTGTTCAGAGGCATGTGCGGTCGTTGCCTCGCTTGCCCTCCTAGCACAGGTTCGTTGTTGGAGCAAAAATTAGACAGTGGAGAAATTGCGAGCTTAGATTTTCTTTCTCAATGGGTATCTTCCAAAGGTCAGGTTGCCGAGGAAGACACAGGACATGCAACATCTGGCATGCAAGCTGGGCATCCCGTGGGCAAAGTCGCACGCAGCTCTGGCGTTACGGTTGATTTCACAATGCAAATACTTGACATCAATGACTTGTCGTTGGCCTATTCCCCCACACTCATGGATGTCATGCCGCAGACGGCGCTGGGGCTGACGTGGTCCGTCATGCTCAGCACGTGGTCCATGGGGTGAACATGACGCGCTCCCAGTCGGGGTGAAGCCGAGCCCTGGTAGCGACGAACAGCGGGCCCGGTGTGTTCATTCGCCCTCAAGAAACCAACTTGGAGGACACGATATGCGAATACGCCCGCAAAAGCATGCGATCTCGTCCCGGCGAGCGAACATCCCGGCGATCTCGATTATTAAGGTAGACCTTCGTAGCTAAGGATGTTGTTCCCAGCTGAACGGTCTTCTCATATTGTGTAAAATACCCGATGCCAACAGAAGACTGCTGAAAGCGGATAGTCCCGCAACCTTATTGCCTCTGCTTAAAGAAGTAAAGCTGGAAGCTGCTTGCTGGGGCACTTGCCGTGTACCCTCCGCATCGCAACGCTTTCAGCTTTACTTAATTACGTTAGATGCGTCGCTATGATATTGATGCATGCCGTATATCTCGAGCGATTGCTTCCGAAGATCAAAGGTCGGGTAGCATCAAGCTCTAGGTATCCTTTCAGCCGATATAAGGACTCTCCGAAGCTGAGTTAAGACAGCAGGATGCATGTAACATAACGGAAGTCTTTCAGTGAACGCTTTCAGCCCATGCGGGACGGAATGAGACAAAGTACCAATACGTTGGACATGACATGTCAAAAGATCGGCGATACTTCGTACATGTTGCCGCTATATATGCAAGCGAATATGGCGAGATGCAGCGTTTGTGGCTTGCTGAGCACCGCAACACCGCGCAAGGAGCCAGATTCGGCATCCCTACCCTGCTTACCCCTCCTTCCCGCCCGTTCCTTCCATAAGCTGCCTGCTTCGCAAATAATTGATATATTATATTTTATTACTGGTCACAAAGTCCTTTAGGATGTACGCGGAGGAGCCATTCCTCAGCTCATGCTGACGGCCGCATGAGGATATACGAGGCTTCGATGATCCATGGTGCGGTACGCTTGCGTGTCTTTCGGCATATGCTGGGCGGAAGGAAATTGTGAGGCACGACTCTTTTAGACTCATCCGTAAGCCGCAGCAAGCCGGATATCAATTTGCACATTTGGGTTACAGCTCGATGCATGCCGGCCCTGTTAATTGTAGATCCGTAATTTGTCGACATCTTATCCCGTGGTGATGCTTCTATCTACAGATTAATGATAATTGGCTTTCGTAGTTATCAATCGCCGCTCATGCTGCGCCCTGGGGCAGCCCATGTCGTAAGGAGGCAGGATGCACCGTGGCAGTTTAAGTCGCAGATGTCCATGTTCCACGAATCGCGGCGTTTAGCTAGCCATGCATACTGCGCCATATGCAAGCCAGCCGCGCCACTCTACCACCCACCTGGCCGTTAAACAAACGTCTTGGGCCGGGTTCTTGTATCACGTACTTCGTAATATTGTCACATAATATGAGCTGCAGCAGTCTGGTGCGCGGCTGTCCACCTGCCCTTCGGCATTGCCAATCCTTGCCAGCTAGAGCAGATTCAGCCAGGTACTGAGGGAATGCCAAAGATGCCGGAGTGATTGGGGCATTTCTGAAGAGGACCGAGACAATAACTGCAGGACCAAACAGTTTACTGTAGAATGGCGACAAATCCAAGAACGGAACAGAGATATTATTTGATAAGACGTAATAATGCAAATGTGAGACACTCACACCCCCTCCTGAGTGAAACTGCAACACGGACAAACCATTTCTACACTTCGTATACCTCCACCTTTCCGCCGCCAGCGGCTGCGCCCTTGAATGGCCAAATTGCCATCACAGACCTGTCACACAAAATGCGTTGTAACGTAGTCTGTGCTGCACTGCAGGACCAACACGACCCTGTTTTCCGCCCAACCCGGCTGCTTTGAAATGGAACGCCAGTGTTCAACGGTAGTACAACTCACATGCAAATACAAAATTGCATTATCCGAGGAATCCTGGTATAGCCAGAAATGACGTAAAGAATTGGTTAAGTGGTGGCTCTAGTGTATATCGGAAAAGATATATAAAGTGGAATACTCTCCTTGGGCCTGCTTTGTTCCTCCCTCTCTAACATAGCCTCAGAGTTCTCCCTCTATCTCTGTAAGAAAGAGCAACCAACCCCCCCACAAAAATGCCTCAGCAGCAAACACCCTTCTACGGTAAAAACACTGGGCACCCCTTCTCTCTCTACCCGCTGAACTCTTCTTCTTCAACTGTGAAACTCCTGGAGGTATGGAGTGGCTGGGGCACTGGGGATGCCGACGGCTTTTGGGTTATCAAAGGGATCAAACTCACCTGGTTTGATGGGGAACAGCAACAAATCTACAAACATCCTCAAGATTCAGACCAATATTCACGTTACTCATTTGAAGTCAACGAGACTGCGGATTGGAGCATACGGGCGGGGTGGCGCATCGTCAGGTTCGAATTCAAGACAAGTACAGGAAACCGCTGGAACGCGGGAGGCGACACTGGTACTCTTTTTCAAAATGTGGGAAACGGCTCCCTGGTAGGGTTCGAGGGAAGTGCAGGCTGGGAAGTCGACTATCTCAGCATGAGATACAATGTTACAGATTGACAAGCCCACTACGGTAAGTGTCATGGCATGGAGACAGGCGATGCATCACTAATTGACAATTCCAGTTTGACGCACAGCATCGTACGTTCCTGAACGAAGCGAACTGTACATGGGATGGGCTTGGACGCGGTCATTCTATCTAAACACCCACGCCTTGGTATAGGGTTTTTCCCCCTTTCAATTAGCTTGGGGTTTTCCCTGTACCGTAATGCAAATGCAAGGCAATGCATTGGAGATGTACATTCCTAATAGTCGTTTTCATGTGAATATTGCCTCCAAATCGTCGGCGACTCCAGCCAGACGACGGCAACCCGAAAACTTGGTATATCCCTATAATCTCGGCATTAAGCCGAGCTCCGCAGAGTGCGTGCCGATAGCATCCGCGTTCTTAAAGTCGTACGGGTGCGCCCACTTGCCCAGCGCCGCGTCGAGCTGCTGTGTCTGGCCCTCGAAGCGCATGTCTCCTCGGCGTCGCCGATGAGCGTCGGCGTGCGGATTCGGTGCGCCACGTCCATCATGTTGGGCGTGTAGTTGGCCACGAGCGTCGCAAAAGCCATACGGAGAGCGCGTGTTGAAGGACCCTCGTACGTGAGGACGTTTCACCCACATCATCCACAGCCTGGCGAATATCGCGTCTGTCCTCGGACGTGAAGGCGAGCGTGCCAGTCAGGGCGACAAGGCGCGGACTGGTGGTAGCCATCTTGTCAGCCCCTGCGAGGCTGGCGCTGACTCTTCTCGGGGAGAAGGACGCGAGGAGACAAATCATCGGCGGCGGGAACCGTAAATTGCGTGGAAAGCTGGTGTCCGTCTGGCATCGTGGGTGCTGCGGGCGGGATGGCAGGCTGGGCCGAGGAGCTGCTGCTCGAAAACTGCGGCCGCGCTTCGTCCTCGTCTGCCGTTGTCTGCGTGCCCTGCATCTTTGCGTTTGCCGTCTGCTCGGAGCTCATGTTTGCCATTCTCTTTCCCGAAGTTACGTGCATAACTCGCGACGCGAAGTGAATGCGCGCCGTCAGGGCTGCAGTTGTCAATTGTGCTGCTTGGCGCTTGAGTTACGCCACAGTCCTCAGTCTCTGCTCTTCAAACAACACGATGGCAGCACTTCTACAACGAAACCTGAACAAGCCAATCCACAGGGCCCAACTCGATTTCGCTTGCCGAGTTTCGTCTGCGTCCCTAGAGTCACGATGCTGCCGTTTGCCGCACCCCGACTCCCCGCCACCTCCAGGCCTTCAGCCCTACAGGTGGACAGGGTTGCCCCAACGACTACCACAATATTAATCACATGCGCCCATGGACACCTCCAGCACAAAGAACCGGCATTTGCAGACGCCGTTATTTCGAATACCTCAACAAGGAATGCATGCCGTTGAATTTCAGTAACAGTGTAGAACAAGTTTCGTCTCGCAACATTTGATGCGAGTGTTGCTGGCTTCCACAGTGGGAGTTGCAGTCAGACAGAAACCCAACGACATTGATCAGACAGATGCACAATCAGACTCCTGAGATTGTACTCTCCATCCTCGATCCAGCGGCCCTCATGCCCCTCCAGTTGGTCCACAGCCGGTGCAGAACCCGCTCAGTGAATACACGACCCTCGCACTCGGCAAACCACACTCCCCCTACGTCACGACCCCGAGCAACCACCAGTCCTCCCGTCCGTACACTCTGCTGCCCACAGAACTGCCTCGCGAGGGGTTGTATTCAACAGCCATTGTTTGCACGCCGCGCCAGTTCCACGCCCTCCCAAGGGAACCCGCACGACGACCTGCCACGGCTACATCAGCCCACCGATCCTCGCGCACCCAGCCACTGTCATCCTGTTCACGGAACAATAGCTTTTCAATGCACTGAAGTCGTTTCCATCCATTCGAGCATGCATGACGCGATATTCACCGGTCCCTCGCCCAGGCTGAACCTCGCGTACTGCAACGGCGGCCACCCGCGTCCCGATTCACTTCGACTCCCGCCTAGCTATATATTCCGCCGCCCCATTTGGTCCAAACCGATGCCCTCTCCTGTCTTTCATCGTCTTCTTCAACCACATCGCCCGTTTCGTCTGCAGTTCTGTCCTCAGTTGCTCCATCTTTGCAATCAGACGCTCGACATCCAACGCCCTGCACCTTGAGCTCCGCTTGCACCATCGTAATGATGAGTTCCCCTGGCGACTCGCCAAACGCCAACGGCTCGACTGGCTCGAGCGGCAGTCGTCGTAACTCGCCCCCCAAGGGCCTCACCATTGACACCTCCAACATCCCGACTTCTCGGAGCCACAACCCCGTGGTTGCTTCGGCTCTCTCGTCGGCACGCCTGACTCCCAGCCCTCATCGTGCGCGCTTCTCGACCAACATGCCAGGCCGTGGATCCATGCACCCGCCTGGAGTCCCCTTCCGGCATGTCATCACCGAAATCAAGAACCCATTCAGCCAGCTTCGCCAGGACTGGACTCACCAGGCTGGCATGACCAACGACCGCGGCCTCGACAGCGGCGTCGGCCTCTGGCAGATGGAAGTGCAGTCCGCCTGGGACGCACCCGAGACGTATCAGGCCTTTGTCCAGGGTGCTCCTGGTCATCAGCAGCCCGATGGCTTCATCAACCACTCATCCGAGGACGGCAGCTCTAGCCTTGCCTCGTCGAGCCTCTTCGACCCGGCTCTCGCGGCTTCGACCAACGACTTCGACTACGCGTACCAGCGCAACGTCCCTCAGACCCAGCCCCTTGTGGGCAATTCGTTTGCACCCGCGGGGCCTCAGGCCATCGACGTCAACAATGCGAGTGTCTCGCCCTACTGGTTTGCCAGGCCGTCTCTCGCCCCTGATGGCCATCAACGCAATGTTCCCCAGCTCCTCGCCCCTGACGGCCATCAACGCAATGCTCCCCAGCTCCTCGGCCCCGAGCAAGCCCGTCGCGCCTCCAACGCCCAGGCCCAGCTCGAGGCCTCCTTTGACACTCGCCAGCTCCGCGAGGCCCTGCCTCCCGCGAACAACCCCCGTTCCGCCGTCAAGAACGCGCGTGCGGGCCAGACGCAGTCCTCTGGCTTCCTCCCCATGCTGGCCGTCGCCCAGCCCGAGAAGCGGCGCGACAGCCTCGCGGCGATGCAGCTGCGCGCCACCGACTCGAGCAAGTTCTCGGCGCGCTACCACGGCATGCACACCGAGAGCAACGCCAGCATCGACCATCTCCCCAACGAGCTCAACTGCGCGCTCTGGCTCACCAACCTGCCCGCCGACATCGACTACCCCGAGCTCCTCGGCTCCATCCGCTTCATCGGCCGCGTGTACTGCACCTTCATCAACTACCCGGACAACATCCGCCACCACACGGCCGCGGCCAAGGTCGTCTTCTTCACGCCGGCCGCCGCGCAGAAGCTCCTCGCCGAGACGTGGACCAAGACGCTGGTCATCCGCGAGCACCGCGTGCGGGCTTCGCACAATCGCATCCGCACCAAGGAGGTCTGCACCTCGGGCAACAAGTCGCGCGTGCTCATCATCACCGGCAGCGCCGACTTTGTCAACCCCGTCAACCTGCGCGCCTGGTTCGGGAAGCGCTTCCAGTTCCACGAGGACCGGTTCTTCGAGCTCATCAAGGCGGGCGGCCGCGTCGTGTGGGAGTTCCGCTTCGGTAGCTACCGCTGCCAGGCGCAAATGGGCAAGATGTCGCTGGAGAAGGACCGCCCTGTTGGCTTTGAAAAGGTCGAGTTTGGCGACGACCCGTGTGAGCTTGGCGAGACCATGGCTTCGTACGGCATCGCCGCGGAGCGCATCCAGGGAAAGGGCCTGTACTAGGGGGGGGTGTTTGCAATACGCATGGCGTCGGTGTTTCGTGTACGACATGGCGAGTCCAATGGGTCCTCTATGCTTTTCTTTCTGAAGACTCCGAGATGCTGGATCTTGGATGAGGTGTTTGACATATTGGAATCAAAGGTTGACTCGATGTGGCCACCGGTTGGCCCAATGGCGATGGCAGGCGAGCCTCGTGACGGTTGATAGCATTGCAATCCATAGAACTGCACTCGTGGCATCCAATCAATGTTACATGACTGATCATCATCTGCGGGCCGAGCCGTGTTGTGTTGGTGGCATGTCGGCCGAGGCAGTCAACCACGGCATCACGCCCAGATGGCCCCAGAACGCTTCGAGGTCCTCGGCTTGCCATCGCGTTCCCCAACCCGACTCCGTCTCAATCCTTTCAAGCAGCTCGAGGATGGCCCTGTGCTCCGCTGGATGGCTCATGCACCGACCAGCAATCCACAGGGGCTGAACGCCGCTGATCCATGCGCCGTGGTGGTCGCTCGAGATGCTGATTGCACACACCCGCCGCGCGTGCCAGAGAATGCTCCGCGGCTTGGGCGACAGTCGAACGCCGTGCGGCTGGTTCTGCAGCATGAGCAGCGCGGCCGTGTGGTAGAGCTGATTCCCCCAGGCGGCCGCTGGGCTGGAGAAGATGATTGTCGGGAACGGCGAAGAGCCTGACGAGGGAATGGTCATGATGGGGCACACCGGCGCCGGCCGACTCTCCGGCCAGTCCGAGATGTGCTTCCACAGCCGGAGCCAGCGGGTGCGGAACCCGGGGTCTGCGCGATGGGAGACGTCGAGAGAGGCGTCTGGCAGGGGCGCGACGAGGCCGAGGACCTGCGCCGTCAGGTAGACGGCGTAGTTGGCCCAGCTCGTCAAGTTCTTGTTGGATCGAAACACCCGCACAGCGTCGTCGAGGCCCATCCCGGATGCCGATGCCCAGCGAGACACGGGAATGAGCGTCGCGGCAGAAGAAACCAGGCCGCCGCAGACGTCCATCCGGGCAAAGCACCAGAAGAGAGCCTGCTCCAAGCCGCCAACAAAGCCGGTGGACCCAGCAGCCTCCACCAGGCGGGCGCAGCCCTCCAGATGCCGTTTCCATGCCTTGGGCGAGCAGCTAAGCACCTCCAAGACACAGAGGATGGCGCAGGATGCGATGACGGCTGTGCTGCGCGAGGGGAGGCGTGGCAGGAGACGACGGACCGCCTCTTGGTACAGCGGCAGGCTGTGATGCGCCGCAAGAGCACCAGCCTGTTTCAGCTCCATCTGCCGTGCGGAGAGCGCCAGCATCGAGCATCGGAGATGGTCGTGGTCGTGAGCCATGGCGGGGAGCATGTGCTGGAAATGGCGCTCGGGGTCGAGCATGTCCAGCCAGGGAGCGACCTGGTCGAGCCAATTACGCCAGAGCACGCACTCGTCTTCTCTGGAGAGCAGTGCCGATGTCAGGCCGCCGGGCGCACTTGGCTGGACGTGGTGGAGGAGGCGATTTCGCAGCATCGAATGGAGCTCGTGATATGCCGAGCCGGGCGCGAAGACGCCGTCCCCGGTGCCCTGAAGCCGGTCCCCGTGCTCGACGGACACGGTCCCCGAGAAGGCTCGCAATGCTGGGCGGCCGCCTTGGCTGAGATATGGGCGGTCCGCAGGCGCCGCGTCGGCTGTGGTCATCAACGGGGAGTCGACGCCGTCGAACGGCAGTCCCGAGGACCGAGAGGCGGAACCAGGGCTTGCAGCCGGAAGACCATGGTCGCGGAGGACTGACCCGGCCGTCGAGGTCGGTCTTCCCAGGTCCATCTGTCTGCCTCCTCCCGGCCCATCCTGCAAGTCGAGGCCTCGCGGCGACGAGACGTTGCAGTCGCGGACAACCTCGGCCGTGACGTCCACAATCTCATGCTCCCGGGGCTGCCGCCTCGCCGCCGCCCGCATCGACGGGTGGCCTCGGCCGAGGTGATGCGCATTCTCGGCGCGGAAGCTCAGCTTCAGGCCCCAGTCGCATGGCTGGCTCCCCTTGCAGCACGCGCCGCACGACGGGCGCCGCTCGTCGCATTTCCGCTTCTTGCGCCGGCAGTTGAGACAGCCCGTGCGTCTTCTGCTCGGCTTCTTGAGCGCAGCATCGTGGCCGTCCATGCTTGTTGGGTGCGCCCGCAGGAGCCGACTCCAGGAGAGCATGTATGTGTGAGCAACGGCAGCGCACAAACGAAAGGCCACCCTTTGATCGTCGAGCAGTCCTTTGGGGTTGCCAGTTTTTGGGCATTTGATGTCTGACAGTCCGGACGTTCAATGTTGTGGGACAGAGGCAATTAATAGCCCAGTTTTACCAATAGTATTCCACTTTTTTAGAGTTTCACTATTTGCACACTCGCATATCTCTATCTGTGTCAGAACATAGCGTCCTCTGTCGCCGGCGAACGGTCCACGGGAACAAGATGACGATGGTGGTGATGCACGACTCAATTTGTTCGTGAGGTTGATGGATGATTGACCCCTTTTCCTCAAAGTCACGTGCCGGGTCTGTGCTGTGCCCTAATAATTGACGCGTTGGAAAAATCTTCCACGGAGATTCGCACAAGTCCATCCATCCATTATCTGACCTTGCGTTCCTCGCACACCGTCGATCACGCCGCCATCCACAGCTCGCCCGCTTCAATGGTGGAATATCCAGAGTATTCTATGGAGGCTGAAATCTCCAATTTCTTTACCAAGACGTCCGCCACTCGTCCAGATTGCGATGCACGCGCAGAGGAGCTCGTTGGTGGCAAGGCCACTCCTATCTTCATCCAAGGCAACTGCAGCTACTCCGTTTATGCCGGGCCATGTCTTGAGTACGTTGTTCAGTTCCGACTGAAGTCCTTGCGGCTCGACATGGAGACCGCTTCTCTAGCGCGCCAGGTGTACGGATCTTTTGCTCCAACCGTTTCGTTCGAGGGCCAAGTCGGGGACCAATCGAAAGACAAGGAGCCTCTTCACGTATATGTCCTCAACCGAATGAAGGGCGTAACCAATATAGACTTCATTCTGGCCAACAATGATCCCGAAAATTCTCCAGAGAACTTCGCGCGACGCCAAAGACTAATGGCGGATGTGGCGCGGTAAGAGAGATGACCAACCATCTTCACGTCTCTAATACTAACGGCCATAGATTCTTTGCTCTTGCGTGGAAAGCGCCCCAGCCAGTTGATCAAGTCTATCGTGCAAAGGTCAGAGAGACATTCGAAAGAGAACTGCTGATGTTACTTGAAGCACTCCCGGACCGACTACACCCCATTATCCAGAAGTGCATTGACTCGATGGACGCTATATTCTCGCTTCCTATGGTCCTTATTCATAAGGATTTCAACGACTGCAATATCATTGTCGATGAGGCAACTCGTCACCTGGTTGGGGTCATTGACTGGGCTGAGGCGGAGATTCATCCCTTCGGGGTGAACCTCGCCTCCCTAGAGGGCCTGACCGGGAAGCTACACCTTCGGAACGGCTGGACACGGTATGGCGACTATGGCAACTTGCACAATGTCTTTTGGACCACCTTCAAAACCGAAGTAGGCGGCCTGGGGGATGATTGCATCGAAGCCATTCGACTGGCTAGGATTACGGGCTTGTTGCTATCAAGAGGCTTTACCCGCCGCCTTGCAAATGAACCAGAGCCCGTTCCTATTGGAGATGACGAACAAGGACGTTATAACATGTTGTCACTGGATGGGTTCCTGGTCAATCCCGCAACAAGGTTCGAAGACATCGATTGAAGATACGACAGGCGCGATGAGCTTGATCTAAAGAGTGGCGGGTATGTATGAACCCCAACAATAGCAACAGTCCAACATGAAGTAGCTGAAACGAATGAAACAGGTGTGAGAAGGTTTGAGGGAATGTTAGAGTACACCGGCCTCAGTAAGAGCAGACTTGAGGTCATCGACGTTGTCCAGCTTAGGAAGCGGCTTACCAGCATTGTAGACCTTGTGATTGCCCGATATCAACTCTGCATGCGATTCGTTGGATTGACAAACGCGCGGTTGTCCATATGCCTTTTCGAACTTCCACCCAGTGATTATAGTGGGAACACAGCCTTTCACGACCGACGAGTCCAACATAACTGTCCCCTGGTCCAGAATGAGCTCTGACATGGAGTGGCCATGGAACTCGCCGAGAACCTGAAGGCCAATGAGATCGCTGATGCCATGCTTTGTAAGGTAATCGATGAAGTCGTCCAAAAAGCCCTTGCCAACACTCGACAGGTCAGGCATTGCGGCCTCCTGGTATTCGTATGCACACAAACCATCTTTGCCGTAGGCAAAGATATGGCCGTGGACCTTCGAGTGGTCGATCTCCTCAATCGGAGTCACTTTGGCCCAACGGCCCCTCGGCTCCTCAAAATTGGAACCGAGCAAGACTGTGCCGTCGGGGATTTTGAAGTGACCGTGGATGAGATGAATACCGAGAAGGTCGTGGGCATTGTGTCGGACGAAGAGGTCCGCGAGGTTTTGGATGTGCATCTCCTCAACAATCGGCTGTTGAGCGTCATCGCATAGAGTGTTGTACCTACTTGAGATGTTAGAGTTGACTAGTTGACTGACCAGACAATACGGTTACTTGCAGTCTCTGGCTCCTTTCAAAGCTTTGGATCTCCAAAGCCTTGTCCAGTGGTGGAAGGACGGCTGGTGTAGCAACAAGTGTCGCCATGATGCAATGGGTTGGAGGTTGGAGGCTGGTTGGAGGTTGGAGGCTGGTTGTAGTCTTAAAGATTGCGGAATGTCTTGCTTTCTTCTCTTGTCTGGTTGACAGACATGGAACGGGAAGCGGGCGTATGCCTCCTTTTTATCCCCAACTCTGATCAAGTCCGCCCACAGAGATGCCTCAAATTCCTGGCAACCACTTTCCCCGCATTGCCACGCTCCTCGGTCTATGAGTCACAAGACGGTGCGAAGCAACCACTTCAGCAATAAACATGTTGGTTGGAGGGTTGGCCGGCGTTCTGGAGGCCGCCAGGTGCAGACCAACGACGTTCACACCCCCACGTTCATGCACCGGGACCCAATCAAAGGGAAACACATCCGCCCTGTTGGAAGGCTCGCTCAGAGAAAAATGACCAGTTGACTCCCAGTCAGGTGCGTCAGTTTCCTGATGAATGACTTCCATTCAGTTTGTAGTCGAGGTTGAACCGGCCAAGGTCCTCAAAGCGAACGTTCACACGTTTCGAGCTCGACCGTTCAGCTGCCCCATGTCACCATTAAATTAGCACGGTTAGAGTTACTGGTAATAGTATGAAGTGGTTGTCGTTACGGAGGTTGGGGCCAAAAGAAAATGCAGTTGGGCGGTACTGACACTGGCTCCCAACCGGCTATTACCGGGCTAGGAAGCTACCGCACATGCTCGTAATGCCTCATTCGTACTTCTACTTCCGCAATAGGCCAATGAGATCAGGCATTGGCTAATCGTGTCTCGCTCGTCGTCGTCGCCTTCCAATGCCTGCCTTCTTACTCCGCATTAGGGGGGGATACAATTCGGGCCTATTCTCGTGACTGATTCTCTCCGTGACAAATTCTCAGTCAAAAGGGGGGTGGTCCGTGATCAGCCGGGCCTGGCTGCAACGTCCTATACGGGCAAGTCGATGTCTGGTGGCAGACGGTGGCACCTGCGTGTCCGCAAAATGGTCTCCTCGTACCCGTGAAGCAGCCAGACGACGGAGCGGCCCGAAGGAGTCTTCCGGGCGGCCGAAGAGGGGCTCTCGTACACGATGAGTATGCTTCGTCAAGTGCGTCCAATTTCGTGCACAAAAACATAGCAGAGTCAAGCCAGATGCAAGGCTAGTTGGGCTGGGGCCGCGATCGTGGTGTTTGTGGAGATTTCCAGCAATCAAGCTTCCGGGGATTCCGAATTATAAGCCACATGAACAAAGATACAAGGGGATAGCAGCGGGCTTGTGTGCTGAATTCTTTAAGGCCGAGCCAACAAGGCCTCTGCGCACCCCGTAGCCATGGCTCAACGCGGCAGCGTTGGGACCAAGCCACTCCGCAGGTAACATGCGGTCGCGAGTGACGTACTGGTCCCTCTAGTCCGCAGTCTCGTTAGCATGCGTTGCCGAAGCAACAGGATGTAGAAACCCTCGGTCAACAAACCGGCATGTCCGAAACTCTATTCGAAATAGGCAACAAACACGGTGCAGAAAATCAAGCCGAGTCCAAGACTGGGATCGATTTTCAAACCATATCAGCACCGCCTCACATGCCCCCATAATGAAACCCCGACCAAGATTACCTAACCCGCTGCCCGCATCTCGAGTGCAGCAAAGCATCTTCATCGTTTCCTGCACCTGACCACAGCATTCGACTGCTCCATCGGCGGCTCGGATGAAGCCTCCTCTTGTACCAGGGCCGCAACCCTCCCCAGCCACCCATCGCCCATGGCGCGGACGACACCGGGCCAGCGCTCTTGGACTGTGTTGTAGATATCTTCCCCCCTGCGTCGAGCCTCCTCGGTGACCGCCGCTCCAGTCCTTCCGACCTCGTTGATGATGTATCGAGCTGCCTGTGCGGCCTGCTCTGCTCCGCTGGTCCCACCGTTGTAGGCATCCACGATGTGCTCTTGTAAATTCTGTGCCTGCCGAGCAGCGGGAAGGCGCAGCAGCGCTCGGATGACAGGGGCAGCGCGAGGGTAGCGGTGCTCAAATTCGTACACTTCGTGCAGCAGGGGGTTCTCGAATGGGACCTCGTAGTCGAACGGTCCGCTGTCCCAGTTCAGATCGGAATCAGACGACCACAAGTACTCAGCATTGTCGTCATCGAAACGCGGTGTCCGTCCATGAGACGCCTCTACTTGTGCAGAGTT
This sequence comes from Tolypocladium guangdongense, assembly GCA_022114105.1. Taxonomy (NCBI): domain Eukaryota; kingdom Fungi; phylum Ascomycota; class Sordariomycetes; order Hypocreales; family Ophiocordycipitaceae; genus Tolypocladium; species Tolypocladium guangdongense. The sequence goes on from NRQP01000006.1 coordinate 345,866, forward strand.
GGCTTCGGCTTCGGCATTAAAAGCATCCTCGCCAAGCGCTGAAGCGTTATCAGTGACGACCCAGCTTTCTGCTCCATCAGAGCTCTGACGGGATGCGGGACGAAAATTCGGGGGGTCTTCCAAAGAGATAGACGCGAAGGGGGGGGCTTCGTCGGCTTCTGCCGCAAGTTCGTTGGATTGCTGGTTCTTAGTCGGCATCGTAAAGAGGGATGTTTTCGATACGAATGGAGTTGTAAATTAGAGGCACAAAGAAGAGAAGGAATGAAGGGAGGGAAGGAAAGAACAGGGGAAAAGAGGAAGATGCAAAAAAATCCAGACAATCACCAAGGCTACCTTTTGATCAAGCGCACAATACGCTCCTACGAATCGCATACAAACAAGATCAAGGTTCCCGCGACAGTATACGTGCAAGCCACAAAAGCGCCATGAAACCGTAAAACGCAGCAGCCTGGCGTTTGTTTACCGCCTTTTTACATTGCGTCTCGAAGCACGGCGGATAGAGTTCGCTGCATCTACGCGCCTCAAAGCAGTGGGAAGCGCAAGGGATAGAGTTCGTGGTTCGAACCTGCCAAAGCAGCCTGTCTGGTTGACTGATTGTTGACCTTTTGGGATGCCACATTTCAATGTACAAGAGAAGCTGCTCGCCCAGTACTGCATTCTCCATTCATCCTTCTTTCTTCATTGGTCTTCTCGTACACGAAGTGGTACTTGCACTACGCTTCAAAGAACTGTTACTCGCGAGCAAACGAACCGCAGGAGAACACTTCCCTTCACAGACGGCCAGCACACTGTCGGCCTTGACAACGAGCCAGTCTCAGTAGCACTTGCTGTAAGTACTCGGTCCCACTTGAATGCGTGTTGCTCTACCGCGTATCAAAGCCACTGACGTTCCATCGCGTGAATCAGACTCCCTACTCCGCTGCAGGTCACAGTCAACGCCCCAGCAGCATCAATGGACGCGTGCACAGAGTGCGCTCGATGGGCGGTGGGAACTCTGAACCACCAGTTGGGTGGCGAGGGTTCCTGGAACCGATACATCGCCCTGCAGGGGTTCCAAGATGTCTGGGAGGGCCGAGACCAGACGGAGCAGGACAAGTACGGCGACATTGTCGAACGTCTGGAGGAGGAAGAGAAAGGCCGCAAGGCGGCAGAGGCCAGGATCGTCCGGGAGAAGCAGTGGTGGTCCGAGCGGCGGAGGTTGGTCGACCTTGACCAGCACGAGGAAGAGCTGGGCGTAATCTTCGCCGCTGCGGACGAGGTCCAGCTAGCCTGGGCCGGGAGAACGAATGCAGACCGCTTCCAGGAACGCCAGGAGGGTTTTGCCAAGGAGATCCGGCCGCAGCTCTACGACAAGATAAAGGTTTGGCTGGGCGACCATACCAACGTCGATTCGAAAGAATTGACCGTCGCCAGGACGCTGATAGACCAGAGGTACTACCTCGGTCGCCAGGGGGGCGACTACATCTTCCGGTACCTCCAGGATGGCAACGAAAGCGGACCGGAAGATGTTGGACCGGATTCTGAGTCCGCCGAGACAGCCTGCGAGACATGGGAGAACCCGTACTGGAGGTCGGCCCTGAGATCGGAACCAGCCGACCTACCGGAGCAGTTCCAATACTGTGGGCAAGTCCCACGACACCTGAAGGAGTACACTGCCCGGCTCAAGGTCGTGCTCCCCGCTGTCGTCCTGGTGGTCGTCAGCCTTATCGGCTTCGTCCCAGACGAGGACAACCTGTTCCTGCCCAAGGAGCTCGAGCAACTGCGCCGCCTCGGCCTGCATTCCCCGCGAGGCAGCTTTGCAGAGCTCCACCAACAATGGGAGCAACGGTTCCCCCAGGTGCCGGGCGAGGTCAGGGGCAGGGCCCGACGCAGCGCAATGGTCCTGGAGTTTGCGCACTTGCTGGCAAAGATGGCAGCCGCCGGGGCCACGGACCTCCCTGAGCACCTTCGGCCTGTCGTCGTCACGCTTGAGGCGGCCACCGGCTGGACGTTCTTTGAGATGGTCGACGAGGCGGACGGGTATACGGCGCGGAGGGCCGTACATGAGCTCCTTCATGTGAAGAAGTTTGAGCATGTGCTCGTCTTTCAGGATGCAAAGGTCGAGGTGAGCATCACTTACATTCCTTGAGTGGTGGTCGTTTGATGGACGCCGGGTTTGATCTTAATCCGGCTCCGGCTTGCGCCACAGGAACGCTAACATTTTCCCGTAGGACATTCACGACTTCTACAACCACGACAATTTCCGCGCCGACCCTTCGCACCCGTTCCGACGCTACGAAAGCGTGGACGTTTCCGCTGCCTTGGCCGTTTCCGACAGGCTCTTTCAGATCGACTCGGAGGACGAATCATCCGAAGCCGACGACGAATCTGAGTGGGAGTTCGAGACGACGCTTGGCGAGGCAGTCTACCCCTACGCAGCCGACGGCGAAGGAGCAGAGGTAGACGGCGAGGAAGCAGGGGCAGACGACACAGAGGCAGAGGCAGACGACACAGGGGCAGAGGCAGACGACACAGGGGCAGAGGCAGACGACACAGGGGCAGAGGCAGACGACACAGGGGCAGAGGCAGACGACACAGGGGCAGAGGCAGACGACGAACTTGACGATCTCCTCCTACACGTCGACAGCGACGATTCCAGCAACGAAGGCCTTTCGGATTTCGAGGACTTCGACGAAGACGAGCGCCCAAAGAAGCGACGTCGAACCTCCAATCCGACTGCCGCAGCGCCGAAGAAGAAGCCCGCAAAGAAGCCAGGGCCAGCAACAAACAGCCGCAGCCGCTCAAACAACTCTCAGACGGCAGAGAACTACACCACCGCCGCCGGCCGGAAGCGCAAGCGGAGCAGTCCTGCACCGGGCAAAGAAGAGGGCGTCTCTCAGACGACCTTTCAAGACCGGGGTTATCGAGACGGCGCACGTCGGTCGATTCGCACCTGGCTAGACGGCTAGCCGGCTAGAGTCCTCGGCGTCACGGTGCCATTGCGTTTGACACCCCCCTCCTTCACCATGGCTTCATTGTTCTGCCTCCGCGGCCTCTTCAGCCGCCGGGCCAGCCAAGCCAAGATGGCCTCCCGCCTCTTCTCGACGACACAGTCGTCTCTGGCCCGACAGCCCCCCAAGCCCGCCGGCGGCGCAAAGACCACCCCCGCCCGCAAGAGCCGCCAGGCCCCCAAGTCGGAGAACTTCCACCGCATCAAGATCCTCCGGCAAAACATGTTCTCTCCCGCGCCGCCGCCCCTGCGCATGGCCCGTCTCCGCCACCTGCGCCACTGGACCATCCACCGCGCGTGGCAGCTCTTCCGCCGCCAGCAGCACGAGGCCATTGAGAAGGAGCGGCACAGGATGCACGCGGGCATGTTCAACGCCTGCGAGGAGCTGCGCAAGACTGTGGGCCCCGCCGATAGGGGCGAGGGATACCTGTACCGTGTTGCGATGGAGAAGAAGGGGATCTACGGGCTCGACGGAATTCCGATTGAATATGCGAGGTTCCAGACGGATACGCCGGCGAAGGAGGCGTGGAACCACGACTGGAAGAGGTAGAGCCGCTCGGATTTGCATAGTGTGTGTGTGTGGAGTGACGAGTAGAAGAGCAGGACGGACTGTAGTACCATTTGTGGCAGTGGCATTGTATCATTACGACTGCATCAGTTTTGAGGGACTAGAAGGATGCCACAGGCGTCAGAGAGCTTCAAAGTCAAAGTATATAATCACGATTTCTCCTCACCACACCATCTCTGCATCACGTACTATTCCTGAATGTTCGTTGTCATTAATGCCCAACAGCTACCAATCTTCCCAACCCTGCCGTGCTTTTGTTTGCGACGCTGGAGCCCCCTTGCACCTTGGACCACGACCAACCCGATGATTAAGCTAAAAATAAAGGAATGCCATGGCGCGCGACGAAATAACGGCTTGCTGGTCTATGCCTCCACCCGCCGGTCCCATCCACGCATTGTATTGATACAGAGAGTGAAGCCAGTTCGCTGCAAAGCAGTCCTATGCCCCGCACGCTTGGAGAGGCCGAGAGAATGTGTGAGAGTGAAAAACTATGTTTCGCTTGCCGGATACTGCGACATATAAGGAAAGTGATGAGAGCAGACGGCGGAAGATTAGGACAGGGATAAAAGAAATGAGACATTGTCTCTTGAACGCCGGGAGGAACAACCCGCCTGAGAAGCGTGGAAGGATGCTTAGGGAACAGAGGTGTGTCGCGGGAAGCCTAAGTTTCGAGTGCCTCGTGCCCTCGGGTACCTACCTAGGTATCCAAGGCTGGCCAACGCGGCCGCAGCTCGTCTCTGTGCTTCCATGAAGCTTACATCGCCTCACAAAAGCAAGTACCACCGCCATCTTGCGGGAGCCCCACCAAGAGTTGAACTCGCAAGACCCCCCGAGGTTGTCCTATAGGATAACGCAGCAGCCTGAGCCTTCGCCCCTCTCAAACGTCAAGAGGGCAGCCCGCGTGGCGGCCTCGAACACGTCGTCGACACCCTCGCCGCTCAGACTCGAGCATTCAAGATATCTCTTTGCGCCAACTTCTCGCGCAGCCACCTCGCCGTCGTGGGGGGTAACAAACCGCAGCGACTTCTTGCGCATCTCTTCGATCGCCACCGGGTCCTCCCGAAGATCCTTTTTCAGGCCGACGAGAATAATAGGTACGCCGGCGCACAGGCGGGAGGCCTCCTCGATCCACTAAACAGGCAGGTCAGCATCGTTGGATTAAGCGGTAAGACGGAGGCTCTTGCCCGACCTTGTGCTTGACATTGTCTAGTGAATCCGGCGTGTCAACCGAGAACCCTATTAAGATGACGTGTGCCTTCGCGTATGCCAAGGGTCGTAACCGTTCGTAGTCTTCTTGGCCGGCTGTATCCCAGAGCGCCAGCTGCACAGACTTGCCGTCTACTCTGCAGTCGGTAACGTAGTTTTCGAACACTGTGGGGATCTGCGCTTGTGCGTCAATGGGCCGTTCTCGTTTGTCGTCTCCGCAAGATACTCACGTAATGCTACGACAATGTTAGCGGATTACAGTCCCAGGAGTGCACGAGAATAACGTACTGTTGGAAAGTAGCCCAGCGTAAATACGCTCAGCAGACTCGTCTTGCCACAAGCTCCGTCTCCGATGATGACCAGCTTCCTGGACCAGACGTGCGTTAGCCAGCTTTGCTCTGCCCGAGAAAGTAACTTTTCCAACGTCAAAACGGCGGCCGCAGCGGGGCCCAACGTTGTCCATGTCCACCAAGGGTTCGTACCTGCGGATGACGTTCTGAGGGTTCGCGCTCGCCATGTCGAACGGTGTGCTGGGCGCGGCTCCGTAGGCTGGTCAATTGGCTTTGCTATTTCCCAGAGAACCTGCAAGGTCTGCGGCAAGCTCGCCGAGAGTCGGTGTAGCGCGAGAACCGAGCGCCAGCAGCAGGAGAGGCCGCGTGAAGCTTCGCGGCCGTTGGAACAGGCGGAATAGGCGTTGTACCCTTTGCAGCGGCTCCCCCTATTTTCTTCTGCGTCTTTTCTTCAGCAGGCTCTTGCCAGGACGTAGGACGTTTTCGACTCGGTCGGTGCGGCGGGTCGGGTTGGTTGGATAACAAGCTTTTGTCGAATACGAGCTGGAGGACTCCAACGAGTCCTTGCGGCGGAGGTCGGCTCCCGAGTCCTTGGCTGTGCTGCAGTGGGCCAAAAATTCCGTCCAGGGTGGGGAGGACGATATCCAAAGGTAGGATGGCGGCAAGGGCAGGACAGGACGCGGCAATTCAGGGTCCAAAGCGACCAGAGACGAGATGTTGATCCAGCAAGACGAGAGCGCCAGGTGATTTCTAGGGATCTCTTCGCTGAGGCAGCGTGCAGGGTGCAAATGCTGGGGGTGTGGCCAATATGGGCAGATGGGGGGTTCGCCTCGGCTTACATAACGGCGACGGAGTGTGGGAGGTCGTCATCACAGGCTGAGAAACTGGAGCGCCTTGTGTAACGGCGTCGGCAGGTGGGCAGGCCATTGGTTGCGCCGGACGATGGCAACGGGGACTAAGGAAGCTAAGATTTGCTTTCAACAACTCTTTGACATGTGCGGGCGATTGGCCGCTCGACAAAGGCCTGCGGTTTTACGCCAGGCGCTAGACAAAACAACGGCGGCTGTCATGCCTCCCTCGTGCCAGACATGTTGATGTTGGGCTTTCGCGGGCTGATTATCCCCGGCAGCTGACGTCGGCGCAGTGCTCCTCTCGGTCAGGGCCGAGTTGTCCAAAACAGGATAGTCGGGACCACAGACCCGAGCCCTCCATCAAGTTGCCTCGCCATTGGCTACGTCTCGTCGTCGTGTCGTCGACGTGTGTACTCGTAGTCAACAAAGCCGCGTCTGTGCCGCAGGGCTGACCGCTGACGGCGTTCAAGTACGAAGTACAGGCCTCAGAAGCCGCTGAGGCTCGTCAATGCGCATGTTGTCCGCTCAGGCGTAGGCACATTGAGGCTCTCCATGACTCCACGCAGCACCATCATCACTGACCAGCGGCGATAGGATGATTCCTCAGCCACACGTTGTACCGGGTTCCATAATGGCGTCCTTCAATGTCCCCAGTCCTCATATCAAGACGAGACTGCCGATGAGGCTACCTCGCCTCAGCCAAGCCGTGGGTGATCTCTCACAGGATCTGACCCATGCAGCACTCAGCGCCGCCGAGGCGCACACCATCAGGCTGAGGAGGCGGGAGGCATCCAACACACCCGCGGATGACCCAACGCAGCACCGTCTCGGAACAGCTGGCAGGTATCATACGGCCTCGGTGGCGGTGGTGGGCTTGGAGCTCTGGAACCGGTTTCTGTGCTTCGTGCATGGCGGGAGGCATCAGACGAACTACACGGCATGTCGCCCAATCGCTTCCGGCGCACCCGGTGCAAAAATCCAATGACGGGCGATGAGCCGCGACGCGATGCGACTGCTGTGCTACCGGGCGAGTAGCATGACGGGCGCATTCTGTCATGCAATATCAACTCATCGCGTCAGTGACTCGCAGACAAAGAATGGTGCTTCCGGTATCTCATCAGGATTAACCTCACGGGCGACAACCGGAGAAATGTACCTGGTGCTTAGGACAGCCGAAGGCGCAAACCGGAAGCCTAAGGCATCACCAGGAACAGCACGCATTTCACTGGTTCCGCGCACATCACGTGACCCATCAGACAACCTCACTCCCTCACCTCAGCGCGAACCCTGATTGCTGGAGCAGCCCCGGTTTTTAGTGGCCTCAACAGCGCCCGTCCTGCATGGCCAAGGTACCAGGCGCTATGTAACGGCACCGCACAGTGACTTCCATCTCCATCGCTCCATCACGAACCTCAAGGCCACAGCTTTTCTGCTTGCTCTGCAGCGACGACTCGAGCATCCCTGACGCGCTCGTGCCCGCAGCCTGCCCTGGGACGCGGCCTCGTTGCACTGCTCTCCCCTTCCCCCACTGCGTCATCGCTGACCTAACCCTGACCGGGACTGTAAGTTTGTGCCTTGCCTGTCTGTGCCTCAATTTGAGCCGCCGCTGGCTAGACCTCTCTCCACCACCAAACACCTCCATCTCCCTCTCCCTGATCCAGCGCCTACGCCAGCCCAGCCTCTGCTCTGCGTGCAAGCACCCGTCTGCGGCGTTGCTCGAGACTGACACGTTGCGTTCACTCGACAAGGCCCTATTGATCCCCCCCGCCAGCGCCGTCGCCCGAACCGCCGCCGACCCGGTCCTCTTGATGGTGCCGCTTGCTCTCGTTTCGTAGACGTACGATGCCGGCCTCCAAACAGAACCCGGCCGCTCCCACGCCGCCATCGCCTCGGAACACGGCAAAGTACACCAACAAGGATGGGTCCAAGTTCATCACGGTGCCCAAGGGGACGCCCTCGGACTCGTCGCAGCCCCCGACGCCCACCACGACGCTGGCGAGAGCCACCATCAACCACGCGGCCCCTGCACCGCCCGCGCTCGACCCTCCCGGCCCGATGGTGAACCGCAAGAAGCAGAAGCGCCGCCAAAAGGCAGCAGCAAAGGCGGCTGCCGAGCAGGCGGCCAACGGACACGCGAACCCCGCACCACGGCCGTCTGATGCAGCAGCTGGCGAGGACGACGTTGTCGCCACCGATGACGAGGCCGACTCTGTTGTGCACGGCGACTCTCCTTTCCCGACGACCAACGGCCACCTCGAGTCTACCGCCAGGTCCAAGAAGGGCAAGAAAAAGAAGAAGCGGCACGGCGGCGACGACAGCACTGCCGGAGACGCGCCCTCGGTGACGGCAACAGACAGCCCTGCCAACGCGCCTGTGGCTCCGCGGGGCCCGGGCATGTCCCGGGACAAGATCTGGAGCACCAGCAACCACGAAGAGCGCGAGCGGATCAAGGAGTTCTGGCTCGGGCTCGGCGAGGAGGAGCGCAAGTCTCTGGTCAAGGTCGAGAAGGATGCCGTCCTCAAGAAGATGAAGGAGCAGCAGAAGCACACCTGCAGCTGCACGGTATGCGGGAGAAAGAGGACCGCCATCGAGGAGGAACTCGAGGGGCTCTACGACGCCTACTACCTGGAGCTGGAGCAGTTCGCGAACCAGGGCGAGGGGCCGCCGATGCTGCCGCCGCCGTCGCGAGACTTTCCCATCCGACCGCCGCGCCGCTTGCCGTCCCGGTACGCCGCCCAGCCCCCGTCCCGCGGCCGGATAGTCGAGCACGTCGGCGACGAAGACGACGACGAGCTCGAGGAGATCTACAGCGAGGATGAGGTCGAGGAGGACGAATTTAGCGACGACGAGCCCCCCGAAGAATTCCACAGCGCGCACGACCGAGACGTGGCCGATTTCTTGACGTTTGGGAACAGCCTGCAGGTCAAGGGTACGCAGCTCCTTGAAACACTTCTCGGCGCATATGGTAACATGGACTTAGGCGGCATTCTCACCGTGGCGGATGACCTCCTCAAGAACGACGGCAAGCGCTTCATCGAGATGATGGAGCAGCTCGCGGAACGTCGCATGGCTCGAGAAGAGGATGCGCGGGAGCACTTCTCGCGCGCCTACGGTCATCCCAACGGCTCATACTCGGCTCCTCATAGTCACCCGCCTCCGGAAGAAGATGAATACGAAGAGGAGGAGGACGAGGAAGAGGACTATGAGGACAGCCAAGACGAGGAGTATGAGGATGAAGAGGTATACTCGGACCCTTCTGCAATGCCGTCGAGGTTCCATGCTGAATGCTGCTGCCAGGATCAGATGACCGAGGAGCAACGGATGGAGGAAGGCCGGCGCATGTTTCAAATATTCGCCGCCCGCATGTTCGAGCAGCGGGTCCTGTCTGCGTATAAGGAAAAAGTGGCTAAGGAGCGCCAACAAAAGCTGTTGGAGGAGCTGGAGGAGGAAAGCCGCCAGGTCGACCAGCAGAAGGCCAGGAAGGCTAAGAACGCGCAGAAGAAGAAGGACAAGGCAGCACAGAAGAAACAGGCGCTGGCCGAGGAGAAGGCCCGCAAGGACGCGGAAAGGGCCGCCGAGGAGGCTGCCCGGCTCGAGGCTGAGCAAAGGAAGGCTGCCGAACAGAGGCAAAAGGCCGAAGAGAAGCGGAAACAGAAGGAGGCTCAGCGCAAGGCCGAGGAGGAGGCGCGGCTGAAGAAGGAGGCGGATCGGCAACGGCGGATCCACGAGCAACGGGAAAAGCAGGCCGAGCAGGAGCGCAAAGCGCGCGAGGCAAAGGACCGCGAGAAGAAGCTCAAGGAAGAGCAGCGGCTAAGAGACAAGGAATCTCGGGAGCAGCGCGAGCGAGACGCCCAAGAGCGAAAGGACAAGCAAGACCGCGACAAGCGAGAAAAAGAGGTTCGAGCGGCGAGGGCCCAAAAGGAGGCCCAAGAAGCGGCAGAGGCTCGCGAGAAGGCGAGGGAAGAGAAGGCAGCCCAGAAGCCAGGGCCGCCGAAGCGCGGACCGCAACATCCCCTCTCGATCCCGACCGTCTTGCCCCAGCACCCGTCGAACCCGGCGAGCTTCGCGTCTCCCAAGATCCCGGTGGCCACGCCAGCCATCCCCAAGGCGCCGACGCCGATTCGGCTGCGGGCGACGTCGCAGCAGCTGGACACGGGCCTGACGAGCTCCTCCGCATCGCAGGCCGCCTCGGGACCCAGCCAGAACCCTTCACCTCACTCAGCCACCCCGGTCCACGCCAGCCCCGGGCCCATTGGACAAGAGCGCAAGACGAGCGGGGGCAGCTCGATTGCCATGCAGCACGCAGCGCAACCCATGTCGCCGCAGAACTCGCACTCCAAGCCTCCCAGCCAGTCGCCGCCCTTCCAGATGCCTCCGATGGGGATGCAACCGCCCCCCGGGCTCGCCCACCAACGCCCCCCCGGGTTCTCCAGTCCCATGGCGCACGAGGCCATGTTCCCGCTTGGATTCCGGCCCGGCCCCAACATGATGATGCCCCCGCCGGGGATCAACGGCCCGGCCGGTCGGGGCAGCTTCCCGCCAGCATCCATGCCGCCCCCTGGATTCTCACACGGCGGCGGCGAACAGTTTCCCCTGAATCAAGGATACCCCATGCCCAAAGATGGCCCGGCGGTGCCTACACACACTCGGCAGGGCTCTACCGGATATGATGGGGCCTCTGGAGTGTCCTCACAGCCGATTGGAAGGCCAGCACCCATAGGGCGGCCCGGCAGTGTTTCTCAAGGACATTTGCGAGACGAGGACGAGGACCCCAAGCGCCTAGGAAGCCGAGTCCTCGTGGAGGACGACGAGCCTCTGTCGTCGGACCTGCACCCAGCAAGTCTCTCGGGCAGCCTGCGCAACCATCCTCCAGGCCCACGAGGCGGATTTGGCGCGAGCCCGTTTATGGATGCGGGATTCCCCATGGCCCACAGCCCTTGGGGACATGCGGTGGCGGGGGCTCAGGCGTTTCCTCCGCCCGGCTTTGCAAACACGACGTGGGGCTCTCCGACAATTCCACCCGGGTTCAGCGTTGGGTCGCCGGCTCCCGGCCTGGGTTCCATCCGCGCGTCGTCCCAGCCCCGGCACGTAGCGGTTCGGTCGATGCTGTGCCAGGCGTGCAAGGACCTGTCGAGCACCAGCAGCGCCGACGCAGACGGGTACATTGACCTGGGCGCCGTCAAGTCGCAGATCGGGTCGCAGACGGGCGATGCGAACATGACGGAGCAAGACCTGCTGAACCTGTGCGACACCGAAGGCAACAGCTCCAACGGCGGCGGCACGTTCGACGTCCGACGCGACTCGGGCGGGACGAGCAAGCATGCAATCCGATGGGTACCGGATCCCAGCGACGGGCTCAACCCGCACTTCCGCGCCGTGGGGGCGCCGGGGGAGATTGGCAGCCCGCTCGCTGGCCACGCCTCGCTACGGGGGATCTAGAAAAGCTCCAGCGAGGTGGGCCACGGCAGCTGCAGCCCGTCGAAGCGCAAGTCGTTGTTGGAGAGGATCGGCATCACGACGCGAGGCGCGACGCCGGAGCCGCGGCCGACGAGCACGTCTCGCATGGGCCGGCACGGCGGCCTCTCCGTCAAGGAGCCGTCGGCGGGAGAGGGCAGCGGCTCTGGCGGGAACAGGGAGGCAGACGAGGCCAAGTCTACCTGCAAGGTGGACACGTGGGAGGGGTTCTTTGAGCCCAAGGGCGGCTCGCGCCGGTACCACAGCGAATACTGACGCACAGCAGTCGCCGAGGCAGGCTGGGAGAGGCCTGAGAGCGTTGTTTGTTTGGGTGCCGCGGCCAGCGAGATGAGCATCGATGGGTAGCTATAGGTAGCGACTCGGCCGTTTCTTGTTCGATTAGCAGATATCAAGCACTGCCCGCAGGGGCGTCGACACAGCGTTGAGCCAGGCGTGTTGACGTGGGAGATGTTGATGCCACTGTGAGAGCACTGCACTTTGTAGTATCGCGTCAAATATGACTACCCTTAGTCCATGGTTGCGCTGGAAGCAACTGCACGTCAACATGCGCCCGCCATGGCATGCCCGGATACGCCCTCGCCAGCAGCTCGCACCCGTCCGACAGCCGCGAGGGCGCGCGCCAAAATGCTCGATTCAAGTTGCAGTATTCTAAATAGCAGTAGCAGGCTGCCTCTTCCGTGCTCATACAGACGTGTGGGTAAAACAGGAGGCACCAGCACCACATGTCCTCCTCTGCCGCCTCGCCGCGCCACCCGTCTCCTCCCCGCGCCGTCTCCGCGTCAACAGGGCTCCGGCCTCAGCCCTGGTTCCGGTCGTGAAAGGGGTTCGGGCTGCCGGGCGCGCCCTCCTGCGGCCTCATCAGCGGGGCGCGCGCCTCCTGGGCCTTCTGGCGCTTCGTCTGGGCGCGCGCCAGGGCGACGGCCTCGGCCTTGGCGGCGAGGCGCTTCTGCTGGCGGCGGTCGCGGCAGCACAGGAAGGTCAGCGACCCGAGGCCCAGGGCCACGAGCACGGCGAAGACGATGGCGACGATGATGCCGCCCAGGTCGAGGGCGTTCTGCATCTTCATGCAGATGGCCTCGTTGCTGGCGTCGACGGTGCACATGAGCCCCGGGGCGCAGTCGCTCGTGGCCACCTGCGTGGGGAAGCACGTCAGCGTGGTGACGTGCCCGTTGTTCGTCTGCAGCGGGCACGACGAGGTGTCGACGGTGGACGTGGTGAAGCAGTCGGCGCCCTTGAGCTTGGGCGCGTTGGTCTGCTGGGCGTCGGCGCGCGGGTCGAGGGGGGCGGCGCGGGCCACGGCGGCGGCGGCGGTGACATGGGCGGCGCGCTCGGCGACGGCGCGGTACCGGCGGCGGAGGTCGCCCGTGGCGCCGAGCTCCTCGCAGCGCGCGGCCACGTACTGGGCCTCGATGGCGGCCTCGCGCGCGGAGCAGCCGGCGTTGCGGTAGCACGTCTCGACGTCGGCCGGGGCGGCGGCGGCGAGGCGCGAGAGGCAGTAGCCCAGGGCGCCGTGGTGGCCGCAGTCGGAGAAGTCGGCGAGGGCGGCGCCGTGCCGGGAGAAGCACTCGTGGCGGGCCACGGCGGCGAGCGCGCCGCCGGCGAAGAGCGAGACGAGGGCGTGTGGCCGCATGGCGGTGGCGGAGTGCGGCTCGTATCCGGGTCTGCCCCTTGGATCTGCCTCCCCAGTCGATACGGGGCTGTTCCTGGGCTCGATTGACTGCCTGGGCTCGGGACGGTCCGACAAGTGTCCCCGTGGAGAAGCTGCCGTCGATCTCGGTCGTGGCTCCAGCAGGCAGGCGATGCTCGACAGCGGGAAGGCGTGCAACGGCAAACACGGCTGGGCGGCTGAAGAGGAGAGGAGAGGAGGAGGATGCGGACGGCCCAACGAACAACAGCCCCGGTCAGCCAAGACGCCCCGAATAGGAGTGGTCGACTTTTTCCAACGGAGCCCTCGCCGTCAGCCCTGGCGTGGCTGAAGCCGCTCTCTAATAGGGGGCAGCACAGAGATTGGGGGCCACGGACCGATGGGCATCCGACGCCGGCCGCGACAGGGGCAGCGGCCTGTCTTCTTGGAGGCGTTTCATGCTCGAGGGGACGCTGTTGGGGGCAGGCCTCGCCTAGCAGACGCAGATCGGTACGGTTGCGTTTGCGTTTGCGCCTGCGTCTGCGTTTGCAGTTGAGCGCCTCAGCACCTACACTGGGCTTCAGTTCATGCGACTGCCCGGCCCAGCCACGTGAGCGACGTCATCGCCTACGACACAGCGTCGTCAGTTCCCGCGCACCTACCCTGTAATGCGGATGGCTAGTTCCCGCCTGCGACGGCATTTGAAGCTTGGTTGTCACGTATAAATCCGCTCCCTGCCTCGCAGCCTCGTCGCTGAGCCTTCAAGATTCATCAACCAGAATCCCGTCTCGCAGATTCGGCGTCTTTGCGAAAACAGCACTTGATTGCATCAGCCCTCGGCCACATCGCACTTCGCACAACCACCATGCCTCTCGTAGTCCCTGGCGTCACCGCCGCGGCCAGCAAGACCGAGGAGTGGCAGAACAAGCTCGTCGGCAAGAAGATGTCGGAAACCGAGTCCAGCGAGACGGTGAGCTGCTCCGAGCGACGTCGCCGTGGCGGTAGACTGACTCGCTCTAGATGTTCTGCAAAAAGGACCTGCCCGAGGAGCATCGCATCATCAGGCCCGGCATGATGGTCACCAAGGACTACAATGAGAACCGGCTCAACGTCCACCTCGACGAGGAGGGCACCGTCTCGCACGTGCTCCACGGATAGACGATCGCAGCGCGACGGCTCGGCTGCCGAGGGGCACGTTGGTGCTGGACGAGGGCCATGGGTGTTGCGATGGGTAGGATGATAGGCAAAAAGGAGTCAATTGAATGGTTTATGGTTTACGCCGTACGACTTTCCAACCTCTTGTTCCTCCCGTGGAGGGCAGAGAGGCGCATCACAGCAACCCATAAAAAGTACCCCGCCATCTGGGCCGCGGGGCAGCGCCTCGTTTTCCCCTCGACCTCGTAGTTGTCGTGGCACGCCCTTTGCCATCTTCAAGTCGTGTTCTTCACGTCGTGCTCTTCACGCCGTGCTCTTCACGTTGTGCTCTTTGCAAGCCTGGCCGTCCCTTGCAGGCCCGCCGTCAACATGTTCAAAAAAGAGTACGTCGCACTCGCCAAACACGCCCGCAGACGCGCGCCCTAACTGCCATCCGCAGCATCCAAGCCGCTCCCAAGCAGAAGCTCAAGTCGTCGGTCCAGCGCGCGCTCCGCCAGTCTCTCCTGTCGACGTACCCCCTCCTCACGCCGCACATCGACGAGATCCTGCCCAAAAAGGCCTCCCTCGCGAGCATGAAGCTGCCCGACCGCAACACGCTGTACGTGCTCGACGCCGAGCCGCTCTTCTACCAGCACGACGCCGCGGCCGCCATCCTGCCGCACCTGCGCCTCGTGCACCGCTTCCCCCAGGGCTTCCCGACAATCCGCATCGACCGCGGCGCCATCCGCTTCGTGCTCTCGGGCGCGACACTCATGGCCCCCGGCCTGACGTCCAAGGGCGGCCGCTTGCCGGCCGACGGCGCGGCCAAGACGCTCGAGGAGGGGCGCGAGATGGAGCAGCGGCCCGACGCGGAGGGCCGCTGGAGCAGGGAGCTGGCCAAGGGGGAGCCGGTGGTGATTATGGCCGAGGGCAAGGAGGAGGCGTGTGCGGTGGGCACGCTGGTGGTTGGCACGGAAGAGGTCAAGGCCATGGGCAAGGGGCCCGTGGTGGAGGATGCGCACGTCCTGGGCGATGGACTGTGGAATCTGGGCGTGGAGTGAGGGTGGGATGATGCTGCGATGCCTGTAAAATCCACGACGACGATGACGACGACGACGACGACGGATGGGGAATGCCGCTCACAGAAGGACGCCGTCAAGGGCACGGCTGCAGCACGGCTGCGAGTGCGCATTCACCATGAGGAATATCATGTATGTATGAGAACCAGAACGCCTGGAAAGCTGCATCCGGTCGATTTTGGCCATGTGAGCAGCACGTTCAAGTCGAGCCCCATGCATACAAATATGTCCAAGGTCTCGAGCAGATGCGGTCTCGTGTGCGACGTCAAGGCGTATACGTTGACTGCCCGTCGCTCTGAGGTTTGGGGGGACGCGGTAGACGGCCAACTCTCACACGCTCCTTTCGGTATACCCACGCTGTTTTGCAGGCATCTCATTTCTTCTGAAGAACATATGCCTTGTTAATCGGACGTTGGACTTTGTACGACCCTCACAATGAAGGTCATCCTGATCTGCGCTGTCTTTGCCCCGTTGGTTGCTGCCGCTCCTATCTTGGGTGCGAGTCTTCTCTCCCGCTTGTGTATGACTTGGGGGGTAGAGGTGGCTAATGGATATGTTGACATCGGTGACGACGCGACTGGCCCCTCGGCGGTGCTACGGGCCTCACGGGCGTCCGGGACAACGTGCCCGTCGTCGGCGACCTTGTTTCCAAGACGCGCGCGGGCGGCGTTGCCGGCAGGTGTTGCTCGTCGCGGCGGTTTGCTGGATGGTCTCAGCTCTGGGGACTTGCTCGAGGGGACCGACGCCACGAACCTCCCCAAAGATGTTCCTGTCCCCGACGGTGCTGGTCTTCCTCAGTAGCTTAGGCTCAACAAACATCACCTGCTGCGAGTCCTGTTGAGGAAATACCCATCTCGGAGCCAAAGTCTTGAAGGGGTGGCGATGGACGTGTTGTATTTTCTGCAGAATAACCAACTCGAGCGTCGAAACCCTGAGCCTCTGTCTCGTGCATTTGTGGTAGACTGCTGAGCGTAGAGCGGTTGTTTTGGTGAGCACGCCTGGTGAGTGTCGGCTGCGTGCATGTACGTCTGGTGATGCGGCGAGGAGAGCCCAGTCAGCGGGAAACAGCGCCAGAAGTCAGGGCTTCCAAAGAAACTTGGTCAAGCCTCCCTTTTGCGCACACTCGGGCCGTGTGCCCTTGTTGCGGGAACGGCGTCTTGTTTGTCCTGGAGATTCGTGCAGTGTTGCCGCGCCAAAAGGGCCCATTTCTTCTACCTTCTCTTGCGTTGTATTATTATTTATCGTCTCCCGCAGCCGCAAACGAAGCAAGTGACTCGAGAAACTCGACAAGACATGCGGAACCGCAGCCGCTTGGATACGGGCTATAACGGCAACAACGCGTTTGAGGCTTCAGCAGCGGAGGAGCTCCCTCTGCTTCCAGTCTTGTCCATCTCCCAGACACAAGACAACGCGGCGTCGGTCAGGGAACGCTTACCGTTGAGGAGGGCCTCGGTGATCCCCTTGTTTTGGTCGTCTATGTCCTGGACAATGATGGATACGAGGACTAGAGGCCATAGATCGAGCGCTTGCCGTCATCGTCGGCGCGACCCAGCCGCTGCGCAGACTGCGCAGCAAGAGAAGTTTTTATAAGTTCTCCTAAGCCCAATATTTTCTCTGCTCTCTCTTCCTGAAATTCCCACCTTCTGACTCGTTGGAGCAGTCGATGATTAGCAGAAGTACCGTCAGTCCCATCGATCCCAGCGAACCCGAACGCCGTCATCGACCCGCGACCACCCCATGCGGATCCATCAACGATGGACTCGCCGTTTAACCCCAATAACTTTGGTTGAAGAAAGTCATGCGAGAGGCATACAAACCGTCGGCCGAGTTCGGCTGATACTCAGTGGATGCTCTACAGCGCCCAGGCGGAGCAGGAAGAGTGCTTGGCTCGCGTGGACACCAAGCGTCGGCATATCCGTACGAGGAATACAGCCTTGCCGAGCGGGGTTTAGAAATACCCTACACTTTCAAGTTTCAACAGCTCCTGCACTGGGTTGCATTCGACAACTCCGTCTCCGCCGGATACTCGATATGGGGGAGCTCTAACGAGACAAGGCAAGCAATATTGTCATCGATGAAGCACACGATGCCTGGTTTATTCTTTCTTTCTTAAGGGTCTTCTTATGGCTGATATAGTGGACGCAGTGGACGGCAACAGCAGCAGTGAAGAACCCCTCGGATTTTGCATTTGTTCATGGAAATGTCACTGTCCACCAGGACGTGCCGACACGCGCAAACAGGGCAAGTAGGAATTAATTGATATTCCCCAAGATAAAATGCAAACATTTCTAAGGAAAGCACTGATACCCATTTCTAATTCCGGCCTCGCTAATCTTGCAACTGCTGCCGGTCCCCCAAAAAAGAAATTCCTCCCCAAGTTCCCTCCCACGGACCTAGCCATGCCCTTGCAGCCATGAGAAAACCCACACTCTCTAGACGGTGGTGTCTAACACGGAAACGCAAGCTTGCCATTGCCGGGCCGGTTGACGGGCTGGGACGCGATTCTGCGAGCTTCCCGTTCCAGTCGGTCGCGGTGCTCCGGACAAGGAAGCAGAATGTGTGCCGTCGGCGTCGAGGTAAGGCCATGTCGATACCAAGGTGGAGGCACGATTTCTAGTATCTGGCACAGGCGGTCGACGACAGGTGATGCCTCGTAAAAGTACGTAGGCGCGATACTGTACTCGAAGTACGAGTGGTAGAAGTCGTCCGGCTTAGGGACTCTGGTGAGCACGAGGTACTGGAGGTTTGCCGCAAACTCCTCGTCGAAATCAACGACTAGCCTTGGCCAAAGGTCCTCCGGGATTGTCTGCTGGTAGAGAATGGCGACTTCGAAGGGCGACATGACGCTCTGGGCGAACGGGGAGTCCTTGACGAGCAGGTACGTGCGGTAAAGTTCCTCCGACCTGAACAAGAAGTAGTCCAGGTCTGCTTCGGTGTGAACTCCCTCTTGCGAGTCGGATCCGCCTGGCAGGGAAGGGTTTTGGTACAAAACCCTCTTGGCCACGTACTTCCGGATGGTGTCGCGAATCTTGTGCACCTCCGAGTGCATGCCCCACAGAGTTGCCAGGTTAAGAGCACCAAACAGTCTCACCAAGCTCAGGCTGGGCTCGGTGCCTTCGAACCCGGTGGTGGAAGCAAGGAATTCAATGAGGTGGGCGAAGACGGACACGTCGACGCCTGGGATGGTGAAGCCCCTGGTTGGTCGGGGGAGGGCGAGGAGTAGTCGAAAGAATCGGAACTGGAGCAAGAGTCCCAGTCGGACGGGGAACAGTAGACCTCCGCAATAGAGGGTTTCCCACAGGCTGACAAGTTAGCATTTATAAATAAAGTATTGAGTGTCGAATGCTTACCTGTCCTCGAATCGAAGATCGCGCTCGCGTCCGGGGTCTATATGCGGAAAGTTTTCCTGCAGAGTAAGCAAACACGCTTATATTATGGAAAGTAGAGACGCATTTAACCGGCCTGGGAGGTCAAAGAAGCTAGATATAGCCGACGCTGCGGAGACGAAGTCGGCGTCGACGTCGCCGAGGTGGAACGATGGTTCTGGGATGGACAATTCGAACGGGTCCGAGGTTACGGAGGACGAGTGCGGGTCCACGGTTTCCTGGTTTGATTCCATGTCAGCAAATATTTACAATGTCCAGGTGCTGGGAGTGTTTACGGAGCGGCACGGGTGCATGTACTCCATCAAGGCAAATGGCAATGGGCGAGAGCAAGTATAGCAGCAAGGCCGTAAAGAACATCGGGTGCTTCCCAGGCCATGGTGTCTTTGCCTGCCCACTTGTTTTGTGAACTTGTCCTGCTGGACTGGGAGGGGCGTTGGGTTCGGGGAGGCTGTGTGGCAACTTGAGAAGGGAAATGCATACCAGATCTATTTGTTCCTCCGGCTCGAACAAGAACCTGAGCGATGGCAAGCCTTGGGCGTCCATGGCGAGGCTAAGATATAAAGATACCGTTGTAGAAAAGAATAAAGCGCCTAGAGTCCGAGGGGTTGTGGAGGGGAATGGAGGTCGAGGAGCAGGCAACGGCAGAGGGAAAGCCCGTATTTATGCTCTGCGCACCATGTCTGCGATCTGAAGTAGTTGGGAGACGTACCTGGTGTCCGAATCGCTACTGGGAAGGGAGATGGCGATGAGCAAGCGCAGACTTTGCGTACCGAATCAAGACGATGTAAGCGAGTCTAATTCTTGTGGGGGACTATGAACGTATGGCTTCCGTTAGAAGAGCCGGTGACTCCCATGGAGGTTCCGAATCGACGGTAGTGATGCCCCCGTGGGATACTTGTGCTGGTTCTCCTGCCGAGGCGAGATAACTAACTCATGGCATGGCGAGCGTTATGACGCCGAGCTGGCCTGGCAGTGACTCCCCCGGGACCGTCTGATGCCCTGGCATGGGCGTGATGGCTTGTTTAACGGCACCCGCGTGGCGGTGAGTTTGCGATGCTCCAGGGGTGCTCGCCCAGCAACCACGACGTGGTGTATTCAGGCGAGCTGGCGGCAAGCCCGTTTGCGTGGCGAGGAGCATCTGGTGTTTCCATTCACCCACTCCTAATCTCTCCCCGTTCTGGCACTTTTCTCCTCTTCTTTCTTTACCTCGTGGCCTGCGACTTGACATTTTGCATCCTCCAACTCCCACGTTTATTCCTACGTCTGCGTTTACGATACCTGCCTCTCCCTTTCATAACTTCTCTCGTATTGCCTGCCCTTCGAACTCTCCCCGACCGCTGCTACGAACACTTCGAGTCGACTGTGCCGTTTGCCTTGCACCATGGCCCTCTTGTGGACATTCCTTTGCCTCGCGTACGCCGCGTTCCACTACTTTGTGGCCGCGCTATTAGTGGCTGGGACACCCACGAGGCCAGAAATGGCCGTAGACTTGGGGCAAACCCCCGTGGCATTTGCCGCGAATACCTCGTCTGCTCTACGACTGACGAGGAACGGCCGAGGAGCGTGTAAGCTGGTTTACACGCCGCATGACGGCGGCTATATCGGTAGCGTCAAGAGCATGAAGACGATTTTGCACCCGACGACTGCTCGGGCTAATGCATCTACGGAAGTGCAGTATGGTTGGCGGTAGAGGCACCTACCTTTCGTGGCCATTGCCTCGGCCACGGTCAATAGTCACGTCTATTATTTCAGTTACAGTCTCCATCTTCAAATATTTTGAGCATCAGGTTTCATGTAGCAGGCAGGGATGTATTTATTTGTCACTGCCCTACTTCTGAGATAAAGGAAATCTATCCTCTCCGTGTCCTCGTACTCACTGCTTCTGTGCCTGAACTTGAGCCTCCTTTTCTGCCTTGGCGCGCAAATGCTCTGCATATCTCGCATTGTGTCGCTGCATAGCCGCCTCGCCCACCTTATCTTGATACCGGTTGACAAAGTCCACAACATTTTCCAACAAATAGAAACCATCATTGTCCTTGAAACTCTCGTCAGGACGCACTCCGTAGCTGTCATCATCCTCGAGGATGATCCCCTTCAGAGCCCTCACCAGGCATGACCGATACATGATTTCCTTAGGTTCAGACCCCTGGGGTAGCGGGATCGAGCCCTTGATGAGCTTGTTCCAGATTGTCTCCTTCTGCTTGTCCAGCAGAAAGGCATCACGACGAGCCTTGAACTCGCTCTCGACGTTGAACCGGGCGAATGCTTCCTTGGTTATTTGCTCTCTCGAGGTTCGCCGCTCGGGGAACCTCCCAGCGCTGCGGCACTGCACGACGAACTCGTCAAAGAAGCCTCGGAACGCGGGTCGCTGTTGCATGCGTCTGCGGTCGTTGGACTTTAGCTTCTCTAGATCCTCCGCTGAGGCGCCCTCGCGGTCCTGTTTCGGCTTCAACGGTGGTACCGAAAACATTCGGCACTGGGCAACGTATTCGTACATTGCCTGTGCGTCTTCGAATGGCTCCTCAAAGTAATTGCCGATGGGAAGGCCAACAAATTCAAGAACTTCGGAGGGCTCCGAGGTGAGGAGTACCTTGGCCCTGTTCTTGTTTGACTGCTCAATCTCAGGAACGCGCAGCCAGAGAGCGCCTTCGTCCACAGTCAGGCCATATGGCCTAATGACGGATCCGAGAATGCTCCAGATGTCGCCGTGTCCGTGCCTGAACAGCATCCACTCCATCGCTTTGACAGAACTGAAGATGTGAATATCAACTTGGATGTACTTGTCTTCTGCATGTTCGTCTTTGGCTTCGGTGCTAGAAATTGAAGTGTTGTTCCCAGGAGCGAGTGTTGGTTTCAAAGTCGGCCACGGAAGAGCCAGATTCGATGATGCACCTTGGTTGGCGATGAATCTAGTAGCACCGAGAGCCTTGGCTACCGTGGACAAACCCTCATGCTCGTCGGCGCTTGTGCCGTCCTTTGGGCAGGCTAGCAGAATGTCAATGTCTCCAAAGTCCTGCTTTCCGGGACCATCTATCGGGGATGCCACATGTACGTAAAGCTCTCGTAGGATTGCATGGCAGCGGCCTTTGACGGTTTCGTAGACATCTTTGGGCATGCGTGGGGTGTACAAGGCATTGTCGCCAGAGCTGAATGCAGAGCCGCCCATCTTGCAGGCTTGCGGCTTTCTTGCGTGGGTGTTGTAGCGTCGAGAAAAGTAGCTGAAGGCTAGGTTCTATTCTGTCAGTTATATACTTTTCATGGTGTGAGAGAGTAGCACACGAGAGAAAAGATGGTCTGAGAGCCACGGACAAAGGCATCCTAGGACGAGGTGGTCAGGGCATCAAGCGATCATGGCGATGTGCCTGGGAGCGGAAGGGAGGAATCAGGGGAAGTCTCAAGAGGATTCTCCGTCATCAACTCTGCAACTTATAGCCTTCTGTTGCTGCGGGAGGGGGCTCATGCAAAAAGGACTGGAGGAGCAGAAACCGCAGAAGAATATCAGCCACACAAAGCCTCGGGACTGACATACTGGCTGGGGATTCTCGTCTCAAACGAGTTTCTGGATTTGATGATCCCGTCGGCGAGATCTTGAGGAATGTTGAAACTTGCTCTCTGTGTTCTCCGCCACGGGGCTTAGACCTGACGCTGCTTCATTGAAAATTGAAAGAGGGTCGATTCGAATGCACAAGAATTTTGAAGCGTGAGTTAGCGTGCTTTTGATGTTATGACAGCGTCAGATGTGACTGTACTGCTAGCGGAATTGCTGAAGCCACGAACACGTCATCCCAACTCGTGAGGAGTCACTGGATCAGGTTCAACGCACACGTCCGAGATGTTTTTGTGAACACACGAATTTCCTGATTTTAACAGTCAGTTCTTCGTTTCTTTTGGCGACAGAAACTTCTCCTCGTGGCTAGAGTCTTGCCCAAGGGGAGACTTATTGCGCTGTTGACCCAGTGCAGGCGGCGAGATCTCGGGCTCGCTTCGCGAAGCTTAGTCAGGCAATGACAGCACGCCTTCAAACGGAGGACACCGGGCTAATGACGATGCGAGTTTTTGGCGCAGAAGATTTGAAATGCGAATTACCAACAGTTTTGTTTCGAGCGGAGAGCTGCCCAGGCTGTGTGCGGCAGCTGATGTTGCTGCTGGGGGGGGTGGTTGGTGGAAGATGACAAGAGTGGCTAAAGTGGCACCTGGTGTTGATTTTCTGTTTGATTGCCCAGCCGCCACACACTGCACGGAAGCGAGCATGCTAACCACTGCTATATGACGTTAAGTGCCTGAACCTGGCGGCACTGGCCACAATTGCTCGTCTTTTTCGTTCAAAAAAAATTTCAAACGAAATGTACGGAAAATACTGTGTTCCAGGCTTATTTTCGCGCCTCAGGTTGCACGGGCTGGTTGGTGGGCAAGGGACTGCCTCGTCATTAACTAGATCCTATTGATGGCGAGAGCATCGGTGATGAACGCCGAAATATCATTGTATTGGAATTCTGCTTCTGCAAGGCACGACGAACTTGAAGATGCGCCAAAATGCGACGGCAATACCGCTGCCTGGCGTAGAACAAGTCTAATTCTGGGTCGAAACGGATAACAAGCAAGAAGCCGCGTTACCACCGACATGGCGCTTCCATTGTCACTTTAAATACTCCAAGCACCCTGTCTTTGCAGTATATGCTTGTCCTTTTTCAAGTAGAAGCCTGTGAGACAGGAGGCTTTGATATTGCAGTCTAAGCTGGCTGGGGGGGTGTAGTATTCGTTCGTGTTCGCTTGCTTTATTCGGTATCAGCTCGAGCTGCAGGTACTTCCATTCGTTCGACTCGTAGATCTCGTGATGGCTTTGGCCTCACGGATCGCTTCGGGATGTGCTTCGTTCAGGGCAGTGTGATCCTTATCACCGTGTCAACAGCTCCCCGTGCGTGTTGAGACTGTCCAGTCTGGTGCGTGGATGCCCTAGCAGTTACCACGTTATGTTAGGCAGGAGCTCCATGGCAACCACAGGAGGAGGGAATAGGAATAGACTGTACTGCAAGATCTTGGCGCCGCCGTCTCTGATCCGTGGGCCGTAGAATATACTAGGAGAATTCGCTTTCACCGAGTAACTCAGACTCGCTGCCGCCACTTGGTGAATGCTCCTGGGACCTCGAATTCGGGACTTTATGCTCTCTCAGGCAGGCAAGCGGCTGGATAGAGCGAAGAAAGCAGTGGAAGTGCGTGTCGAGAGTGCTAAGCCGTTGCTAATTTCGACTTTTGGCCCACGACGGTATTTTGGCTCTCGGTCGACGGAATAACGAGCTCTGAGAAAAAGCATCAAGAACCAGACCGTCAGCGTACTTTCCACTGTTGAAACCTGCGTAGGATCTTTCATGTTGATATATCCAAATTCCGACTCGGATCTCGAAGGCTGGGGCGGTGTTCGTGGATTGGTTTTCGAAAGGAAGCAATGGGTACTTGCCCTCGAGGACTCGGTTCGCGTATTGTTGTCGTCTTCTCTGGGTCTGTTAGCTTGTTTTACTGCAGCTTTCACTGCTGTTGACTCTAACGCCATAGTCGCAACTTGAAAACGCCCCGAGTGTGCGCTGTGCAGAGATTAGAGGAGGTCGAGCTTGCTGGCCTCTCCCAGGCACGCGGAACCACTCCGAATCCAGAGCTCCAGGATGCCAGAGGCATTCACGAAATAGAGCTCAAATCCGGGCTTCCAGGCGGTGGGTGGCATCATGGCCTTCCGGGAAGCGTTTGCGGCCACGTCGGAATAGTTGAGCACAGGGCAGCCACGGGAGGGATCAGTTTTAGCCGAGAAGATCTCTTGTTCGAGCTGGAGGGTAAAACGATGCCATTATTACACACAAATTCAAGTCTGGCGGGCAAGTAAAAAATCTGTAGGTTCAAGTGAGAACATAACCGTCGGAGGAGTAGTTTGTTTGCCGTCCCCTGTAATGTCCTGCCGTGGCCCCTGAACATGCACCCTGCCGCTACGCTGCCGCCCCGCCCAGCAAACGCCTCCAGAATGTCCAAGTTCCAAATTCGCTCGTTACATTTGTGAATCAAATGAGGCGTTTAATGGGTCGAGGGCTCTTGGAGACTTTGACATATTTTGATTCTTCTGGATTCAGGGGCGGCGAGACATGCTGCCACCGACCGATCTCGGCCCTCCGGGCAGGGCTTTTCCAGTCCACGCCTGCGTCACCTATTACGTCTTCTGCTTCGGCTGACACTGACTCAAAAGAACTGGTTTGTAATTGGTAAGTGAATGGCGGAAGCGTTGGGCGTTGGGTGATAGCCCAGCTCCGGTGTTCAAGCCCCAGGAGGCTGCAGCCGCACATGACCCTGCCCATTGTGATCCCAAAGCGTAAGGCTCCAATCGGCTTCCTCTGAGAAAAGAGCGGTAAGCAACAATATGAACCCGTTTGCCTCGTGCTGCCTGTTTGCTGCGTATGGCTACAGGGGAAGCTTGGTTGGCGGTAGCGCTGCCCGCCTCCGGTGCACAGCCCTTCAATGTTGGAGCCCGCAGCCGAGATCACTGGCCCAGAAACACCACAAACTCCGGATTTCTTCCCTCAATGGCCTTTTCAAAGGTGGAGTACAAGGCGGAGGACTCTCTGGGAGGGCAGATACTTTGATTTCCGTATGATATACCTCTCAATAGGAGGGTGAAGCTGCAGTCCTTGCCCCAGAGAATTGCCAGGCATTGCAGCACCACATAAATCAACACTAAATATTGCCACGGCCTCATGCACTCTTTATTTTGAATGGATATCTTCGTTTGATGCGTACTGATGGTCTTTGAGGCAAACGGGGACTGCCACCCGCCCCAGGCACAACTCTGGTTCGAAAACAAGGAAAAGACCCGCATTACCAGCGCATCTAAAATTCACTCGTTTGCTATTGCAAGGTGCTCATTCATTCACTGCTGCCCGGACCGCCGTTGCTGCCTCGTGATTTAGGCCGCCCTCCTCCACCTGCGGCTACATATAAATCCCTCCTCCCCCCCGTCTGGTTCCAACTTCCTCTCTCTTTCCTCAAAGCTGCAGCTGAAACCTCCCCTCCGCCGCCAAGTCCTGCTCCCGAGCAAGACGAGGAGATGGGAGACGCGCCTGGACCCCGACGACGACGTGACCACCGCCGTTACTTGTACGGTGCCGAGACCCCGTCGAAGCAAGAAGTACGCCCGCCCCATTCGCGACTTCTAGTTTCGCTCCTGGCGTCTGTGGTGTATGAGCTGTTTCCGAACAGCAATTGAAGATTTTAAAAATTGGAACCCGGAGCCGCTGGAGTTCAGTCGGCCCCTCGTTATCACATAGCCTCATGGCCAACACACTCTCTATCTTACCTTCCATCTACGGGCTCTTCCTAGTAAAGAGATCTCATGGAGAAATTTCGTCATACAGGCGCTCGGCATTTACAGAACCGGCGCAGCAGGGGAGTAACGACGCGGCGATGGAGGCCAGGACCGTGGCCAAGTTCGCGACCACTGCGGCGGCCGACGCCAACATCGACCCTCGGATCACCGGCCAACTCAGGGGCATCTGAGCGTTCTGGGTTCAGCAGATGTTCTCCGGACAGAATTGCAGCCGATACCCTCGGCTGCGTGTCAAGTGGGAGCGCGAGATTCGTCATGGGCAACCCTGAGCTCGCGGAGATGGTCGACAAGCAGAACATCGAAGACATCGCCAGGTCCTGGCGCCCGGGCATGGGGATGACGGAGGCGCACCTGGGGGTTCCATGCCCGCCCTCGACGACGGGGTAAAGCTGAGGGCCTTTGAGGCCTCGGGCGAGGACATGGCGGGTGCGGCCATCGTCGGCGACGTTGAGCCCGCGGGCTCGGGTGGGGAGGAGGAGGTAAGTTGTCATTTTTCTTTGATTCATTCTCCAAGTCAATGCGAAACACCATTCCCTCTTGCCAAGCCCAACCAAGCTTCATGTACACAGATTCCCTTTTACGTCCTTATCCCTCCACCTTTTGATACCGAGCTGACTTAAGCATTTGCCCATAACAAGACATGGTCATGGTCGGTCGTTTCGATATGCCGGCTCCGGCGGACTCTGGTGTAGGGGCTTCAGCACTGCAGACTTTAGCCTGTGTATTGCGGCTCGTCGATCATCCGACACCCACCGATCAAGTGCCGCATCCTACCAAGGCCCCGACGCAGCCACCAGATGCCGCAGTACACGGGCCAGTTACAGCGCAAAAGCCCTTGTGGGATGGAGACCGATCATATCTAGGTGGCTTCCCATGATGGGGCCGGCCGTGATGGCGAGGTACGAACATCACCCACCAGAGTGTTGTGGCTTGCCCTCATCATCCGGTCAGTGGCTGACTTAGAAGAACAGATTCACCTGCGTAGAGACCGTGCATGTAGGCATGGGCTTTGTTAAAACCCTGCCCGGTCTGCTATCCGCCAGCCACCAGTATGCTGCGTGGCTTTTGGGTTCCCTCTATGCCGGCACGAAGAAGCGCGGCACGAAGAAGCACAGCACCCATCCTCGGTTGTGCCGTCCATGAACCCCGAGGCCATGGCAATGGCCGAGCTTCGGCCCTGGACAGGGTCGGAAAGAAGTAAATGGAGTGTCAACTGTGCCAACTATCGTCATGATAGCCCGGACAGCGGCCATGCATGCAGGATACCGCGGCAGACTAAGACCTCTGCGGTATGCCGGCAATGACTCGGACGGGTACACCAAGGAGGTTTGTGCCAAATGCATCAAGGAGAAGCATATCACCCAATGCAACGTGGACTATCGGCGGCAAGAGTGTCTCGGACCCCTTGACATCAGACACATATGCCCCCAGAAGTCGAACCCGAAGCCACTCGTTGAGATCTAAAGAATAGGTCGAGCGGAGACACCGAAAGAGGTTATTATAAAGAGAACTTCGCCACTGCTGGTGAAAACGAGGAATGCAGGAGCAGCAAATCCAGCAGCAGAACCACCGACCGCCCCAGAAAACACACTTGATCAAGACATTGATATGCTTGACATCCTCAACGACGGCTCTGGCCCCGTCGACACCAGCAGGTCAATACATCCCCACAAGGATGACACCACAGCATCGGTCCGACCAGGGTGCCCGGCACGCTGCGCGGAGGGGCCCGGCGAACGGGCTCTGAGATCTATCCTTTCCTCGCCGAGCCTTGAAGATGTTCCCCAAACGTAATTCACACGATTCAAGCGGCTATGGAAGTTGTACTGAAGGAACGTCCCACCGGACCCGAACACCATGTCGTCTGTGTCAAGGACTGGAGCGGATGTCCACATTCATGTTGTCACTTGGCGAGCAAGGAATGACGGCCAAGGTACGTTTCCTGAACACTCCCGGAAGGCCTCCGGATCTGACTATTAGATTGCAGTGACATTATTTGAGCAATATCAGGCGCTCTTGGGGGGTTCAATGATGGCGGTCGTCGCTGCACGCCTCATGGGGTTGTCACTCACCATGCCAATCCCAACATGACCAGCACAGATTGCGGGAGGGCACGGACGCCTCAGTCGCATCCAGCCGAGCCCATCCTGCCGACGTTGCGCCTGCTCCATCGACACGGTATGCCGATGGGCTCTATGCCCGATGCCATAGACAGCCAATCCTCTGCGTCATGCCATTCGGCTCTGCCCACAGACCTCAGCAACCAGCATGTGTGATGGGGAGCGGACGCTGTGTTCGAAGTGTAACGGGGTCGTGCAAGACAGGTGCATTGATCCATGTAGTGCACATCATGGTGTAAATATTGTCTACGGTACTTGCGGGCCTTGCAGCCTTCCGACACCACCTTGAAACACATGCAGGCACACACCTCTGCACTCCAACTTGGAGGTTCGTGTTGCCAAACCATCCAACGCCACCACGCGACACGGCCGCGGCATCCGATGGTGTGGTGCGGCCCCCACGAACACGAGAACAGCCGGCCCCGGCGCTGCTCCCAAAGAGGCTTCTAGCGCCCGAGGCTATCGACGCGTTGGGGAAGGCTGTTGATCCTGGTCTGAGCAACGACGCTGGCAGGCACACCTCCGACACCAGAACAGCAAGATGCCCGCGTTGCAGGGTGTTGGTCGTCGGGGTGCTGGGGCATCTCCGAGGGTTGCCGGCAGCGAGTAAATTAATCGTGGGGGGAAAAGAAAGAAAGAAATAGGAGTGTATGGAGCCTCGGAAGTGAGCATTGGTGAGAAGCGGCGTCGTTATGGACTGGTCATATTGTACATACATACGGAGCATGTCATGTCGCATTGTTTCGTGCCATGGCCAAAGCTTCACAAGTGTATATTACACGTCAACCCCACCGCCGCAGCGCCTGGAACACAGCCAGCACCGCAAGCGCAAGCCTAGATGCAAGCTCCCACTGACCACCAGCCCCGAAGCCGCAGCCGTCGCCGTCGCGGATGCAGTCGCCGACTCGGGTGCCGCGGGCGCCGCCGTCGAGCTGCCGCCGCCGTTCCTGCTCGCGGCGCGGCGACGATGTACTTGACGACGTTCGTCACCGTAGGTACTTTTGGCCGTAGCTGCGGCGCACGGCCTTGTCCGTGCCGTCGTCGCAGGAGACGTCGCCCGTGTCACAGTACGAGACGAGGCGGTCGGCGTACCTGGTGCAGACGTCGACGGAGGCGTTGCTGCACTGGAAGATCTGCGTCGTCGGTCAGTGGCGTGCGGTTGCCGGGTGTGTTTTGGGTAGAGCGTTGTTGATGCTGGTGCCCTTGTCGTAGGTGGTGTTGGCGCGGTGGGTTGGGTCCCCGAACAGGATAATGGCCACGACTGTGGGAGGGCATCGGCACCTCCGCTCGCTGTTGCTCTCGACCGTGTCCACGGCCAGCGGCGTGGCGCTGTCGAAGCCGCCGTCGATGCCGCCGCAGACGGCATCCATGGACACTTGGGCGCCCTGATATTGCGCGCCAACTCGTCAGCGGCCGCCACGGCGTTTCGTTTGTGTGAAGACCGAAGGCGGGCTCACCTGCGAGTACCCCATGACGGCCACCTTGCCGCCCGGGCACGCGCCCGTGTACCTGCCCAGCGCGGCCTGCAAGGCCTTGACGCCGGCGCCGACCGAGTCGCCGTAGGCCGGGTCCGTGAACGAGGCCGGGTAGTCGAGCGGCGCGGCCTCGGAGCCCTTGACCCGGCCGGTGATGCCGCGCATGGTGGAGGGGAAGTGAAAGTCTTCTGCGCCTCGTGGCTATGTTGTTCTGCCAGTCCCCGGTGTTCCGAACCACCACTCGATGGGGCAGAGCATGCGTAAGCTTGTTCTTAAGCAAGTACGACCGCTCGTCTTGCTACCCATGCACACTTGCTCGCATGGCTGCCCGGGCCGATACGCGCCGGCGCTGTGTCCCCGAGGCGCATCCAAGCAAAGCCTCAACACACGGCGACCCCGCAAGTCTCCAACGTTGACGTCTCCAAGCCGCGGTGAGAGAGGATATAAAGCCGCCTGTTTCGCTACCCCTGCAGCATGGCGCAGCCAGATCCGATCCCTGGCTCTTACATGCACAGCTGGAGCCTATATGGGCTGGTGGACCGTCCGTCTCGCGAAAAGAGCTGGAGGCTCCCAGCTCCAGGAAAACAGACGTATGTCGTCGTCTGCACCCGCACTGGAAGCGTTATGCCTCTTTTTGTCCTTGTGGCCAGTTCTTCTGGGCTGCAATATCCGGCTCTTGGGAGGCGCCGAGAACCCTGGCCGCAATCTCATCCTCCAGCTCGTCAACAACCGCGCCCAAGCATACCGGAAGTGGTACACACAGCTCAGGTCTTCCCTTCCCACGGTTCCATTCGAGCGAAGAAGATCGCATGGTGTAGTATGAAGGCCGCGAATGGAAGCACATGGAGTAGAGCTCAAACCGGAAGCATGCCCCGCTGTGTTCTTGTTCGTCCGATCAACGATAACTCTCTCAAGCAGGCGGCGGGGCGCATCCGTGGATCCAGGTCTTCATGTTCTTGCTGGACTTCTTGAGGCCAGTGTCGTGCCGCGCCGGTTCCCTCGAGTGGCCCGAAGAGGGCGTAGGTGCTGGCACGCCATGTTGCCGCCACCATGTCACGAGAGGACATCGCAAGGGCCGGGCATACGGCTCCGAGCATTTGGCGGAGTCGGATGAAGAATCGGAGGCCTCGCAGGAAGAATGCGAGACGGGGGCCGCCAGATCAGGAGAGGAAGGCGCCATGTCGTGGCGCGGCGACGATGGTCGAAGTGCAGCCATGCCCAGGCATCTCGGCCGAGTACTAGCCGCCTTTGCCGTGCTGGCCCAAGCAAACGGTGGCAGCATGGCTTAGGCCCCTGCTGGGGACTCGGGAGTCCCTGAGCCCAGCGCCCTGTGCGCGTCCTCGGACCAGCTGGGGGTCACGGTGCCGCTTGACCGACGCCAGATTCAGCAGCAGCAGACATCAGTGAGGCCGCAGCCGGTGCTGTGCCCCTGCACGGCGGCGGCATCAATGTGCACGGTGTCGCGCAAGCAATAACCAGCACCGACGTCGTTCGTTGTTGCCGACCTGCGACCCGAGGCTCGGGTGGCGCTAGGCCCCAAGCGGCAGCCAAGGCGCACCGGCCGCCGGCGCGGACCCGGAGCCCCACAAAAACGGCCGCATTCTGCCGCCGGTCGCACCGGCTCCACTGTCCGCCAGGCCCAACCATGCGCCAAGCTCGATGCGCTACCTACTTCGTGCTCGCACGACGCCGCAGAAAACTGAGACGACCTTGTACGAGAGGGCGGTGGAGAGGCGCGTGCTGGGCTCGCGGGCCCTGATGCGGAAGTCGAGACGCAGGGCCGACGGTGACGCCCGGGCCTAGGCCATCATCTATTACGACGCCAGCGCCGCGGGCCTGGGTCGTCCCACGGCTTTAGAGTTTTCGGTGCCCCGCCGGCTCGGCGCGCAGTATAAAAGGACTTGGTTCAGCGTTGAGGAGCGCGGACGAGCGGTCCGCATCATCGCCGCCATGACGGCTTCCACGACGCCGACGCCGCCCCCCGGGGCCCTCCGCCGCGGCGACATCGAGCGCCTCGGCCGCCAGCGCCCCGCCGTGCTGGCCCACTGGCTCACCGAGGCCGGCTTCGTCTTCGCCGTCGTCACGTCCATGATGCTGAGCGAGTACTTCATCAGCGGCTTCAACATCGTGCTGCCGCCCCTCGCGGCCGCGCTCGAGATCGCGCCGCCCGCGCGCACGTGGCCCGCCAGCGTCACCAGCCTCGCCACGGCCGCGCTGCTGCAGCCCCTTGCGCGCCTGTGCGACCGCTACGGCGCGCGCACCGTCTTCCTCGCCGGCCACGCCTGGCTGCTCGCGTGGTCGCTCGTCGGCGGCTTCAGCTCCGGCGCCGCCATGCTCATCGCCTGCCGCGCCATGCAGGGCGTCGGCGCCGCCGCCTTCCTGCCCGCCGGCCTGGCGCTGCTGGGCCGCGCGTACCGGCCCGGCCCGCGCAAGAACTTTGTCTTCGCCCTGTACGGCGCCTTTGCCTGCCTCGGCTTCTACGTCGGCATCTTCGCCGGCGCCGTGGCCGCCGAGTCGCTCGGCTGGCGCTGGTACTTTTGGATCGGCGCCGCGCTGGGCCTCGTCGTCGCCGTGTCGGGCGCCCTCACCATCCCGCGGCGCCTCGGGGACGCCGACCCGGCCGCGCGCATGGACTGGTGGGGGGCCGCGACCATCGTCCCGGCCTCGTGCTCGTTGTCGTTGCGCTGACCGACGGGGGCCACGCGCCGATGGCTGGCGCACGCCGTACGTCTGCGTGGCGCTCGTCCTCGGCCTGCTTTTCCTCGCCGCCGCCGTGTACGTGCAGGGCTGGGTGTCGTCGCTGCCGCTGCTGCCGCCGGAGCTGTTTCGGCAGAAGTACATGAAGCGGCTCGTGGGCGCGCTGTTTTGCTCGTACGGCGCCTTTGGGCTGCTTCTCTTCTACGCCAGCTTCTAGTACGGCGGCCCCTTGATCCATGGTGTCCATGTATGCTGACTGGGCGTAGCATCGAGGCCGTCATGCACACGCCGCCCATGCTTACGGCCGCCTGGTTCGCGCCCATGGCCGTCGGCGGCATGTTCCTCACCATCGGCGGCGGCTTCGTCCTGCACGTCGTGCCCAACCGCATCCTCATGGTCGTCTCGTGCCTCGGCTTCCTGCTCGCCAGCCTGCTCTTCGCGCTGATCCCGGACCCGGCGTCGAGCGGCCGGTCGACGGGCTTCCTGTACTGGGCGTACATCTTCCCGGCCATGCTGGGGGGCACCATCGGCGTCGACATCACCTTCAGCGTCACCAACGTCTTCATCACGACGGCCATGCCGCGGCGCCACCAGGCGGCGGCCAGCGGGCTCATCAGCAGCCTGCTGTACCTGGGCATGGCCTTCTGGCTCGGCGTCGCGGAGCTGGCCGTCTCGGCGGCGGCGCGGGCGCGCGGCGAGGGCGAGGGCGCGCTGGCGCCGCGCGCGCAGTACCAGATTGGCTTCTGGACGGGCGTCGCGCTGTCGGCCGTGTCGCTGTGCCTGACGGCGACGGTGCGCATGGGGCAGGCCGAGGCGGCCATGACGGCCGACGAGAAGGCCGAGCTGGAGCGGGAGGCAAGCCAGGCGTGAGGGATTGTGCGTGGCGAGCAATTCTTCGAGCCATCTCCCGAGTTGGTCGGATTAATAATATGCACGGGACGGGCCGATTAAAATGGCGCGGTCCAGGGTTAGGGTTATTCGGCCTCGCAAGTCCCGCCATATTGCATGAGTCCGGACGCATCACACATACAAGATAGACGTAATACCATAATGAACAAATCCCACAAACGCAGAGCATCTCCTCCTGCCTTTCCCTGCTGCCGCTTTTCGATCCGTGGACACCCGGAATCAGCACGGCGATGGCCCGTTGCCCCCGTGTGCGCGTCCCCCTCGCTCGCTTCGTCACCAAGCGTCGCCACCAAGCGTCGTCATCCCGCCATCTCAAACCGCTGCACCGGCCGCGAGTCCGACTCCACCAGCGCCTGCATCTCCGCCGGCGCTGGCCCCGCCCCGTGCGGATCCCTCTTCGCCTCATCCCCCGCGCCGGCCCCGTCCTTCCCGGCGTCCTGCCTCCGCCTCCGCCGCAGCAGCAGCCACGCGCCCGCGCCGACGACGCCCAAGCCCGCGACGCCGCCGACCACACCGCCCGCGATAGCGCCAACGGGCGCACCGCTGTCGCTGCTGCTGCTGGCGGCAGGGGACGACGTGGCCGACGACGTGGACGCGGCAGACGACGACGACGAGGTGCTCGTCGTCTTGACCGGGTCCGGCAGCGGGAAGCGCTTGCTGCCGTCGTTGCAGCAGTTGCCCGGCTTGCCCGCGTTGCGCCCCGGGCTGCAGCAGAACTCGGTGAGCGTGCACGACTGCACCTCGACCCACGAGTTGGGGTTGACTGTTGTCCGTTTAGCCTCCCGCAGCCACAACCACAACCACAACCACAAGACAAAGACACAACCGCCCCGGAGAGGACGACGACAGAGAGGCAAAGAGGACTCACCCTCCGGACAGATGCTCCTGCACCCTTCGCCCTTCGCGTTGTCGCACGGGCCGCGGTACATGTAGTGCCCCGAGTACGTGCACAGCCCGTTGGCCAGGCACAGGTCGTTTTCGCTCGGCAGGCAGCAGATGTTGTACGTCGTGTTGGCGTGCCCGCACGCCTTGAAGTCCCAGTCCGTCGCCGGCGTGCCGTCGCCGTAGAAGCACCCGGTCGTGTAGTTGCCCGGCACCGCAGGGGCCGCCAAGGCCGCCAGGGAGGCCAGCAGCGCGGCTATTGTGCTCGGTCGCTGCATTTTTTTTTTCTGTCTTTTGTTTCCTTTTCCTTCCCTCTTGTCCTTGTTCTCCGTCCTCTTGTCCTTGTTCTTCGTCCTCTTGTCCTAGTTCTCCGTCCTCTTGCCCTTGTTCTCCCTCGTCGGTTCGGTCTGAACGAGTGAACCAGGTCGGTCGTCGTGCGGCGCTTTCGAGGCGATCCGTCATAAACACCCCAGGCTCATCATCCGTTTCGGTGTCGAAAGGTGCAGCTCCAGTCCAGCAGCGCAGTCCAATCCAATGCCTACTCTCCGGCCAAGTCAAGCAAACCCAGTAGCCACAAAGAAGAGCAGAGCAGAGAGGGCAGGCCAGGACAAGGTAGGGCAGCGAAAAGAAAGCAGCGCCAGATCAAGACCCGTCAGGAGAACAGAAGCGAACCCCCCGCCCGCCCTCGGCAGTCAGCGTCACACAGTCAGCGACCAACATGCATTGGATGCATTCCCAGCCATCCACGACCCGCCGCCGAGGCACCTACGCGCCGTGTGCCCTGCTGCAGCCGGCCGCCCACGCTCAATGCAGCCGTAACATCTTCTGCTACGGACGAATGGCAGCGACGAACACAAAGCCACAGAACCAACACGCCAATGAAAGAAACCGCAGCCAGAGGGAAGAGGCCCCAGAGGCCGCCCCCTGTTCGGACGAGGCCAGGACCGCTCCGAGGCATCGACACAGCGTCGCGTTGGGGCCACTTGTAAGTGGACACTGGTCGCGCGACCAACAGCTCCAGCATCAGCCCCTGTAATACTCCGTTCGGGGAGTAATCCCTGCTCGCCAGAATAAAAGCTTACCTTAGCGTTAGCTGCGCCTTCGGCCCCTGGCCCTTCTGCGCGCATCTCATCGGCGATAGCCTTCTCACTGCAGTTTCACAAGGGCTCCGCCGCCCAATCGAGTCCAGACGTACGGACAATGCGCAGGCCAGAACCGTGCTTGTCAATTCAAGCAAGCCTTTCTGAAGCCAGCTCCCCTGCCTCACGTCGTGGCAGCCCGGTTCGAGCACGAGCACATACCATTGCTGCTCTTGTACGAGTAAAAAGTGGCCTCTCCTCCTTGTTCCAACCAGCGGCTCAAAAACTTTTGCAACAAGATATCCCCACACGCGCCCAGCTCGCGACAAATAGCAACATAAACTCCGCCAAGTGGTGACATGACAAACGACATGATGCAAGAAACGGCACCAAACAAGGTGCTGTACGCCAGAAACACTGGCCACTATTCGGCTCCAGCAGTTCCACTGCGCGCGCCTAGCCGTGCAGGCCGCACGTCCTTTGCCGCATCAGCTCTCGGCGCTTCTGATCCTTTTCTGCAGCATTGTTAGCTCCAGATTTCAAGAACCCGATAGAAATGCTCACCTTCGTCAAACACGAGAAACTCGTCCAGAGCGCTTCCAGCCGGCACCATGGGCAGGACCGGCACCTTCTTGTCCGTCACCACCTCCAGCAGCGCGGGGCCATCCGAGTTGATCAGCCATTTCAGGCTGTCCACGACATCGGCCGGATCCGTCACTCTCCGCGACTGGATGCGCATCGACTCGGCCAGCTTCATAAAGTCGGGGTTCACCTGGTGGGTATGGGCATAGCGGTCCTCGTAGAAGAGGTTCTGCCACTGCGTCACCATGCCCTGCTCCTCGTTGTTCAGGACGATGACCTTGACGCCAATGTTGAACTGCGATGCCGTCGCCAGCTCCGTCAGGGTCATGCCAAACGAGGCGTCGCCGTCAATGTCAATGACGAGGGCATCGGGCTGGGCCACCTTGGCGCCGATGGCCGCCGGCAGACCATAGCCCATGGTGCCGAGACCGCCAGACGTGATCATGCTCCGGGGATGCCTCCACCGGAAGTGCTGGGCCGTCCACATCTGATGCTGGCCCACGCCCGTCGCAATGTACGTCGTGTCCTTGCGGTCCGCCGTCAGGTTGCTGAGCTCCTCGATGAGCGTCTGGGGCTTGATGAGGCCGCCACGCCCCGCTCGCGCGTAGTGCGACAGCGGCCACTTCTTCTTCCACTCGTTGATCTTGCCGAACCACTCCTTGCGGTCGTCCATCGACTTGGCCGTAAGCTGGGGCAGGAGCTGCCTCAGGTTGGTCGCCACGTCGCCCTCGACGGCCTCGGTGGCCTGGACAACCTTGTTGATGTTCTTGGGCATCACCTCAAAGTGCACGATGCCACCGCGCTTCTCGGCGGCGGCGGCCTTGGCGCCGGGAGCGAACTTGGCGATGTTGCCCGTGACGCGGTCGTCGAACCGCGCGCCGAGGGCGATGATGAGATCGGCCGCCTGCATGGCCATGTTGGCGTACGCAGAGCCGTGCATGCCCAGCATGCGCAGCGACTTGTCGTCGAGCTCGTCGAAGCTGCCGAGGCCGTGCAGGGTCGTCGTGACGGGGATGGACGCCTTGTCGGCCAGCTCCTTGAGGAGCTGCGGGCCGCCCTCGGACAGGATGACGCCCTGGCCGGCGTAGATGACGGGCTTCTTGGCCACGTTGACGAGGTCGGCGACGCGCTTGATGGAGTTGGCCAGCTGTTTCCGGCTCAGGTCCATGGCAGCTCGGGAGGCGGCGCTGGGCAGCGACGGCAGGGCCGTCTCGGTGGGGATGGCTCTCCTCAGGATGCCGGCCGTGACGTCCTTGGGCAGGTCGACGAGGACGGGTCCGGGCCGGCCACTGGTGGCAATCTCAAAGGCCTCGTTGATCCTCCTCGGCAGCTCGGCGACGTTCTTGACCATGACGTTCCACTTGGTGCAGGCGCGGGAGATGCCGACGACATCGGCCTCCTGGAAGGCATCGCTGCCAATGGCCGAGGTCGGGACCTGGCCGCAGAAGACGACCATGGGGGTTCCGTCCGACAGGGCATCCTGCAGGGGTGTGATGATATTGGTGGCACCGGGACCGGACGTAACCAGGACGACACCGGGCAGGCCAGAAGCTCTAGCGTAGCCCTCGGCCATGTGGCCAGCGCCCTGCTCGTGTCGGGGCAGGATGAAGTCGAAGTGTTTTGAGTTGTAGATAGCGTCGAAGACGGGCAGGATGGCACCGCCAGGGTATCCAACTGCAAGTGACTCATGTCAGTGACGATGCTCCCAGGGCAAGTTACGCCGGGAGGCTCCCGGCCGTGGTCGCTTCGACATACAGATGTGTTTGACGCCCTGTCTCAGCATCATTTCGTGAAAGATTTCGCCGCCAGTCTTGCCGATGAACCTGCATGTTGGATCGCG
The DNA here is from genome assembly GCA_022114105.1 of Tolypocladium guangdongense. NCBI lineage: Eukaryota > Fungi > Ascomycota > Sordariomycetes > Hypocreales > Ophiocordycipitaceae > Tolypocladium > Tolypocladium guangdongense. The sequence continues at coordinate 383,412 of NRQP01000006.1, forward strand.
CGGTCAGCCTGCGATGCCATGGCGGCGAAGTAATGGCGGGAGGTTGCGTACGACTCATCCATGTCAACCGTCTGCGGATTGACCAGAGGTTGGACATGGCTGCGATCTTGATCCCCTGCGTTAAATGCAGGGCTCGGAACGGCGCGGACCTGACTGTAGAATTCGCAAAGGCAATGCCCAATCGTCAGCCCAAGGTGTTTCTGTCTCGAGGGGGTGTCGTGCCGATGCCGGCGCCCGTTTTTTTCCGCAAGCTCTGCCTGCATTGACGGGGACACTCACGACGTGGCCGTCGCGGCCGTTGCTTGATTCCGTTGTCCCGTAGGAACCTTTTTGGGCACCAGCACAGCGGCGGGCTGTGTCGTCGAGGTGAAGTGCCGTGCCTGGCCCAGGGCTCTGACGGCCTTGGTGGCCTGACGACTTCGGAACATCATGGTGGTGGTGGGGACTGGGTTTTTCGACGCAGCTCGTCGATGCGCAGCGGTCTGCAGAGACGGGCAGGATGGGGCAGAGGGCCTCGCGAACGAGGGATCACGCAGAGGGAGAGGGAAACGAGATGGAGGAGCAGCGGCTGCCTGCAACTGAGATCGTGGGGTTTGCGTGTGGGAAGGGAAAAAAGGCGGGAGGGAGGAACAGAAGGTTTGGCGGTTGATCATTGGGCCAGACCAGCCTACCTAGACGAGAGTCAGTCAATCAACCGTCAACCAGAGCGATGCCGGCTGTCGCAACCACAAGACACCACAATCAGCGAGCGGTTAGGGGACTCGGGGCGCTGTAATGTGCGGGGTTCCACTGTTCGGCGCGAATGTGTATCTCCTCCCCAAGCTTTGCCGCGGAAATACTTGTGCGCCAGCGTGCACGGACCAGTGGCTGGTCGAACGAGCTCCCCGGCCAGCCAATCACGTCGCGGCCAACTCCCGCCAGCGAATCCGAGGCGTCGAAATGGCGAATAACGCGACCAGGGATGGCCAACCGGTGCGCGAGTCTAATATCTGGCTTATGACAGTCGTCGATTCGCAATTGTGCACCAAACCGGCCTTTGTGGTCGTTGTCATTGCCGTTGTGCGGTAATTGCAGGTTCGGGCGCCAGTTGTTGCAGATCCCCCCTCACTTTTCCACGAGCAAAGGCGGGGGAACGAACGACACCAGGGTGACAGCTGCGCAGCTCAGGCACATTCAGGCTGTGCCACATCTCTTCCCACCCCGGGCATGAATTCTCCTCCTCGTCGAGGACCCGCTTCTGGCTGCGATTTCGGGGTCAGCCTCCAAGGTATCAACCAATTAACAGCCTCCAGCCCCCAAATACATGAGGCACCTAGACATCATGAGGCACCCAGCCTACCTACCCTACAGTCGGAGTCTCCTCCGCCAGCTCTCGTCAGCGATTACAATCCCTCCTGCTCGCGTTCCGATTTAAGCAGCTGACTATATTGGGCCTCTGTCCGGGGAAAATCCGTCTGCTTGGCAACCTCAAGACCACGTGGAGGAAGCGCCTCGTACGTTCTGCTTACCACCCGGGTGGAGACTCATCCGACCCCGGCCTGCTGCATGATGCAAGCGATTGTTCATGTTTTACGACTCTCATTGGCGTTACTGGTCGCCACATTGGAGCGGGGGAGACAAGAGCAAAGCCATGAAAACAACTGCCGCAACCACACGACGGCGTGGCCTCTCCATTTGTGTCCTGTATATAATAATGTACCTTACCTAGATACCCACGTGTATTTCGTAGAACTCTTTGCGTTTGATTCCCATGCCATGCCTGCCTGCCATCTATCGCTCGCTGTAGATGACGCTTCGAAACAAGAAAAACGCCCTTGAACAGGCACGCACATGATGCCCACCGCCGGATATCGTTTTTGCCTTCCCGTCCTGCCTAGTTGGCCCGTCCCGTCTTCCGCCTTGCCCTCAATCCAAGCCCCAGCAACAATAAATGGTATCTCAGCAACGCAAAGAACAAAGGAAATGCCCGTCGTCCGGCCGCTGCCCCTGCTGGCCGTGTATCAATATTAGGTATACATGTTATCGTCCCAATTGTCGATGAAGCCTCAATAGAATGAATCAGGGGAAGAAAAAAGAAAGACAAGAAGGACGCAAAGGCGTTTGGAATACGAAAGAGTAGAGAAAAGTCAGACGAGGCGTCCACACGGGGGCGTCGTCCAAAATGGTGGTTTCGACAGTGCGGCAATATTAGACCAGTGCTTGCCGACTTCCTCCCAGAACCTTGGCATCTTTGGCAAGCCCAAGGCCATACCCGAGGAGCACAACATCAGGCATATAAATTGACTGATCAAAAGCCCACCCGAGGGCCTACATGCCCAGCATCGTAGGCACCACCTCGGGGGGATACGGGGGGCTGTCGTGCGGCATCGCCTTCGTCGTCGGTCGGAGGTTCTCCATGCTCACAACCCGGCCCCACGATGCGGGCCGTTTGTGCGGCACGGGGGTCGCTGGACGCATCGCCGACGTCTGGCTCGCGTTCATCGTGTAGTCGTAGAGGCCATGGGGGGTGCCGACCTGAGGAGGGTGGTAGGGGTCGAATGCGTCCATGGTGCACCACGACTGATGCGGGTTGTGCTCCATGTGCATCGGGTACATGAGCGGATGGTTCTCAATCGGCGTGTTCATCTGCTTCGGCAGTCCCGGAGGCACCTCTGGTGCAAGCTTGGGGGCGTCGACGGGCCACACAGTCTCGTTGGGGATCGGAAAGGGCGTGCCCGGGTGCGGGCCGGCCGTCAGGTCGTCTCCCATGATGGTGTCACCGCCGCTGCTGCTGGCGGCACTGGCTGAGCTTGCTTCACTTGCTCCGCCGCCCATGACGCTCGCTGGTGTCGGCGGGCGCGACGAACGCTTTCCGTGCCGGCTCGGCAGTTTAAAGACGGATTGTGTCAGGCTTGATCGGCTGGACCGCCTCTTCGGGAGGGTGAAGGTGGAAGCGGCATCGTCCTCCTCTGACTTGGGGCTGGAGGTGGCCGTAGAATGGCCTGCGGAGTCGATCAAGCAAAGGCTTCGATAGGGCAGTTGAAAGTACATGTCGATCTCGCTCGGCGGAGGCGTGCCTGGCGAGGTAAACGGCGCTGTTCCCAGTATGTAGGCCAACCGCACCAGGGCGGAGATGTCGTTGCCTAGATGGCGACACTCGAGCATGCGCTTCAGGTCCCCCGACGACCGAGGCCGCCAGAACAGTTGCTGGCGCTTCTCCTTGGGCCAGATGCACGTCTTCCAGATGTGCTTGACCTGTGGCTGCCGCATCAAGTTCTGCATCTGCACTCTGTATTCCCAATGCTTGACGTCGAAGCCGTCTTCGAAATGCTTGGCAATGTGCTCAAAGTGCTTGTCGCGCGTTGCCGATGCGTCGTCGGCGGTCTGGGCCTCGAAGAGGCGGTCCTTGCAGGCGTCGAAGCCGCAAGAAAAGACAAGCTGGTTGCACAACTCTGCTCGGGCGGCACTGTTGGGCAGTGCCTTCAGCCTGTGCGCCTCCTTGGCATGGGTGCTGTACGCGCGCTCCGTCGAAAAGGACAGGTGGCAGCCCTTGGTGCGGCAGATCCAGACGACGTCGGACCCGTGGAAGTTGTGCAGGTGCTTCTTGAAGTCGCTCTTGCGGCCAAAGCCCACGGGGCTGTTGTCCAGGAAGCACATGGGGCACTGGTACTTCTTGGACGTGGGAGCCATCAGTCGAGGGGACGGGTGCGAGGTCACGTCGCTCGGGGGCAGAGGCGACGGGACGGGGGCGGGGGAGTCGAGCCACGAGCGCTCGCTGATCTTGGTGGGCTTTGGCTCATGCATGGACGGCATGTCTGGAGTCGCCTCGGGCCACGTGCACTGGGTGTTGATGGATGCATCGTCCGACCTGCATTGGGATGCTTCTGAGCCGGTCCATGCCAGCGACGGAGCGCTGATGCTGCTGAGCAGCGTGCTCGCCGAGAATGTCGAGGCTCCCGCTGCGAGATGCGTCAGAGGACGGGCTGACGAGGGCGGGTGAGTCGCGTGGTCTGGGCTTACATGAATCAGGCGAGCCGGTCAAGGCACACAGAAGGCTGGGAATGCCGTATCGCTGAACGAGGCGAAGAAGCTGTTGGTGATCCTCGTCCGCCAGTGGTCGCACGTTGGCGTCGTCGGCGGGACGAAAGGGGAACATGGCGACAGCAGCTGCAGGGCGTCGTCGTTGTTAATCGCCCGCTTCCGTTGCCTAGGTTTAGGATCGTAGTGAGTGAGATAAGGCTGATGGGGAGAGGAGCAGCGAGCGCAGAGCCGCGGCCGTCGAAGTTGGATTGGTGTATTAAGGCGAGCGAATAAAGCAGCGAGAGCGAGGCTTTCTGCCCCTCTCGTGATGGCCGGGCCTCACGAGTCGGACGAGAGGCAGCTCACGGCCAGCGTCTCGTATGGTAGCCTCTCACCGCGCGCAAATGCGCGATGAACGAGGCGAGAGAGGCAAAGGGCAGAAGATGCGTAGAGCGGTGTTGCGCGCACCGCAGGCACAACAAAGTGTCCAAGGCTCTGGGCGCAGGATTGGGCTCGCTTGGTTCGACTGTTCCTCGGGCTCACAGTTGGACGAAGGAAGACGGACGGCAACACGGGCCAGGACAAAGAAACGGGGCGAAAGGATGGGCGAGCTGGGGGAGAGTGCTTCTAGAAGATCTCGGAGAACGCTCAGACGTCGACGAAATAGCCCGTGTCCCGTCCATGGCAGAGCCGGGAGGGCTTCCCTTCGTCTTGGTCCATCGGACATAGTCTCCCCCCCCCTCTCTCGCTGGCTGGCGGCCCCTGCGGCCCTGCTGGCTGCTGTCGATTTGTGTCGAGCAGCTGGGCCATCCTCGCTCGCGGGCTCCATGGGGCCCCTGTCGCACACACATCAACAGCCAACAGGGGCAGCCGTTTCAGGAACGGTGTCATTCCTCAGCGCAGTCTCAACGCCTTCTGAAACGCCATCATTGCCAGGGCGGTAGCGCGGACCGGGGCCGACCAGAGCGGTGATGGTGGGTGGTCGCCGTCTGGAGTCCCCGACAGCCAACCAGGCGGCGTCGCGCGGCGTCGCGCGAGGCGTCGTATGACCACCGCCCGCAAATTGCAGCTATCCCTGCGCAGCACCCAGCCCCTGCGGCTCGCCCAGATCGGGTGGTTCAGCGGGCAGGCCAGGCTTCTGCCGTCCTTCTAGAAAGCACTAGCGGTCCTCGCAAGGCACGAGGAGGAGGCATGGCCGGAGGTGTGAACGTATTGGAATATTGGGCCGAAGGAGAGACACTGAGAGGGGCAGACGACGCTTCGCGGCGGCTGATTGGGCCGCGGGGGTAGCATCGGCCATGCAGGACGAGGCCGCAGCAGCGGCTTGTCGTGATGGTGGTGAAGAGTCTCCGTGCCTGGCCGTGCCTGTCCGCACCGCCGTCGCGTCCGCGCAGTCGACGTCCTGGAGTCGTCATCAGCTGCGATGGCGGGGAGCGAGGAGGAGATGCCGCCCACAACCCTTGCGACCGGCCCCCACCCACACACGTCGACCATGGCATTGGGCCGTGGCTCGTGCGGAAATGACGACGAGACAGACTGGCTGCTTCCTTGTGGGTCGGTCGGAGCGGTGGTGAAGAATGAAAAAAGCAACCGCCTGGGAGCCTGAGGCCGAAGCCACGATGCTCACTTTAGGCACGATGCTCACTTCAGGCACAATGCTCACTTCACCAGGCACGAATGGGGGCCAAACTGGCCCGTATGCCCAAACGTCCGTCCTGCGCAACGGCCTGCAGCGGACATGTTCTTCCCCAGTTGCACGCAGGTGGCCAGCAGGCCCCGAGCATGCCGCCCGCCCCATCGGCAACGCCGCTGAGCCAAGTCGAGGCGCGCACGGGGTTCGCATGCGCCATGTCGACGGACGGCCCCCTCCCTGGCCATCCGTCAGTCGTATTTGAATTTCGAACGAATGGCGTTTGGCATTCCCGTCGGGGGCCCGTGTCCCTTTGCTGCTGGTCGTGTTCGCGGAACGTGGCATCAGCGATCATCAGCCCTCGCTTGGCCGCCCCCGGCCGTCGGCGGATGAGGCGCATGCATCTCGACGTATTTATCATCATTTCTTACCCTTTCCAGCTTCCGCGGGACCGGCAACGAGCAAACGACCCCCGGTCAGATGCCAAGCTGCAGCCACCGCACGGCGTAGTCCCCCAGCTCCAGCTGCTCTCCTCGCAGCTGTGTTTGCTGCTCCGATACGCCCAAAAGAATGCCCGCATAGTAGGTGCATCTCATCCTCTTGACCAGGTACGAGTAGGTTTGCGTCAGCGCGTCTTCCTTCGTGCCGTCGCATCCATCCAGGCACGCGCACGCCTTCTCCCTGCAACCGGCCAACAGCAGCCTCGACACCCCCCAAATTGTCACCACCCAAGCGCCGCCGCTCCATCACCCTCCCTGCCTTGTGTCCGGCCATCCTGCAAGCCCCCTGCCACGTGGCTCCCCGGACCCCTCCTCGCCTTCTAGAAGCGCGTACCCTCGCCGTCTATTGTACGCTCTCGCGCTGCCCTTGTCTGGCTCCGTGACCTCCGACTCGCTCCATGTTCTGTGCGTGCTCTGTGCTGTCTCACGTCCCCCAACGCCGTGCGACTCGGGTGCGCTCAGCTCGCCCTCGTTTGCGGCCGATGGCCTGGTCTGAACGCTGTTGGTCCGCATAATCCTGCTGACATGGGCAACATCCCCGAGCTGTCACATATGTACTCGTATGCTGCTTTACCGGTAGGGCGACGGCCAAACCGTACGCATGGCGCAATATATCAATCCGCTCATTGACAATGAATGGTGCGCGGGCCCTGCCAGGGGCTGCATCCGTGCTGGGGATCCAAAGGAGCCGTACGAGGCATACTCGTGTCGTTGGAAACCTGGTTTTCAGTCCCTGTCATCGGAAAAGCCGCCCTACAAAAGCCGGGACCGTTTCTTGGCCCTCGCGCTTGCACGTACGAGGAGTGGGCATTCCGAAGAGTATGGGTGTGCACGACCCTTCTGCTCTGGCATCTGCATTCGCCGTTGGTCAAGGGCATTTCTTGTATCAATGGCTACTTACTCCGAACGCCCCGCATATAACCCAAAGGGGGGTGTGAGTGCCGGACTGCTATTACTTGATTCTTGACCTTGTTTGGCTTTGATGTTGTTTTCTGCTCCGGCAGGTGAGATATGTCAAAGAGATTGGGATTCCCCATGTCCTTGTGGGAGACACAGCTTTAACAAGCAAGGTACCCATGATACCCCGGCGTCTAAGGGTGCACATTCGGATTTAAAGGACGGCTTTGAAGGCGGGCGAGGCAGCTCGCTGCTGAGTACGGGCATGGTCACGTTTGGCTTTCAATCGCCGCCTCCGAACTTCATCGCATTACATCCAGGTCTAGATCATGCCTAAGACGACCCATGCGGCTAACCCCACCAGTGGAAGAGTTGATTAAATCAATTATTGTAGAATTTGGACCTTGCCTTGCTTCCATCGTTTACGTGTATCCGTTGGCGTCTATCAGGATGCCCGGCGATGGGTCGCCAGCTTCGCCCGAAAGGGATAGACGGGCCGCTCTTAGGCAGTACCTAAACACAAGTAAGTATTGTCTTTATATCGAGTTGCGTATACTTCACTTCATAGGCGCCTCGATCACCACAATTCCGCCATCTCTGCCTGACACCGCAGTTGTTGCTTCCAAAGCCAACATCGCACACCGTTTGAATTACTAAGAAAGGTTGAGTTTTAATTATTCAATCGCTGAGAAATTGCTCGAGTTCTGCAGGCAGTATTGCTATCGATGTGTCGGTTCACGAAGCACATGGCTCGATTGGCCGCGTCAAGCGCAGCGAGGGCCAAATCTCCAACAACGCGGATCAGTAATTACCCTATGCGATCATGCTACCAGCACGTATACTCTGTGAAGAGGGTACATCGATCAAACAGAGCAATGGCCAGCCTCACGAGCACATATATTTCTTCGATGCTTTGGTCGCGATGGCCATCAGTTCTAAGTCAGAGAAGATACCAACGAAACCAAGCTAATAATCGCTATATTTTCCTGGAATGAAGCCATCCTGAAATTTTGACTCTAGTGTTCTCGTGACAGGAGCTAGCGGTTTCATTGGTGGCCATATCCCGACCAGCTCATAGACGCCGGCTGTCGTCTGGTGTCCGAGGGACCACTCAAGATGCGACCAAAAACGCCTAGGTGACGAGCATTTTTGAGAAGAAATATTATGAAGGCAGCTTCAAGCTGCATGCTATCCCTGGCGTAGAATAATCTCGGCTCATCTGCTTGGTTTAATGTCACTCTCATAGTTTTGCCAGCCTTTGTTAGGGATCCATCTATTCGCAGCCTAAGGCACAGGCATCCCAAGCTCCCGGAAAGGCACCGCAACCTGCATACGGGTACGTCCCAGACACGGCCCGGAGGCCCCAGTCCCGCCCTTTGGCAGTGCGGGAGGAGCAATTGGGCCACGACTCACGAGACCCACTTTCCTTGTTGACAAAGTGGTGATTAATTACCCGTCGCGTAACGCAACAGAAGCCTCCAGCCAAACCACATATTTGTACAATCGATTCATAAAATGTGTCCAAACGACTGACAGGTGCCCCACTGCCCGTCGTTAGGTACTTGGTACTTAAACAAGACCGTTGGCGCCGTGAAGAATGCGAGCCGGTCATCCAGATGTCACATTTGAGCTTAATCTCTCCACCCACAAATCCGTATTTCTTCCTCTGCAACGTTTCGGCCAATGTCGCCTAGACCGGAGGCAGCGGTTGACGGCGCCCGGCTTCTGAATGTGGAACTTGAAAAGAGAGAGCGGAAACGGGAGATGAACCGTATTTCTCAGCGGAATTATCGTAAGCTACCACAAATCAACTCAGTCTCCAGACTGGAACCAAGGAGCTTATTTAGTAACTTCTGTGTCTATGAAGGTGTCAACCAGAAGAAGCGATTGCACGCTCTAGAAGCTGCCGCAAAGCAATCTTCGAATGCCATCGATGCGCCTATTTCTCCCGCAACGATCTATCCCCATTCCGACCGGCCCATCGTCGCCTCCAGTCATCCACCCGATCCTACCCTGGGTTTGGGCCCGAAAACAACCCCAATTTGCGACACATCCTTGATTCCCAATGAAAGAGTTTGCGACGATGCGCCAGCGTGGCCTACCTGTCCGGCGTTAGACGCAATGCCAATGCCTCTCGCTGGACCTTGCGAGGATTTCGTCTCAAATCGAACACCGCTTCACCTTTCTATTCGCAGCGGGAATAAACCCATGACTCGGCTTCTCATAGGAAAGGGAGCCGACGTTACGAGGCAGGACAGCAATGGCTCAACAGCTTTACATTTCGCCGCTGAATCTGGGCAGGGAGATATTGTGAAGCTGCTACTTGAAAAGGCTTGCAATCCAAACGAGACGGACTGCATTGGCCGCACAGCTTTATTCAGAGCCGTACAGAGAGTGGATGAAGTAGCGGTAAAGCTTCTTTTGGATGCTTCCACAGACGTTAACGTAAAGGATCTTTGGGGAAACGCCGCTCTCCATCTCGCTGTTGAGACGGGCTCAGAGTCGATGACGCTTCTCCTTCTCGAAAACGGAGCTCATGTTGATGCATAGATTAGATGTTAAAGAACAACGAAAATGTGAAGCAGGTGGAAAGCACTCACTCTGGTTCTTGCAGAACAGCCGCTCGTGGCACCCATATGGCGCGCCCGTTGAAGCCATTACCCCATGGCTACCCACAGCTGATTCAACAGGTTTCTATATCTCACTTCGGCATTTCGTTTGCAGTTGTTGGCTTTGCAGGATAGCCTGGCTGTTGGAATTTGCTACTAACTTTGCTAGCAAACACTCCACCTTGACATGCAACAGGCTCCGGTAGATTCCCCCCTCCCCGGAGGCTCCCCTCCCATTCATGTCCCACTCTCTCTCTCTCTTCATCCTTCTGCCACTCTTCTCCACAGCCATATTCTCGACCAACTCCCAGGGACCAGAATATCGGATAATGCTCGCTCCCATCGCTTTCCTCTCTCCATGCACACTCTAGCACACCTTGTTATAGACTCCAGCAAAGCCAAGTTGTGTAGCGAAGTGGACACTTCAGTCGCAGCCTTACTCGGGGATGGGCGGCAGATTGCTTCCTCCTGTTTTGTTGATAAGCGGCTACTCTGACAACGAGAATATTTATATTGGAATTGCTCACCGTCTGTGTGCTTGAAGCTATCGCGATCTTGTAAATCCTCACGCTTTATAACGGCCGGTGCAATGGCAGCGTGGCCAATGCCAGCCATAACGGCGACGATGGACAATAGTTTAACGAACTGCATGGTGCTTGAAAAGATGACAAGTTGATTCGACTGGTAGGACAGACCTGAGTAGGCGGAAGTGAGATTGGGTTTTCTCAAGGAGTTGCGTCGTTGTGCTTGAACAGGGAGTTGGAGATATTTTCGATGGTAGGGTCCACGACTCGGTCTTTGTACTTCCATCAATCGATGGGTCATGAATGATTTGTCTGGTACTACATGTACTTGGCCTTGTATGTAAGGTCATGAGTAACTGATCTGGTACGCGTAGTGTAGTTTGCTCTCATACCAGAATGATAACATCACGTAATATGGGAATGGCCAGAGGCCGTGATGAGGGGTGTGCTATCCTAGATGACATGACGCGATGCTGAAGTAACAGGCCTTATCTCACGCACCGTAATTTGCCTTCCGTAATGTTGCATACCACATGCAGTTGGTTGCATTCCACTCGATTCGAAGTCCAGAGTCATTCTTGATTCAGTCCTCGAACTACGTGTTCTGGGTACACCTACGCTCATCGTTGGAGCTCATGTTATTTTAATGAGGATCATTTCAGGTTCATATCATTGATCTTCTCATTCCAAGTAGTATAAGAAAGTCACAGCGCTAGCAGGACCTAAACTTTGCTCAAGCCTGGACGCATGGTCCAAGTTAATCCCCCTTGATTTGACACCCGCCCCCAGTTCAACATCGGCGGTATAATAGTGCCCGCGATAAACAAGAGACATGTTTTCCGCAACTTCCTGCTTATCCGATCAGAGGGGTGTCTGGAAAGTAAGTACTAAACATATTCATCCCGAGCTTAATCCCTGACTGGATAGGAAGTCCAGCGTGGATGACTCGAGCATCCCCTGTCCCGTTCATGTGCAAATTGTTCCAAAAGATTGCATGTCCCTTCTTTGGCTTAACCAGCAATCCTTCCCCAGTGTCAACACGAGAAAACTTTTCCCCGTCGGCATCCGCAGACACTCCACGGATATCTGGAAAGTAAGTTTCCCCGCCGACGCAATCCTCATTCAGGTACACGAAAATCGAACCTAACCTTTGGAATGGCCTATCGTCGCCGCGCAAATTCTTCGTCGTTGGAAGGGAAGGGAACCAGTCGTAGTGAAGTCGAAACTGACCACCAGCGTCGTACCGAAGCAGTTGAAGCGCTTCCACGTCTTCGTGTTGAAGGTTCCCAAGCAGTGATTTCATGCGGCTAATGAGACACTGCGAGACAACGTCTTCAAGTGGAATCGTTGCAGACTTGGACATGCGATGACGGGGGTGGTAGTGGTTGACAAGATCCGATCCAAAGACTTCAGAATATTTGTACCCAGACGAACTAAAACATATTTCTCTATCAGTAACTTCTTCAAATGACAGGAGAAACAAGGAAATTTTTGCGACATACTACGTATTGATCAGGTAATCGATCTCAAAGTCGCTAATGAAGTGATTGAGATACATAACGACGGGATCAATGGACATCATTTCGACCGAGTAGCTGTGTATGCATTCATAGTTGTCTAGTCCCACGGAGCCATTGCCTGTGGAAATATGCAGCGGGCGACATTGTCCCACGCAAATGGAAAGCAGCGCAGAGATCAAGGCAACAGCGGGGACCAGAAATAGAAGCAATTTGTATTGCTTTAGAGGCGTTGGCAGCAAGGGGCTTTCAAGAGGCTAAAGTGAATCTTGTTAGCTCGACCGCATGTGTAGTGTGGAATTGTTATGGGCTGAGGCTACAAGTACACACCTTAGTAGCCGGTGGCGGCGATTTGGAGTCCATGCCGAAGGAAAGGTTGCATGCGCTATTAAATGATCTCGTGTCAGTGCAAGGCGCTCAACGCTGATGACTGAGAAGGAGGCAAGATATGAGATTTTTTTCTTTGCTAGCTATATCGTCAAAGAATAACACGAATAACGAGTACTGAAGCAATTTACACAACTAACTCGAGATTACCTGATTTTTCAGATTCTCACAGCGCTTAGCCCAAGTCATATCTGCTCGTACTGCGGATATCCGTAGTAGCTCAACGTAAGTATTCTACGAGGAGTCCTCCATGTGCCTTTACCAGGGGCCAATTCGTAAAAATTTGCAAATGTCCTAATGTCACATAATGTCAGCGGGATGACATGACGCGAATTTGCATAACTATGCCGGCTGGCATCATGTGCAGAGCGACATGACAGCTCACCAAACATAAAACAACAGCGAAACGATATGTTATTACCGAGTCACCGCCTGTCTAGTCCGTACAAGCCAGGGGACCCTGCGGCACGCCCATGCGATACGGCAGAGCGATCCCCGTAACTATGGATCAATCACGGCGATCAGTCACGGGGATTGGCCGATTTTTATTATGCCTGCGCAGTACGGAGTACTCCGTAGTAAAGTACATAATACGAGTACAACTGACAAGTATCGTGTCAGCTTGGCACTCCAAACCAACAGCCATACTTCGTACGTAATGAAACCACAGAGTGTTGCTCCTGTCACCTGTGTTGGACGGGAGTCACAGGGCGCCTTACTGCGGGTACGATGCCGTTGGTTGCAGTACTCCGTAACCGGCACGGAAAATTTTCGCAGAGCGGGACGTGAATCACTTCTCCTCCTTTCAATCTCTGATGTACCAAGTATCATCTTGGTCTTGCTCGACGGCTCCCATCTTTTGACTCTTATAACCTCTTTGGTTTGGCGGATTTGCCATTGGTGCGTCCGGATCTATCATTGCAACGGTGCTGCTGAGCTGCTGCGATGGACTTTGACCTCGCGAACTCGACGGCGGAGGCTGGTGACAACTCCTTTGGCCCACAAGTTCAGAGGCAATTCGACTTCACTCTGTTATTTGAGCACACTATCCTGACTATCCTGCCATCCTGCTTATTGCTCGTCGCGTCTCCCGTGTACATCTTCACCTTCGTTCGAAAACCAGTCTGTATCCGCCATGGCTTGCTTCTGTGGACGAAACTTGTAAGTTCAGCCCGCTCTGCCCCAAGACATCACTTCTTCATGTTGGCCAGGGCTCACTCCATTATTTGTTTCACAATAGGCCACGGCCGGTCTTCTGTTTGGGGTTGAACTCGCAAACCTGATACTATGGAGTCGGTCTAGTCACTCGTTCCGATCGAACACCTCTCTGGCTGCTGCCTCGTTATCGTGCATCACTATGCTCTGTGTCGCCGCGGTCCTTCACGCAGAGCACCGCCATTCGCTTCGGTCATCGGCTTTCCTGAGCGTCTACCTCTCGATAACCATGCTATTCGATGTTGTCAAAGCTCGTTCTTACTTCAGCCGCTCCGGCCTCAACACCTTGGGAGCTCTGACCGTAGTTGTTGCGGTCCTCAAGCTGATTTTGGTGCTGCTTGAAGAAGCATCGAAGCGGTCTCTCATTCGCCTCACACGCTTTCGCCCTGCGCTAGGTCCAGAGACAACTACCGGGTTCTGGACGAGATCTCTCTTCTTGTGGCTCAATACGACACTTCTGATCGGATTCCGAAATGTCATCCGCGCCGAGGACTTTCATGACATAGGACCGGAATTTAGTTCCGAGCGCCTTTTTGCCAAGTTTGAACCAAAATGGAAATCATGTCGGTCCCTTTAGATGCCTCCCCAGAGCGTTCGTGGCGTGCTAACACTCCCGACAGCGAATAAAACATCTCGCTATTGCTTATCGAAAACTTGCTTCAGTACACTTGCCAAACCGTTTTCCGCGGTTATATTTCCAAGGCTCTGCCTCACAGGATTCAAGTTCGCCCAACCCTTTCTCTTACACACCATCGTCAACGCGATCAGCCGCAAGGACCTTTCCAAAGACGTTATCAGTGGTCTGATCGGAGCTACGGTGCTTGTGTACTTTGGCCTGGCTGTGAGATACGCACTTGATCACTTCTACCTGAGGCAATTCATTAACTTGTTTGCAGGTAACCAAAGCGTACTATACGCATTTAGCTTACCGGTGCCTCACACTGCTTCGTGGACAGCTTATATCCGCCATCTTCAAACAGACACTTCGGCTCGACTTGGCTGACGCTAAAAAGTCGGCCGCCGTGACACTCATGAGCACCGACATTGACGGCATTGAGAGAGGCTTTACCATTCTCCACGACATATGGGCCGGTGTCATTGAACTCGGTATTGGTATATTCCTGTTGGCTAGGCTCGTGGGTGCAGCATCTTTCCTTGTTGTTGTGCCAGCAGTTAGTAAGTTGACACTCCATGAAGTCCGTGGTCCGAGCCAACGTTAATGATGCAAAGTTTCCACCCTCGCTTCACTCCAGATTGCAAAGCGGACAGGGCCGGCTCGCAATGCATGGAATCAAAGTATACAAACACGAGTGGCCTCCGCATCAGATGTCCTCAATCAAATCAGAGGCATCAAGATGACTGGTCTTACGCCCCCCGTCTCTGCGCACCTTCAAAAACTTCGAAGTGTCGAGTTGGACAACTCCAAGCAGCTCAGAATACTCAACATTTATTTACACGCATTGGGTGAGTGTCTCAAATAATGCATGTCGCTTTCCAAACACTCACTTGCTCACATCTTCCAACAGCCCAGTTCTTTTCTAGCATTACCCCTGTGGTAGTCATTGCCGGTGGCCTCTTTTGGACCAAAGTCTCGGGTAGACTTAACGCGGCGGAAGCTTTCACTACACTCTCAATTACTACCCTCGTTTCAAGCCCTCTAGTCACATTGCTTATAGCTTTCCCGCAATTTTCAAGCGTCATGGCCTGCTTCGACCGCATTCAAAAATTCCTTCTCGTGGACGGCAGAGAGGATGCACGAGTCTTGCGAGACGCTCAAGCTACAAAGGGAGTCGAGGTAGTTCCCGAACGCCTGTCTCAAGACTTTGAGCTTCGCAAAATCGACACGGCATTGGGGCGTGAGGAATCTAAGCTAGCTCAGCCTGTTGTGGAGCTGGTTCACGCATCCATAGCTGCAACCACTGATGCCGAACCCACGCTGAGAAACGTCAGTCTCAAGCTCATGCCCTCCAGCCTCACATTGATATTGGGACCAGTTGGCTCTGGTAAGACCACATTCCTCAAGGCGCTACTAGGGGAAGCCAAGCTCGTCGAGGGTGCAATTCGCATGAAGGATGTGAACATTGCATACTGTGACCAGACAGCCTGGCTGAGAAACATCACTATCCGCGACAACATTCTTGGACCAAGTTCTTTCGACCCTGAGTGGTACAAAACCGTTCTTCATTGCTGTCTGCTACATGAAGACACATTGCATATGGGAGGCGGAGATCGAGCCCTGGCTGGCAGCGGTGGCGCGGCTCTGAGCGGCGGGCAGAAGCAACGAATAGTAAGATCCTATGAATGACTCCCATAACGGCACATTGAAGAGCTAAATGTGGCTTTCTTTCTCTAGGCACTTGCACGAGCCGTATACTCTCGAAAGCCCATTCTGATCCTTGACGATGTGTTCAGCGCATTGGACCGCAAGACGTCTCAGGCCATTTTCCAGCGGCTATTTGGCACCAATGGCATTTTGCGAAGATCCGGAACCACTGTGGTCATGGCCACGCATTCACGTAAGCATTTCCCAGTCTCTTTTCAAAAGCCCAACGACTAAAATATGCCTCTCTTCTTGTTATCAGTTGATCACATTGCCGCGGCTGACAACGTCATTATGCTTGATGGTAACGGGATCATCTCTGAACAAGCGGTTCTAAACATTTCAGAGAATGGCGAAACGATTCAACATTTGCGAAAAGTCGTGGGAATAGCGGAACTTGACAATCGGCCGGGCGGCGATGGCTTGCCTCCGACAGCGAAGCCTTCCTCTGCTGCTGAAGACGACAAGTCATTGGAACGTCAAAAGGGTGATCTGAGCCTCTATCACTTTTACCTCAAGTCCATCGGCGTTGGGCTTTACGTACTCTGGGTGTTTACAGTTGCCCTCTCAGTAGTCTGGAACCAAATGCCTTGTAAGTCCTTACACACGCCCCTGAGTTTTGATGTTCACTTGGCTAAATATCTTCTCATCCAGACATTTTCATCCGCATCTGGCTGGATAAGGATCCTGAAAATAATCGATATTTTGCAGGATACGCCACTCTGGGAGTGACAGGCTGTTTATGTACCGCCGGAATGCTCGCGTAAGAGAGTCCCAGGACACGTTGATCCACGGTCGAAGGATTTAGGAACTAATGATTACTTCTAGGCTCTATATGCTCAAGATTGTACCAACTTCTGCGGAGAATCTTCACTGGATGCTCTTGGACACGGTCATGAGGTCAGACTTGGTTAATCACGAGTGAACGGTACAGGTGTTCTAATGAGTCGTAGAGCAACATTTGGGTTCCTCTCATCGACCGACAGCGGCTCCATCCTTAACAGGTATTTCCTCCCACATACAAGAAACTAGTGCCTGTCCGCTAATGCACTTGATGTTAGGTTCAGTCAAGACATGTCGCTTGTCAACCAAGTTCTCCCCATCACGATCTTCAGATTTGCCTTTCGTGAGCCTCCGCCTTCTGACTTTGCCAAATTCAAGCAATGCTAACTTTCTGAAGTATTCTTCGACACTGCAACGGACGTTGCCATCATTGCGTCTGGGGCCACTTACGTCGCAAGTATTATTCCGTTGCTGGTGGTTGCGCTCTGGATTCTTCAAAAGTATTACCTTCGCACCTCGCGGCAGCTCCGTCATCTCGACCTCGAGGCCAAGTCCCCTCTCTATACTCAATTCACCGAAACGGCTACTGGCGTACAGCATATTCGCGCTTTTGGTTGGCAAGCTGAATCCATGGCCCAAAGCCTTGCAATTCTTGATTTCTCGCAAAAGCCCTACTATTACATGTTTTGCATCCAGCGTTGGCTCACGCTGGTTCTAGATGTCTTTGTGTTGCTCATCGCGGTGGTCCTTGTGGCCTTTGCGTTGAACTTTACTGATACGACTTCGCAGGGTTCAATAGGTCTAGCCCTCCTGAATGTACTCAACTTTGGTTCGGGCATGTCGCAGCTGGTTGATGCGTGGGTCTCGTTGGAGACATCACTTGGTGCCATTGCTCGGCTGAGAACGTTCCTGGCCCAGACTCCGACGGAACAAGAGCCTTCTGGGGAGCCAGAGCAGTTAGGCAACTGGCCACAACACGGCAAGGTTGAGCTGAGAAACGTCAGCGCCCGATACAAGTATACCTTCCTGGGACATTGGGACTTGGCGCCTTTATCCGTCTTCCCTGCTAACGCATCGATAGTAACGACGACTCCCGGCCAGTCTTGGACGATGTTTCTTTCGTTATTGAGCCGGGACAACGAGTTGGCATTGTTGGCCGTACAGGAAGGTAAGTTTTCGAATGAACATGAACACGAAATATGGCTGTTCCATGTTTTATATGTGCTTAACTCACAATGGTTTCAACAGTGGGAAGAGCTCCCTCATTTTGACCCTGCTTCATCTACTGGACTACTCCGGCTCAGTGACCATAGATGGCATTGACATTTCGCACATCACGCGTCAACAGCTACGCTCCCGAATTACGATTATTCCGCAGGATCCAATCGAGCTGTCCGGGTCTGTACGCAATAATCTCAATCCATACGATATCCGCGAGTCCAAACCCAATGAAACCGTTAGCGACGACGATGCCATGAGAGAGGCACTATCCCGTGTGGGCATCTGGGAACACATTTCCTCGCGCGGCGGACTCGACGCTGAGCTGTCGGCAGTGGGGCTCTCACAGGGACAGAAGCAGCTGCTTTGTCTTGCTCGCGCAGTTTTGCACAATGCTAGAACAGGAAGTCGGATTGTTCTAGCGGACGAGGCAACCAGCAACGTTGACCACGAGACGGATGCTCGGATGCAGGCTGTCATGGCAGAGGCTTTTGCGGGATGTACAGTTATCACCATCGCTCATCGCCTCGAGACGATACGGGATGTAGATGTTGTGTTTGAATTGGACGCAGGAAGATTGGTTGGGCAGACAAAGCGCCAAAAGACGGATTGTGCTGGCTCCGAGGGCTGAGGGGCGAAAGGGGTGGACGAGCTTGGGGGAATAGGTGATGGTGGAGCGATCAGTGGTGCTGGACAGCATTCCCCTGGGCTTGGCGATCTATTCACACCTTCAACAAATATATTCACGGCAGTTGGCATCCCCCGACAGCGCCGCAGCTTGCGTGAAGTTTATGCAACTGAATTGCCACTCGGCGCCGGGGGAAGATCTAGAAGCGAGCCGGAAGGACGGAACTACGCTGGCTACCTGCAGCGCGCGAAGGAAGAAACAAAGCAATGCTGTCCAATTACTCATCAATGCAGAGGCTCGTTGTGCCGGAGAGGAGTATTGCTCGATGATACGACGGAGACGGAGCCTCGTGTCCAGAGAGAGCGGCGACATCAGGAAACTATTTCTTCCGAATGCACATCAGATTCACGAAAACAGCGCCGAGGAGCGACAAATGTCTTCGTCGAGTCTGCAGAATCTGGTCATGGAGGTCGCCGGTGCGTGGCCCGGCTCCGGCCATGTGACGGCGCTCGGGGGATGGCACGTCGTGAACATCGTCCAAACAGTGAATCTGGAAGCTTCGGAGATTGGAGAGCAGCGAGATCCGACGATACGAGTACGTACTCGTGGTTACGCCAACCCCCCCGTCGCATCTGCTGGGATTCCCCTCTCCCCGCCTGCCCACCTCCGCCTCCGGCCATGACGATGGGGCCCTTGGATGGCTTGCCATCGACAACCACAACCACCACCACCACCCCCTTGCGGCGACGCGATCAACCCAGCCGTGTCAAGCCCCTTCCCAGGGCCCATGCAGCCATCCCCAGACATCCACCACATCCCGCGGAACCAGGCACATCCCAGCCGCCACCGGCCGGTCAGTTGCCTCCCTATAAGGGACAACCACAACCCTGCACATCGTCCGCGCTGTCTCCCACACGTCGTCCCGCTGCTGCCGCGCACTCTCGGACGTCCTCTGGCGGGCGGCTTTGGCGTCAAGGGTGCCCAATCGCAACTCATACTGAAAGAGGTCATGCGCGCTTTCTCGGAGCCGCTGGTCGAATTTGGAAGCCATTTGTTGCCATGACGGTCCGTTGAGGAATAGATGAGCACGGTACAGCATCACGTCATGCTGCCTGGGAGTGGCATGTACTCGTGTCCCGTCTTGCCGGCCAGCCTCGTGCTTGTTGCTGACGAGGACAGGATCCGTTGGCCAATTTAGCAGGCGCGGCGACGGCGGAGACTTGTCCGTCGGCCCCAACCAGGTGCCTGTCTTTGGCCCCCTTCCTCCGGTGCGCTCTGCAATGTCCACGTCGTCTGGCCGAAGACTGTGGCGTATGCATGGCCGTCCCTGTGACGAAGGTGGTGTGATCGGTACCGCAGGCGGCGTGGAGACGTTTGCCAACAGTTGGGACGGCGGCTGGGCGGAGGGAAACGCGCGGCTTGCTGCCTTCATCACAACGGACAAGGGTCTCGTCCTGGACAACACCGAGCCGTCCACAGTCTACGTCGGCCGTGGTGAGCGCCACCAGCTGAACTTTGTGGAATGGGAGAAGGGCGAAGTCATTGCCGGCAGCCGTGGCGTCACCAGGTTCGCCGAAGCTGTTGACGCCCCAGCCCCAAACATCCTTGCGATCGACAGCGAGGCAATGGCACATATTTTCTGGAAAACTCGAACTACGCCACGTCAACAAACCGCGTTGCAGAGGGAAATGGCCTCCAGGGATCTCGGCGGAAGTTGTGTCATGCGGGTTCAGCTCTCCCTCCTCGTCGGATTCCACATGGACATTAAGGATTGATGCGGGTACGACGGGCTTCTGCCCAAGGCCGAGCTCGCCGTTCTCGCCGCTGCCGAAAACGAGGACAGTAACGGCGTCCGTGGGTACTTTGTTTATGGCGAGGTTGAGGGACCCCGTGCTGGTGCTCGGCTGACGGCCCTCGGAAGACAGAGCTCCTTCCTTGGGCAATTCACGCTTAGAGCCGACTTTTGCCTCGTTCGGAGGATGCTGTTCATCAAGCTCGGTACCGTTGGCGCGCGTCTTGGTGCGGCAGAGGCAGAGGCAGTCGATTGGTGACGGCGACGTTCCAGGTTTATGTTACTGTGCAAGGTATCTTTGTCATCTACCACCTACTGTCGGCTGCGACTGCATTACGAGAGTATTAACAAGCTAAAATATCTGGCTACAGCTCATATGGCCCATTGGCAGGGGCGCGGCGCCGTGTTGGCGCAACTGTTGCTGCCGTCCTCTGTCTGGGGAGGTCTCCCCGTCGGAGATGGCCAAGGGCACGCTCTCTGAGAGACAGTCCAAGCTGCTCCACTCCTCCAAAGTCATCCGGCCACCCATGTCCAGCTCGGCGTAAGCGTACACGGCAGCCCAGGGGTCCTGGGTAAAGGCAACCACGTCATTCGTGGCGGCGTACTGCTGCTGCTGCGCTGCCTCCTCCGGTGCTTGGTGCAGCGCTGGCCCTGGCAGCCCGTAGAGAGCATGTGGCGGCGTCCCAGGCGTGGGCAATGTCTGGCTGTCGTTGTATCCCGTGCAGCCGTTCATGAGCTCAGAGAGCCTGGCTGGCATGGCGGCGACTGAGAGGCGGGCATCGTCCTGGTACGCTGCGGAGTTCGCCCCTGGCATACCGTACGGCGTGACGTCCCAGTCCAGATGCGTACGAGGCGAGCGGTCGCACATCTCGTGCTTGGTTGCTGCCGCCGGACACTCCCTCCTGATGGGCAGGCGGAGGTCGAACCCGGCCGGCAGTCTGCCGACGTTTCCTCTGGCCGACCCCAGCATCACGGCACAGCTGACCAGCCGAGGCAAGTCGTCGACATGCCTCGTCTCCAGAAGTTTCCGCAGAGTGCGGCTCGAGGCGGGATCCCACTGAAGCAGCGTGGCATCGCCGCAACATGTGTCCGACGACGAGGCCCCCGCAGCAGCCGCAAGGCGAGACTGGCACAGCAAGTTGCGTATCCTGTGCGAGTATTCCCACGGGCCTGTCTCGCGGCCCTCCACGCAGTGGCCGATCAAATGGGCCGTATACAGCTTCCAGGTGGCCGGGGCCTCGGCGTCGTCGGCGGCCTCAAGCACGCAAGGGCATCCCTCATAGCCGCAGGCAAAGACGGTCTGCGGGCACAGAACCACCTTGGCCTCGCTCACCTTCATCAGCGAGCCGCCATGGTCCTCGCGGAGGTGGACCTGGTACGGCGTCGCCCAGTCAAAGGACATACGACAGCCGGGATGCTGGCAGAGCCACTGTGCATTGGTGTTGTGGAAATTGTTAATGTGGCGCCTCAGGTCGTTTCTGCGTGTAAAGGTTTTGGAAATGGCAACCTCTGCACAGAATCCACAGGCGTAGTCCAATTTGCTGGAGGATGGGCGTCCACATGTTGGGCTCCCGAGGGACGCCACGCCGGCCAACGAGCCTGACGCGGCCGAGGGATGTGGGATGGAGCGCTGATGGGCGGGAGGAGGCATGTCGTCGGGCGCCCCGAGGCGGGAAGAAGAGACCATCATGCCGTGAGCCGCATCATCGGGAGCGAGGGCAGCGTAGCCACCACCGTGCGTGACAGCCACGGGCGTAGCGCCGTCTGTAGAGATGTGTTAGCCGCCGTCTGGCAGCTTCCAGTCTTCACGTACACGAAGCGGCTTCGTGGCCCTCTTCCTCGAGAATCTGGTCAAGTTCCTGCCTGCTGTACCTCGACAGGAGCTGGCGCGCCATGCTGCGGTACATGTGGTCCTGGGCCACAAAGGGCGGAGACGTAGGGGGGAAACTGCCCGTATCCGACTCGGGCGTCGTGATGGAGACTGGGCTGGAGGCGCAAGACATGATGGAGCCGAGGTGATGACGCGACGGGAATGAAGGTGTGTTGTGCGGGTGTTTGAGTCTGTAAGCTGAGTTGGTGAGCCGCGGGTGGTGACCCAGAGCAAGGGATAATCACCATGGGCCTGGCGTCTCGTATATTCGCAGAGAGCAAGAGACTTGGCCTGTCCACGGGCTCCTTGGAAAGGAGGCGCGGCCAAAGACGTCGGCCAAACGACCAGTCTCGACGTTGGCGACAGCAGGAGACTCGAGCTTGCCGACGGGCCTCTTCAAAACTCTAAGGAGGGACGAACGAAAGCAGACACGGCTGAACGATCAACCGACGAAAGAGGAACGCGGTTGTATCAGTCACGATGCTAGATCCAAAGGAGTTGGACAAGGAGGATCGAGGCGAAGGCCAAAGAGAGAAGAGCGGGTAGTCCCGTCACCAGGGGTTCGTACGCCTTGCAAGATCCGAGTCCCGATGAAGATCAAGGTCGGATGGTGGAACCGCAAACAGACAGTGGGACAGGGTCCGGCTTTATGGCATCGTGCAGCGAGGCGTCCGACATGAGCTCCCTCCCCGAGACGGAGTCGGCGATCTGGGGTGACGGGAACCATGGCCAGCCTCGACGAGCACGCAGCAACACACCCGGCTGCCTATCGGAGCGGGCAACGACCACAGAGTGCGTGCTGTTATTGGCGTAGCAACGGATGTGGAGGGCAATCAGCGTGGCTCATGAGCTATCCCGTGCTCGTCGACGGCAGGTGGAGAGCTGGCGCACACGGAGTACCAGGGCCGGCCGTATAATAAATGCCAAGAGCAGGAACGCGGACGGCAACGGGCTGATGAGGAGAGCAGACGACGAGGGAGGCATGGAAGGCGCCCGGTACGGGGTACATGCGTCTGCGTGGCTCGGAGGAGGGTGGGACGAAGCTGGAGGACGGCATGCAGGAGCTTCGAGACGCATCACCAGGCCGCTGGGCTGGATCCTTGCATGGGCCGTGGCGCTGCAGGACCTGTACGTGCCCGTCGTGCATGCCGGCGTGCCTTGGCGGGAGGCCGGGAGGGAACAATGAGATTGACGGGCAAGGAGCCCTCGTCGAGGCTCGGCACGATCCACACGGCCGAATCGACATCGGGGCCAGGGAGCCGTGGCATGGCGTGGCATGACTGGACGGACCGTCTGTCGGTCTGTCGGTGCCGCACAGCGCAGCCGGACTGGAGACAGAACTCGTCTGATGGGCCGCGCTGGGTCTGGCGCCGTGAACAACGAGGCTGTCCTGCAGTCAGCGGCCAGCCACGCCGCCACCAGCAGCCCGCACAGGCTCGAGAGCCCCAGCCTGGGTTCGAGTATGCATTCATACCGTCTCGTTCTCGTGGCGATTGTCCGCGACGGAGTGGCTGACCAGGGGCCGCGTCGTCCTGGGACCGCGAAGCCATCCGCCGCCGTGGACTCGGGAAGCGATGGCTGTCACATCGGTCACATCATCCGCAGCCAGGCGGGCGTGCTATCGACAGGTGACGGGGAGAGGCGCGGCGCGGCCAGTCAGGGCCAGCACACGCATCTCTCTCCTCCGGGCTGAAGGCTTGGCACCTGCGGGCAGGAGAGACATGATGAAACAGAGAGCACGAGGCCGTGAGGGGCCCTGCAGCGCCGTTTCTGCCAGCGCGCAGCACACGTCTCCAGGCCCCCGACATCTGGGGGGTGCCGGAGGCGCTGGTTTGCGCCGCTGATGTCTCGTCTTACGAGTCCTCGTGCAGTTCGCCCGCTCCCGGGGTCCAGCCCAGCCAGCCTGGGGCGCCGTGTCCCGGGCCTGGCGGCGCGAAGCCACCCACAGACGGCCGCCGAACTCAGCCTGGATGCCTTGCCGTCCCGGAGGAGAAGCAGACGCAGTGACGCTGCGAGCAGAAACACGCACGCTGCGAGCGCGCGAGCCCGGCGTGACGCTGGCCCGTTGCCGCCCTCGCAGCACGGAGAATTCGGAGATCAGCTGTCCGTCGACGGGCCCGCCAGCCGATCATGCCGGCGCCACCAAGCCAGACGTTGCTGCCCCGTGTCGCCTCCAGCGAGCCGTTGTCGTTGTCCCTCACGACGAGCAGCGCACCCAGGAGTGGTTCGCGCACGAGTACCAAAGCAGCCCCCCGGCTCCTGCGTCCCAGCCCAGCGCGGCGGGACTTGGTGGGCACGGCGCGACCAGGGCCGGGCATATTCCTCCGGGGCGCTGGACCCGACAAAGGGGAATCGCGGGCCAGGGGCTGTGTCGTCGGCCCCCACGCAGGCCTGCCTCGTCCCCCGCCGATGCTCAACACCACCACACGCCCCAGCCAGCCGCCGTTGGCATCCCTCTCTCCGCGACCACGACCCGACGACAGGGGCAGCACGAGGCCACCGAGGGCCGACGGGCCGGCCATTGGTCGCCGGCACGCGACGCACCACGCGCACACCAGACCAGAGCACCGTTTCCGACGGCGGGACTGCTGCGCATGCATGTCTCTGCTCTTCGCGCGCCCGGGTCCACGCGGGGCGGGGGATCGACGCGACGCGGAATTCTCCTTCAGCTGCTCCGGAGCCTTCTCGTCTCGTCCGGCCCCCAACTGCGGCAGCGCCCTTCTGTGGCGTAGAGGCAAGAAGACGCCAGCCAGCCACGGCGGACAGCAGCCCGTCGCCCGTTCCCCGCCGTCCCCCGCCGTCCATGTTTGCCCTTGCCCAGCCATGTCTCGACGGTGGCCTGGCCATGGCCGTGGGACTCGCATTGCTGGCTGCAGAGCATCCGACTCCCTCCATTCGCTCGCCTCCCATCACCCCATTGCCCCTGCAGGGGCCGTGTCTCGTCCAAGAATGGCGCAAGCGCCTGTACGGACGCCAGGACGCCCACTCCTATGGACACCCACTGGGCCGGTCCGCCCCCTGGCCCGTGCCCGGGGCGCAATAGCAAGCAGCAGCGCGGCGCACTGGACCCCCACGCCCACCCCACGCCCGCATCCGCCCCGGCCCCGGCCCCGGCCCCGCTCTTCGGCCGCCGAGCCCGATCGCACGATCGAACCCCCCACAGGCCGTGCAGAGACGCCAACGAGGTCCGCAGATCACGTCTTGCGCAATACCACGTCAAATCTGTAGATTCTGTGCTGCCGCGCAATGTGTAGTACCTTGGTGGCCTCGTGCCCCTTGCTGCCAAACGAGGTCCGCCCGCTGCCTTGCCCTAATCCCCTCAAGTCGACTCTGCGTTGACGCCGCTCTCGCCGACGCGGTAGATGGCGCTCCCGCCAGCCGGCCTACTCACCACCACCGCGCCCGCTCTCTGCTCCCCCGTCAGCTCCTTGCCGGCGTAGTACTCCCTCTCCAGCGCCCCCTTCACGTCTGCCACCTTGTCCACCGGCACGAGGTGCACGCTGCAGCCCCCCCAGCCGGCTCCCGTCAACCGGCTGCCATAGGCCCCGGCGGCGCGCGCAATCTCGCAGATCTGGTCAATCTCGGGGCAGCTGCACTCGTACAGGTCTCGGCACGAGTCCTGCGTCTCGTTCATCAGCGACCCGAGCTCCTGGTTAAACGGCGTCGTGTCCGTCAGCCCCGTGTGCACGCGGCGCTCCAGGAAGGCGAGGAACTTGAGCACGCGCAGCGCTTCGGTGAAGACGTGGAGGGCCCGTTGGCGGAGCTTGAACCGCTCGGCTCGGACGGGGAAGCTCGACAGGAACCGTTTCTCGAGCTCTGGGGCGGACAGGCCGAGCACCTCGGCAATCTCCTCCCGTGTGTACCCCTCCTCCTTGGCGAGCGTCTCCTTGGCCACGGCCACCAGCTTCTCCAGCTCCTCTTCCTCGGAAAGGCTCCTCGCGGCCGAAGGGCCGGAGCCGCTCTGGTGGCAAAAGTACGCCCCGTGGAACCCCTGGAGACTGGTGCCCAGCGGCCCGGCATCCGTCGGCAGCTCCGTCCCCCGCGGGTTGAGCACGGCGTTGAGATAGGCCGCGGCGAGGCTGACCTCGACGACGCGTAGGTTGTAGTGGACGGGGCCGGTGACCTGCTTGTTGGACGTGACGAAGCTCTGCGCGATGACGAAGCACAGCTCGGGGCATGTCGGTGGGAAGCCGACGGGCCGCGCTGCGAGCCCTGGGCTGAAGGAGACGAAGAGGGCCGAGCCCTGCTCGGAGAAGACGGAGGCGGCTTGATCCATGCTGCAGCAGACACATGGTGTGTTAGCTCGTGCGTTCAAGCTCGACGCGCACCGAGTCCATCGCGGAAGCTCACCCTCCGGAGTTGACGCCCACGGCCCGCTCGCTCACAATGGCCAGCTCCGTCAACTCCTTCTTGTCCACGGGGTCCTCCTCGCTGGCCGCCATGACAGCCAGCGCGCTCGCGCTCACAAACGCCGCGCTGGAGCTCAGCCCGCCGCCCACGGGCACGTTGCCGTCCACCAGCACGTCCATGTCGAACGGCCTGTACGCCGGCCCCCGCTTGCGCCGCAGCAGGCCCAGCGCGCCGCGCAGCCCGCTCTTGAAGTAGTTTGTCCACTCGAACTTGGTCGCGTCGATGTCCACGTCGCCGTCGACGGGCACCTCGAGCTCCTTGGCCGCGAACCTGGCGTCCTGGGCGTTGGCGAGGCGGATCCTGAAGGCCGCGGCGCCGTCGGCGACGGGCGTGGCCCTG
This sequence comes from Tolypocladium guangdongense, assembly GCA_022114105.1. Classification (NCBI taxonomy): domain Eukaryota; kingdom Fungi; phylum Ascomycota; class Sordariomycetes; order Hypocreales; family Ophiocordycipitaceae; genus Tolypocladium; species Tolypocladium guangdongense. The sequence continues at coordinate 410,050 of NRQP01000006.1, forward strand.
ACGGCGAGGAGGGCGTCGGCGGTGATGGCCATGGGCAGGACCGAGTACAGCGAGTAGTCGATGTGCTCGCCGATGATGTTGACGCGGCCGGGCGAGCGGGCGACAAAGGAGGCCGGGTGGCCGTAGACCTTTTCAAACCGGGACAGCAGGCTGTTCCATCGCGGGCCTTCGGTCGCGAGGGCCGTAGGAGGATAGATGTCTGCGAGCGACCCCGCCACGGGGACAGAGCCAGACATGTTGTCTTGCGTCCTCGGCGCCGGTGCTGCCCGACGACGCAGCGCTGTTGACGCAGTCGGTTGATGCTTCCGTGCCTGCTATCGCCGGCTGCGAGCCGTGGTGTTTACACGGCCAGATCAGGTGGCCTGTCAACCCCGCAGCGATGCGCTGTGCTGCGGCCTGCCCCTCGTCTGTCTGTGCTCTCGGGGCTCTGATCACGAGGGCTCTCGACCTCTCGATCCAACCAGCCGGCGGGCTGCGCTGCGGTGCAACCTCGTCGTCAGGCGATGCAAACCGTCTACAGCGTCGACGGGCCGTTGTACAGGAGAAGAATCGCAACAGGGTCGGCTGGCGAAAAGAGCGCAATGAGAGGGACCGCGGACGGCGCTCGGAGGCGGTTCGGTCGTTTTCCAGGCACACCCGCCCGCCGCGGCAAATGACCTCATTGATACGTGCTGGAGCCGCCATTGTGGGCACTGAATCGGCCGTGGCGGGGCCAGCCACAGGGCCTTCTCGGCTCCTGATTCGCGCGCTAATAACTGCTGCGCTCGTTGCCACGACCATTGCCATGCCCCCACCTGCTGGCAACTGAATAACACGATGCAGATTGCAGCCCCCACAGCGCCGCGGGGACTAGTTCGCCAGAGGCCCGTTCCCGGATGGAAGTGAGTACGACATTCTCCACGCCCTCGGCGACATGAGCCTCGACACCGCCGACGAGAATGGCCATCTTGATTCCTATTCATCGACGACCAATCGGATTCGGATAGCGATATCGATGTCGATGCCCTCCTTAACGATGATGGTTCCGACAGGATACTCTGCGCAGAGACCTGCCTCTCTCCGGGAAACCGGCGTCGAGATTTGATGGCATCGTCTGCCAACTCGAGCGAGTGGCAGAGAGGCACGGGTTTGTCTTCGGCTAGCGCGACGCATCATGCGACTCCTGTTCTGTCAGTGCACCTCCAAGGGGTTGTGAGAGGGCGGAAACGTGGCATGTTGAACTACGGCTGTATCTTGGACGCCCTAAAACGGTGGCGGATGGGCTTCTTGGTGGAGGCACCTGTGTTGCGATGGCTTGTGGCTCGACGTTTCCTACCATCAGGCAAATACACGGCTGCCCTGTCACGGCTGCTCCGCTACTTGTGAAATCGGTGATGGACTGTGACTTTGGTGATGGTGACCATTTGGTGGACCGCGCATTCTCGATAAGGGGGGATGCCAGACCAGAAGACAGACACCCCAGCGAGGTGGGGTACGCTCATGACTGGACCCTGTCTCGTGATGTAATAATGTTGTCGTAGCACTTCCAGGTTGGCAGCTGACAGCTGGAAGCGGAAGCAGCCGGAAAGACAAAGGTCTTTTCGTTTTAGACTATGGAGACAAGATTGGAACGGTGACTCCGGCTCCAGCCGTATTTCCCAGTCACACCGACATTCTACGAGTACAAAGGCATTTCTAGTTGGCTACCTTGCAGTATAATATAACCCTGCAAGGCACAGAGCCGGCGCCTCCGCACACCCTCTGAGAGGGATGTCATGGCGCAGCCGACATGGCAGCTGTCGGATCAAACTGCTATCCCTGGCCAAGCCGGCAAAGCAGCTGCGCGGAAGATCCACAGCAGCCATCACCTGCTCCCATGGATGATCCATCCAGCCCGCCTCCCCACCAGACTTCCATCGGCAGCTGAACCTTCAAGCCAGCAGCAAGAGGCCCTAGCGGCGCCAGCGCAGCCAGTCGGACGAGCACTAAATGCGTGAAATTCGCGGAATGCCTATGGGTCGCCTCCGTACGGCCTGCGAGCACCCGCAACCAAGCAAGCAAGTCATCCCAGCACGGCATAACTGGCTCGACCGGGGCCTGCTCCTGCATCCGAAGGGGACACGCCCCCGCCCCCATCCCGAACCGTCACAGGGCTTGTTCTGCTTCAACGTCACTCGTCGCCACGCGTCGGACGCTTCGTGAGCCTTGGCTCCAAGCTCGGACGGCCTCTCCTTGCCTGCCTTGCATCTGCCCTTCCTTAGCTAAGGTGGATGAGGGGAAGCCAAGACGGCCCCCGTCTTTAAAAGGGCCTCCAAATCCGCCCCCGTCTTCCCTCTCCCCGTCCCTCGTCAACCATCACGTATCAACATCAAACCAACCACGTTCAACAAAACACTCCGCTGCTACACCAAATCAGTCATCATGGGCGACTGCGGATGCTCCACTTCTGGCTCCTGCAACTGCGGCTCCAGCTGCTCTTGCGCCAACTGCCCTGTAAGTCGACTCTGCTGCCATCCGCCTCCAGAGACAAAGGGAGGCGAGACGCTGACAATGCGTCTCCGTACAGCACAAATAAATGCTTGCTAGCACCTGCGCGATTCACGGAAATGCGGACGAACACGGGCGTGTAGCTGTGCTTTGGCGTTGGTCATACCGGGGGTGGAACGCGGCCACTCTCGTCGACGAGCTTTCTCTTATCTTGGGTACTGGAGAGGAGGATTGCGGATGAGTCCATAGGCTTAGCAAATTGACCACGGATTGATTGAACAAGAGTCGTACAAGCCATCCGACGTTGGTGCGTGGGAGTGACACCGGGGGCGTCCAGTCCTCGTGACGCCCCGTCATGGCCGTGCCACGGCATCTTGCCGTGCATGTCCTCTGGGGGAACCAGCACGGGACTCAGTGCCGCCTCGTATACTACTCGTACGTCTGCCGCCGACAAGTCGGGTGCCTCCACGTCACGATATTCACCCCCCTCCAGCGCCGACGACGCCGCGCACACGCCGCGACTCCCCGAGGACATCCCAGACGAGCCTCCCGCCGTGCAGCGCGATGGCCAGCACGCAAATCACGGAGCTCGTCGCGGCCGCCGCCCGACAGCCGTCTGTGCCACCCCGGAACCGCGACGCGTGCCGGCCTGCTGTGCCAGGGTGGGCAGCCAGAGGGTGGACAGCAGGACGTCGTACATGGCGTTGGCGTATCGGGGGAGGCCGCGGAGTCGCAGCATGGTTGCACGGGCGAGGAAGCTGACGAGGGAGAGGGTGAGAGCGAGACTCGATTCGGCCAACCTGGGGACCGCGCAACAAGTCAGCTCCGCAATCGACGCCTGCCTTTGATGTGTCACATACCTTCGGGTCCATGTCACGACGCCATCTGACGATGCTGTTGCATAGGACGCGAGGCATGCCCCATGGCCACTACGCCCCCTGGGACCAAAGCACACAGCCGCCACGGCAGAGAGACGAAGCTCACAGCCCAAAAGGGCCTTCTGCACAATCTCCGGCAAGCCATGGACGGTATCGGCGCGTCAACCACGGCTGCAGGGCCCGCAACTGCGACGGCACGACGGCACGCATGTCGAGCCTCATTTGTGCCTGTCTGCCGCTGCTTCTCACGGCACGCAAACAGACAGGCTCGTCGTCGTCGTCGTCGTCGTCGTCGTCCTTCTCATTCTCGAGAAACTTGCTCATACCCCCTCGGCGCCAGAACGCACGCACGCGGGACGGTCCGAATGAGCTAGGATTCGAGAGCCGTGCCGCATATTGCATCATGCGGCGCCGTGGAGATGCGTGAGGGACGAAGAGCTGGTATGCTCGAGGGACAAGGCCATGGGTGAGTCCAGTATCGTTTCCGCAGACATGCCTCTACCGAGACAGTGTCCAATCCTCAGGCTGCTGCAGCTCTCTCTTCATGGGGCTCTCTCAACACGACGGCAGCCGCCCGGTGATGGGGCTGTTTGATTCGCCGTCGTCGACTCGTCGGTGCAGGTGTCCATGCCGCAGACACCACGACAGACGGCACAGAGCGGGTAACTCTCGCAATCGCTGCTCAGTCGGCAGAAACGGTGAATGAAATCGCCAACTGCCATGGTTGCCCCGCGCATGGCATGTGTCAAGGCGAGATAGCGGCGATCGGTCACGCGACTCTGATTGGCGGGACGCGACTGACATCAGCGCCTCACGCTCCGCTGTGCAACTCGACTTCTCACCACCGACGAGGCATCCCCATTGGAGCCTCGCCGTGCGTGCGCCTGTCCTCCGCCTCTTCTCCTCTTCCCCTCGTCTATGCGCGTTTGAACAACGACGACACGCCTCGCAGCGCCATCTCCAGCAGCCACCGGCCATGGAGCCGCTGTCGACCGAAGACGACGCCGCGGCGCCGGCGCTGCCCTCGGCGGCCGTCGCCGCTGCCCGACCGCCCGACGCTCCGCGACGATGCTTCATCTGCCTCACCGACCAGGACCCCTCCGACCCCCCCGGCTCGTGGGTCGACCCGTGCCCCTGCACGCTCGAGGCGCACCAGGACTGCATGCTCTCCTGGGTCACCGACTGCGAGCGCTCCAACAAGCCGCTGCAGTGCCCCGTCTGCAAGTCCATGATCGAGCTGGAGGGCCCCTGGGACCTCGTCGTCGCCGCCACCGACGCCGTCCACCGCCGCTTCACCCGCGCCAGCCCGCTCGTGCTCTTCACCGGCGTGTCCATGGGCGTCCAGTTCAGCCTGCAGATGTACGGCGCCATGGCCCTGTGGACGTTTGCCGGCAAGGACACGCTGCTGCGGTTCATGCTCGGGGCCGACATGGTCATCGACGGGAGGAGCGCCGGCAACATGCGGTTCGTTAAGGAGCGGATATGGAACGCCCTGGTCATGATGAACGTGGCGCCCACGCTGCTGTTTGGCAGGCTGCTGCCGGGGCTGAGCAACAAGATCTTTCTCCCTGCGGCGTCGCTGGTGCGTCCCGTGCCCCAACGGCAGACGAAACGAAGAGAGACTGACTTTGGTAGTACGGCATGTACCACGTCATGCACGAAGACGACTTCCTGACCTGGCCGCCCTCGCCGCAACTCGCCATCGCCGTCTTCCCGTACGTCCGCTCCATCTACTACAACCTGTGGAGGGAGTTCGTCCTGCCGTACGAGGTGAGGCTTAATCGGCAGCTCGTGGGGCTGCCGCCCGCCGAGGAGCGGCCCAACGGGGACCAGCAGGGGGCCGACAACCAGCGCAACGGCCAGCGCAACGGCCAGCGCAACGACGACGTAGGCGGGGGCGGGGGCATTATCGGCTTGCTCCAGGGCATCCTCGACGCGTTGGATCCGGACGACGACGACGGCCAGGGCGGCGGCAACGACCTCAACAGAATCGAGTTTGTTCGCGACGACGTCGAGGTACTTGACGGCGACGAAGAGGGCGAGATAATGGTGGAGCTGCAGATTGAGGAGGTCGAGTTGGATGAGAACGGCGCACCTGTTGCCGACGGCCAACCTATTGGGATTGCGCCGCCGTTCGCGCAGCCGGATAATGATGCAGCGCCAGCCGCCGACGAAGCCCAGGCCGCGCAGCCAGACGACGACCAGAACCAACCCGGCCACGAAGCCCCGCAAGCTCCGCCGCGCAGGATGGGCATCGGCACGATCCTGTCCAACGTGTCCAACGCCATCGTCAGCGCGCTGGTCCTGCCCGGCATATCCTTTGCCATGGGCGAGGCCCTGCGGTTGGCACTGCCCAAGGCATGGACGACGGCGGCCCCTCGCAGCCCCTGGGCACGGTACGGCATGGTCGGCCGCCCGGGCCTGCTGCAGCAGCAATGGGGCCGCAGCCTGGTCGGCGGGTGCCTCTACATTGTGCTCAAGGACGCGGTGCGGGTGTACACCAAGTCGCGGCGGGTGGCGGCCATAGGGAACCGGCGGGTCAAGAACGTGGACAGGCGGCGGCGGGACAAGTGAGGGCACCCGGGGCGTGTTGGATTCTTCTTGTATGGGCTGCTCAGGGCATGGCACGGAGTTTTTGTCGATAGACACGGAATGGTCACCCGACAGGGGACGGGTTCGCTGGGCTTATGTGTGTCTCGTCAGCACCCTGATGGTCCATGATGCCATTAACGGAGGCCTCGATGGCCACGGGACTTGCCCAAGGAATCTCCCGAATTGAAGGCGTATTGGTTTATGAGATGGACGGCAATAGACCCGTAGCAACCGGGTGATGACTTGAGAGGTTTGATATTCCGCCTGTGTATCTGATGCAGGGTCCCTGTAGGGTAAGGTAGCCTCGCTGCCAGGTGGTACGTCTCGCTGCCCCGCATATTCACAGCACATGGCAATCGGAAGAATGTTTCCACCGCGGGGCATCCAAACCGCCATCGCCAAGTCTCTTGCACGCTTCCTCGGCCGCAACCCACAACCTCACACCCCTCCAGACGGCCTGCTCGCCAGTCCCCCCCACCGCCATGGTGCGCCCCCATCCCCGTTCCCGCGCCAGCCGTCCCGCTAACGCCTCCAGGCCGCCCAGCAAACCTCGAGGCAGCGCCTCGCGCTCGCCATCTGCGACTTCCTCAGCGCCTCGGCCGCCGACGGCACCCTCACCGCCGACGACAAGGACTCGGTCGACGTGGCCGTCAACTGCATCGCCGAGTCCTTCAAGGTCGACCCCGCCGACGCCGACGCCGTGCGCGCCGCCGTCGGCTCCCAGAGCCTGCTGCAGATCTACTCCGTCTACGAGAAGCTCAAGGCCTCGACGGGGCCCGCCGGCAGCGGCGGCGGTGATTCCGGCGCCGGCAGCGCGCCCTCCGACGAGCACAAGAAACAGGCCGAGGCCCTCAAGAGCAGGGGCAACGCCGCCATGGCCCAAAAGGACTACCCCCAGGCCATCGACCTCTACACCCAGGCCCTGCGCCTGCACCCCGCCAACGCCGTCTTCCTCTCCAACCGCGCCGCCGCCCACTCCGCCGCAAAGGACCACGCCGAGGCCCGCATCGACGCCGAGGCCGCCGTCGCCGTCGACCCCTCCTACACGAAAGCCTGGTCCCGCCTCGGCCTCGCCCGCTTCGCCCTCGGCGACGCCAAGGGCGCCATGGAGGCCTACGCCAAGGGCATCGAGCACGAGGGCAGCGGCGGCTCCGACGCCATGAAGAAGGGCTACGAGACGGCCAGGCGCCGCGTCGAGGAGATGCAGGCCGAGGAGGCGAACCTGCCGCGCAGCTCCCCGGGGCAGAGCCCTGGCGGTGCCGGCGGCATGCCCGACCTCGGCAGCCTGGCCTCCATGTTCGGCGGCGGCGGCGGTGCCGGTGGTGCCGGTGGTGCCGGCGGCGCTGGCGGCATGCCCGACCTTGCCTCCATCATGAACAACCCCATGTTCGCCACCATGGCCCAGAACCTCATGAGCAACCCGGAAATAATGAGTAACCTCATGAACAACCCCCGCCTGCGCGAAATGGCCAACCAGTTTGGCGGCGGCGGCGGCATGCCCGACCTCAACAGCCTCATGTCCGACCCCAACATTGCCGACATGTGAGTTCTCCCGGTGCCACGTATCCAACATCCACCGGCTAACACGTGCGTTTCAGGGCACGGAACATGATGGGCGGCGGCGGCGGCGCTGCTGGTGCTGGTGCTGGTGCTGGTGCTGGTGCTGGCCCCGGTGCCGGCAGTGACGGCAACAACCACTCGCAATCCTGACGCGGTACACAACCATAGACCAACGAGGGCTCCAGAGTAGATAGATATCAATGTCGAAGAGGGTTGGCAACCAAGGGGGCCGAGACAGGACCATGGGCGCACACCCGCCTTCAACCAAGATTACCTGAACAGCTGGCGAAATGTCAAAATATGCTTTCATGACTACCTACTTTCTTTGCACAACCCACGTCCGTCGCCATTCCTTTTCGCCGCCCATGCTTTGATGCAGACAACATGTATGATGACATTAGCAACAGCCAGTCTCCCCAACGTACAAGCCCAAGCTGCCATAACGCTGCCTCGCCTCCCTCGGTTAGCTCTGCCATCATGCCGATTAAGATGCTTCCATGTGCTTTTCGCGGCCCCTAGAAACGCCGAGTGTATCCCACCCGCCAATGATGCCAACACCAAAAAATGCCTCGCTGCAAAAATCGCCATCATCCGGGAGCGCAAGCCCAATGAATATGATTAACCTTCACCTGTCCAGCTGTGACTGGCTGTTCCTGGCCGCCGTTTCCACCCTGGGCCCTACTCGGCCGCGACGGCCGCGGAGCCAGGAGCTTCTGCCTCGGCGCCCCCCTCGATAACCGCGTGCCGAAACTGCGTTTGAACATGCAGCCTGGCCGTTTTTTGGCGGAGGCTCATTCTCGTCCCCGGCTACAGAAGGGACTGGGTTGGCAGCGACAACTCCGTCATCGCACGCTGTACCTCCTGTGGCTTCTCCTTTGTCCTTCGCCTTGGGGAGCTTGTCTCCCTGTCCATCAGAAACGATTGAAATTGGCCGCAAAACTGTCGAGTCGCGGCTAGTAGGCCTGGGAAGCTGAGATTGCGGCACATGGGGCTGGACGGGCGGAGCCGATACACGACGCTGCAAGTAGACATTGTCAGTCCAGTGCCACATGAACCCGTTTCGATTGACGTACGGATGCCTCCTGACCCTCCACCATGTTGGCTGGGATTGCAGGCAGCCTGGCAACCGGCTCCGGCTCTTGTGGAATCTGTGATGGCTCGCTCTTGGACTGCACCCGCCTAGAATACCGCGGGTGCTTCAGCTCGACATCCCCAGCTTGTGGCGCGATTCCATGCTTTCCGCCCGCCCCCGAGGCCTTCTAAGCATCACAAGGTGCGTCTACAATAGCCACCATGCTGATTAGCCATACATCCAATCCCAGTAGCGTAACTCACTCACTGTCATGGTTCTCAGCGGACTCATCCGTAACCTGACTAGCTTTCAGTGTCGAATCGGCGGCGCCCTGAGCAAGCGCATTCTGCGGGTGTGCTGCTCCGTCCTTGACTGGGGTGGATCCCTTTGGACGAGCCTGTTCCTTATTAGTAGGCACAGCCTCCTGTCCGACGACCAGCTCCTCCCCTCCCTGGCAACCCGCAACATCATCCGACCATTGGCGGCCGGCAGCCAAACTCGGAAGCTCTCCTGCCGGCGCACGCGTATTCGGGGAGGCGACGTTTTCCGCGGCTTCAGTGTCGGACTTGGTCACTGCCAGAGGCGTAAATTCCGGCGCATCGGGGTTCAGCTTTGACCCCTGAGAACACCATGTCAGAATCGGCTCGAAAATGGTACAGGCTGCGATGGACCAACCTCTTTCCTATGCTGCTGTGGCATTTCCACGTCGGCCTGTGCCTGCTCATTGTCTGTGCAGAACAATTCGCTATCCGTATCAGTTGTTCCGCCCTTGTCAGGATCGGCAGCAGTTTGCTCAGAAGACAAGTCATCGGCAATGTCCGGTCTGTCGTCGATAATCTCCACTATACCAGTCTTTTCGCGAGGTCGAAGAAAGACTTGCTTCGACCACAAGTCGGCGTATCGCCCATTCTTAGCAACGAGTTCGTGATGGCTGCCCTGCTCAATAAGCTCGCCGTGTTCGACGACCACAATCCGGTCTGCATTCATAATCGTCGAAAGCCGATGCGCAACAATGAAGGTCGTGCGGCCGTGACAGAGGCTCTTGAACGACTGTTGGATTTGCTGCTCTGTGTCGGTGTCAACTGCGCTGGTGGCCTCGTCCAAGAGGACAATGTCTGGTTTCTTCAGGATAGCTCTAGCAATGGCGACTCGCTGGAGCTCTCCGCCGGAAAGTTTTACGCCGCGCTCTCCGACCCGTGTCTCGTAGCCTGAGTGCAATCGTGATCAGCTCGTGTGCCCATGGGGGTCCGCTCTTTGACGTACCATTTGTAAAGCCCTTGATCTTATCATGGATACAGGCTGCCTGACAGGCCTCGAACACTTCCTCGTCACTCGCCGTTATTCTACCGTAGCGCACGTTGTTCATGATGGTGTCATCAAACAGGATGGGGTTCTGTGGAACAATTCCAATCCGATCCCGAAGACTGAAGAGGTCGACTTCGCGAATGTCTTGCCCATCAATCCGGATGCAGCCATCTGTGACATCGTAGAACCGGTCGAGGAGCTTGAGCAACGTAGACTTGCCAGCTCCCGTTGCGCCAACAAACGCCACCGTCTCGCCAGCAGGGATGCTCAAGCTCATGTCCTTGATGGTCCCTTTGCGACCGTCGTAGCTGAAGCCAACGCCCTCAAACTCTACGTTGCCAGCCACGAATTTGAGCGGCCGCGCTCCCTTCTTGTTCTCGACTGTTGGCTTCGTCTTCATGATGTCGAGAAGTCGCTCCGCATCAATGAAGTCGTCGCTCATGCTCTTGCCCAGCTTGGCAAAGAACTGCAGCGGCGAAGTGAGCTGCGACCAATACATGAGAAGCATAGCGAATTGACCAGACGTCGCGTGTCCGCTCTGGATCCTGGAGACGGCCAAGAAGGCACTCACCAGCAGACCACAGGTGAGCACCATGGTCTGGAAGGCGATGGAAACATACCAGCTCAAAACATATTGTTGCTCGCTGATCCAGCGGTTTGTGACGGCGTTTGCATGTCGATTGTCCTCGTAGCCAATTTGATTGAACGCACTGACAGTCTGCCAGCCAAGCAAGCCCGATTGACGAACATAGTGCTCCTGGTACAGAGCGTTGACCCTCTTCCGGCTGGCCGCTTTGGACTCGGCCACGAGCCGTCCGGCCAGCATGAAAAAGATGGTCCCGGTAGCCACGGTTATGAGTCCCTCGTACGGACCAAAAGTGATTGACAGATAAACAATGGCGACACACATGTCGATCAGCATCGGGGCGGCCTGGAGCAAGACGCTCTCGACGACGCTGGAAACGGCACTCCCACCGTAAATGGCCATCATCATGTCGGAAGAACTCTTGGAGTCGTGGAAGTCGGCAGAAAGATGCATCATGTGCGAGTACGCGGCTCGGGTAATGGAGTCGTGGGCGTAGTACTTGACTGGAATCCACAGCCATTGACGGAGAAGCTCGATGCCAGACTCGGAAGCGGCGAGCCGCAGAGCCGCAAAGAAGATGACGGCAAGCCAGGGACTGGCCGAGTTTGTACCACCCAAGCTGTCCATGATGATGCCCGTCTGCCGGGGGATGAGAAGATGGAGCGCATTGGATGCAAAGAGGCAGAGCACAACAGCGCCGGCGCGGAGCTGTAGAGGGCGGTTCCCAATGGGATAAACGTATGGAAAGAGAATCTGTGGCAAGTTAGCATTGGAACATGGCAATAACAGCAATGCGCTCGTATGCGGGGATAGCCGCAAAAAGCTATCCAATGTCCCGCGTCACAGTACGCGAGGTGGATAGAATTCATGCATGGCAACCAGGGCCATGAGATGCAAGATGAACGTCTTGAGCATTTTGGGAGAGATCTTACCATGAAACCCTTTGTATACTCAAACCAGTTGCCGCCCTCTTTGAGGCGCTTCTCCATGGCTTCTCGAGCTTCTCTTTCTCTGCGCTCCCAGTTGTACTCGGCATTGTTCTCAGAAGTCTGTTCGGACCCCGTCGTGGCGCCGTAGCCAGACCCATTGGCGCTCTGGGTTTGCGCCGTAGCCCCATCCTTTGGCAGCAATGACTGACGCTCCTCGTCTGTTGCATCCGGCGGTGCTCGATCCCCAGCCCAAAGGCCAATGCAGGTCCAGGCGATGAGCACCAGCAGCAATGCGAACCTCGCGGCCGAGAGCGAAGTCTCGGTCAGGTCATACCTGTCTGGATGGCTCGAGCGTGGCTTGATGGCGACAAAGACACCAATGACTGCCTCAAAAGCCAACGCCAGCAGCCAAGAGCCGTGAAACGGAAACCCCACGGGGCTGTCGGCGTCGGAGAGCCAACTGAGCTGGATGCCGAAGATGAGGAGGCAGGACAAGATGCCAACGACGAGGTGGTCCTCGGGAGGCCAGCGCTTGTCGACGAGAGCACATGACACCAGAGTTGCTAGCTGTGCAACGTAGCTGAGGATGAAGAGGCTGAGGAGGACAAGGACGATGCGTCGGCCGGGACGCTCCGCTGCCTTGTCGACTTTGAGCCGTTGCAGGGTGCATGCCGAGGCGAGGGACGAGGCGAGGAAGTAGAGAAAGACGACGGCGGGATATGTGTAGTAGAGGACCGGCAAGACAGCCGGGTCTGGCTCTGTCGTGGGATCCATGCAAGGCGGTTGCGTTTGCGCGCAAGGCCACAACCGAGTGATGAGATGGGCTGCCGTCAAGAGGCGCGTGTACCTTGTTGGCTTGTTGGCGTAGGCGAAGCGAGGCGAGCGAGGCGAGCGAGGCGGTGGTGGATGAGGCGGTGTCGAGAGACGCTTAGATGCTCTGGTGCAACGACGCAGGCAAACCACGATGCAGAGCGAGAGAGTGAGAGAGCTGGAGAGGTCTGAGAGGTCTGGAGAGGTCTGGAAGGAGCTGGAGGGAGGGGACAGGACACGGAAGAGGATAACCTACCTACCCAGGTACTTAGGTATGCGGGAAGCCAATCTTGCACAGCGGCGGGTGCACGAGCGGCGGGAGCACCAGCGGGACAGCCAGACAAGCAGGAGGCTCTGTCTGGGCTGGGCTGAAGACGGAGACGGAGACGGACGAGACGAGGTTTGCTGTTGCGGTTGCACTGCTTGGCCACTCGGGTCGCGCTGAGGTTCAGGTGAGGTGAGTGGCCACGGCGCCTGCCTTCCCTGTCACTCAGGGTCCTTGTCTGCCCGGCGGGCGGCTTCCTCACCGTTAGTTGCCCGTACTCGTACCGTACCTGCAGGTCCAGGTCAATCCAGTCACCACCTGATGATGGGCCTGCCTGTTGGTCGTCGCTGCCCGCTGCGGTGACTGCCTGTGGGCTGTCGAGCCGAACGGGAAATTCGGTGTTGGTCCAGCAGCAGAGGCGCGGCCTGATTCGTCTGCAGCGGTGGCCACCGGTGGTTGGCGAGCTTGAGTCAGGCCGGTCCAGTCAACAGCCCATTGCCAGCCATCGCCAGCCATCGTCAGTGGCGGCTCCTTCCTCCTTCCGCACCCAACACGTCCATTATCGTACAAAGGCGGCTCGGACCACGGCAGGTACAAGGCACCGAGTCCCTTGGGCAGGCATCTCCCATCCCATCCATCCCTTGCTGCCACGCCACACCACTCGACGTATCGCTTCGCTGGCGCCGCTGGGCCGGTAGCAAATCACGGCGCCCTCAACCACTAATGTGGGCTCTGGGCCGCCTCGGTCTGCATCAGGCCTCCCTCGAGGAGGCGGCTGTTTGTCGCTTCGGCCATTGCAGCTGCGGGCGCTCTCCCACGCCGTGCGCCGCGTGCTGCAGCAGTGCAGCCGATGCCTGCTTCTCGAACCAGCTGACCTCGCAGAGACCACCCAAGGGCCCCCTGCTCCTGTCCGCGTACACGCCTCGTGTCTTGCCCGCGTGCCGGGGCCAATTGGCAGGCTTCTGCCTTGGCCGCAGAGGCCGCTGCACGAGAAGCTGCGTAACACGTACTCACAGCCCGTGCATGCGAATGGCGGTCAGCCGCAGGGCAAACGCCTATTCGTTGCTGATTGCTGCCGCGATGTCCCTTTCGCACCCAACACTGCCTCCATCAGCAACACATCGGGCGGTCCCAGCTTGACAGCCGGGGTCCAGATCGTGCCTCGTTCGTCATTTGGACTAGTGGCCGCACAGAGCCAAACGAGATTGGCTGCAATGTTATTATTGTCCAGCAAACGCCCCCAACCTTGATGGGCTCCGGGGCCGGACATCAGCCGGGGGCATCACCCGTCACTAACCCTAACCCTGGGCCGGCAGTCTGCCCCGGGTCGCCGAAGTCGTCCACGTCCTCGCGACAGGAAGAGGGCGTACAGTAACCAGGCACCAGCAAGTAGGTATTGCGTTCTGCTGTCGAGCAGTTGCTTGCCGGCGACTCCGTTCGGATGGGCATACCTCTCGACGTGCTCGGCGACTCGTCAGCTTGGGATCCGTATGGGTTCCGGGTCCCGGCATGTCAGGGCTGTTAGCAACGTGCACAACGCCCGGAGCAACCCAAGACAACTCAACTCGGACCTCCTCATTCGCTCAATGAGGTGACCACCCCCCATCTTCGCATCGTAAACGGACTCGCGACGGAAGGCGGACCTCCCCGTGCACCACCTGCCGACAGGTACCGTTGCTGATTGTGCTGATGGGAGTGTTGTCAGTGGCCATGTACGGCAGCTGCGAGTTGGTGACGACAAGGGACACAACCAGGTCGCCGCAAACGTGGTCGTGGCTCGCCACAATGCAGAAGCCAAAAAGACCATCTTGGAGCAACACCATGCTCTGAATCATGGCACGAGACGGCAACAAGTCTCAATCTTTACTCACCAGTCGCTTGGACATGATGCACTCAACCGTTGTGTTGGTTCGCCACTCCAATATCTCTCAAGACGCAGCAGTCGTGCTCAAGGGGCCCAGTAGGGCTTTTGGCTGCCCGAGAAGGCCTATTCTCGGCGCGCCCTGTGTTTTTACTATCAGCGGTTGCTTTGAAGGCGCTTGTCGAAATGCTCACCCAGCACGACATGATCCTTCGCACAGCACATTTCTTCCATGTCCCGGCGCTTCCTGGAACTCTGTTTTCCACGCTCAGACGCGCTCATCATAATCATGGCTCCAGGTAATCATGGACTGAGCGGGGTGAAGGGTGGCGGATGAGTGAACGACGGAAACCGAACCATCAGCACCGTCAGCTTAACCGGTCTGCTCAGGCATATGACTGATCACTCAAGCCGCAGATATCCGCGTCGAAGCGCAGACAGCCGCTGCGGGGGAACCTTCATCAGGCCTGCAATGTTGATGATTGAATCGTCGAGCTTATTGAGGACGTGGTCGAAGAGGCTAGCGTCGTTTGAGATGACACACTGGAGACCATGGAGGCCATGAACACCTCACATGGTCATCTTGCGGCAGTTATTGATGAATCTGGACGATATCGTCTCCTCTTGAGAGTCAAACTGCCGTTATGCTCTGGTGAGCCCGGCTACATGTACGACAGGAAGCGAGAGCTCGGCGGCTGTCAACAGGGCGTTGGTCGATTTAGCAATTGTCGGCGACAAATCGAAACCGACGGGTGCGAGACATGTCCGAGAGCAATCTGCTGGGTGTTGCGGATTTCAGGAGAACGGGAGAGTCCGGCGTTACGGCAGCTATCGTGCCGCTCAGGACTCGATGGAGTTCAACCGAAGACGCATTTCAGGTACACATCAGACACATACTGGGACTCACCAGTCATGGCCGCCAAGATTTCGAACGGAAAGCTTTTGGTACTCGCCGTGAAGGGGAAACATCTGCGACTTGCTTCCAAAGCTGGCAAGTCTCGGAGCAGTCTGCCGCGGGGCCCGGGGCCGATGGACCGTCGAGATCAGGCACTTGCTGCCGGTGCGTCGCAGCTATGTGTCTCGGGCATCATTCGATCGTGGGCTGCGATGCTCTCATTGGGAGGCTTGCTACATCACGCACCCAATGAGGTGTGGAGGGTAGCGTTAGTTTCTGGCTGCCTCGGGAGATTCTTGCCTCAACGAGAGGATCAGGGCAGGTCAGCCCGGCCGGAGCAGATGGATCCCACGAGGCAAAGTTTGGCGGAATGGCAGCCACCAGCCACGGACCGTCCAAGTCGGTCGTCATCTGTTGTCGGGCTGTTGCGGGAAGCCTCCGTTTCCAACTGGTCAAATTTCGGCAGCAGAGCATCAAGCTGGTCGCGATCTGTGGATAAGACGGAGCATCGGGAGGGCGTTGCTCGTGGTGTCCGGGCAAGGAAGCAAGGAAGCTTAGACACGTGAAATCTCCAGGCCAGCATTGGATGACATGGGGCGGATGCGGAGTCGGGGGTTACGAGGCTGTGGATGAATCAGGTAGGTAGGTAAGCCTCATGAGCAACCTTTGAGGTACCCGAGCTTACATGGCGTCGTGGCTTTGGAGTCAACAACTGGCAAAAGACGCGTTGGGGGAGTGGCAAGGGACGCCATTGACAAATGGCCAATGAAAGCATTCACAGGCCGCATGTTTCCCTCGGCAATACGGAGCATGTCGATTGCAGATGTTGGGCCACAGAGCTCGAGGCGAGAGGCCCGTTTGACGTCTCCGGTTGGCTGGAGCCCGGCGATGCCTGAACGAGGCAAATCGAGGTGAGAAAGGAAGACGCAACGCATCTTGCCCGAGCCCACGGCGCTGACATCAATGCGCACTCGTACCTGCAGACCTGCGAACAACAAACGCGGGTGGGGAACAAACGAGCATGTTGAAATCTGGGACTGGATCGGAGCTCGGATGCGCCCACGGACCAGTTTGGGAAATGGACGCCGTTGGCGTTGGCGGGTCTCGGATTCGCGCCGGCGACATCCTATTCCGGCAGCCTCTGGCAAGGCCGCGACGGCCCCGCGACCAAACACGGAAGCCCTCGCCGCGATGCGCTCCACGCCCCCCAGTCTTCGGGCCAAAGCAGGCAATCAACACCATGCCATTTCATCGCAGCCCGCTTGAAAGAGTTTGAAGAGGGGTGACTAGGTGACGTAAAGCCATCCAGCATGTATGGCAGCCTTTCAGCGTGCGGCCCGGGGCGGGACATGCTCAGGGCTTGCGGGTCGGATTCCGTGCCGGATACTTAAAGACGGGACGACTGAGCCCATTCTCACAGAGGGTGTCCAAGATGCAACGCACGTCTGTCTGCGCCTCTCCTAGTCTCCGCTCTGCGATTCCGCTCTCCGTTCGCGACTATCCCTGTTGCGCCAGGGCTCGGATCGTCGTCCATCGACTTACACCGTCAACTCCCACCTCGCCATGGCCCCTTCGGCAGTCGTCGACTACGGCCAGGACCTCGAGCACAAGTCCAACGCCGTCGACGACGTCAACTCGATCAAGTACGACTCCGGATCCAAATTCGACGCCGCCAAGGATAAGGCGCAGTTCCGCCAGTACGAGGCCGCCTGCGACCGCGTCAAGACCTTCTACAGGGAGCAGCACGAGAAGCAGACGGTGGCGCACAACCTCGCCGCCCGCAACCGCTTCCACAACGCCTCCCGCGCGCGGCCCGAGATGACCATCTGGCAGGCCATGGAGAAGCTCAACACGCTCGTCGACGAGTCGGACCCGGACACGTCGCTCTCGCAGATCGAGCACCTGCTGCAGTCCGCCGAGGCCATCCGCCGCGACGGCAAGCCGCGCTGGATGCAGGTCACGGGTCTCATCCACGACCTGGGCAAGCTGATGCTCTTCTTCCCGGAGCTCGAGACCCAGGGCCAGTGGGACGTCGTCGGGGACACGTTCCCCGTCGGCTGCGCCTTTGACGAGCGCATCATTCTGCCCGGCACCTTTGCCAACAACCCGGACGTCCACGACCCCGTCTACAGCACCAAGTTCGGCATCTACAGCCCCGGCTGCGGCCTCGACAACGTCATGCTCAGCTGGGGCCACGACGAGTACCTCTACCACGTCGTCCGCGACCAGTCCACCCTGCCGGACGAGGCGCTCGCCATGATCCGCTACCACTCCTTCTACCCGTGGCACCGCGAGGGCGCGTACCGCGAGCTCATGTGCAAGAAGGACCATGACATGCTCAAGGCCGTGCAGGCGTTCAACCCCTACGACCTGTACAGCAAGAGCGACGACGTGCCCTCGGTGGAGGAGCTCAAGCCGTACTACATGGAGCTCATCAACGAGTTCTTCCCGCAGAAGGTTCTGAGGTGGTAGACGGACGTGTGGCGATGAGCATCGAGCATGATAGATGGGCGTTGGGATATCCCGTTTTTTCTTTTTCTTCTTCTTTTTCTTTCACGTTTGGCATGTGCTCTTGACGACAGAGGTAGCGTGCGAGATATGTTTGTGTTGGGCTTCCGTTTGGGACGACATTGGAGAAGACTGCAATTTGACATTGGGCTAGATGATCTGCCCTCGCATAGAATCATGCAATAATGACGAGTGCTTCCATTGCCGACATGGTGTTTCGTGAGAGCGAGCGCGCCCCCTTACTTGTTAGATATGTCCACGCGCATCAACTTTGCCGGCCACACGCTGCCGTCCTTGCGCTTGACCTCGAATGCTTGAATCACTTGGAACCCGAATCTCTCATAGTATCTGTTTGGCTGTCAGTAACCGCTGGGTAGGGAGTTGCGGAGGCTGGGTTTGACGCACGGCACCAACTTGCCAGTGCCGCCCGTCCAGCAGTCAATGAAGACCGCCTTCTTCCCCTGTTCTCGGGCATGCTCCTTGACCTTTTCCACCAACGCGCCGCCCGCCCCTCGTCGCCTCTCGCCAACACGGTGGTCCGTGATGAGGACGTCGATGAAGAGGAACCCGCCGGCCTTCTTTGCCTCGTCCGCATGAGGCTTCAGGTCCTCGTTGACCAGGATGTGCTCGGAGAACTCATCGTCGCGGACCGTTATCGCGCCCACGGGCAGAAACACCTTCCCCTCGCCGTCCACGTGGCGCAAAAACACGTCTTCGCTGTCCCTGTACTCGGTATCGTGCACCTGGGCGATGAAGGTGCGGATCCGCTCGCCCTGGCCTGTCCGGCCGAACGTTTCCGACTTGTCAATGTCGTCGCGGACGGTCTGGGTGAAGCCGTCCTTTTCGGAGAAGAGCTGGGTGCCCCATTGGCCGCTGTTGCCGGTTGACTCCAGGTACGGGATGGTGGAGTCGAATGCGGCGACGATGAAGGCGGCGTCGCTTGGTGAGGAGCCAGCGTTGCGGATGGTGAAGGTCGTTGGAGCCATGTGCGAGGCGACCTGCGAGAGAGCGTACGGTGCTGTGTTTGATGCGAAATGCTCGACGTTCGGCTCGTCGTTACTAGAGGTTTCTTGGATGACGTCCTGACATTCCTCCAAGGCGGGGTTGCATTTCGAATCATTCGTGTTGGTCGGCGGCCTGGAATCCGCTGGAAGAAGCACCACGAGGCCTCGGCTGCCCTACCCTATAGGTAGCTGGCGGATCACATTCGCTAATTACAACGCAACCCTGGGAGAATGTGCATGCAGCTTTACCGCAATGAAGTAGAGCCATGTCATATGTGGAGCGTCTCGGGCGAAGGCAAACGTTGATGGGTCGCCAAGACCGATGACGGATGTAGTCGGCTACAAAGGACCCTGATGGACAATCGTCATGCTTGCAAACACTTGGAACTGTTCGCTGGGAAATGCACCTGCCTACCTACTGTACAACGAACAATGGAGCCGTTTTGCAAAACGGCTGGTACTATCGAGATCGAGCCGATTGGCGCCGCATCTGTTGAAGCCGTCGAACGCTGGTGTCACGACGTCGCAGACGGCTTGCCATAAACCTGCGACTCACCGCAGCGCTATCCTTTTGCTTGATTTGATCCATCGGCAAGGCAGAGGCGAGCGCATCAGCTCCATCACTCCACCGTTGCGTCGTGCTCGCCGAGAAAAAGGCCCAACCGTCCGTCCATGCGGCCCGTACATCCCCGTCGCCGCACCCGTCAACCCGGCCAGTATATCGTCATTGCGCCCCTCGAGAACTTGTCGCCCACCTAGTCGTGGTCTGTTGTGTCAATGACCTCGATCCCCTGGACGAACCGCCGCAGCGCCGCCTGCTTCCGACTCCGCAGATTGGAGCGCCACCTTCGATACCCTCCCTGAGACGCACTTGATAGTTGCTGAAGTGACTGCTGAAGTGACTTGGGCATCTCGGGCGGATCGCCTCTTTTGATTTCGGCCGTGAAGCATGAGATATAGTACGCCCAGTCGGACTTAGCGTCGATATAGAAGTCCCGGTGGCCTTCTTGGTCGGCTCCAAAGTACAAGATCCTCATTTGGTAACGGCGCTCGCTTGTTCGCTTGATGATTCAAACGCGGGTCTTGGTGCCCCAGCCTGTCATGCCATTATATAGAATCCTCGCCAGATTTTGCAAGGCACCTTTCGGCTCCATTCCGAAGTTGTTGCTCAACTTTTTCGAGCTCTTCGGTCCCTTTCCGCTTCGCCTCCTGGAACATCAGGGTTGGGTAAGCTGGGTGCGGATATTCTCCATGGAGTCGACTAACACTAAGATCTAGTTTCACGTTACTGCCTCCGTCCGGACTCACCTCAGAGTTCACGGTGTAGTTCTGGGTAATCGGAAGTTCCTGGATCAAAAAGGTCTGCCAAAAGTTCTTGGCCTTGAACTCAACGTCATGGTTCTGAGCTTCACGGTAAAGAATTGGAGAACTGGGCAAGCTGCAGGTGCTGGGGAGCGAACTGAACATGTCGAACGCCAACTACGGAGTAACTCGTCGTGCAGACGAGCTAATTTATACGTGAGCTTACAGAGAGGCAAGCCAGCAAGACCTGACCGCAGGCTGCCAGGCTCCGGCATGCTCATCAACCTGTTTTGACCCCACCTGCAGGCAAGCACCTGTCAAATTCACGGCCCTTGGGCTGCGCGCGAACCCAAAGTCATTCATGCAATATTATTTGAATTGTACCTGGACTGTTCGGCGGACGAGTGGTCAGCGTGTGCAACCCTCCTGCAGCTTTTTGATTGGGTGTGAATGCACCACAAAGGGCTGGCCCCGATTTCAGGCCAACTTGTATCTGCACCAGCCGTGGTAGTCAGCTATACAGACTATGACACCCCGTATTAGGCCGTGAACTTATCGAGGTGAAAGGGTAATTACAAAGGATCCTCTCTGCCGTGTCACCCATCGCAGGCTTCCCATGCGTGATACGAGGTAGGTTCAGATACCTACCTAGTCGGGAAAAGCTGGCTTGCCACGACCTAGCACTACGCTCCGTGCTGCTGACTTTTCATCGCGAATTCCCTAGCTAGGTGGTTGAGAGAAGGCTACCTACTCACACACCTCTGATTGCTGGCGCTGGCAGCAAGAGTGCAATCGATTCAGTATTAGTGGCCGGCGTGAAGGGGGCGTTACATGTCCCGTTAGGGAAAACAGCAAGGTGCACAACTTTATATAACCTCGCTCGCCCTCGAATCTCGATATCTACCTACCTACCTGGTACATACCTAAATAGGGAGTATACCCAAGGTACCGAATCAGCTAAGGGCGGCGATGGCACTAAACCTAGGTACCAAGTTGGCAGAACGCTAATAATAGGTAGGTAGCACTACGAGTACTTGCCTTGATGCCCTCCCCCAGTTGACGGGGGCCTCACGTGACACTAGGTACGTTGCGCGTTGCATCAGCTCGCCAACGCTGGCAGGCAGCTCCACGACTCCCATTGCATAATCTGCGCCTCCAAAACTGTCGTCCCAGCGCCTGGCTTGTGCGGTTGCAGCGCATCCATCCATCCCTCGACTCCAGCCCACGCCGCCATCACCATAGACGACTCTGCCCCCCGCGCAGGCTTCAGCCGTCTGCAGTCAATGTCGACTTAGGAGACCGTCTCCCAGGATCCCCCGTCTCTTGTCCGAGCTACCCCGCTGCCACCGCAGAGAGCTCGACCATGACGACTCCTGCCCCCCCCGAGGATCAAGCTCGCCTGCTCGAGGATGCCCTGGTGGCCGTGCGGCAGCAGACGTCGCTCATGCGAAAATGTCTCGACACGCCTGGCAAGCTCATGGACGCCCTCAAGTGCTGGTTCGTGGCCCCCGCCGACGTCGGGCAACGACCCCAAGCGTGGCTGACATTGTCCTCCAATTCAACAGCTCGACGCTCGTTTCTGAACTCCGGACCAGTAGCCTTGGCCCAAAGCAGTACTACGAGCTCTACATGTCCGTCTTCGATGCCCTGCGCTACTTGTCGGTCCACCTCCGCGAGAACCACCCTGTCAACCACCTCGCCGATCTGTACGAGTTGGTTCAATATGCCGGCAACATCATCCCCCGGTTGTACCTCATGATCACTGTCGGAACAGCGTACATGTCGATCGAAGACGCGCCAGTCAAGGAGCTCATGAAGGACATGATGGACATGAGCCGCGGCGTCCAGCATCCGATCCGCGGGCTCTTCCTCCGATACTACCTGTCCGGACAGGCTCGAGACTACCTCCCGACAACCGACAGCGAAGGGGCAGAGGGCAACTTGGGCGACTCGATCAACTTCATCCTGACCAATTTTGTCGAAATGAACAAGCTGTGGGTGCGGCTTCAGCACCAGGGCCACTCACGAGAGCGAGAACAGCGGATCCGCGAACGAAAGGAGCTCCAGCTGCTCGTGGGCAGCAACATTGTGCGGCTTAGCCAACTGGTCGATCTTGAGGCCTACAAGACGGGTATTCTCGGGCCCTTGTTGGAGCAGGTGGTGCAGTGTCGCGATGTTTTGGCGCAAGAATACCTTCTGGAGGTCATCACGCAGGTGTTCCCCGACGAATTCCATCTGCACACCCTGGACCAGTTCCTTGCCGCCGTCTCCCGGTTAAATCCTCACGTAAACGTCAAAGCCATCGTCATCGGACTCATGGACCGACTATCCGAGTACGCAGACCGCGAGGGCCCCAAGGACAAGGGGCCAGACCAGGAAAAGGCGGAGGCTGCGGCATTGGCGAGCCTACTGGACAAGGTCAACATTCAGAAAGATGCTTCGCAAGCCGCTGCCACGCCCACCGAGCCTGAGTCGAGATCTTCGGACGCGCCGGATAAAGCTGAAGATGCAAATGGTGGGGATCAGAAGGGAGAGCCGTCAGCGCCAGCAGGCGACGGTGCCAGTACCCTCGCTGGCGGGTCGGCCGCTTCGATCGCCGAGACGGAGACTACCGCCGTCAATGGCCAAGAGGCCGACGACGGAAACGTCCAGCTGTACGAGGTTTTCTTTGCGCAAGTCAAGAACCTGGTCGAGGCCCAGCATCTGCCCATCCAGGATACGATTGCCCTCCTGGTTTCGCTCTGCAACCTGGCGCTCAACAACTACCCCGACCGTTTGGACTATGTGGACCAAATCTTGGCCTACGCCGCGACCAAAACCAGGGAGAACATGAACAATGCAAACCTGCACTCTCCTCCTGCCCAGCAGAGCCTCCTCGCCCTCCTTCAAGCGCCGCTGACACGATACGTGTCAATATTTACCGCCTTGTCTCTGCCGACATACGTACCCTTATTCCAATGCCAGTCGTATCCCACGCGACGCGCTGTCGCCGGCGGCATTGCACGGGCGCTGTTAAAAGACCAAACCAAGATTTCAACGACTGAGCAGCTGGAGAATGTACTGGACGCCATGTCGGTGCTCATCAAGGAAGGGTCACAAGCGTCCCAGGGTTACCCAGCGGCTGCGCAGCGGCGAGCTGTGGAGACGGACGAGACCATGGAGGAGCAGGGGTGGCTTGCGAGAATGGTGCATCTGCTGCAAGCCGAGGACAACGACACTCAGTTCAAGCTGCTGCAGATGACCCGCAAGGCATATGCAGACGGCAACGACCGCATCCGAACCACCACGCCACCGCTGATCACGGCGTGCCTGAAGCTCGCAAGGAGATTCAAACTCCGAGAGCATTATGACGACAACTGGGAGACGCAGAGCAACGCACTCTACAAATTCATGCATTCTGTGCTGAGCACACTCTACACCCGTGTGAATGGCGCGGGCGCCTCTGAGCTGGCCCTGCGACTGTTCTGCAGCGCCGGGCAAACTGCCGACATGAATGGGTTCGAGGAGGTTGCGTACGAGTTCTACGCGCAAGCGTTTACCGTCTACGAGGAGGCGGTGTCGGACTCCAAGGCGCAATTCCAGGCTGTGTGCGTGATCGCGTCGTCTCTCCACCAGACGCGGCACTTTGGCAAGGAGAATTACGATACGCTGATTACCAAGTGCGCGCAGCACGGTAGCAAGCTGCTGCGGAAGCCGGACCAGTGCCGCGCTGTGTATCTGGCAAGCCACCTGTGGTGGGCCACTCCGATGGCATCCAACGGAGAGACGGAAGAGACCGAAGTAAGTCGGGTATCCGTGGCAATATGTGGCAATATGTGGAGGCGGGTGCTAAGAGGACAATCGCAGCTTTACCGCGACGGCAAACGGGTGCTCGAGTGCCTGCAGCGGGCTCTCCGTGTGGCCGACTCTTGCATGGAGACGGCCACGTCGATTGAGCTTTTCGTCGAGATCCTGGATCGATATGTTTACTACTTTGACCAGCAAAACGAATCGGTAAGCAGTTCACTTCAGCCTTGCCTTGTTGCACCCTTTGCTCATACACGCGGCGCAGGTCACCACCAAGTACCTCAACGGTCTGATCGAACTAATACACTCCAACCTGGCGGGCAACCAGCAGGACTCGGGCTCCATTGAAACGAGCAAGAAGCACTTCCACCAGACGCTAGAGAACATTAGGAGTAGGCAGTACGAGGGCGTGGTGCTGTATCCGAGTTGAGTGCGAGGCCTGCCAGGGAGAAGCATTGAAAGCGTGTAGATAATTCAGCGGCATGCGGCCAAGTGCATGATAGCAGCAATGTACTTTATATGTGTACCCTATATAAACACGTACCACCTACTCGACCATGAACTTGACGCTGGGAATGCGAGCAGCTGCAGGTGATGCAGGGGTCAGCCCATCAACTGGACGTTTGAACAGGAGGTAAACGCAGCAGCTGGTTCACGATGCAAGGGCGGTCAAATCAATATTCAGAGAGTGGCCTCTGAAAACGCCTTGGGCATTTGCGTCTTCGTCGTGGCTGAGTCCATGCACTTGACGAGCAGGCGATTACGAGTAGGTAGTTAAATGAGGTCTGGGGTGCAAGCAGCAGATTATTAACCCAACTCCACCAAGACTCCGCCACAGCCAGAAGCGGCGGAGGCAGGGGCAGGCCCTCGTCGCTGTAACTCCCTATCCCTCCATCGTCTGCTCAAACCTCAATCTCGCTGGCACCGCGAGACTGACACGGCATCGACTGCGGCTGCTCGCCAGGCCATGCGACGGCTGTTCTGGGCCTTTCCTGGACCAGCGGCTTAGCTTCCTTTGTTTTATTCTCGACGCTCGCTATCATCCATTCCCTGGCTCCCACGCTCGGCGACCGATTGTCGACGACGACACTCCCTCAACTCCTTGGCCTACTGTATGGCTGGCGCCCGTCTCTCCCCTGTCCGGACACGACTACGACTGCGCAGTCGCTGCGCATAGTCCACCATGCCTTTGGAGAAGCAGCCCTTCTACGACCCCGTGCCGCCGACATACGATGAGGCCCTGGCCAGCAGCAGTCGTCGCGACGGCTGGCGATCCCCCCCGGTCGACGACCGCAACGCCCACGAGACAGAGTCGCAATCCCTCCTGCCGCACGCGGAGTCCTCAGCCGGCTCCTCGAGACGCCCGAATGGAGGCTATCGGCCGCCGACGGTCGAGACGGACGATGAGGATAGCCTGTTTGGCAGCGACGGCGATGCCGACGACGACGACGAGGCCGCCCACGTGCGCCAGGAGATGCAGGAGATGGAAATTGAGGAGCCGCCCAGATCGCGAGGCTCCGTGTGGGGCAAGAGAATAGGATTCAAGCTCTCCCTGCCCCGGTGGAAGTGGTCGTGGAGGCCAAGGCTACCTCGGCTACGGATCCAGCTCCCGTCGCGGGCTGCTGCGGCCGTGCCCGACGCCGACGAGGTCAACGATGGCGAGACCGCCACTGAAGCGAGGCGATGGGAGTGGCCCAAGATTGACAACGTGACACTGATACTGGCATTTGCCCGTCTCATCGCGGCCGTCATCGTGCTGGGGTTCCTGTACTTCCTCTTCGCCAGCGGCATCTTCGGCAACCTGTCCTCACGCCTCAGCGGGGTCATGCGCTTCGACCCGGAGGACCTCCGAGTCCACGTTCAGAGAAGCGTCGAGCCCATGCGACTGCGCGCTTCCGTGCAGCACTTTTCCAGCTACGCTCACATTGCCGGAACCGAG
This sequence comes from Tolypocladium guangdongense, assembly GCA_022114105.1. NCBI lineage: Eukaryota > Fungi > Ascomycota > Sordariomycetes > Hypocreales > Ophiocordycipitaceae > Tolypocladium > Tolypocladium guangdongense. Next base: position 435,808 of record NRQP01000006.1, read on the forward strand.
GGCGACTACGCGACGGCAATGGACGTGGAGAGCATGTTCAGCAGGGCTGGGCTCGACAAGGTCGAGGTCGACGAGTATTACGTCTACGTCAACTATCCGCGAAAGGACGGCCGGACCGTGCAAATCATGGATGGAAAGGGAGAGGAGGCCATCTGGACGGCGAAACTGGAAGAGGAGGAGCGCGGTGGTGAGACTGCCGGGCGGCAGACATATGCATTCCACGGACACTCCAAATCCGGAGACGTGAAGGGGCCGTTGATATACGCCAACTACGGATCACGAGAGGATTTCAAGAGGCTCAATGACAGGGGGATCGACACCAACGGGGCCATCGCGCTGGTGCGATACTACGGCACCCAGACCGATCGCGCCCTCAAGGTCAAGGCGGCCGAGCTTGCCGGCTTCGCGGGCTGCATCATCTACAGCGACCCAGCCGACGATGGCTTCCTCAAGGGCGACGTGGCACCCAACGGACGGTTCATGCCCGCCGACGGCCTCCAGCGCGGCGCGGTGAGCTTGATGAGCTGGGTGGTGGGCGACGTCCTGACCCCGGGATGGGAGAGCAAGAAGGACAGCCGCGGATGAAGCTCAACGAGACACCGGGCCTGGTCAAGATCCCAAGTCTGCCGCTGGCGTGGAGGGATGCGCAGGTGTTGCTGCAGCACCTGAAAGGGCATGGCGAGAAGGTGCCAGACGCTTGGAAAGGCGGCGTCCCTGATGTTGGAGAGTGGTGGACGGGCGACCATTCCTCGCCGATCGTGCGACTTCAGAACGAGCAGGACGAGATTGAGAAGCAGCCAATCTGGAACGTCTACGGCAAGATCATCGGCATGGAGCAGACGGCACGCTCCATCATCCTCGGCAACCACCGAGATGCCTGGGCCTTTGGTGCAACCGACCCGCACACGGGGACGGCCATCCTGATTGAGCTGGCGCGCATCTTTGGCGGCCTTCTCGAGCGAGGCTGGAGACCCCTGCGGACGATTGAGTTCATGTCTTGGGACGCCGAGGAGTACAACCTGATTGGATCCACCGAGTTTGTCGAGAACAACCTCGACAACCTGCGGGACAGCGCCTATGCCTACATCAACCTGGACGCCGTCGTCACGGGCACCGAATTCCGCGCGGCAGGCTCGCCGCCGCTCGAGAAGGCGCTGCTCCGCGCCCTCGGCCGGGTCACCGACCCGAACACCAACGCGACCCTCAGGGAGATGTGGAAGCCCCCGAATGGCCGGATGGACGGCCTGGGAGCAGGCAGTGACTACGTTGCGTTCCAGGACATTGCGGGCACGAGCTCTGTGGATCTCAAGTTTACGGGAGAAATGGTGCCATACCACTCCAGCTACGACAGCTTTGATCTGGTGGAAACGGTGATTGACCCCGGCTTCGTCTACCACACGCTCATGGGCCAGGTGGCCGGCTTGCTGCTCCTCGACCTGGCCGACCGGGCCATCATGCCTTTTGACATGGTTGCGTACGCCGACGCGCTCAAGCTCTGGGTGCGCGATCTGGGCCAGTGGATCGGGGACAAGGGGGCGAACAAGGACGAGAAGTCGACGCTGTCGGTGAAGGAGCTGGAGGATGCCGTGGCCTTGATCAAGAGCAGCGCCGAGGAGTTTGGGAGGTGGGAGCTTGAGTGGAACCGCCTGGTGCTGGCGAGCGGCGGGTGGGAGGCCAACGACCTGGGGGCATCGCGGCTGGCGTACAACGACAAGATGGCTGCGTTTGAGACGGCCCTGCTCGATCTGGAGCTCGGCGGCGGCGTAAGTCTCCCTTCGGCTCCGCCCCCTGCTTGACTGAGGATTTTGCTAATGCGCGCTGCAGGTCCCCAACCGCACGCAGTTCAAGCACGTCGTGTTCGGCCCGCAGCTGTGGTCGGGCTACGACGAGGCCTTCTTCCCGGCCATCCGCGACACCGTCGAGGCGGGAGAGTGGGATCAGGCGCGGCGCATCACGGCCAAGACGGCGGCCGTGTTGCGCAAGGCGGCGACGGTGCTCCAGATGGACCACAGCTGAGGCGAGGGACATGCTGTGCGATGGGGCGTGCGAGGGCTGGGGGTTTGCGGGCAAATATCGACACTTGGCGGGCGCGTCTTTCTCGTTTGTGGTTTCGGCGGGTGTAGGACCCGTGCGCTGGTGGCTTCAAGGGCATTCATTGCGTGGAGTTGGGATATCTTTGAGAGCCGAGCGTCGGCCGTCGGCCATCTGGGGCGCCGATGAATGGCATTGTCAGATTCTTCTTGTGGCGGCGATGGAACAGATATATTCGAGTCTCAAAATTATCATGTCCGCGGGCATCCGTAAATCCGTTCCATTCCTCATCATGTCGTCTCGTCTCGGCGGCGGCACACTGCGGCGGCACAGCACCAACACCAACCACCAACCACCAACCAGCCTCAGCCAGACAGACATCTAGTCGGAGCCCGCGGCGCCGGTGCTGTTGCTGCTGCTGTCGAACTCCTTCTGCGACACCAGCTTGCCAACGACGTCGTACTTTTCCAGGAACCGCTCCTCCCAGCCCCGCAGCGCCTCCAGCTCGTCCTTGCCCAGCCCGTCGAGCGCATCCAGCGGGCCGTCGAGGTCCTTGGTCAGCATGTCCTCGTCGAAGCTGCCGCAGGCGAGGCCGCGGCTGGCGTCGCGCCCGGCGAAGTTGGCGTAGGGGCCGCCGGGCCGTAGAAGTTGCGCCCGCGGGAGACGTCGAAGACGCGGCCCGGACGGCGAGGAGCACGGGGGTGTCGTTGGAGCCGTTGAGGGGAGGAGGGTGCGCGGCGTGTACGTCTGGAAGACGACGGGCGGCGGGGCGCGGTGCAGGACGGAGGGGGCGCGGTGCGGATGAAGGAGGCGTAGAGGACGTAGGCGAGGACGCTGACGAGGATGAGGTTGAGGGCGTGAGGAGCGCGGAGCTGGTGGCGCGCATGTTGGCATGTCGCGTATGGCGTCGGCGGGCGCATGGGACGGGGGTGCTCACCTGGTGGCTTCTCGGCGGCCTCGTGGGCCATGCGGTGCTCGACGTAGTCCATCTTGCGCGGCGGCCGTGGCAGCGAGGCTGTGGCGTTGAAGGCGACGATGGGGATGGGCAGGGAAAGCAGGACAGCCTGCGACGCGGGGAGGCGAGGAAGTATGAGTACAGGGTAGGCTCGGTGCTCGGAGCCTGGCGCCAAGACGCATCCAGCCAACGTGCATCCATTGACAACCCATTGTGTCTAATCGCGTCTTTACTTCGTACGCAGCAGCCAACAGTGCCGCAGCCGAGTCACATCTCTTGTAATTTGTGTGGGATACCTGTTGCCAGATTGCGGCCTCTGGAGCAGCATTTACACGATGCTTGATCTCTGAGAGGCGGAATACTGTGCGCGACAAGTTGCTAGCTGCCTTGATGGCACCTTTGACGCTGCTTATTCAAGGCATCATTTCGTAAGCCGGGACTTGCGGGGACTTGCGTGGCTGTGGATGCATTGTCGTTACTATCTGCGTTATAATGGGAAAGAGGGACTTTTCACCTTTGCTCTACACCCCGGACGCGCAATCAAAAACGTAGGCCAGCTCCGTTTCCTCCGGCCCGATCCCGACAAAGTGGGGCCGAACAAACATGAAGTACCCACTCCATCGTGCGGCAATATAAGGTGTGATAAGCCTCGCCTTAAGTACCTCGCTGAGGGGAAATGGTGTAGGGGTTCTCACATCTGCTTTGCATCATTGCTTGTAGAAGGTCCGGGGTTCAAATCCCCGTTTCTCCAGAATTTTTGCCGCCGGCGGCGGCTGTGGCAGTCGGCCAGGATGTTGAGGCGTCACTTTTTGTGCTTTTCTTCTTCGGCGGGTCGCGCAAAACTGCAGGATCGATCCTCTCCAAGCTCTTGTATAGCTGACTGTCTTGCTGTGGGATGCAAGTTGCAAGTTGGTTTATGCTCGTGGCTATTGAGATTTTTGAGAGGCTCTAAGCTAGAAACGTCGCGGCTTGGTAGCAACTAATACAGCCACGGTGAATGCGTCACTCGCCGAACAGGCACAGAACAAAGCCGTCGTCAGGATCGGAAACTCGGCAATTGATCCGTGTGCACTTGTCGGTGACTCAGCGGCAAAGCCTCAGATGCGCATCGTCTTCGCCTGGGGACTAGCGCCCAGCCGATAAAACCAGCAGTCCTGCATCAACGCGGACGCCTGCACGCGTATCCAACAAGGAACCATGGCAACCACGCGCAGCAACAAAGACGGCCCGCTCTACTTTTGGCGAGAGTCGGATCCGGCGACGGGGTGGCTCTCGCAGTGGTACTACTGCCCCTTCCGCGACGACGAGGACCCCAGCCGCGTCTACGACACGGCAGAGCAGTGAGCCCCGACGTCTCCGCACACGGCGCTCACGACTCACGCGCATGGACAGCTACATGATGTACCACAAGGCCCTGCTCTTCGGCGACGCCGCCGTCGCCGCCCAGGTCCTCGCAGCCGGGCACCCGCGCAACGTCAAGGCCCTCGGCCGCACCGTCGCCAACTTCGCCGAGCCGACGTGGGCGCAGCACCGCGAGGCCATCGTGCGCCGCGGCAACGCCCTCAAGTTCACCGCCGCCGTCACCGAGCGCGGCTTCCGCATGGGCAGCGGCAGGGGCACGCCGCTGCTCGACGGCAGCCTGCGCGAGATGCTCCTCCGCACCGGCGACCGCGAGATCGTCGAGGCCAGTCCGTACGACGCCATCTGGGGCATTGGCTTCGCGGAAAAGGACGCCGAGGGCAGGACGGAGCAGTGGGGCCGCAATCTGCTGGGAAAGGCGCTGATGGAGGTGCGCAAGGCGCTCCGGGAGCAGCAGGCCAAGTGAGCTGTTCCCGTCACCGCTCCGTGGCATCGGTACAGCGTCCATGTCATGATTGGCATCTATGTCCTCTATCCCGACATCCTCTTCTCCGTCCATCGTACACGCAGAGGCCTCGTCCAGCCGAGGCCCAGCAGAGCGGGGTTGTTTGGGGTGCCGTGCAGCTCGTTCCGTCTCGGCTCCTTTCCCCCCATCGCCTCGCCTCCAGACTCCGGTGCCGTCCACACGCATGCAAATATTGTACAAGTATTGTCACAAACAGGCGCCGACATCGCCAGCCTGCAACACCACGTTCGAAACGATTGCTCATGCTCTTCAGTACCAGTCCCGTCCGCTCTTCTGCATCTCGATCAAGCGCCAGCCTCTCGTCTCGGGGTTGTTGACGTCCTCGGGAACCCGCGTGATGCCGATGGCGTACGTGACCAGCTGCACCTTGTCCTCCATGCCGGCCGCCAGCTCGTTGGACTTGGCGTTGCGGTACACGTGCACCTCCTGGGTGCGGCAGGTGATGATGAACACAGGCACCTCGCCAGGGTCCAGCATGCGGGCCCGCAGGATGTCGACGTTTCTGATGTCCAGGATGCGGCCGTCAGACTTCATGCCAGCTTGGAGGTACTGCTTGGTCAGCGCCTCGTAGACCGAGTACTGCGCCGCCGACAGCCACAGCTTCAGCGTCTCCGTGTCTCCCTTGACGTAGGCGTCCAGCACCTCCGGCAGAATGTACTCTCGCAGCTCCTGCAAGAAGGGCTCGACCTGGAAGGCGGGGTCCATGGATCGGAACTTCTTGATGACCATGGCCGTCTCGTTCTCGGCGAAGAAGCCGCCGATGCGGTCGGTGATGCTGCGGGCCGTCGAGATGAGTGGGTTCTCCGACTCTTCGTACTTGCCCTTCATGCTGAAGATGCCCTGCACGAACTTGTTGGAGTCTCGGAAGTCTCTCCACGCCTCTTTCCAAGCCGCGTCCTTGTGGAGCGTCACATTGGTGCCGGCGCTGCGCACTGTTAGCCACAACGCCCATGTGAGGCTGTTGACGGTTTCGAAACCTACTTGGGATCCTCCTCCATGACTTCGTTGGCGCCGTGTCCGCGCTGCGCCTCCATCGCCGCCCTCTTCTTCCTCCGTTCTTCCTTCTCGACCCACCCACCGTATCGCGAGGAGCTGCCGTCGTCGATGACATCCTTAACGTTCTTGTACGCCTCGGTATCGCGGATGGGCTTGGTTGCCTTGTCTACGGCTTCTCCCGTCACGTTGGCGGCCTTGCGCACGCCCTTCATGACGGGCGTCTCCCAGGTCCAGGCCGCACCCTTGCCAATGGCGCCGGCAGTCGATTTGACGGCTTTGGATGCGGTCGAGGAGACGGCGCCGGTGGACTTCTCGTATGCTTCTCGGGCCCGGCGGACCGATTCGCTCTCAGTAAACTGGTGGGCGGCGGCTCCGATCTGCTTGGTCGACTCGTTCCACTCCTTGGACTTTTGGAACTCTGTGTTCATGGTGTCCATGAACACCTGCCAGGGCGTCTTGTCGCCGTGGGGAGGCGGAGGGGGGAGGTCCTCCTTTTTGTCATCCTTCCCGTCCTTGTCCTTGCCCTCCTCGCCTTCGGACTTGTCGCTATTCTCGCCCTCGTCGGGCTTTTTGGCCTGCTCATCCTCGGACTTGGTTTCCGACTCGGCCGCCTTTGCCTTTGCCCCCTCGGTGGCATCTGCCTTAGGCTTGTCTTCTTGGTATCTTCGGCCGGCCGCGTGGAATTGCCGCGTCTGGGTAACAGTGGCCGAGGCAAGGCGCAGCTCGGCGGGTAGGAATTGGGATCGCAAGGGTGATAGGATGGCGCCCGTCACGGCGCTTTTCCGTGTGCTCGAGCCATGGCGACTCGGAGCCTGTGCGAGCTGCGAGGCTAACCTCCGGTACGCGGGAGATCTGCCGTAGGAGTGCTTCAGGTGCGTGGACGCCCTCGACAAGGCATTCTCCGTGTTCGCTGCACTTCGGACAAATGAGTTCATGCTGAAAGGCAAAAGGGAGGGGAAGCAGTCCACAAGTGGTTCTTGCTCGTGGACGAGGCGAGGTGCAGGAGGCGCTGGGGGAGAAGCTCGTGGCTGCGGAGGAAATTTCGGTTCTCGCGGTTTCGGCGCATGGCGGAAAGAACAGGCAGGCGGAGAGGCGGCAGAACTGCGGCTAATTACGCCATCGCCTGGAAAATCAAAGGCTCCAGCCTCTCCAGCTGGACTTGTGAAGAACAAACCCACGACGATGTGTGCAAGATGAGCCGGCCATTGACGAGTCGTCTTGCGGCGCAGCCGCTCTGTCGAACCTCCCGAGCCGTTGCGGGCAATTCGTCCCTCCGAGGCGCGCGGTTCCTGTCGCAGACGAGCACGCGATGGGAGGATCCCGAGACAGACAAGCCGAAGCGCGTGCATGCCAGACCAAGGACCGAATCTCTGCTGGAAAACATCTACGGCGCCGCGCAGACGGCGCGCAGCCGGAGCGCGCAGCAGCCCAACGCCATGTCCGACCTCTCCCAGAGCATGGTCTTCCAGGCCCTCAACAAGTCCAACATCGACACCAGCGCGCTCTCGGGCAGGACCCCCGAAGCCGTCCGGCCCAAGGAAGACGAGCTGGAGCCCTTCCATTTCCACATCTTCTCCCACAAGCACAACACACACATCACCTGCACGAAGCCGAACCGGGAGCCCATCATCTCCATGTCGTGCGGCAACATCGGCTACAGGAAGTCCCGGCGGGGGACCTTTGACTCGGCGTACTCGCTGACAAAGTACGTGCTGGAGCGGCTCATCCACACCGGGTGGCCCATGAAGATGAAGCGAATGGAGCTGGTGCTGCGGGGGTTCGGGCAGGGGAGAGAAGCTGCCGTCAAGGTGCTGATGAGCCCTGAGGGCAAGGTCTTCCGCGACAAGATTGTCCGGGTGGCGGACTCGACGAGGATCAAGTTTGGCGGAACGAGAAGCGAAAAGCCCAGGCGTCTGTAGGCCTGGCTGTATCAACAAGCAAAGCATGTGCCGGGGCAAACAAGGATAATTGTACCATATTTTGTACGAGCTATACCATACACACAATAAACACAACCCAGGAACCCGCTGGGCCAGGCGTCCTGCTAGACCCAGCACGCAAGCAATTGCTAGAACAAGTGGTATCGCGCGCAAATCCCCCCCAAAAAGCCAATCGTCGCCGAGAACGCCCTGCACAGCCATGGCCGTGCATGTATCAAATCAAAATGAGGCTCGAAGGTCAAAGGACTGCCTGCTATCACCTCGGAGCCCTCTCTGCCGCAGGGAGCTGTCGGCCGGCCGTGTCTCGCACGACCTTCTTCCCCTTTCCGCTACCTCCCCTCCGCCTCTCCTCTTCGCTGTCCCATTCGGCCTCGTCGCCGCGTGCGCCGTCCGAGAGGAAGTGCGGGCGGGGCTGACCTAGCATGCGCGACTGTTCGTCTGCATGCTCTTCGTCGTCGTCGAGGAGCTCGCCGTCGGCCGTCTCGTACTCGGGAGGCTCTATCCAGTCTCGAGGCACGACACAGGGAAGCGCAACGCCGATGCTGGCGGCCCGGTTCAGCCACCCCGGCCCCGGCGTGCCCGTGAGCTTCTGGCAGAGATATGACGTGAAGTGGTTGCAGTTCCTGGTGAGGAGGTTGTACGACGTGCCGATGAACTCGTCGCAGGCCGCGCGCAGGGTGGAGTCGATTTCTTCCTGCGAGGCGAGGGTGAAGCCGTGGAGGATCTCGCAGCGAAAGGTGCCGCCGGGAGGCTCAGTTCTGGGCTTCGTCCAGTATACGCCCGTGACCCCGCGCTTGTCGTGCCCGCCGTAAGCGTACTCTCGACCGTTGATGACGACGCCGGAGTGGAGCAACGAAGCGCCCACTGTCCACAGCACCGACGAGATTCTACCGGGCTATCAATGGGAACGAGAGGTGAGCAGGTCGATCCTCGACGGTTGGGTCTCGGGGCGCGCAGCGACTTACCGGGAGCAGGTCGTAGACGTGTATTGTGATCTCGGTCTTCTGTAGCGACAGCGTCGACCTGTGCCTGTTGGCCGACTGTCTCGTGTCGCGCGTCGGCATGGCGAAGGAGGGAGGGGCGATTGAAGCTCCGCGACGGCGCCTCCAGGTTTGTCTCACAGCGGTGTGCGTACGTGGGAATCGATGTCTCAATGTCGTTCAACGAGCACGCTTGATGCAGCAGAGCAAGCGGGGAGGTTGTATTGACGATCAATGTATGATACAAAGGAACGGCCAGGATGCTTGTTGGAGACCAATGGTCTGGCTAATAGTCCGTTTCTTTGTATGCAAGCCCCGAGTCGTGAATGCGCTTCGGAGCAGCCACCGATGAATGCACCATGCTGTTTGGCTGGATTGGGGCGCGCGCTTCAGCCCTCCCTCGTCAGCAGCGGATCCTGTGACGACGTCTGGCGCGCGGCGGGGAAACTTGCCTCCGCCTCCGGATTCAGCATTTCCCTGTCAGCCCAACCCAACTCCCCACCGCATCCATGGTGGGGAGCATCAAATTTCGTCTGTCCCCAGTCTGCTCTGCTGTTTTTCTTGCTCCTCACCAAACTCCCTCCCCTCTCTCGTTGCCGTCTCGCTTTGTCCAGTCCTTGCGAGCGGCGGCTGAGGCTGGCAGCAGCCAATTCCCTCACCACGACGTCCGTCGCCGTCTCTCCCTTCTCCTTCGCTTCTTCCACCCGCGCCTTTCCCCCCCGCGCAGCCCGGTCTGCAGCCCTTGGACAAGCTCCAGCCGTTTGGCGCATCCTTGCATATACCCCGTGCCGGCACTACGCGAAGTCGCGAAGCAAGATGGCTCCCAAGAAGGCCGTTCAGGAAGAGAAGATTCCGCTGGGCAGGCCCGGGAACAGCCTCAAGAGTGGCATTGTTAGTTTCATCCCTGTGGAGGCAATCCAAGCACGAGTCGCTAACCTCATACCGCAGGTCGGCCTTGCAAACGTTGGCAAGTCCACTCTGTTCCAGGCCATCACAAAATGCTCCCTTGGCAACCCAGCTGTATGATGCCTGCCCCCTTGTCGCTCGCCGTTCATCCGGGGTGCTGACAGCCTGAAAGAACTTCCCCTATGCCACCATTGAGCCTGAAGAGGCCCGTGTCATCGTCCCCGATGACCGGTTCGACTGGCTCGTGGAGAAGTACAAGCCCAAGTCGGTGGTTCCTGCCAACCTGACAGTCTATGACATTGCTGGCTTGACGCGTGGTTCTTCCACCGGCGCTGGCCTCGGCAACGCCTTCCTGTCCCATATCCGCGCCGTAGATGCCATCTTCCAGGTCGTGAGATGCTTCGACGACGCCGAAATCATTCACGTCGAGGGCGATGTGAACCCTACCCGGGATCTGGACATTATCAGCGAGGAGCTGAGACTCAAGGACATTGAGTTTGTCGAGAAGGCTCTGGAGAACCAGAAGAAGAAGACTCGCATGGGCGGCCAAAGTCTGGAGCTCAAGAAGGCCAAGATCGAGCAGGAGATGATTGAGAAGATCCTGGCTTGGCTCAAGGACGGCAAGGACGTCCGAAAGGGCAACTGGGCTCCCAAGGAGGTGAGACTTGCCTCTTTTCATCTTTTTCCGCTACCCCTTTGCGTGATGACAAAAGGCCATTGGCCTGATCTAATCCCAGCTCTTCGAATGCCTCACCAAAACAACGCAGAGTGCATCCTGAGATAAAATCCTACCTGACAGCAATATTTTGCCATTTTGCATAACAATACAGCCATGCTTGTTAAGAAACTGCTGCTGACTCGTGGTTCAGGTCGAGGTTATTAACCCTCTCTTCCTCCTGACGGCCAAGCCCGTCGTCTACCTGGTCAATCTGTCCGAGAAGGACTTTATCCGCAAGAAGAACAAGCACTTGCCCAAGATTGCCGAGTGGATCAAGGAGAACTCGGCTGGCGACCCGATCATTCCCATCTCCGTCTCGTTTGAGGAGCGTCTAACGCGCTTCGAGACGGAGGACGCCGCCCGGGAGGAGCAGAAGAGCGTTGGTGCCGAGTCGGCGCTGCCCAAGATCATCACCCAGATGCGCAAGACGCTGCAGCTGGGCAGCTTCTTCACGACGGGAGCCGACGAGGTCCGCCAATGGACCATTCGCGTGGGCACCAAGGCTCCTCAGGCTGCCGGCGTCATCCACACCGACTTTGAGAAGACTTTTATCCAGGCCATCGTGTTCAATTTCAACGTTTTGAAGGAGCTGGGTGATGAGGCCGAGGTCAAGGCCAAGGGCAAGATGATGACCAAGGGCAAGGAGTACGTGGTGGAGGATGGAGATATCCTGCTCATCAAGGCCGGCGCTGCCAAGGGCTGACGCGGGCATTATGTGCTTCGTTGGAAGGACATGACCGACGAATAAAAAAGTAAAAGTTGAAAGCAGCCCCTTGTCCGTTGTGTTTGTGTGCTCTGTTGATGCGCCCTTGATAATCTGCCACCGCACAAGCTATTCACTCGCATACATACACCTGCCTCGAGACAAGACGCACAATGGGTTGTTTTACTCGTTTTTATTACGCATATATAGGTACTCTGTACTATCGAGTTCATCTGACCACGGCACGCATCACGCCTCCCCAGAGACAAACAGATCCGTCGACGCCCACTGACAAGTGAGAGTCTAGGCATGATTCATTCAACGTATCTCATGGCGGTCGACGCGGCGTGTCCTCGGCCGAAGGGCCCAACGGACCAGCCGTTCCCGCGCGTCCTCGCTGGGCGCTGCCCGCCTAGACGCCGCCGTACTTGACGCCTCGCTTGCCCAGCTCCTTTCTGCCAATGGGGTCCTCGGGCCAGACCCAGCCGCGGCTGCGCTTGGCCTCGCGCTTCTCGGCCAGCTGGGGCTGGGGCATCCAGTTGTCGCGCGGGCGGGCCTTGCGGCGGGTGCCCTCGGCGGGCGCGCCGATCTCGGCCTTCCAGGGGGGGTGGGTGGTGCCCGCGGCGGCGTCGGCGGCGAGCTGGCAGAGGCCCCAGAGGGCGAGGCACGCGGTCATGGGGGACGACTCGGTGGTGGTGGTGCTGCGGCTGGGGGGGCTGGCGTCGCGCTCGGGGCCGGAGACGGCGAGCTGGACGGAGGTGATGTCGAGGTCGCCGAAGAAGGGCGTGTGGTCGGCGCCGTTGCGGACGACGACGAGCTCGATCTCGGTAAGGATGAAGCCGTAGCGGCAGCCGTGCTCGCGCATGGCGTGGTGCAGGGCGGCGAGGCCGCGGAGGTACTCGACGCGCTTGACGTTGCCCTCGACGCGCATGCCCGTGTTGAAGCGGTCGAAGCTGCGGACGAGGCCGACGACGCGCGCCGACGGCTTGCCGCCGAACATGGCGGCCGCGGTGGACGACTCGCCGGCGGCGTTGGCGACGAACAGGAGATCGTTGATGCCGCCGACCTTGGGCGCCCTGGGCGGGACGGAGAGCTGCAGCGGGCGGCCGGAGGAGATGGCCAGCGCGGCGTTGAGCTTGGGGAGGTAGTACGCGGCGTAGATGGCGTGCAGCGCGGCCTCGGTCTCCGGGTGGCGGGACGGCATGCCCGGCTGCGGGAGCACGGGGGCCGGGACCGGGGTGGTGAGGAGGGCGGAGGCGCCGGGGAGGGCGAGCACGGCGGAAGCGTTGAACGCGGTCCAGGCGCGGATGCTGCGGACGTCCCACCAGAAGTGCTTGACGCTGGGGTCGCGCAGGGGGAAGGAGATGGTGCGGACGAGCGAGGCCGCGGGGTTGGGTGCCGTGAGGAAGTTGATGAGCGTCGTGGACGGCGCGGACACGGCCACGGATGTGTCGTCAGGGGAGGAAGCCAGGCTCAGGGGCGAGGGCGCGCGGGGAGCGTAGGAGGCAAACGCAAAGTCGGGCTGGGTGCTCGGCGCCGTCGAGGCCGGGACAAAGGGCATCTGGCGATACGTGGGGTAGCCGAACTTGTCGGCGGCGGCGGCGTCGAGGCTGCCGCAAGTCGAGGCGCGGCGGGACAGCAGGCCATGGGGAACCAGCATCTCGGGCTCCGCGGAGAAGCTGTCGTGGGCGAAGCTCGCGGGCGAGCACAGCAGCGGAGCAGCGGTGCTGGAGACGGCGTGGTGCTCCTCCAGGGAGTGGCCAGTAATGGACGACATGTGGGCGAAGGCCATGCTGCTGAACGTCTCGGGGTTGGTGTGGCTGCGGGCATGGCCGGCGCGGAGGGGCGGCGAGGCAGCCGGAGGCGGCGTGGCGTGGGCCTTCTGCGCCCGGCGCAGGCCGGCAGCGGCAGCGGCAGCGGCAAGCTGAGAGTGGTCCATGTCCTGGTCCTGGGAGCGGATCTTGGGCAGCAAGAGGGGGCCGTGATGGCGCACGGGGGGGCTGGCGCGGGGCGGCGTGGTGAGGCGGGTGCAGACCGAGTCGGGCGTGGACTCGACCGTCGACACGGCCGAGTAGACGGACGAGGCCTTGGAGGAGGAGCGGACGTGGCGGCGGCTGTGGCATGGCATGTCGAGGAGCGACGGGTCAAAGGAAAAGGCGCCGTCCATGGCGAAGGCGTAGGCGGGGGGCGGAGGAGTCGTGGGCTCGGGAAAGGCAAGGCCAAACGCGACGTCGGCTTCCAGACTGAGATGCAGCGTCAGCGGATGAGTTGCTCGAGCATCGGGGGTGGGGATGTCGGGACTCACGCAGACATGGTTGTGAGAGGCGGTATTAGCGGGTGCTGATTAGACGTGGAGGCCAGCTCCAGCAAGAAGAGCAAGTGAAGGAATTACGGCGATGAGTGAGCGAGCGTCAGCCGGAGAAGCAAGCGTCTTTCCAGAAGACGTGGAGCGAGCGTCAGCCGGAGAAGCAAGCGTCTTTCCAGAAGACGTGGAGCAAGCTGCAGGCTGTGCGGCCAGCTGGTCTATCGAGGCATAGACAGTGGGATGGTATTATCAACAAGAGGAGCAGAGCATGCGCAGACGGGGACAGGCCGCCTCGAGGAGAGCGAGGACGTGAAGGGGAGGACGGACGCGGAATGATTGGAAGCGGCGAGGCGAGGACGCGGACGAGGCCGACTTCTTATCCTCGCCATGCATGGATCGGCGGCGTGGTCTGGCTGGCATGGCGAGGCGGAGGAGAGCTTCTGAAACGCGGGTGTCGCGCGGCACTGGAGCGGGAAGGCGAGAGAAGAGGAGAGGCAGGCCGGGTGTCTTGCGGCGCGTGCGCGCAGCAGCAGCCAGGCGGCGCCGTGCACGTCGTGCGTCGTGAGGCGGTTCGACGGCGAGCCGTGGTGGGGGTACGTACCTCGCCGCCTCCCCGTCATGGGTGCGGCGGGTTGCTGCAGGCGCGGGGCCCGCGAGTGGCCAGCGCCTGGGTGACTCATTTTTAGATGCAGCCGCCCACTGGCGGGGCGCTTGGGAGCGCGTCTGGTGCGGCGTCGTCGCGAGACTCGGTCGCGCCTCGGCCTGCACAGCTCATCTCGTGGTCCACCCACGCAGCGCGGCGCAGCGCAGCGCGCCCGTCGCCGCCCGTCCTCGCCCGACTCGGCCGCCGCCGTGGCAGCGCGGCGCTTCTATTTTGGCGGCGCCTAGGAAATGAGGCTCGCTCCAGGCCGCACGAGCGTCGCCTCGGCGGCTACGGCCAGCGCCCCCCCGCAGTCGAAACCGGCACGGCACTCGTGCGGAACAGAGGCCCCCGAGCGCGGCCGTCGTCGCACAGCCTCGCCTCATCAGCCGCCCGTCAGTCCGCAGCCGTTGCCGAGGGGGCGCGCCAGCAGCTCGTCGCGCCCCATTGGCTGCGCGCCGCGCGCTCGTCCTCCCGGCGACGCGCCGCCGCCCGCGAATCGAATGGCGCCGCCCGCCGCCGTGCCCGCCGCCGTGCCCGCCGCCATGCGCCATCCACCAATCCGGCCCCGCCACCAGGATGCGCCAGCTGTGGCCCGTCGACTGGCTCTCGCTGCTCCTCGCCGTTTCGTTTCATCCGGTCAGTTCGGTTGTTTCGAAACGCTGCTGCCAACGGCCGTCTGGCTGAGTGAACCCGTCAAGAATCCGTCTTCGTCTCTGCCTCCCGTGCTCCGTATAAATATCTACATGGACAGGGTGCCCCAGCCATTGTAGTAGTAGACGTGAACGTGTGTAAGCCATCGCTGCCCTCCAGCGCCGAGGGACCCCACATGTAACAAAAGAAAGGAAAAGAGGCCCGACGCCTGCATCCCGCAGTACGAGCCTGGCATCGCGGACCAACGCCTTCTGTGCCGACCACCTCGTCTCGCCGTCGCGTCCAGACACCAACCACCGCGTGCCGGTGCATTCGGCATGACACGCGAGGCCTTCACCCCATCGCGCCGCCTCCATCCGCCTCGTCCGTCGGCGTCCCCTCGGCCACTGCCCCGTCCCGCTCTGGCAACGGCACGCCTGAACGTCTCCTCGTGCCCACGCCCGCCCCCGTTCCCCGGGCCTCGGCTTTCCTGAGCGCTCGCATCATCCCCTCCAGCCGCATCCGCTCCTGCACCACCATTCCCCGTGCAAATTCGCGGATCGCGCGCCTGCCCATCTTCTCGTGCATGTCCTGCCAGCCCGCCAGTTCCGCCGCCACCGTCTGCTGCGTGTACCGCAGTTCTCGCGACAGGTGCTCCGCCTCTTGACGCGACTTTCGCGCCCGCTGCTCCTTGCCGTCCTGCAGCCGTTGTCTCGTCTCGTCCAGCAAGCCCAGTGGCCATCGCGCCGATCGCCCCACCGAGCTCTCGTTCCTGTCTGCCTCCCTCTTGGCTGCCGTGATCTGACTGATCAGCGTGGCCGGCCGGGACAGCGACAAGAGCATCGCCTGGACCGTCGACTGCACCGCCAGCAGCGTCGTGTGCAGCGCCGCCTGCGGACTCGACTGCGCCGGCGCCATGGCCCTGACATAGGCTTCGAGCGCACCAACGTGCGTCCCTGGAATGTACTCGACTGCCGCGACTTGCCTGTGGAGCAGCACCATGGCGTCGAACAGATCTATGCAACCAACGTCAGCGTTCATGGCCGTTCCCTTGCCTGCAATGCTTACCAGACGCTTTGACCCCGATTCCGTTGGCTCTCCTCGTCACGCTCTTCGTCGAATAGCTGACGCTCCGCACCATCTCTCGGGCGTGGTTTACAAACTGCTCCACCTCCCTCACGTCCTCCACCGGCTCGTAGTCCTCCTTGATCCTTTCCACTCTCGTCTCCACCTTGAGCTTGGTCCGCTGCTCCATCGCGTCCAGCTGCAGCTCCGGCACCAGAAAAAACTCCCAGAGCATCTCGTGCGTCGCGAGACTCGGGTGGCTCAGCATGATGCGCAGGAACCAGTCCGTCTTGGCCTGAATGTCGCGCAGAAGCGACCGTGACGGCTTCGTGGGCAGCTGGAACGGTGACCGCGTGTCCGCCATGGACGCTACCCACGAAGCCGGGTGCTCCTCGGCCAGCAGACGGGCAAGCTGCTCAAACTCGGCCAACGATCGGCGGCTCGTCGTCACCGTGTAGCTGTCGTGGTCCGTCGGCGCCGCAGACTTGAGCACCAGCCGCACGCTCCCGTCTTCCACGAAAAAGGCCCGGACAACGCCCGTGATGCGTCCGTCTCGCCCCGCCGGCATGCTGAACAAGCCCAGGTCGTCAATCTTGTTTCGCACGTCGTCGTCCTTGGCCAGCTCGACCGCCGTGAGCCCTCGCATTTCCCTCGCCGTCACGTCCACGCGAGGGTCGGCGAAGAGGCATCTCACCATGTCATATCGTCCGTACTTGCTCGCCACCATCAGCGCCGTGAATCGCTTCTCGTTGGTCGCGTTGACGTCCACGTCGCAGTAGTGCAGGATCCTCATGGCCAGCCTCGGGTCGTTGATGATGTGCAGCAGCGTGTTTCCCTTGCCGTCGACGTGCTCGTCGAGGTGCAGCGGCTGCCCGTCGCCCTGCGCCTCTCCTGCCACCCTCAGCCCGGTTTCGACCATGTCGTAGTAGTCGGCGTGGTCGTAGCATCGGCACAGCGCAAACAGTGGCGTCTGGCCATTCTTATCTCGCTGCCGCCATGGTATTAGGCCGCCGATCCGGTTGATCAACGACGGTGCGTGGAAGAGGTAGTGCCCGATGCTGCGGCCCCAGATGTCTTGTTGGCAGACGTACTGCGCAAGCTGGTCGCGCGTGGACAGGGAGCTGACGTGGTCCAGCATCACGTCAATCAGTTCACCGTGGCCCAGTTGGATTGCAGCCCCGAGGAGCGTCGTGTCTTCGTTGTTCACGTCTCCCAGGATGGCCTCGAGCGGGTAATATCCCGAGAGCGTCAGGAGGTACCTGAGAGGCTCGGGCTGCTCGTTTTGGACCGCCATCATGAGCACCGACTCACCAAGCGAGTCGCTCGTCTGCGCCAGTCTCTCGACGGACACGTCGCCCTCGAGAGCGCTTCCGATGGTCCCAATGCTCCCTGTGCGGGAATGGAACGAGACTTCGGACCCGCTCGACAGGCTCCGAGTGTCCATCGCCACCTTCTTGATCCTCTTCACCAGAGGGAAGTCTCCCACGCCATCGCCATTCGACTGAAAGGGAAAGACATGGCTTAAGCCCGAGCCGTGAGAGAATCGCTCCGAGATGCTTAGTGCCAGGGAAGACCGTCTTGATGGGCCATTGCCATTGGCGAAGCTCCACGTAAAGGACGGTCGCCGGCTCCCCCTCGACGACTCGCGAGCACGGCTTCCATCCTCGCCGCGGTCATCATCGCCGACGGTGGACGTGCTCGGTTCCATAATGTTTCTGAGGTCATTCATGTTCCCCTTCTTGGTTGCGTCCCATAACGCCTTGTTCCTCCTGCTCGCCCTCCGCAAGCCAGCCGAGTCCATGACAAGGTACGCAAGCACGGCTTCGAATGTGCTCAGCGCGTACCCCATCTCGCCGCTGTCCACGTCGTCGACAAAGATGAAGTTGCGCACATAGATGAGTCTGGCTTGAAGATTCCGAACTTGTGACCGGATGACGACGTACAGCAGAAGCGAAACGAGGGTATCGGCGTTGACGGTCATTATCGCCTTTTCGGAGGCCTGGTCCTCTCCGCTGCCCTGTGTCTTGGACATTTCGGTCAGTTGCGACACGGCCTTCATGGTCGACAGCAAGTTGTCCATCATTTCCCCAGGACTCCGTGCGCCGGTAATCTTCTTGAACTCTTCGATGACCGGCCCAAGCTGGATCAGCAGGTCGTGCTTGGCCCTCGAGCCGCCGTCCATGGGGATGCCCAGTTGGGAGATATCGACGAACTCCATCTGCCTAATCTTGGCCTCGAGCTCCAGGTCCTCGGGTCGTTTTAGCCCGCTCAGCTTGGGGAACAGCAGGTGGTGGACATTTTCGGTGACGTAGCGCTCGATGAGCTTCTCGACAAGCGGCCCCGTCAGGTCGGTGGTAGCACCCAGCAGAGACAGCTGCTGCTTGTCGACGCCCTGGAAGAGATCGATTGCGGCCGTGACAGCCGTCTCGAGCGACGCTCTCATGACATCCTCGTCGTCTTCGGCATAAAAGTTCTCCATCACCGGGAGGCTATCAGGGCTTAACCTGCCGTTCCGCGTGGGGAAGCTGTTGGACCGAGCCCTCTTCATCGCCGAAGCTATCGGGCCCTCGGGCTGCGGGTCGGGTATGCTCGAGGCGGACGGCGGAGGCGGCAGTGGCTTCTCGAAGACGGTCGTGAACTCGAGGAACAGCTTTTCGAGGCCGAGCTGCATCTGCCGCGCAATCATGGGAAAGTGGTTCAGCAGGTCGTGGAAGCTCTTGATGTCCCTTTTGCGCGGCGCGGCCTGGTCCGCCGACTCGCCGTTGGGTGCCTTCTTCTGCTCCGCGGCCTTGATCTGCCTGACGCCGTGGACGAGGACCGCGGGCGCAATCTTGATCTCCTCCCAAGTGCCCACCAGGGGCTTCGATATAAAGTATAGCAGCCATTGCCGGGGCTCGAACACGTCGGGATACCACGTGGCGTCGTTGAGGAGCTGGGCCTGGGCGAGGGACCTGAAGCCTGGAACGGGACTGTCAGCACGCGCGAGAACTCGAGGGGGGCCACGGCGTCCTCCGCACCTTTGTTGCTGTAGACAAACGAGTCCTTGACGACGACGCTCCTCCCGTTGAGCGTCGAGAACTGCTTCGCCTTGCCCCTCACCTCGCGCAGGCTCTGCCCTGCGTCTTTCCCCCCCGTGGAAGGGGCGGCCGGGGTCGGGATGCGCAGGACATGGCTGCTCAGGAACTCTTCCGAGGCGACGACCTCGTGGGCGGGGGCGCCGCTTTCGGTCTCACGGTAGGTGAGGAGCACATCCGTCAGGGGCACGAGAAGGACGTGGTGGTGGACGGGGGTGCACTGGGCGACGACGGGGCTCTTGAAGAAGGCGGCCAGGAAGGGGTTTAGCGGTTGCATTCATTCGGCTTGTCGGGCGACTGTCGGGAACCTCGTCGGCCCCGTGACGGGGGAGCGCGAGCTGCGGCGGGCTGGTTGGCGCTGGCGGTGCGGACGGTTGGGCGGATGCGACAGACATGTGATGATGGCGACGATCAGTTGGCGTGTTCGTAGGCACGCGTGGATGGTTCTTGTCTGCCTCGGTGCTCGAACAAGGGCTGCGCTGCGTCGTCTGGGGTTGCGGATGCAAGAGGCAGGAAATCGAGGTGCGAGGTACGAGATGCGTCTGGAGAGCTGACCTCATTCCGCACCCTCTCTTGATGCGACGACTTTAGCCATCCACTGGCCCTGAACACCCTATTACCGCTGCTGGGCTGGGCGCTAAGGCGCGGGAGTGCACGGGCCATCGAGCCGTGGCGTCAACGACTCACATCAATCACATCACCTCTATAAGCTTTGCCTCACCTTCACCAGTCGGTCAGCTGATGAGGGGGGCGTGGCATTCGAGGGCCCGCCGGGTGACCCCAAATTTGACAAACGTTTTCTGTTCCATCGGGTCCGAATTGGGGCACCACAAGGCGCATGGAGCACGGCATGATGAGAGCAGGTAAACAGTTCAATCCCGCCATCTCACTGACGGAGATAGACTTGGGAAGCGGACTTCGGTTCGATTCGTTCCGGAGAAAGACGCAGTGGTCTTTCGTGTTCGCCTGGGCAAAGGACCCGTGTGCAGGGGGGGGGAGAAGAGGGTGATGGAAGGAAAAGAAAACGGCCCATGCCTCTGATCACTCCAGAGCCCCAGCACCCGCAGTGCGCCCCGTAGTGGGAAAGCCAGATGGATGATGCAACCGTGAGATCGTCTCTCGTGTCTCCGTGGCGCCGCTCCACGGCAGCAGACCAAACCCTCGTAATCGGCCGCACACCAATGCTCGCATGTGCCAATCTCCACGTATCCAAAACAAGAAACACCACAACCTACAACGCTCTCCACATCTTCTTCCAGAACGGCACTTTCTCGGCCTGCGCAAACGCCTCATCCCCGAGCACAATCCCCTTTTGGTCCAGGTCCGTTCTCCTGCCACTGTCGATGTCGATCTCCCAACTGCGCTTGAACCTGTCTGTGCGCCTCCAGTAAGCCTTGCACACCACGTAGATGATTCCGAATAGCGGCAGGAGGATGTATGCGTCGACGAAGTCGCCAGCCTCGAACGGCGACAGAGTCGTCCAGCCCTGGACAACAGCTAGGAAGATATTGGCCGCAAGACCAAAGTACGCAATGTACGGGTAAAACATGCTCTTGGAGGGGATCTCGCTGACGCTGCGCTTCTGCGTCGTCCACGCGCGGCGGAAGCGGATGTGGATGAAGCTGATGCTGGCCCAGACGAGGAAAGTGCTCACTCCAGACAGGTTGACAATGTAACTGTAGGCCTTGGAAGCCCCAGTCGAGACGTTCATCATGGACATGGCACCAACGGCGTTGGTGGTCAGAATGGCCCAGACGGGGACGCCCATCTTGTTTGTCCAGCCAATGAATGGGGGGGCCTTGCCGGACTGGGCCATGTAGAAGATGGTCCTGGAGCCGATGTATATGGAGGAGTTGATGGCTGACACGCAGGTGATGAGGATGAAGGCGTTGATGAGGTGGACGCCTGGGGTGGATAGTTAGTATTGAACATTGTTGCTGGAGGGCAGCATGGAAACGAACCTCCTTGCCACCCGGCATTCTGAATAGCAATGGTCATAGGGCTCTTGAGAGCCTTTGCTCCTCCGTTGACAAGGCCATCGGCGTTGGCGGGGCACGTAATACCAAAGAAGAGAGCGCTCCCCATGTAAACGAAAATGATGCGCCAGAAGACCTGGCGGATGGCCTGGGGAACCGCAACACCAGGATTTCTCGTCTCGGTCGCAGCCACGGCGAGAGACTCGACCCCTGAATAGAAGGTACTGCAGAAGACGAAGACGGAAGCAACGCCTCTGAAGCCATTGCTGTTGAAGGCGCCCGGGTCGTGCCAGTATCTGAAGCCGAGAGGCTCGGCCTGGCCAATCAGCGCCCCGGCAGCGTACACGATGGACCAGACAAAGTAGGCAGTGAGACCCAGGATCTTGAAAAGAGCGAGCCAGAACTCGGCCTCGCCAAAGGCCTCGACGCCGAGAAGCTGGAAGCCGGAGAAGAGGAGCCAGCAGATGAGGAAGAAGCCCCAAAGCGGGACCTTGGGGGCCCAGTAGGTGAGGATGCTGCAGACGACGTTGTACTCGTTGGCGAGGACGGCGGCCCAGATGATGAAGTAGTTCCAGCCGACGGCGACGGAAAAGGACTTGTCGACCATGCGCTCCGCGAGGGAGACAAAGGAGCCGCCTCCGGGGAAGAGCGTCGTCACTTCACCAAGCGACTGCATGATGGAAAAGGCGATGGTGCCTGCCGCAACATGAGAAAAGACCAATTCCAAGCCACAAGACAACAAACGTACCAACGATTCCGAAGCCAATGAGCAGCGACGCGGGGCCGCCGCTGTTCAAGGCGCCTCCCGCGCCGACGAGCAACCCGGGGCCGATGGTGCCGGCGAGCGCCATCATGGACAGATGCCTGTTCTTCAGCCCGCGCCTCACGCCCGAGTCCGGGTCCACGACGCTGCCGTCGCCGGTCCCGACGGCGGGCGCGTCGTCAACGGCGCCGTGGCGCGCGGCCTCGTCGTCGCAGTTTTCGTTTTCGGTCGAGGCGCCGTCGGCCGGACGCGGCCCGCCGGCCAGCTTGCCGCCGCCGTGGCTCCTCCGGCGTCCGAACACGGGCATCTTGCTGGATTGGTGCGTGCCGGGAGGGGAGCTGCAGGGGGGTGTTCGAGGGGGCCGGCAGAGGAGACGATGGGAGGGAGTCGCGTGCTGCGCTGCGCTGCCGGCGAATATTTTGCGCGCGCAAGACCGCTGAACCTGCATCGACGCAACGAGGGCAGAGAAAAGCATCCACCATCCCATCGCCATCTCGCCATCGGGGGACCCGCCCAGTCTAACGCACACGGGAAGGGCCCAGAGGCCGTGAGGTTGATGCTGCCTGGACTGCGTCCATCACGACGATCACGTCATACCAGCTAACAAGGGACCCGAAGGAAAATGCGCGCTTGGCTCCGCCGCTTCAGCGAATCGCGCAACCGCGCGCGAGCCAACAAAGGCCCGAAAAATGGGGGAAAAACGCAGGGCTTGATTACTGACTGACGGGCTTGAGGAACCATCTATCAAGACGTCCCTTGTATGTCTATATACAGTAATAAGCCCCTTGTCTTCCTCCGCCTTTTTTATGGTTTTGTGTTTTTCCCTTTTTTTAACTTTTCTTTTTTTTAATCTTTTCCCTTGGTCTGTCCTTCCCACCCGACAAAACACCACCTAACTACACCTGCTTCCAGGGTTCCCCTTCACTGTTGGGGACCCTGTTATTCTAAGGCAAACGTCTAACTTATCCAACAAGAATCAGGACACCCCTATCCCCGTTGTTGTCCGTCATCTCAAGAACAGAATCGTTTGGTCCTCGTCCTGTTCATTGTTAGTTCTAGTTCTAGCAGGAAGCAGGTGAGCTTACCAGTAATTTTCACATCAGCACCACCCGGGAATGATATCCCTTTATGAACTTCGAATGTATGAGGGGGAGGGAGGGGGGGGGGGGGGGGGGCTGTCGTCCCTGTAATGTACAACGGCACTTGTGCAGACACCACTGACTTCAGAATGGGTTGTTGAGTTGTTATTGAGGTGCGTCGCATCAGGGAATTTCAAATCGATGTATGCGACGGACGGATGATCCATGCCTCTTGAAAATCAATTGAATCTGAAGCCATTATGTAGGTATGATCTGGCTTGGAGAAGTATTTGACGAGTGATTTTGTACTTGAGGAGATGATATAGCGTTCTATGTTTAAGGCCGAACACTGGCTGATATTTATACTCAGCGTTCACTTCCTTTTCCTTGAGACCCCTCTCCGCCGAAGGAACTTTCGTGCGCCTACCAATAAGTCTCCTGCCTACTTTCTTCACTGATCCCAGTAAATTTACCTCTTTTTTTGCCATTTTCAACAGAGATACGATCATCCTGAGCGTGGCTGGCTCGCGGAGGTGACGGCTACACTGCGTCTCGTCTCGCCCCACGCCTCTCAGACACATGGGTTACAGTCGGATATTTTGGAGATGCATGTATTGGCAGAGTTCAAAAGGAGTGTGTAACCCGCTAAGGTCCTGTGCTCATTGATCCCATGATCGACTCGGCATATCCGAGTCCGATACTTACAGATGCGGTAAAGACTATACATTTCTTAGCAGCTGAAATGCTCCCGTACGAGCTTCGAAGTCAGCTCCATGGGTCATTGCATCGTTTCGTTACACCAATGATCCTCTTTCTATTGGCTCACCGCTCTGACCATTCTTCCGCGCGTCCTGCATTGATGCCGCACGGCCGCCCTGTCTCGCGGCCTGTCCGGTTGGTCATGACTCATGAGTCAGTACGACTCTTTGCCTTGCCATTACCTGTCAACCGTGCCAACTCTATGCATTTCAGGGACCCACGGACGGTGATCACTTGCCTCGCCTAGCCTCCGTTCATGTCAATCGCAACATTGAAGCGCGTCTTAGATTCGCTGAATCTCATCACGCTCCGGCTTGGCGGGCAGCCTCAGGCCGCGTACTTAACGCAAAGCTAAGCAACTGCATATACTACCGACATTTTCTTGCGCCCCCATAGATGTCATTGCCGCATAGCCAATAACGATGTAGTGACACCTCCTGGAATGCATACGACGTAGTGGATTGGCTAGGTGAATAACTCTATTCGCGGATCTGACTCAGTGGATCGCAGTTCTTCGGGTTTACGCTCGCGAGGTCTCTGTGCTTTCAGCTTTCAGAGTGCGCCATCTCCCCGTCGACAAGGCATATCAAAGCTATTGCTTTTAATTAGGAGGGACAAATTATATGTAGGTTTCATACGGGAGTAAGCTTCAATGCGGTTTAAACGATAGGTCGTTGGGGGGTGGTGGCCATGGCCGAAGAAGAATCAGGGTTCAGAGAAGCAATGTCAACCATAGTGGACCGCTCGCCAGTCATTATATGAATTACAATACTGGTTCTTTGCAAACAATGGAAAATACTCATGAGGCTTGGCATCGATTCACCCAACTCATGGCCCTTGACATGACCCTGTCTAGAATGAGCGTACACAGCTTCACGAGACGAAAGCAAGGCGGCCCTGTTTCATGAGCTTTGTGGACGGCACCGCCGCCCGAGCGGCCGTGGCAACCCGGCTCTGTTCACTAGCAGCAAAACTCCTTGCTTTAGATACAACTTCGTAATATGCTCCAAATTAATGAACAAGTGTGCTTGCTCCGAAACATGTGGCAGCATGACGCCATGTAAAGATGGCCGCGAGTGGCAACACCAAGAGCCTGGTCTCCCTACACCTCAACTCCTCCAAGCACCCTCTCAAACACTTCAAAGTTGCCCTCGTTCTTCCTATCGTAGACGGCAAACCACACCTCCTCCCACCACCCGCCCTGAAACTCGGCCTCGCGCAGCACCTCGAGCCAGCACGCCGCAACCTCCTCCTTGGGGTTCTTGAACGCGCCGCACCCCAGCGC
The DNA here is from genome assembly GCA_022114105.1 of Tolypocladium guangdongense. Lineage (NCBI taxonomy): Eukaryota > Fungi > Ascomycota > Sordariomycetes > Hypocreales > Ophiocordycipitaceae > Tolypocladium > Tolypocladium guangdongense. The sequence continues at coordinate 460,501 of NRQP01000006.1, forward strand.
CCCCAGCACCAGCAGCCCGTGGCCCCTCCGCGCCGCCATCCGCAGGCACAGCCTCATCTTGTCCTTGGTGAGCTCCCGTGCCGCCGGATCCGCGTACACCAGCCGCTCCACGACGCCGCCGTCCGCCGTGTCGCCTCGGGTGCGGCGCGTCTCGGGCTGCCGCAGCGCGGCCACGCTCAGCACGCTCACGACGGGCAGGTCCGCGGGCGCGACGTGCGGCACGAGCAGCGCGTGGCCCGAGGGTATGTCGGAGCGGATGACGACCACGTCGGGCGTGTACAGGCCCATGCGCTGCTTGAAGGGGTAGTACCGTCGGTGGAGCGACAGCGCGAGGGAGCTGCGGTAGCAGAGCGCCTCCTCCTGTGCGCGGGCGCCCTTGAGCCACCCGCCGCCGGGGCTCACGTGGCTGGCCATGTTCAGCACTGCGACGCGACCGCACGCCGGGGATGCGGCCTTGGAGGCGGCGAGCTCCATGGCCGCGTTGAATGAATCGTCGTTGACGATGCGGATCGTCGTCTTGCCCGTCGGCGTCCGCCTGGGGCACTCGGAGGCTTTGAGCGGAGGCAGCGTGTCGAGGAACAGGGCCTCTGCCCTGGCGGCCTGGATGTTGGGCAGCTGCCTGAGGATGTCTGGAAGCACCGTCCTGGTCTCTGTGGCTGTAGCAGCGAGATCCTCCCTTTGACGCGCGTAGTCTCTCTGCCTGCTTGAAGAGCCAGACGTCCTCGGGCCCGAGGTGCCTGCGGCAGTGCTTCGGGGTGCGGCCGTGGACGATATCCAGCCGTCCAATGATTTCTGGTCCGACGGACGAGACATTTTGACTGATGGAATAGAAGAGGACGCCGGAGAAGACCAGAGAGCGGGTGAGCAGAAGAGAAGTTACCTATGCTGGGGGCAGTGCGGTGGTTGGGACTAACAGCAAAGCGCACGATTCACCATCTCGGTGTTGTTAGTCGCCAGCGGGCTGAAAGCTGAAATTAGGTACCTAGGTAGGTACCTTAGGCAGTCGCACTGCCTGGGGCTGCGCTTCAGCCGTGAAATGTGCCCGCATCACAGCCACCAGTTGTTGCCTCGATCGTCAAAGCCAATGCCCATCTTGCTCAGTGTTTTGAACTTCATTCGCATATACTACATCCCAACGTACACAAATGCCAAACCTGCCCCAGGCTACCTTACATATCCTACAACTTCGCCGCCTCAACCAGGGGTATCTTCTAAATTTGCAGACAATAACAGTACAGGCTGCGACGCATGATCCATTGCGGCTCGCAAGATTGGCCAGTGTCCATCACGCGGGCGTCTTGATGGCGCCATCCGGAACCGTATCGCCGGCCTCAAACTTCCTCGGTATCAGGCCCTCGGCCATGTCAATCGCTCCTTGCATGTCGCTTTTGTTGAATAGGAACAGGCCCTGGATCGCAGCAGTGCTGGTGTGTCTATTGGAAGGCTTTCCGTCCGTCTCTTTGCCGAACAGGCCCAGCTCGTCCAGCCGTCGCAGGAAGCGCCCCCTTCCAGAGCCGTCCTGGTCAGCGTCACCGTAGAAGCGATCCCACATCTGCGCGGCTTGGAATCTCGTTGCTTCGCCGATCCGGATCATCATGTCGACTCGGCCAGGGCGAATCAGCGCCGGATCCAGGCGGTCGATGTGGTTCGTGGTCAGGAACGCAATGCGCTCCTCGCCGGCTGCTACACCGTCCAAAGCATTAAGCAGGCCCGAAAAGGTCACGCTTGCGCCGGAATAACCATCTGAGTCGCGTTGGCGCCGATTCACAAACGCTGCATCGGCGTCTTCGAGTAGCAGCAAGCTTCTCTTGGGCAGCTTCGTCAAGAGATATGCCAGCTTGTCGTCCGTCATGCCCATCTCGCTGAGGTTGATCATGGCCACCGCGAAATCCAGCTCTCCAGCCAGGGCCTGAATAAAGGAGCTCTTTCCACTCCCTGGGGGGCCGTGCAGCAGATAGCCTCGCCGGTATGGAATGCCCCGGTCCACATACCACTTTTGCCTTGACAGGAAGTCCTTGACGTCGCCAACGATGTTGTCATTGACGCCCTCGTCCAGTATGACGGAACCAAGCGGGCGTTTCTTCCTCGGGTCCCCCAGCGGTGCCCACTCCATCCCTCGAGCCGAGTATACAATCGTTTTGCCCTCGTTCGCCATGGCAGCCAGCCGGTGAGCTTCGCCGAATATGGCCTCGAAGGCATGCCGGTGGGACCACAGCGTCGTCATCTGAACAACCTCGTGCGGTTCACCCGTATTCATGTTCGCGGTGCTGTGCTTCTCTCTATTGACGGCAATGTACGCACTGCCAAACTTGACAATGTGCCGTCCATATCCGGGCTGGAGGAGGAAGTGCGCGTTGGTCGGTCCGTTGACATTGGGTCCCCTCGAGCTCGTCGTCGTCGTGACGGACAGGTTGTGTATCCGGGTTAGCCGCGATGCGATGAACCCTGGGGTCTCGCGCGGCTGCGTAAGCCAGGCCAGAATCCAGGGGTATGCGGGATCCTGCTTGCTGATCTCGACATTGACAAGCAGGCGTCGGCGAGCTGCGCCGAGGGCCGCTATGGCGCCTTTGCGGGCAAAGGCTGCGGCGGCGCCGAGCGAGGCCAGGCCGATGCCTCCGGCGAAGAGAGGATTGTTGAAGAGCGCATCGAGGCTGAACAACGAGCTGGGAGGTGAAGAGGCCGACATGCCGAGGCTTGTTGGAGTTGAAGGGTCAGAACCCGTTTCTCAGACTCCAAATATCATGTCGCTGCTGACTAAGCCAAAGTATCCTGGAAGGGGGAGACTCCACTTTGATCAGCAGCATTCTTGAGGAAATAGTGAGCATCCTTAATTTAAATATTCATGTCCATATGCAAGACTTTCAAGTCTCAGCGGTGAATTGCATTGCGCTAGTTGATACGGTTTGACAAAAACGTCCTCAAATGGTTGGCTTTGGTGGGATAATATCCATATTGAGGCGGCTGCTGGTTTGTCTGATCAACAAGCGGGGTTCATGCCAAGTGGAGGGGCAAGGAGAAGGAGGGGTCGTCGCGCAGGGTTTTTGTTGATTCGGATGGAGGGGTTGTTGAGGTCACTGCTCAGCGAGGTCGATTGCTTCCATCTGGACCGTCTTCAGGCCAGACTCGGATGCTGCTCTTTGTAGACAGCTTCCTTTCCGGGCACTGTCTGTACCCATGTAGAAGCCCAGTTGCGCAGACATGAGAAGCCGGTGGCCCATCGCAGAGCCGTCGGTAGCCCGGGTCGGCGCGCCCATGGGAAATGCCGGCGTGCAGGGCAAGGACGACGAGAATAGCGTGCTTGACAAAGAGAGACCTAGCATGCCTGTTCATTATCCAGAGATGCATAATTTCGTACGGCCCGGGGCGGCAAGGGACGGACGGGACGGGGGCAAACGTCCTCTCCCGGGTCAAAGTCTCTGTGCGAAGCATCCACTGGGTAACGAATGTGCCGTCCGGTTCATCGTGACATCCAACCTTGAAAGCCGGCCGTAGATAATCCAGGAGAGCCTCTGTGGAATGCCGTGGTCGAATCGAAATTGCACAAGGCACCTTCGATGCCATCTCGCGCTTCCGCATGTTTCCGTCCGCAGCCCGAGGCGTCGGCTACGGCAGGAGGTTGCTCCCGATGACGAGCCCTGAGGTCACCAACGGCTCGCTGCCCCGCCTCCTTCTTGTCGCTTCCTCCCCAGCTCCATTCTCGCGTCTCCAACTTCGCTTCGACTTCTTCCCTTCACTCCCATCCGCAACCTACCAGGCCTTTCCTCGACAGAGCTGCGACTCCCGTCGTCCCACCGCGGCCCTCTGCGCTCTCGCCTCACCGTGTAAGTGTTGTTGAGCCCCTCTTCTCCTGCGAAGCCCCACCGCAGTCGCGGCGACGAACGGACGACGCAGCCACGCAGCGCGCAACGGACCGACCAGAATAATGTCTCAAGCGAGCTAGCTGTCGTCACAGAGAGCATCTCGTCGACGCTACGGAGCACTGGTGGCTCCCTCAGTGGCCATGAGCCAATGGGCGACGAGATGTTGTGTTGGTGGTTGAGCAGCCAAACCTCTCACCTCATCGACACTGTCATCGCGGGACGTGCAACCCCTCCATTGTCTGATAACGATCACGTCGAGTCGCGGACTGGCCTGGACGTGTCTGAAAACCCCGCGTCCGCTGGATCTTGCCTTGTTACTCGCTCTGCCACACCTTATTGACGGTCGAGGCCCTTCCCGCTGACCGACGGACTCCTGGCCTCCACCGACGTTATTCCTCTCCCATCTGCATCTTGATTTCCTGCTCAGATTCGACCCCGTCCGATTTGGCCTGCGGCTTACAAGAAACCGTTTCCAGATCCCCAACTTCGATAGAACCGAATCCGCAATTATGAGCGTCACCGATGTCCTGAGCCGCAAGTCCGGCGTCATTGTCGGCGATGATGTCCTCCGCCTGTTCGAGTACGCCCGCGAGAAGCAGTTTGCTATCCCCGCCATCGTGAGTCCCCCCATCCGAATGCGCCTCAATTGGGAGCCACTGCCTGTGAGAACGGCAAGTGAGTTTGCTGACTTGTGCTCCAGAACGTAACCTCTTCCTCCACCGTCGTTGCCTCCCTTGAGGCCGCTCGCGATGCCAAGGCTCCCATCATCCTCCAGATGTCCCAGGGCGGCGCCGCCTACTTCGCCGGAAAGGTACCACGCCCCAGGCCTCTTCCGCTTCCCCGTCTTGATGGCGTGCTGACAAGGGCATCATGCAGGGCGTGAGCAACATTGACCAGGCTGCCTCTGTCGCCGGTGCCGTTGCTGGCGCTCAATACATACGCTCCATCGCCCCCTCGTACGGCGTTCCCGTCGTCCTGCACACCGACCACTGCGCCAAGAAGCTCCTCCCCTGGCTCGACGGCATGCTCGACGCCGACGAGGCCTACTTCAAGGCAAACGGCGAGCCCCTCTTCAGCTCCCACATGATTGACCTATCCGAGGAGGAGGTCGACTGGAACATCCAGACCACCGCCAAGTACCTCAAGCGCGCCGCCCCCATGAAGCAGTGGCTCGAGATGGAGATTGGCATCACTGGAGGAGAGGAGGACGGCGTCAACAATGAGGACGTTGACAACAACTCCCTCTACACCCAGCCCGAGGACATCCTCAACATCTACAACACGCTGTCCCCCATCTCCCCCTACTTCTCCATAGCCGCCGGCTTCGGCAACGTCCACGGCGTCTACAAGCCTGGCAACGTCAAGCTGCACCCCGAGCTGCTCGGCAAGCACCAGGCCCACGTCAAGGCTGCCATCGGTGCCAAGAACAACAAGCCCGTCTTCTTCGTCTTCCACGGCGGCTCCGGCTCCTCCAAGCAGGAGTACATCGACGCCATCGGCCACGGTGTCGTCAAGGTCAACATGGACACCGACATGCAGTTTGCCTACATGAAGGGCATCCGCGACTACATGCTCAACAAGAAGGACTACCTCATGACGGCCGTCGGCAACCCCGACGGCGAGGACAAGCCCAACAAGAAGTTCTTTGACGTAAGTCTACCATTTCGTGGAAAAATATGAGAGAGGCGCAGAGGAGACGAGCTAACCGTGGACGATAGCCCCGTGTCTGGGTCCGCGAGGGCGAGAAGACCATGTCTGCCCGCGTCGCCGAGGCTCTCAAGGACTTCAACTGCGCTGGCCAGGTGTAAAGTACGAAAATTTCGAGTCGAGCAACGAGTGAGTGAGTAAGCGGCGCCTGCGCCATGGTTTGGAAACGTGCTGGCTATGGATCAAAGGAGTGCGAGGCCGGATGACCTTTGTATCACCGGGAAATCCATTGACTGGAGCATGAGTAGGTTGGCAGCCTCCGGGGGTTGGCGTTGCACGTGAGGGCGTATAATTTACCAAAATAAGCCAAAAGAAGAGGAAAATGGATGAAACCCAAGGGTCACCATTCATTTTCCCGTTCCAAGTCCCAGTGACTGATTTCTGGATACAGAAACGAATTGCAAGTTATTATAATACAGCATAATGCATGTATTGACGGCCTGCACCGCCGTCACTCCCCATGCCTGCATACCTTTTTTTTCAGAGACGACGGTCCTGTAGCGTTGGACCGTGTCCGCCCGCACTCTATGCGCTCGTCTTTCCGCTCGCTTTCGAGTCTCTCACCGAGGCTGGCAGCTATTGGCCCAACATGTCCGTTTCAATTTTCCGCACCTCCTCGTCGCTTAGCTGCTGGGCAGAAGCCTTGGCCGCCTTGTCCACGTCGAACCTCCATAGCCCGCCCGTCTTGTCCTGGTCCCCATCCAGCGGCACGCCGGCATCCTTGCCCAGCGCCTCGAGGGTCGCGTCCTCGCCCTCGACGGCTGTAAAGTACCGCCTGCCCCAAAACCGGTCCTCGGATCGCTCCACGGTCCGCAGGTTGCGCTGCGCGTGCTCGATCTTGCCCTTCTCGATGGAGACGGCGTCCATGTCGCCCTTTTGGATGGCGTCGGCGACCTTGGCCCAGGCGCGGCGGGACTCGAGAGGATGCTGCTTCTCGAGCGGGGCGACCTGCAGCTCCGTCTGGTCCGTTGCAACGGCATCGTAGGATCCGACCAAGGTGGACTTGGAGTTCTTCTTGGCGGGGCCCTCGTAGATTTCAAACTCCCTGGTCCACTGGCCGACTACGTTGTACAGGGCGTCCTTTTCCCTGCCCGTGGGATAGAGCGTGGCGGTTACGCTGTTCTTCTTGCCCGACAGCCAGCCCCTGCCGCTGTAGTCGATCTTGGCGGTGTAGCCGCTCGAGCTGGTGATGGTGCTCGTGCCGTCGAGCTCGACAAACGGCGTGCCGAAGATGAGGCCCTCGATGTGCAGGGAGGGGAGGGTGATGAGGTAGCGCTCCGTCTCCTTCTTGTCGCCAGACCCGACGGGGACGGTGAGCACGGCGTGGCCAATCTGCTTGACGATGATGGTGCTCTTGAAGGTGGCCTTTTGGGCGTTGTAGCCCTCGAGCTGGACGCCCGACTTGTCGTTGCGGATGCAGTAGGCGGTGGCCGGCGGGTGGTGGCTGACCTGCTCCGAGATGAGCGTCGTCTCGCCAGCCTCGTCGGTCCAGGTGCCGAGGAACAGCTCGCCGAGGAAGGGGTTCAGGGGCTTCTTCTCGTTGCCGAACTGCTCGCTGCGGCTGGCGTACTGGTGCTTGAGCGTCGACAGGAACCACTTGACCACTAGCACGGCGCGCTTGGCGGGATCCGACTCGGCTGCGGGGGCCGTCAGGATAGGCGGGTGCGTGGCCCAGTAGGAGGAGAACTCGGTGAGGGACTGCGAGGAGAGGATGAAGGGCGGCGCCGTCAGGGACGAGAGGTCGCCATTGAAGGAGGCGATGGACTGGAGCAGAGGCGGGTGAGCACGAGAGCACGAGCAAACGGCGGCCGCAGGTCACGAGGTCCGCAGCTTAGCACACGGGCGAAGATTCCATACCTTGAGGAAGGCAGACCAGCTCCCGCTGCTGGTCTGGGCAGGCGTTGCGGTCCCAGAGGCTGACATGGTGATGGTGGTTGATGTCGCTCGAACGTGGAGTAGGGATATTATACCAGACGATGCAGGCCTCTGGAGGTGACGGAAGGCAAAAGTTGCGGTGTTGACGCTCGCACCCAGCGGCGGGCTGGTTTGAGGGCACAGAGGATGCAAGGGGTAGGAATGCTGCTTTCCCGCGACCCCCTGAGTTTGCACAAACAGTGTCAATTTCCTGGATGGATCAAAGAGCCACCCCAACACAACAACACTACTCGTACAGCCTCACGTCACCGGCTGATGATGCCCCGTCCACGCGACAAGTCCCCACTGCCTTGGTGCCGTCATCAGCGACTTGTGCACCCGGCGGGGCAACCTGGCATCTTGCCACCAGACGGCGGATCTTTGTTCCTCCGCTGCTCTAGACCGCTGAGTGAGTTGCAGCGCTGGCTCCAGTGATGATGCTGACCCTGTTGAGAGCAACGCAGCTCAACTAACCTTATTCCGCGGCACGTCGAACCACTGCAGCTGAGACCGTGTTGTCGCTGCACTCCTGGTCCAGCCTATTGCTCCGGAGTACTCAATCATCTACATCTGCTCACGCTGGCCCGCTTACTGTGGAAGTCGGACGTTCGTGCAGCCACGGATGCCTCGAGCCGCAGCCCTCACCCTCGGCCGCAGACGATGACCCAGCTCCTCGGCCAACCAAGCTTGTCGCCGCAGTTCTGCTTCTCGTCCGGGACGCTTCGCGGTATGTTGAGCTCCTCTGCTAAGCTCCTCGGCACGTGGATGCTGCTGACTGTTCACCAGACTTTCTGCGACTCTCGAGGTCATCCATCGACGACTCCATCTCCCAGAACCTCAACGCCCTCGTGACGCCGTCCGAGGCCGGCTTTGACCCACTATCGACGTCCCAGCGTACGCCCACGTCGCCGTCCCACCAGATCAGCCCCCAGGCTTGCCAGTCGTTCAAGGACAAGGTGCTGTTCCCGGCATGGCAGGCCAGGGCCGACGTGCTCGGCTACTGCGGTCTCGTGGCCACGAGCCCGGACCCAGACGACCCAGAGGCGGCGGCCCGAGAAATGGAAAACCAGCGAGACCGGGAGAGGGTCGTTGACGAGCGGCTGGACCCGTACTCAGGGAGGTTCTTCCCACGGGAGGGTCGGACGCAGACGCTGGCCATGCTTGTGCGCCAGGAGCGCGGCGTAGAGACCATCGTACGGAGTCGGACATGGGACGTCGTTCAGGAGCGCTGCGCTGCGCCGCATGAGCGCTGGGAGGATGCCGTGAAGCGATGGAGCGACCAACAAGGCTCGACCAAGCCCAGTCCCAACCGGTAGCGATTGGCACGCAGCTCGGCACACCAAGACGCGTCGTATAGTGCATGTGTATGTACGCTCGTGTAAGAGGAGGGACGAGCTGCAAGCTACGAAGATATGAACTGTAATATTAGGAATAGACATCACTTTGTACAGTAGGTAAGCAAGGCACTCCGGTCGATATATAGCTTCAGGCAGCTGCAAGCGTCTCCGTGGTCATCGGATCGGGTGGTCTGTGTTCGCGGCAAAGCAGAGCGCCAAGGCTCAGCTCCCAATGCACCAATGCTTTCATATCGTGCGAGCAAGGCGTGGCCCAGATGCAAATCTTGCTCAGCGTCTCACCACGCGCTTCGTGCCAGCATGCCCAGCATGCCCAAATGGTGTGAAGCAGCGAGAGCTCCTCAACCCCACCACGGACGGCAACATGTGGAAGAACTCAAGCTCCGAAGATCCGCCGGTCGCGACTCCAACGTCCAGGCTATCACTTTTTCTGAATGCAGCTTTGTGACACCAGCTGTCCCATTGTACGAGGCACGAGACGTATTGTTGGGCGATAGACCACGGCGCCGAGCCCAATTCCAACGCTGCCTACCAGACGAGCACCCATTATCTCCCTGGGCCTCGAGTGCCAGTCACTCGTTTTTTCTCGTCTCTGGCGCCACTGGACGGCAGGCGGAAGAAGCCAACCGCTGGCCCAATTCGATTTGCCGGCTTTGAACCTACCCTGTCTCCGACTCGTGCCGCCAGATTTTCAAGCAAGCCCGTCCTTCTCTCCTCGCTCGAACCTCGTCAGACCCTCCGCCACGATGCCGCAGCCGTTGGCGCCCAAGGAAGCGGCGCAGTTCCGGACTGTCATCCGCAGCTATGAAGACAAGCAGTACAAGCGCGGCCTCAAGACGGCCGACCTCATCCTCAAGAAGAACCCAAAGCATGGAGACACCATGGCCATGAAGGCCCTGATCCTCAACGGCCAGGGCAAGACGGATGAGGCCTTTGCGCTTGCCAAGGAAGCCTTGACGGTGGACATGAAGTCGCACATCTGCTGGCACGTCTACGGGCTGCTGTACCGGGCGAACAAGAACTTTGAGGAGGCGATCAAGGCATACAAGTTTGCTCTAAAACTAGAGCCCGAGTCTCCGCAGATTCAGCGCGACCTCGCCATTCTCCAGGTCCAGATGCGTGATTACCACGGCTACGTTCAGAGCCGCACCGCCATGCTTCAGGCACGGCCGCAGTTGCGCCAGAGCTGGACGGCCCTCGCAATCGCGCACCACCTCGCCGGCAGCTTGTCCGAAGCAGAGAATGTCCTGACCACGTACGAGGGAACTTTGAAATCGACCCCTTCACGCCACGACCTCGAGCATTCGGAAGCCGTCATGTACAAGAACTCTTTGATGGCCGAACAGGGCGACTACCAGCGAGCATTGGATCATCTGAACGACTCGGCCAAGCACAACTTGGATCGATTGGCCGTCATGGAAGCTCGGGCAGAATATCTTGCCAAGCTCGGTCGGAAAGAGGAGGCAGCCAAGGCGTACAGGGCGCTGCTCGACCGCAACTCGGAACATCCGGCCTACTACGAGAAGCTGGCGGCAGTGCTGGATCTCTCCGAAGCCGACTCGAAAGCACGAAAGGCCATATACGCCGAGTACGTGAAGAAGGCTCCTCGCTGCGATGCGGCAAGGCGCATACCACTCGACTTTCTAAAAGGTAAGCAATGACTTCAGGTCCTATCCAACCAAGGCTAAATTTGCTGCAGGCGATGAGTTTAAACAGGCTGCCGAGGAGTACCTGACTCTGATGCTGAACAAGGGTGTGCCCTCTACCTTTGCCAACCTGAAGCACCTGTACTCAGACTCGTTCAAGAAGAACACGCTGAAGGAGCTCGCCGAAAAGTATTTGCAGTCTCAGTCTTCAGACTCGTCGAGCAAGGACAAGGGCGAGGCCGCGGCGCTGTACTACCTTGCGCAACATCACGACTATCATCTGAGCCGAGACCTGGCCAAGGCGATGGACTTTGTGGATAAAGCCATTGAAAAGGATCCGAAGAGCGTCGACTTTCACATGACCAAGGCTAGGATACTGAAGCACGGGGGCAATCTGCAAAAGGCCTCTGAGATGATGGACCACGCGCGGAAGCTGGATCTCAAGGACCGTTACATCAACAGCAAGGCCGCCAAGTATCAGCTGCGAAACAACGAGAACGACAAGGCCCTGAAGACAGTGGGCCTGTTCACGCGCGCGGACACTATCGGGGGACCGCTTGCGGACCTTTTGGACATGCAGTGCATCTGGTACTTGACGGAAGATGGCGAGGCGTACGCCAGAGAAGGCAACATCGGCATGGCTCTCAAGCGGTTCCATGCCGTCGGTAACATTTTCGACGTTTGGCAGGAGGACCAGTTCGACTTCCACAGCTTCTCCCTGAGGAAGGGACAGATCCGGGCCTACATCGACATGATGCGCTGGGAGGACCATGTGCGCGACCACCCCTTCTATTCAAGGGTGGCCCTCGATGCCATTGGCATCTACCTGAAGATGGCCGACAAGCCATCGGCGAATGGAGTCAATGGCGCCGACGAGGAGAACGGCGAGGATGCGCTGGCCAAGAAGAAGGCTGCCAAGAAGGCAAAGAAGGAGCAGCAGCGCTTGGAACGAGAGGCGGCGGAGAAGCAGGCCAAGCAGGACCCTAACAAGTCCAGCCAGGGCACCGACGCCAAGAAAAAGGACGACGACCCGCTGGGCCTGAAGCTGGGGACGACGACGGATCCGCTGGGCGAGGCGATGAAGTTCTTGGGCCCCCTGCTGGAGGCGTGCCCGAAGAGCATCGAGGCGCAAATCGCAGGATTCGAGGTGTACATGCGGCGCAGTAAGTCTCGAATGGGGAATCGCCCGTCGAAGGTCGGAAATATCAGGCTAATGAATCTTTCTCTCAGGAAAATACGTACTGGCTCTTCGCTGTCTCAACGCCGCCCTTGGCCTTGACTCAGACAGCCCCAAGGTGCATGAGCAAGTCGTCGCCTTCCGAAGCATGCTCAACAGGGCGTCCGACTTGGCGCCCAAGGTAGCCGAAGTTCTGAAGGCTGAATTCAAGGCCGTGAGTGAGTCGGGAAGCTTGAGCAAGTACATTGAGGAGTTCCAGAAGAAGCACAGCGCCAGCCCACGACACCTTCTTTCGGCCATTGCGGCGAAGACGATTGTCGGCGAGGACAAGGCCAAATGTGAGAAGGACGTCGCCAGCTTGCTGAACATTGATGGCGTCACGTCTGGCGATGCCGTAGAGATGCTGGAGACGCTCAAGAGCTGGAGAAGTACGGAGGTTCAGGGGTTCAGGAAGGCGGCACAGGCCAAGTGGCCGGGTGTTTCCAGGCTGGCGTGAGGAGAGCATTTACGATATTGTAGGCGATGCGCAGAAATTACAGGGGGTACACGGAGGCGAACGGCGGTTGAAAACCGAAAGGGGCGGCAGGGCGTCTTGAGTTGAAAAGCATTTGGAAGCGGAGCCGTGTCGTGGCGTGGCTCGCAACTGCATCCATGCATCTACAAGAGCATAGGTATACAACGCGCCACGCCGTCTTGGAGAATGGAATGAGGATGTTGGGGAACCACCTCACCTAGGTACTATGGAGGAGTTGTCTGTTGTTGGTAAGCAGGGGTGGTGTAAGCCGTGATCTTTATTAGTCTGGTGGCGACTGCAGCATGCTCGTAATAGGTACCCGTAAAACAGGACTCAGAGCGATGCGGGTCCGTGATGCGGCAGGCGGGCCAAGCACTGACTGGGCTGGCTTCAGGCACAACGCCTGCAGCGCAGGGTGAGGTGCAGCGTGCAGGGCGGAGCCGGCGACCCGGCGGTCCGCGCCATCCGCCCTGGAAACGTCGGTCACTACCTACAGACAACCTATTACCAGTACCTAGGTACGAAGTACTCTACCTACCTTAGGTACCTTAGGCAGGTATGGAGTATGTAGGTAGATACCTACCTAGGTAGGTAGGTACCTAGGTATTATTAATTAGGTAGGTAGTTGCCCAGCTGTCACGACGCCGTCGGCGATCAAGGGCGGTCGTTGTTTCTCCTTCTGCTCTGTGCGGCCGCGTTTCCTTCGCTGTCCCTCGTTTCTGCTTTTCTTCCTCCAACGCTCGTCGTCGCGACAAAGGGCCACGGGCTGCATTCATTCATCTATCCAATATCTCGTCAGCAGCATCAGGCAACGAACGCACCAAAGCGGATCCATTCGACGGCGCAATGGCAATGGAGAATGGCGAGGGCGCCGTTGGCATGTGCCTGGCGCTTGACGGCAACAGGTCGCTGACCATTGGCGACGAGCACCTCGTCCTCGACGGTAGGGCCCTGACCGAGTGGGTGCCTCGTTGGCCAACGACTGCTCACTCTTTCGCCCAGTAGGTCCAGCCAACAAGTTCAAATGGTCCTCTTGCACGTCCATTGCCACAGGTAATCGGCCCCAGTCAGGCATGCCTTTTCCGCGACAGACCTGCTCACAGTTGCATGCTTGCTTGCAGACGCGTCCGGCAAGCGGCTGATCCCCCTCTACAACATCCTATGGGCAGAGATTTTGGGAAGCCGGCTATGCATAGACTACGCTGCCCAGCCCTCCAAGACGTCGATCAAGCATGAGAAGTGGACGTATGAGATTGGCGCTCCGGACAAGCGCCCCGACGGACTAGAGCCAGAGGCGTTCGCGGCCGCTCTAATATCTCGCGCCTATGCTGACGCTCAGCCGCGGAAGCGAGCATACGTGCTCATCAACCCCAATGCCGGCCCCGGCGGTGCTCTGCGCAAGTGGGCTCGGGACGTGAAGCCTCTCCTCGAGGCCGCCAGGATGCACATGGATGTTGTTACCCTGGCCAAGGGCGGAGAGGCGGTTGAGCTGGCCGAAAAGGTCGACATCGAGGAGTACGACACAATCATGGCCTGCTCAGGAGACGGCACGCCCCACGAGATCTTCAACGGCCTGGCCAGGCGTCCAGATGCCCGCAGGGCTCTATCCAAGATGGCTGTGAGCCACATCCCCTGCGGCTCGGGAAACGCCATGTCGTGCAACCTCTACGGCTCGCATCGGCCCGCCTTTGCCGCCTTGGCCATCATAAAGGGTGTCGTGACGCCCCTGGATCTCGTTTCCATCACGCAAGGCGACCGGCGCCTCATCTCGTTCCTCTCGCAGTCCCTCGGTATCATTGCCGAGAGTGACCTTGGCACCGAACACCTGCGCTGGATGGGCAGCAAGCGATTTGACGTGGGAGTCATAATCCGCGTGTTCCGGAAGAGATGCTATCCGTGCGACTTGGCAGTCAAGGTCGAGGTGGACGAGAAGGATGGTGTCAGAGCACACTACAAATACCATGCTAGCGAAGTGAGCCTTGATAAGAAGGCACACGCGGAAAGCCCGCAAGGCGACAGTGAGGGCGAGGGCCTGCCGCCTTTGAAGTACGGCACCATCCAGGACGACTTGCCCGAGGGATGGAAGCTGGCCCCGTACGACAAGATTGGCAACTTTTACTGCGGCAACGTGAGACGGCTCTTGCCAACTCTGGTCACACGTGTCGAGTCTCTTGGCTAACGTCGACGTGCAGATGGCTTACATGGCGCCCGAACTCAACTTCTTTTCGGCGGCCGTCGCCGCCGACGGATGCATGGACCTGGTGACGATGAACGGCGACCTATCGCCCATCACGGCCACCAGGACGCTCATGTCCGTCGAGAGCGGCAAGTTCTTCGACAGCCCCCACGTCTCGTACAAGAAGATCTCAGCCTACCGCATCATCCCGCGCAACCAGGAGAACGGGTACATTAGCATCGACGGCGAGCGCATCCCGTTTGCGCCCTTTCAGGCCGAGGTGCATCGGGGCCTGGGAAGGGTCATTTCCAAGAGGGGGGGTTTCGAGGCGTTGGGGCCGTCGAACTGGGACTCGGTGACGGTGGCAGAGAGGCTGCATGCCTGAGGGGTGTGCTGCCGGTGTGGACGGAAAGCGAGGCGTAAGGGGGCAAGCGATGAGGCGGGCGAGAGTATTATAAGTGCGAGCGGAAGATGCTGTGATACCCCTGTTGCGGAGCCGTCGGGGCAAAGGCTCAGCGGACGGCGTGCTTGTTCTGCTCGGGAATGAAAGTATGCATTATTGCAGTAGCGTAAAAGACAGGGTTAGATGGTCAGTCTTGCCAATTTGATACCAACTTGATGTCAACTTGAGGCTCGGAAGAACCTTGGTGGTGTACCATTGCGCCCAGGAGCCAGTAGTAATATTATCACGCACCTGCCATTCTCGGCCGATAAGATAAAGCCGTGGAGGGGCAGCGGCAGGCAACTCCCAGGTTCCAACGTCTCTCAAACAACAAGCCGACCGCGTCCAAGCATTGAACTCATCAGTCTCGACGGCATGCGGTCCGGTTCCTGAGCAGCGATGCCGAGCAGAGGCGCGAGGGCCCCGTCGGGCCCGTGGGGGAGGCTCAGGCCCGTGGAGCAGGATCCCCTCGAGAGCATGGGCCTGCCCTCCAAGGGCGACAGCCGGTGAGCGGATGCGTCCGATCCATGGGGAGCCGCTGTTGCGGTGTTGTCTGTTTGTTAACGGCGACGCGCATTGCACAGGCTGCTGGACCTCAAGACGCAGGAGCGGTACTACACCAAGATCGTGGAGCGGTACATGACGTTTTGCTCCGACGCGGGCCGGAGCGACGAGCTGCGGCGGCGGTTCTCGTCGCTCGAGATTGGAGCTGCTCCCGCTCCCGCTCCCCTGGTGAGCCCCCCGTCATCTGTGGACTCTCCCCAGGGCAGCAAGGCGCTCTCGGACGTCATGGCGGCGCTGCGCAAGCTTAGGGAGGGCGTCGTGGCGTCGAAGCGCGCCGACGACTTCGCCGTCCAGGCCTACCTCTTCTGCATCCGGCTGTCCATCCTCGTCAAGCAGCCCGAGTCGTACCACCCGGCCATCCTGCACCTCCTGCGGGCCATCCACGGCCAGCACCCGCTCACCTCGGTCGAGCTCCAGGAGGTGGCGGGCTACCTGGTGCTCGACACGGCCTGCCGCCGGCGCCAGCTCGCCGAGGCCTTTGCGCTGCGGCGGCTGCACGGCCTGCGGGACGCCAAGGTCGGCGCGGCGCTGGCGGCGCTGGTGCACGACAACTGCGTGCTGTTCTTCCGCGTCAAGAGGGCCGTCGACGGGCACCGGGCGCGCATCATGGAGTGGGCCGAGGCGGACATGCGCATGCACGCGCTCAAGTGCATCGGCAGGACGTACATGTCGGTCGACGTCGAGTTCCTGGAGCGCGTGACGGGGTCGACGTGGGAGGAGCTGAAGCGCAACGACGGCGTGGGATGGGAGCTGGACCGGGCCAGGGTGGTTATCCGCAGGCCAAAGGCGTGTTGACGCTGCTGCGAGGTGGTGCAAGGGGCGTCTCTGGTGGTTGCGAGGCGGACGATGCAGCAGCGCACACGGGCGCTGTGAGAGCCTGAGCAGACATGATATGACTAGCTACCTATATACAATACAACCATGGACGGGCACTTCGTGCCTAGGACGACAGGCCTCACTATAGCGATTTGCGTTTGTCTGTTTGATGGCTGCCGTTGTCAGCACAGCGAGGTGACGCTCCGCCTGCCCAACACGCTCGATACCAGAGCCGTCGCAGCTGCAAGAAGCAAAAAGCGCTCCCATGAGAGACTCAAACGCCAGCCAGCAGCTGGCGACAGACGGCCAACCCCAACGGGCTCCCGCCAGCTGTAGCCGCCGACTCTTAGGGCCCGTCGCCTCCGTCGTCGCTCGTCGCTTTCTCCCTCCCGCACCAACCGGCCGGCGCATTTTTGCCCCCTCCAGGTCGTCGCTTGTGCCCGTCGATAGTCGACACGATCCCTTCACCATGCCCAAGACGTCGCACGCCGAGGACAAGGACCGGCCGCCGTCGATGCTGCTCTCCGACTATGGCACCTGCTGGCTGGTCAAGTGAGTCGCCGCCTTCTGTCCGATGTCGCCGCTTTCCTGCCTGCAGAGCAGCCCTTGCCCCTCGCCCTCCGCTGCCATCTGGCCATGGGCAGCTTCACCAGGACTGACTATGCTGACGCCTCTCAGGGGGGGATGATGGGATATTTTGGCAATTCATAAGACGAATAAACGCAGTCATCATTCCCTTGTGATGACGTTGCCGCGTTTGTGCGACAGGCTCAGCGAGCGCGAGTCCTTGGTCAGCTGTGCCAAGAAACGCATGCGGATGCACTCGGCGTACAATCTACACGACGCCCGCAGGACGTCGAAGCGGACTACGAGTAGGTACGGAGTACAGACTAATACCTGTACTCGTAATTCAGGCTCGGTGGGACGGGACGGGACTGGATCTGGGGAAGAGGATTGCATTGGACCCACTTTTCCGATGGGCATGGAGGCACGGCGTACGAATGAATACACGTCGTGCAACGCACGCGCAGTGTCAGCAGCAGCTTCCACAGCCAAATCCGCATACAGCCAATACAATCAATTCGCTCAATTCTTCATGGCCAGCAGGAGGAAGACGCGCAGGGCTGCGACAAGCGTAACAGGTGTAAATGTGGCGATGTGTGATGGTTCCAGGCCAGAGCTGCCGGGACTTGCATCATGGCAGCTTCCACTAGTACATTGAAGTACCGCGGAGCGCGCGGCGTCCTCATTGGCTACAAACGCCGTCACGCGAGCCAGGGGAGGGACAGGCTACTAATAATAATACCGCGGCCCACGTTTGTGGCGCCGGGTCTCCTCATGGACGGAGGCCTTCCTTCTGGAACAAAGGCCAAGCAGCCTTAGGGCTATCTGTCGCCGCACGGGCTGAGCAACGGCGTCTGCAGCGCCAGCAGGAGCCCATTGGCCCGTTGGTTGGCCCGTTGGTCGCGCGGTCGGGGCGGCCGCCGACAGGGGTCAAATCCTGTGCCTCGACGCGCGACTTGGCCAGCCAACAGGCCAACAGACGGGCCTCAGGCTGGACACGAATCGCTGCCGGTTGTGCGCGGCCCAGGCAGCGCCCAGGCAGCGTCCCCTCCCATGCAGCCTGCGATTGGTGTTGGCCGGGTGCTTGCTGCGACGGCAGATAAGCCCACGCATGGGCTGCCATCGCGTCCGTGTAAGCCAGCCCTCTCGTACTCGTATTTAATGGCCTCACCTCCGCACCCCGATTCGGTCCCCGTGGCATCCTCTGCTCCCCGTCTGCCTCCTGTGCGATCCAGCTGCTGATCCAACCCGGCCGCGCCGCACTGCAGCACCGTCGCGACGCACTGCAACGCCGTCGCAAACTCGCAATTGAGCCTCCGCCACAGCCGCCGCCGCCGCCGCCGCCGCCGCCGCCGCCGCCGCCACCACCCGCCACCACGGCCACGATGCGATCTGCCACCGCCGCCGCCCTCCTGGGCCTCGCCGCCCTCGCCGCCGCCGCCGACAGCGGCACGGCGGCCATCCTGACGGGCCCCAACGCCCAGGCCCTGTCGAGCCAGACGTGGGAGGGCGCCATAGACTCGCCCACCAACAGCAGCAGCGCCAGGTTCACGGGCTTCGACATCACCAAGGGCTACCCCAGCGCGGAGCAGCCGGGCTGGCAGCTCAAGATCGGCGTCAGGAACAAACTGCCGGGCAATCTGACGGTCACCGCCATGTCCATCGCGCCGCCCGGCGGCAAGGCGCTCGACAAGGTCGACGACAGCTGGCACCTGTGCGTCCACGCCTTCAACGTCAAGGCCTCGAGCGCCACCAGCTGGGGCAGCGGCAAGAACGACAGCTGCAGCGGCCTCGTCGCCGTCGAGTGCGTCCAGCACCTGGTCAAGGACGCGGTCCGCAGCTACGCCACCGGCTCGTGCCCGGGCTTCTCCACCCAGCCCGCGTGCCTGCGGGACATGGAGGAGCAGACGAGCATGTCGCTGTCGCTGTCTGGTGCGCTTCCCCTGTGCCCCTGCCCTGCCCCGTCGTATCCAGCACGGCTAACGTATGTGCCCCTCCAACAGCAAAGGACATCCCCTCGGCCTTTGGCGGCAACTCGACCTTCTTCCGCCGCGCCGACGGCACGGATGGCCCGGATGGCAAGGCCTATATCACGGCCGCCGGTCAGCCCATGGCCGTCCTGACCGTCTGGGGACCGTCTGGCAACGCCGACAAGGCGCCCACCGTCGAGACCGCCTGCGTCATGCCCAACGCCAAGGACGCCGCCACTAGCGCCTCGACCCGTGCCGCGGCGTTCCTGGGGTGGTCGGCCCTGGCCCTGGCCGTCGGTCTGCACCTTGTCCTGTAGTTGCTGCGGGGTTGCGAAGCGATGACTGGCGAGGCTCCGAGGCGGACAGACGAGGAAGCTGTAACGATGTCGAGACGACATGTGTACTCTTACATACGAAACATGGGCACCGCCGGTGGATACCGGACATGAATGCCGAATTGACGTGAATGCATCTCCATGTCGGCCTCGAGGACGGAGCTCATCGCAACGAGCGACGGTACGAGTATCAAGCGGTGACATGTGGCAGCCAGAACGCAATGCAGACGACGATGCCAACAAACGCCACCATGCCCAGGTTCCCGCCGACGCAACATGTGCCCATTTTCCCATTTGCAACGCCTTGAGATGCCAATGCCAAACGCCCCTTTCACAGAACCCGTGCCGTGACGTATCTTTTATAGCTTTGTCCTTGTTCTCGAGAGCGTATGCCTACCCGCCACCCCGTCCGCTCTCGTCCAAGTGCGCACCAGAGTCGACATCACCGCCCCTTCTCGTAGTGCTGGACCGCCCTCTCGAGCTCCTCGAGGCTGGAGCGGTCGCCGTAGGCATCCATGAGGGCGTTGTTGCGCCGCCGCACCTCGTCGTCGTCGCGCTCGGCCGGGGCGGTCCGTCGCGCGCTGGCCCGGTCGAGGTACATCTTGACGGCGCAGCCCGCGACGGAGAGGGCGGCGAGGGACTTGAGCCTGTTTGCAGACGAGCCGTCAGCTTCTGATGTTGGGCGTTTTGCGAGCTCGGGTTGAGGCACAGCGCGAGTATAGGGTAGGGGTGGCCGATATCCTCGGCTGACGAGGCGCGACGTACCACCGGGACGGCATGCGGCGAGAGTGGCGCAGATGGGGCAGGAAGCTGGGGCGCCCTGTGGCCGACGTCGAGAAGCCCCTGGGCGCGCGGTACATGGTCGCAGGCGTCGGTTTCCAGCCTCGTGCCTGCGTTCCGCTGCTAGGGGGTTGTGGTGGCGATGATGGTGATGGCGGGCACAGCTTACGGCACGGCGGGGCGGAGCAGGTGTTGGAGTGCTGGGCGGCCATCATGGGTGCAGTGAACAACCTCGCGGCCTTTTACGGCAGGTACTCTGCCAGCCAAAAGAGATAACATCCAACCAAGGTATCCGTACATCCGGACTACTCCGTACCCGTACGCACATGCAGCCCACACAAGTGCGTAGCGGCAATGCGATACTCCCAAGCACGGGTCATTGCACATCCAAGCCATGTGTTGGCAGCTTCAGAACATCTGTGGCTTGTGCCTCACGTCTGGAGCCCCTCGGGGGTATAGAGCTTCGTCATGCTGAGGAGAGACCTGGACGATTGATTCGACTCCGTGCGTATGGCACAGTTTCCACACTGTCCTCGGCATGAACTTCCAGCCACGATCACGCGACGACCTTGCCCAACTTCCTGAGAGGCGTGATGTCCGGGACCTCGTTCTTTCGGTATCGCGCCTGTATATCTTCCTCCCAGTCACGAGATCATACACCACGGAGCCAAAGACAAACATGTCCCCGCCTACCATGGGCGATCCGGCGAAATCGGCCAGTTTCGCGTCGAGTCTCTCATCCAAGCAAGACCTTCGCAGTCGTAACGTCTCCATGAATGATGCCGATGGGACCCCAAAGCATAGGCGTAAGCAACGCTGGAAGTGAGTGCTTCACCAGCGGGATTAGATGGCGATACCTTCGCCTTTGTCCCTGCGATGCCTATACCCGCTGCGTTACCTTTAATCGAGGTAAGACAGAGAGGGGGAGAAGAGGCTAATTACTATAACTATATCGTATTTAAATGGAATATAGCTTAGCCTAGATAATAAAGCCGATTTAATTCGCGCTATCTATTATATCCTGTAGACCTCGCCGGCTTATATCGCCTTATCCTTATCTCGATTGTTCACGGCTTCTAGTCTGTACTTGCTTTTGTTGCCGGCGGGTTTAGCGCCACGCCCGATCGGGCATCGCGCGGCCCTCCCCACGTCCCGACCACTTTCGCGACACGCCAATTTCAGCCACATTCTCCACACTTCCGTTTGCATGTCGTGTGCTCCGTACAATGGCTGACTAGTAGTATTATAACAAGCCTACCTTGGTGCCTACAACGCCCGACAGCACTGAGCTCACGCACTGTCATGATTCCTCAAGTACCATTCCGCCCTTGCGCTGACCGCCGTCATATTCCTACCGCAAGGCAATCGAGGATATTGATGGTGTTGCATGGAGAAGCACTGGTCTCGTCATTCACGACGCGCCCCCGAGGACGGTTATTGTCAAACAAGCCAGACAAAAGTGGAGTGCACACTCTAGCAGGTGTAGCTGGTAGTGGCGAATATAAGCGTGGATTCCTGAATTTGACAGTTATCAAGACACCGTTCGACGAGGATTCCACGGCCTACATTCTAAGGGAACGGCAAATCTACGAGCGCCCAACATACCTTGGAGGGCACGATGGTATCTTGTCATACTATGGTGTCCTTGAAAACGGGATTCGCCTGGAGTACGCTGCTCACCCTGACCTGAGATCGTTCAATGTGGGACGGGAAGTGAATCCGAAACTCCGACTGCGTTGGGTGGTGTAGATTGCGGATGCCATCGACTTTATACGCGGAGCCGGGTATTTTAGTTTATTGAGATTTGAGACCTACGGGAGAAGTTGTGGCTTGTGTTCGCTATAGAAATTCCATGGTAGATAAGAGTATTGCATCTTTCTGGGCTGGATGTAAACTCTGTAAGTGGCAACAGCACAAGCCGGTTTGCAAGTCACGCGCAACGCCGAGTACAATAGCCATTGTATTATCAACCGAGCGTACCGCAGCTCAGCCCATTGCTCTTCGTCTGTGGGTAGGCACAGTGAATCAAGATCGTCGCCGCAAGTGAATGGCTAACAAGGAGGTGCCTCACCGTTCAGGCACAACCCCGTGACTTGCCCAAGGTCATTGCCACAGCAACGCTCGCTCACCTCCCAACGTTGTTCTTCTCCTTCATCTCCCACTTTTGCATTCGTTGTTTGCAGAACTTCCCGAATCAGCATTCGGGCTACAAGAGCCGGAGCAACAGCGACGATGGTCAGACGCCATGGAGGCCCTCGGCCGCCGGCTGAGAAAGACGGCTATCGTCGTCGCTGGTCCCAGCAGCAGAGTTCCGACAGGGGAAGCAAGGCGTTTGCCAAAATAGGAGCAATGGAGAGCGCCAAGTTTCAGATGCACGCGAAGCGGCAAGCATCCACGGCAGCCGCTGAGGAAGAACATCTGGGTGTTCCTCCTCCTGACCCGTCTCTCATCCAGGTCGCTGCCAGCATTGTCCCTTGCTATGGAACCGTCGACTGACTTGACATTAGGCTAGCCTGGTGATTCCTGGACAGCATATGCTGCCCCGCGGCCTGGACAACCCTGCCGCTTTGGATCCCATCCGCAAGAAGCACAAGGTTTGGATCACGCGCGTCCAGCCAAACGTCCTCGAACTTCGCGGCGAAAACATTCGCCGGCTGCGCGAAGCCCTGAGCCAGATCAACTGGGTCCTCCACGACATGCGGCTTTCGGGCGGGAACCCGACGACGCGCTTCGTGGCCCAAAAGCCGATCAATGTTCCCGACAGCGCTATCGTCAGGGTCGACATAAACACACGCCCCTATGTTGCAACGATGAAGAGCATCCCTGGCGATGCCTTGCCAGTTGCACTCGACATTTTTGACCAACTTCATCCCGGCCTTGTGCCTTCGATGGATGTCTTGAGGGGCACGGGAACCGACCTCAAAATGCGCGTCAACTTTGGCCGCTTGCAAGTGCGGATGAGGAAGAAGGGGCTCGGCAATGAGATGACCTATGCCGACTTTGCTAAAATGATGCCGGGATACTCGGTCCGCGGAGGAGCTGGCCTGGACACTCGGTGAGCAGCAGAGGCACAACGGTACTTCCCACAGCTGATATTGTCTCAAGCCTATCCGACGCACACGTTGCCGACAAGGTTGCACAGCGCCTGATGGACCCCGTTGCAGGAATTCTCGATCACGAGAACCTTGGCGTGCAGCGTCGGTACGCCGTGCTGTTGCAGATCGGGGACCAAGAGCTTGTGGCTGAGGCCGAGACACCATCAACAGAGAGAGTACAATTGTCTGCGACCAGAATGACAAGAACAGACAAGTGGACACGCTTGAACTGGACGGTGGCTGCGCCAGACATGTTGGTTGAGCCACAAGCCAGATCTAACAGGCAGCAGCTAACTGGTTCCAGGGAACTCGACTGGAATCTGCAGGTTGAGTCCTGCGAAACCACGGCCAGCATGCCGACCGAGCTTCGCAAGCTGGCGGGGGGCATCATGTTGATCCCCGACGGAGCTGGAGGTGATCAGGCCGCCGCACTCAAGCCACCAAGGGTCGTGATGACGACACGGGCTGGAGGCGACAAGGTAGACGAAACCTTGTTGAAAACCTCGATCCTTGTGCCCTTCAAAGACACGCCCTTCATCGTCGAGATAAGCGTTACTCAAGCATGGAGCGGGCTGAAGACAAACACGACGCCGGAGACTTGGTGGGGAGTCGAGTTTTACGGACAGCATTGGGACGAAGCTATCAACCACGTCAGCCCTGGAGAACGAAGGAAGGATTGGGGCCCCGGTCTCCAAGACATATGGCTGGGTCGCAGCCCCAGCCTGGAGGAGAGATTCATGGAGTTCCTGGAGCATGTTCTGGAGATCCAGTCTGCATTGGGAGGAGCAGACTTGGGCGCGGCCGAGGAGGTAAAGAAGCCAGAGGCGGAGCTTATACTGGCTTGTTGAGCAGCAGCTGGGATCAACTCGCCGTAGACTTGCCTACTCTAGTAATATCAGTATACTTGTGGTGTAACGCCACATCTCCCCGCCGAGGCGAAACTTCTTTGCTTATTTATGGTTTGAACCCATCCGAGCCATCCTTCCTTTTCCTGTGCGGCGGCTGGCGTCTCCAGCGCGACGGCCAACCCGTCCTCGCGAGCACTGCTGCAGATTCGTTGCATGCTGTTGTGCAACCCTCATGGGTGCCAATGAAGGCATCGTGTTCCATGACACCTCAAGACCAGTAATGTGCAGGTTGCCAAAACCGTCGCCCAATGCCAGCAGCAGTCAATTAGTGCTCAGGGAGCCCAAGCTCTCTGCGGTCCCTGTCTCCCAGGCGCTTCCTGGGCCGCCACCACGGCGGCTCAAGTCTCCCTAGGCCCGTGATATGGCCGCCTTCGTTGGCCCTGTCCTCCCCGGCCGACATGTCGCCGCGTCTACGATCCCGCAAAAAGGGCGGGTTTTCGTCCAGCCACTCCTCCCACAGCTCGTCCCACCGCTGCCCGTCGATCCCCTCCTCCGTGTCGAAGCATCCCTCCCCGTCCATCACCCAGAGCTGGAGCAGCAACGTCGCAAGGAACTCGGCCGGTTCGTCCCACCCGCCGAACGACCAATCGCGGAACCGCCCGTGCTGCGAGTGCCGCCACATCTCAGCCCGCAGGAGGAACTGCATGCAAATGTCCTGCAGAGAGCGCGCTTTGTCTTCCCCTGCTGGGTCGGATCCGAGGTATCGATGGATGGGCGGCCGACGGTCGGCGCCTCCAACGACTGACAACTGTCGTCGGAGCTTCGGCAGAAGCGAGGCAAGCTCGTCCCTCATCTTTTCATCCGATGGCTCCAGCTGTCGAGCAACGCAGGACCCCCTGAACTGCAGAAACACGACCCTGACCTGCGGTGATGTGGCAAACGACCTGACGGCCCTGTGCTTGGGCCCCGGGATGTTGCTGGGCCATTCTTCTGGGAAGATGTAGAAGCAAATTTCGCGGGCAAAGCTCGCCCAGATGTCGCTCACCGGTACCCCATCCCGGTTTCTGCTCCTGTCTCGTAGGGCCGAACTTGGATCCCTGTACCGGCAGTGAGGTGATGTGCAGGACGCATCCTCGCATTGCCTCCATGCCCTGTCTGGCCTTCCTCTGGCCACCTGTCTTTCGAAACGGCGCGCGCAGTCTCGTTCACGACGAAGTAGTGATCTGTCGGCTTGGCGGTCTTGTGCTCCTCTAGCTTCTTCGCCACAACGAGGCGTCTCGCCTGGCGCATCTTGGATGGACGTGCTCATATCTTCGTAGACGGACCGGTTTACTTGCCGTCTTAGCTCTGGACCACCGCTCTCGCTGGTCTTTTGTTATATTAGATGAAGACGCTTTCAAAGTGACAAGAAATTGATCCGAGAGGATTATGACGACCATATCCAGCAGAGGCGAAAGAACAGACGTGTGATTTGTGAACACGCCCATAGACACCTGCAGAAGTTCTGCTTCATAATTGTACAGCTTGGGCATTTTGGTTAGCCGCCTCTGTGGACTAGTAGCAGCGCCGACGGCGAGGCACTGGATGGACCATGAACTACACCGAACGTAGTCAAACAGCTCGGCCCCTGGACATGGTGCCCTGTGCTTTAGGTGAAGAAATTAGAAGGAACCGGTCCGGAACAGAATCGAGCCCTGTCAAGCGAGGAGAACAAAGATGGTCGGTGAACGATGGCCGGTGAACGATGGCTGGTGAACGATGGCCGGTGAACGATGGCTGGTGAACGATGGCCGGTGAACGATGGCTGGTGAACGATGGCCGGTGAACGATGGCTGGTGAACGATGGCCGGTGAACGATGGCTGGTGAACGATGGCCGGTGAACGATGCCCAGTAAACGACGTCCGCTGAGCGATGCTCGCTTGCACGTCAGCGCTGAACTCACATGATAACGGGTTTGTCAATCACTAACCTGGTAACTGGGCAAGAGCTTGGGAGTAAGGAATCCAACAGGAAGCGCGTAGTCTCTGCCATGGCGACGGGCAACAGGCACTTCCGTCGCTAAGGGCCATGCAAGATCACCACAGAAACTTCCTGCACTTGGAGCAGCCACAGAGGCACCTCGTCATGTCTTCGACATTTCCGTCTCGCTCGTCGGGCCCCAGGGAGGCGCCGTCCACGTAGTCGAATGTTAGTTCCTTGCCTTTTTCAATGTCCTTGATGGCAAAGAGAGCCAGGTCATGCAGGTGCTTGTCGGCATGATCACCCACGCGGGCGAAGATCCTGAGATTCGGGTCGCACGAGTGGTTGATGAAGCGCGTTGGGCCGGACATGAATTCTCCATCAACCTCGAGTGGCGGACCGCGGAGCCGCGGGTCGAGAGACGCCGGATCAGTGAACTTGTCGAGGCCGAAGAGGTAGACATCCTTGCGCTGAGAGATGGCCGAGGCGGCACGGCGGCGATCGGCCTCGGCAGACGTGATGACCTCACCAAAGTAGCGGTCGACGAACTGTCCTCTTTTGATGGCCTCCTGCGCGCGAACACCTGCAAACACGTCAGCTAGTGGAGAGCAAGCCAGCAGGGTGCACGATCATACCCCAACCTCGGTCCTCGGTCCGGAAGATCTGGAGCGGGACGGTCCGGCCACGTTCGACGACTCGATTGGGGCAGTCGTGGGTACATGAGCAGCCCTGATGGCACTCGTAGAGCGGCAGTTTGGAGTTGAGCAGCTTGGATCGCAGGAGGCCAGCCTTGACACCGTGGGTGTGGTAGGCGTAGGCTTTCCTGGGTAGCACGTCGTCATCGAAGCCGTTGCCGTTGCCGTTGCCAAAACCGTCGTCGTCGTCGTCGTCGTCGTCGTCGTCGTCGTCATGGCTGTCGTCGCGGTCTTCTTCGAGGTCGGCGAGACACAGGCACCCCGTGTACTGGCAGTCGGCGTCGTCGGCGCAGGCGCAGCCGCTGCGAAAGCTCAGCTCGGCGGGCTCGACGCCATCACCGAGGACGTTTTCATTGATGAAGCGAAAGCCAGGAGGAATGACCTGGCTGTCAACCTCGTTGACCACGGTGATGGGGGCAGACCGGTGAGTCGGAAAGGAACGCAGCTGGCACCAGTGGCAGTCGTCACGCTCCTCGGCAACGCTCTGGTGATGACTCGTTAGCCCTTTGAACTTGAGAGGGCATACGGGGCCTGTGCATACCGCTTTGCCGTGGTGGAAAAAGTGCCGCTTTGTTGCTTCTTCCATGGCGGGCGCAGAGGGGTGACTGATGAAGCTGTAGTCCTGTTCTCGCCCTCGGCAATGTTCCTATGAGGCCAAGCTCTTGGGGCAGCTCACCGGCATGGAGTACTTCGTCCCTATGTACGTGGGGCATGGGAAACGAATGTACGAGTTAGCAAAGACGAGGAGCACATGCGAAAGTGGCTCGGTGGGCATCGAAAAGAGCATCCGCGGATGCACCGCTTGGAGCTGGCGGCTTTGGCTTGTTGAGCTCACGGAACTTGCCCCAGAGCTCGCCACGCAGAGTTTCAGTGGCTGCAAATATAGTGGCCCTCCGCTGTGCTGCTGCGCCGGGGCGGCTGCCGCCTGGTGGGGTCAGCCCCAAAGCTGCCAACGCCTGGTGCCTGCGACAGCCGCTGAACCCCCACCCCCGCCAATGATTGCGGCAGCCCGAGGCGAGGTGCTGTACCTACCTGACCTAGGTATGTTAGTGCTGCGCTAGACAGCTTGCCGCATCCGCGATATTGCCCGGACGGCTTCAACAACCTTGGTAATTAATCCTCTCTCCGCCATCCCGCTGCCTCTCCAAGCCACCACTTTCCCTCTCTTTCTCCTTCTCTCCCCCTCTTCCTCCTCTCCATCATCATCGCCATCCTCCGCCAGCCGCAGCCGTTGGGGCTGTCGCAACGCTCGCCTCCGCTGTGTCTGCCAGCGGCGCAAACAAGCCAAAGACGGCGCAATCCGCGAGGCGTACATACCTAGATAGCAAGGTAGAGCCGCTGCTGCTGCTTTTGCTGCTGCATCGTCGTTGCATCCATCCTCCACATCCTCCTCCACCTCTGGCCTGCGACAGGGTCGGACCGCGAGCCGCCTCTGAGGCTTTCTCTCCTGGCCTGCCAGCACCAAGCAGCGCTGGCATGGCTTTGGCCAACCTCTCCTTGGCTGTGCATTCCGAGTGCCATTTCAACTTGCACCGACAGGCTGAGCAAGACTCACCACCACCTACTCGTCATGGTATTCAACCTCGTGCCCTCCATAGCTTTTGGCTCCTCTTCCTCTCCTGCTTCCGTGTTTGCCGCTGCATTGATCCGCGAACTGCGCTGACCACTCCGTCTTCGTCGCCATGCAGGGCTGCTGCTTCTCTCTATCCACGGGCCCAAACTCGCCATATCCAGGCGGCGCCCCCAACGCCTCTGCGCGCCACATCAACCCACCGCCTCTGACCCTTCCTGAGGGCGTCCAAGCCGGCAGCCGTGCTGCGGCGCAGGCCTCTTCTCCCCGTCGTCGACGACGAGACCCCGGCCCGCTCGACCAGCACATCAACAAGCCCCTGCGCCGCCACGAGTGGACGTCCAAGGATCGCCGATGGACTCGCCGCGCGCTGGACACGGAGCGCGCAGACTTCTTCGACACCAGAGTCACGGGCCGTCCCGAGATATGGCAGACCATCCACGCTGCCCTGCAGGTGCTATGGGACCCCGCCGCTGACGACTCCAACGACGATGGCCTCAATGGCCTTGGCACCGCGCAGTCCATACTCTCCGCTGCCGAAATATCTCTTCCCACCGGCGACCTCTCCAATGGCGTGTACGATGCCCTCGGAAACTACTACCAGCTCCCCCAATGGGTCGTCGCCGATCCGACCGACCTGGCCGAAGACGGCGACGCCGATACCAAGGTAGACCTGTCCACGGCTGGCGAAGACACTGTCGGAGAGGACGACAAGCTGGCCGAAAGCGACGCCGAGAGGCGGAGGGAGGAAAAGGGCAAGGCCGTCCTCGACCTGAGGGAGCAGATTACTCTTCGCGCCCGGCTCAGCGAGACGGGCCGTGACATCGAAGTCACGGTGGGCAAGTCAGACACGGTCCGGAGCGTTGTAAGGAGCATCGCGTCCGGATCAGCTGTACGTCGAGCCCTTGACATGTCTCTTCTTCACTCGTCCCCCTTTGCGCTGGGCCAGCGCCATATCTGACTCGGCACCGCTTGACACAACGCTGACCGACTTCTTTCGTAACCCACAGCTGCCTCCCACCAAGAAGATCCGACTGGCCTACATGGGCAAGATGCTCAAGGAGAACTCGTCCCTCGAGGCGCAGGGCTGGCAGACCGGCCACGTCGTCAACGCCCTCGTATTTAACCGATAGCCTCGTCGGCGCACAGTCACCTCTTGTCTGGACCAGCACCGAGCTGCCGTGGTCTAGTCTTGCCTTGCATCGCGTTTGATTCCCCCACGGTTTTCTATTGTCTCTTCGGCCATGGCTGGATAATAAGCCGAATATTCTGTGACGTAGATAAGTCACCATTTTCGCGGAGTTTGGAGGCGGACCTTCTGTTTAGCGAATAGTTGCTTCTTACAATACCCCCGACACTGCGCTGGAATCCATACGACCGACATCACGTACGAAGAAAGTACACAGCTGCATTGCCGTCAATGCGAAATATCAAGAGGAGCCGTAGCCTCAAATACGCCATCTAATAATAGCCTGCCCCCTCGTGACTGCGCTGCTTTCTTCCTCTATTCTGACCATTGCTGTCGCCTGCACGGCTCGCACACAATGTAAACCTTCATCCCCGTCGGCTCTGCTGGCCCTTTTTCCCATGGCAAAAGAGACCATTAGTATCAAGTTCCACCCTCTCCCGACTCCGCTTCAATGCATCGCAAGTCATGGATGGCATGGCATTCACCGAGACGTGCCTCGGCGCCGTACCCAGCCTGGCGCCGGTCATTGAAATCACCGACAAGGCGGCCTCTAGGCCGACGAGCCAATCTTATTCAAGCCCTTCAGTGACCCCAGGCTCAGAGCCAGACCCTGAGATCTACTCCTGATCCGGACGAATCCTGTGATTGGCCCGTCTTCTCCCTCCCTTTCGATACTCAGGTTGGCAAGCGCATCCTCGCCTGTGCAATGATCAGCAGCCTGTATCTTCACGTCATCGGAACGGGTAGGCCCTGGATCTTACCGAAAACACTGCGAGCATACAGGTTAGCGCTCAAGAACTGGCAGTCTCCCTTCAGACTAGCCTCGGGGGTGAGGCAGTTCATGTTCGTGCAGGTCATGAGCTGCTCCAGGAAGTCTCGAAGCGACTTGGCCTTGGAGTTGATGTTGACTTTGTTCTCCCACTCAAACTCCGTCCACATGGTGCGGAACTGAGTCTCCGTGCACGTGGCCGGCTGGATGTAGTCCATGATATCCACGTGCAAGTCATTCAGGATGACAACGTTGGTGTCGGTGGAGTGGGCTCCGTCGTAGACCACGTTGCCAAAGATGACGCCCGTGTCTGTTGATGAGACTTTGATGGTGCATTGGACATTGTGGAAATCATGCGGTCCCAAGTTCTGCGTGGTAGGCCGCTCCACGACCTTCAAGTCGCCGAGCGTTGCAAACTCAACGGACAAGTTCTGCAGCGTCTCGGTCGTCTGGTTGACCAGGAGCACGTCGAGGACGATGTCGAACTGGTGCACCTTGACGTATGCTTCAGCATAAACGGGGTCTGAGAAGCCCGTCAACTGCACCACACGGCTGAGCTTGGAGGACAGATCCTCCGTCGTCGACTCGCCGCCCGTTGCGCGCTCCAAGTCCAGCTCAATCTCGTTGAGACCATCCGAGGCATTCTTCTTGGAGAGCTGTCTGATCTGGACGACGTCGTCGACCTGAATGGCCGTCTTTGCCTTCTCGTAAGCCTCCTTGGCAGCTCGCTTCTTCTCCTCTACTTGAACCATGGCCCGGAACGCCTTCCTGGTATCTTCCAGCCACACCGTCTCCAGCTCCTTCTTCTCCTTGAACTCAGCCAGTGACCGCACACAGGACATGATGCGGTCGACCGTGTCTTCATCAATCGGCGCCTTCACGAATTGGGATTGCCCGACACGGAGTATAGAGATCATGATGAGCATGGCCTCGGCCCGCAGGGCGTTGGTCCGCGCCTTGTCGACAGAAATCTCGGAATGTCGCATAACCAGCTTCACCAATGTCGCCGAGAGGACTGCAGCCAGGTAGTAGTCCCCGTCGAGGATCAGCTGTCGCAGCGGCGGCTTCTGGGCAGCCTTGACGGCTTCTAGTTTCGCGGCAGCCGACGACTGGCTGGTAAGCGCCGTCTCTGTCGCATACGTGCCATCTGCGAGCACTTTTCGGGAGCCGCTCGGTGCCGACAGCTTCGAGTGGCCATTAACCTGGTCGTCGATCTTCTCGTCGCTGTCCTGATCCTCCAGTAGCCGCTGCTCTGAGGCAAGGATGGGGATCTCGCCCAGACTGGCGCGTATACGCTTCCACGCGTCCCGAATGTCCTTCTCTTCCAACGAGTATTCGCCGATGATCCACATTATTCCCCGGTAGACCTTGCCGGCACGAACCTCGCCGAGAGTCAAAACCAGGCGCTGAACAATGGTTTTTCGGAGGGCGGGGAACTTCTCCACAACCTCCTTGACAAAGTTAATAACGTCCACTGCAGATGCGTTGTTAAAGTCTGCGATGAAGTCCATGAGAAGCTCCACCACGCTTGCAGCAACCTCGGAGAACTTGATGGCGCATTGGTGTATCGAATGGATGAGAAGGGATCGATACTCGGCATTCTTCTCGTACTCCTGGTCCACGGTCTTGGAGAGCTCCTTCTTGAGGAGGAGCACAACCTCTTCGACATTCTTACTCGAAACCATATCCAGGGCAATGCCGAGCGCCTTCTTGCGTACGTCAATATCCGTGCTGGACAGGACCCGGAGGATTTCCATAGTCAGGTCATCCAAGATGCCCTCGTTCTTCTTGCGCAGCTGGTCAACTCGGTCAAGCACGATAAGCTTGACATTGTTGTCTGCCTCCTTGATGCTCAGCTCGATAAACTTGGCGGCGGCAGCCTTGACGGCTACTGGGTTGTTCGTCAGGGCAGTCAGGGAGGAAGCGGCTTCGTAGACAACGGTCGAAGCTCCAGCTTCCAGCAAGTCGAAGATTAATCTCAAGTACCGGGCCTTGTGCCGTTAGTTACCACGCAGCTAGACCTCGCGGCGGGTGATGCGCCTACCTTGTTCTGCGAATTTTGGACTGCATCTTTGCGGATGAACTCAAGCTCCACGAGCTGCAGTAGCTCTTCGGCGTTGGGTATGCCATCGAACACGGAGCTCAGGTATAAGAGTGCGGCGTCGTGGTTGATGCTGGCCAATGCTGCGAATGCATTTCTCTTACACGTAGCGTCCATCTCTCCGTCGAGAAAGGTGGAGATGAGCTCCGAGGCATCGGGGATGAGGGATGGCGAGTGAGAGTAAATCGAGGACACGGCGAAAACGGCATTCTTGCGGACATAGGCGTGTCGATGCTCGAGGCAGGATCGTGCCGAGGAGAGGAGGGGCTCGATCAGCTCTGGCTCACGCAGCTTGCACAGGAAGCGCAAGGTGTTGCCGCGAATGTACTCGTTAGGGTGTTGAAGATCATTCCGAATGCCATTGCTAAAGAGAAGGGCAATGGTCAGCCACGATTACACTCGAGCAGCGACCATGCAGCACGGGCAAGCCTACCAAACCAAGATCATCTCCTGCTTCAGCTTGCCGGTCGAGTCAAGCTTGGGGCAGATCTCGTAGTAGAAGTAGAGAAGCTTTTTGAGGGCCTTGTGCTTGGAGGGCATGACAAATCGGATAATGTGCATCAGCAGGGTAGGCATCGGGTCGCCATTGAGCATAATCGTCAAGATGCGCTTCATAGTCTCCACCTTGGTCTCGTCGCTACCCTTCTCCAGCTGGTTGCGCAGGTCCGAGGGGCTGGGCACATCGGCCGCATTGTCCTGGTGGACCAGGCTGTAGGCATTCTCGAGGAAGCCAGACATGGCGGCGGGTGGCTATCGCAGTGCTGCCTCTGGTTTTGAGTCTGAGAGCGAGTCGAGAGGGGGATTGATCGGTATGAATGCGTCGAGCCGGCGTATGAAGGACAAGGAGAGCGTCTGTTGGTAGGTTCAGGGGTTCGAACACGGCGGAAGTTGCAGAGGGCCACCTCAACTTCACGAGAGACGAGAGATTGGAAGGCTCGACAGTTCCATCCGTCGCGTCGGGGTTGTCGCAGCGGCGGTTCCAGGGCCCAACTCGTCGGGTGGTTGTTCTGGCCAAATATTGTTGCACAGCGTTCAGCTTTCAGAGGTGATCTGGCCCTGGGCAAAGGAGCGCATCGCTGGAACAGGTGGCACCTACGACACCTAAGCGACCTGACGTGTCACGTGCTGTGCTCCACCATACTGTCAGGGCCGCCACCGCCTTGCCTACCTAGGTAGGTACCTAGCTAAGGCAGCCCGCGTCGTGCCCCGCGATGGATCAGGTTTTGTTAGCAACGTGCTTGCTGCAGAATCTCAGCCTCGTGCGCAGGTCACTTTACGAGCTGGACGAAAGCTCCCCGAGTCGCTATGGCCGCCTCAAATGAGCCCTTCTACCTCCGATACTAGTGAGTTGAAGCTCTGCGAGCCATTGTTCTTATATCCTCGCCCGTCGTCATGCTCACACAAGGACCGCAGCTCGGGACACATGGGCCGCTTTGGCCACGAGTTCCTGGGTATGGCCCCCAGCCCCCCTTCGAGCTATCGATCCCATCGCGGTCCCCTATTCTGACTTTGACGCGCCTCAGAGTTTGATTTTCGAGTTGTGGGTGATGGACGCAGCGCCGTGGCGCGATACGCCAACAATTCCAATTACCGCAACGACAGTCTCATCCGGAAAGAAAGTAAGGGTGTGCAATGTGAGGTGCGGTTGGCTGGCTGACGACGGCGAAACAGTGTGCGTCAGTTCGGTGATTGTCGACGAAATCAAGCGCATCATCAAAACGAGCGAGATCATCAAGTAGGCCGAGCCGCAGACGTTGGGGTGCCAAGGGCCGATTCTGACAGCAGAACAGGGAAGACGACTCCAAATGGCCGCAAAAGAACAAGGACGGCCGCCAAGAGCTCGAAATACGAGTGGGCAATGACCACATCTCGTTCGAGGTTTGTGCAGACATGGGCTCCTCCAGCTGGAACTCGTGCTGACTGCTGGATAGACAGCCAAGATAGGGTCACTTGTCGACGTCACGGAATCTGCCGATCCTGAAGGCCTGCGAGTGTTTTACTACCTCGTTCAAGATCTCAAGGCTCTGGTCTTCAGCCTGATTGCGCTTCACTTCAAGATCAAGCCCATTTAAGCCGCACGTTGAAAGTCCTCTGTTCGGCGAGAAATTGGCGAGAACACGACGGGATGGCGGGCAATGGGGGACGGCTGGCTGTCATGGCTATTGCAATGGCGATTGGGGGAGCATCAGGTTCATGGACGCTGCTACGACATGGAAAAAATGACGAGGGTTCCTTGACGGCGTTGGAAACGGCTTATGCTCTTTTGGTTCATGTGCATAGAGTAAGTATGGGGCCCAGAACGGGAACGGTCCGACCTGTCTACGTGAGAGAGTTGGGATGATAGATACCAGGTGGCCCATGGCCGCATTCTTTCACGTAACATGGGCAACCACCGCACCACAGAGGCGATGGACAGAACCCTAGAGACGATGACGGATGTCACCGGCTTGTCGTGTCACGTCTCTCTAGCACTCAAGCCCCACAGCCGTGAAGAATGAGAGGTAATACGATAGCCTCAAGTTTTGTGTGCTCCCGGGTGGAATTGGATTGAATGTTTGAAGAAGCATTACGGTTCGTGCTTGGGCTGGGGAAGGTTCAGCCTTTCAGCTCCAGCAAGCGCATGCACAAGCGCGCACGTTGCTTTAATCATCCGGCAGGTACCCAAGGTACCTCGCAGTAGGGTAGGAAATAGGGCCAAGCGTAGGCAGGTTTGCGCCCAACCCAGAGCAAGGCGCAAGCCCAGGTGACGAACGAGCGCATTTTTGCCGCTGATGCATCTGCAGTGAACAGGTGCGCGGCCGTTAGGGCTCTTGATTGTCGCGGACTTTGCCCATTGTCTGCTCTGCGAGATGCCTCGAGTGCACTGCATGAGCGAGGGACAGTATTACATCGCCGCACCGTGCGGACAACCCCTTTTTGCGGCACTCTACGAAATCAGGGCAGCAACCAGCGAGCACAGTGTCAGCCTAATCCGCACTGTAAGTACTCGTACTTCCCCCCAGCGACCTCCAGCCAAGGCTGCTCACTGTCGTTCGAAAATCCTAAGGTATTGCAGCCAGCCCTCCAGTTAACTGGTCGACGTCTCCTCATAAGCCCCATCCTCAATTCCATCAGACGCTTCTCTGCTTCCATTTTCCCTCCTCCTCCCGTTTGCTCGTCGGCCCGTCCTGTCGTGTAACTCGAGCATCTGCGCTTGAAGAAGCCAACGCCCGCTGTCTGGCCATGCGCTGCTCGGCTTGACCGACGAGCGCCCATGACATTGCCGCCGTTCGGCCGCACCAGCTGGTGATCCCTTCGTCCCTTCGTCCCTCGCCCAACCGCGGCGCGTGTGCATGCCTGGCGGCGCCTCTGCAGGTGGCAGCCATCGACGCAAGCCCTCATCGTGTCTGCTGTTGGCCACCGCAGTCATCGCGTAACCCGTTCGCCGTCGGTGCTACGAAGTACCGCTCACCACCTAGCCGGTGACACTCGAGCCCTTCGCGTACGACCTCGACATCGCCTCACTCCACCACCACCACCCGCCTCGGCCGCCGCCGCCGACGACGATGCCGACTCCGTCTTCCAACCAGCCGCCCGATCCCTCCTCGCCTCCTCCCTACACCTTCTCGACATGCCCCGACGACGTGCAGCATTCTCCCCGCCCGGCACGTCAGGCCCATGTCGCCACACGGCCCGAGCCCGATGGCATCCAGGTGCAGCCCGAGTCATCGCTGGACGGCCCGTCGCCGCCGCCCTTCGAACCTCGGGCCAGTCGCGACGAGCAACATCCTGGCCCTGAGACTCTCGTGCTCGACGGCCAGACGTCTGTCGAGCCGTCGTCGCGGGCCACCACCGTCTCTCCCGGCCCGCAGTCCAGTGCCACAAGAATCACGTCTCCAGCACCGAGTGGACCAGACAGCGACGTCGCCAAGAGCCAGGAGACGGGGCCTGATGGACCAGTGAGCCAAATGGCTCCTGCTATGTCGCGGCAGTCGCCTGGGGGGCACTCGACTTCTTCGCTCAGCCGGGACTTCGACTCCCAAGACCTGGCCACGGATGGTGATGAGGCCGATCCATGCTGCTCCCCGTCCTTGGGATCAGACTACTCTACTATGCGGGTGAGCATAAGCCAGCGATGCCACGCCTCTACAGGAAGGAGAACGGTGTTTGACGAGCTGACCCGTGCCCAGACCATTCCGATTTCGCCGTCTTCGTATTTGCGCCCTGGCAGCAGGTTCCACGGGACACAGCAATCGGAGAGGCAGGTATACGATGTCCAAGTAGAGATCAAGCATGTTGACATGCGCGAATCGTTTCTGTGCGGCTATTTGCGCATTCAAGGTTTGTGGACCTCTCCCTCTCCAATCATCTCGTCGTTCCCCGTGCGCAAACGCTGACTTTGGCGTCGCTGGCAGGGCTTACTGAGGACCATCCGACGCTCACGACGTACTTTGAGGGCGAAATCATCGGGTCCAAGTACGGGTTCATCACCCAGCACGAAGACTGGGGGGCCAGTGTCAAGACAGACATGAACCACTGGGGCAAATTCAGCGCATTCCGGCCCTTCCAGAAGCAGGTTCGCAAGGGCCCAGTCACGATACAAGACGTTGCCCAGAGCGAAAATATCTTTATGCGATGGAAGGAGCACTTCCTTGTACCCGACCACCGCGTGCGAACCATAACGGGGGCCAGTTTCGAGGGCTTTTATTACATTTGCTTCAACCAGCTCAAGGGAGAGGTCAACGGGATCTACTTCCATTCCAAAAGCGAGAAGTAAGCTCCACAAGTTCCGTCTCGTTCGCCGACCAAGCTGACCGTGGCATCCAGGTTCCAGCAGTTGGAGCTGAAGCATGTCCCGAATCGGGGATGCTTCAGCGCGACGGAGTTTCGGTGACGGTTTTGCTTTAGCCAGGGGGGATGATACCTTGATTTAGCGACGGGAAGAATGTGATTGGGATGGCATATGGATGGGGATTTTGGGAACGCCAGGCTAGGGCAAGATATAGCCGAGGGGAGAGCGGCCTCACGCTTTGCCCATGACGACATCTTACGCAACGGGACAGAACATAGATCGGATCAGACGGACTTGGGTCGACAGTCGGTCGGCTTGGGACTGAGAAGGCATTTATCATTATTGAGCGAGTGCTTGCTAGGTTCACAACGCCGAGCATCAACCGCAATGGAGGACAGGATAGCGGTTGGCTCAAATTTCAATGCTACCCGTCTTCAATGCTACCCTTCTGCCTCGAACTTTCTAAAGTAGCCGCGACGAAATGGGTTCAGCTCGTCTGCTGTCGTGCCCAGATTTGCGACGTCCTTCTGTGCCCCATAGGTTGCGAGCGCAGACTGCGAGACTCTGTCGTCTGGAAGGCGTCGGTACGTTATGAGTCGCCTCGACCCTGAGTGAAATAGTTAGCAAGCTATGTTATACGGGTAGAAGTTGTCTGCGGCGGAGACTTGACGATTGGTGGATTTGGGGCTTGAAGTAGGACTTGACATGAATGCACATCAGGGGGTCCAAGGACAGGGTCTTGTACATTTGTTAAACACCTGGACACAGACTACAACCAGCTCGAGGCATGGGTGAGCGGGCACGGGAATTTCCTGCTCCTCGTCGTTGGCAGTGGGCATCCAAAAAGACAGCCTGCCGTCGTCAACCAAGGTCTCGGCTGCAAAAACGAGGATGTCATCGAGCATCGCCAGGAAGCTGTAGGGCTTCTTTGGCGGTACGAAATCGGGCGATCTAAAATCTGTCAGATTCTAGCCAGCTGCGGACAGCTTGTCTGGAGTACGGAGAGGCAGTGGGGGGCGTGGCTCTTATACGTACAAGGCGTTCTTTATCCCCTGTTCGATAAGCCATGGAGTCTTGACGGGGTCCCTGACGCCGAGCACCCGCAGGCCCTCTCGCACACCATAAGGCGGGTCGCACACGATCCCATCCCATATCCTCCTGTCTCTCCGGATAGGCGTGTGTGTCAAATCTGCCGCGAATACGTCGCCCAGGCACGCGCCTAGTCCATATTGCTGAAAGTTGCCCGGTAGACTCTTGCGACCACCGTCACCGCGTATGCTCCGGCCGTCAATGTCGCTTCCCCAGCCCATGGCGCCGAAGTGTGCGCAGGCTATGGGGAAGGAGCCTGTGCCGACGAAAGGATCGTAGAAGAGCTTGCCGGGCGCGGCGAGTGCGATGTTGGCCGTGACGAGGGACAGTTCCGAGTCCATGCTGGTGGTGGAGATGTATCCTCGCTTCTTCAGGTCGAACTTGAGAATAACGTCGCGCGATGAGCCTGCTATGAAACGACCAAAGTGCAAAGAGTCAGGATTCTCTATCCCGAGAGGCACGCTGTCGTATGGCCACATCTCAAAGACGGTGAAGATGTGGTCTGGGCTGGATAGGCGGATGGGCCCCTCAAACGGCAGATACTGAAACGAGTTGATGATGGACAGCCTCTGGCCGTTTGAGCGCGCGCCCTGGTATGAGTCAATAGCGAACTTGAACGAGGGTCCCTTGTACGCTGGCCACAGACGGCATGTTCGCTCCTTGACGGAGTCGTGGAGCTCATCGAGGGTAGTGCCGCTGCCCCAGAGCTCATGGATTGACTGGGCCAGCACCGACCGTCTGATCAGTCTCCGAGCTGTCTCAGCCGATGGAAGTCGGACAAAGCACAGGGGTGACTGTGGCCACATTAGATCGGGTGAAAGGACAACGAGCATGGGGCTAAACGCACTTGATCACTGTAGTCAACGACGGTCAGGTCGACGCCTTCTACGACTGCAAGAGCCTCAATCTCGGCCAGGCGGAAAGACTCGTGCGTCTGCGCAAACTTGATGAGGAAGTCCATTGCGAACAGGGACTTTGCTGTGTGAGAGTGAGTGTGAGCCTGGGATGAGGCATGCGTATGTGGGAATTACACAGGATGCGGCAAGGGTCTTGTCGTTGATAATACTCGCGGTGTGAGGCAGCTCCATTCGGTCGAGGGGGCGCTGATGAATTGCTGGTTAAGGAATGTGTCGGCTCATGCCATCTCAGAGAAGAGCTGAGCAGCGTCCTGTTTGCCTGGTCGGGATTCACTTGGTCGTGAAGAGCAGAGTCTAGAGCACCCTGTGCGCTTGCGTGGGCTGCGTTCAAAGTTGTTGAAAAATTTCGCTGACAAACTTCAGGCTGGTCACCGTCCTCACACCAACCTCTCGCGACTCGAGCCACAACATCTGCGCCTTGCGATTTGCATGAATACTTCAGCTTCCGACTAGATTTCACTTTGTTACAAGAGCACTCGCCAAGATTTCTCATCTCTTACTCCTCGCGAACGCGACGCCGCCTGGCGTCACGAAGCCGACCACGCAATCCATCGCCCACGCTCGTACGCGCTCTCTAAATCTTAGATACGCTTGTTCTTAACGACAGACTTGGATTGTTTCTTTCTCCGAAAAGTCCCAATTATGTACCCTCAGCCTTCCTCATCCATCTATCAGTCGTCAACATGCTTCGTCACGTACGGCACCATGGGCCACGTCGACCCTAAGCAACCACCTCACAGGAGCAAGCCGTGGACGACCATTGCCGCCCAGGATTTCATCCACAAGGTACTTCGTGTGCCTGAATCCCGTATACCCAGACGTATGACTTGGCTAACCGTGTTCAAGGTTGACCTGATCGTCCCTCAAGAGTGCTATGCTGTTCTCCGTCAAATGCTTGTGGAACAACGCCAGCAGCCTTGCTACGCCCGAGTCACCATGACACTGGGCCAGGTGTTGGAAGGCAGCTTCTTGAGCGAGTATATCAAGAAGGGTACGAAATCACATCCCCGTGCGTCGCTCGAGCCGACGGTGCATTACTGACGAGGACTGGCAGGAGACATATTGATGCTCTCAGAGGGCAGGGCAACCACCGACAACACATTTGCGCTTCACAAGGGTAGACTGGGATCACCATAGCATCTTCTGCCAGGCGCTGACCTCGTATGCAGGCACATTAAACATGTATCTCGGCAAGGAGACCTTTGAGCGTGCAGGGCTTGCGGGTAAGCCATATGGTGCCAAAGGCAACCGTGGCGTCAAACCCAGATGGGGTAAGATCTATATGTTCCTTGCTAAAAGCCATGTCCGTCCCCGGTATCTTTGCTGACGCCCCAGTCCAGTGGTATCATACGATCTCACAAGCTCATCGATGGCGCACGGCAAGAGGGGATTTGGCAGGCTTCTACGTGCCTGTGAAACCGTGCTCGACAAGCCATTGGAGTGGATCTTTTGCAATGCCCATACCTCAAGTAAATCGCCTTGCCCCGGACTCGCCCCCAGTGCACCCGATGCTGACTGTAGATCCCGATAGTCCCTAGTCCCGATCCTCTGGAGAAATACAAGCCAGTCAAGTACACCGCACAACCGACTCGGTTGCAGAACAAAGAGGTCGCGCAGGTCATGCTGGCTGTGCCGTCTTTGATTCTGTCCAACGGGGACCGCCCTGCTCTGGAGGAAACAGCCACAGAGTTGTACGAGTGGTTGTCTCTCATCCGGCTGCAAAGCCCACGAGTAGCAGCTAGCGACACAATCGACCCATATCTGTCGCGGTACACAGCACCTGCCCGCGAAGCCCGCGGCCAGGCTCAGGTCTGCATGTTGAGTTGGCAAGGTTGCATCGCCGCAGGCTGGCTGCGCGATCTGGTCACAGATGTCCTCACTGCATGCTCGCCGCAGCAATGGTTTTCGATAAGCGCCACAGGCTTCTCAAGGACTGTTCCTGGGAACAGTAACGAACTGACGCTGCTTCGTCCGTGCGGGGCGGCAGGCGAATATCTTATGTGGGAGACGAGGAGCTTGGACTAAGAAGGACTCAGGCACGCTTGGAACGAACGTTTCGCTCGTCACCGAGACCTTGATCCATGATGGCATCTTCAACCAGCTTGCGCAGGTGCGCCTGCCCGGTAGGTGTGTCGAGGTCGTCTCGCTCGGCCAGCTCCTCGATGCGGCGGCGGAACTCGGGGTCGACTTGGATGGGGACATGCTCGTCCTGATCCATGATGCCAACAGTAAGTTTCATGCCCTCGGGCGGAGGGCTTATGACGTCGGGAATGGCGGCGGCGGTTACAGATTCGACACAGCCGTCGCTGCTTTTGCACTCGACGGCCGCGAGATATGCGGCGACGGCGGGAAAGTCTCCTTCGGCCTCAATCTTTTCCTTCGCCGTCAACCCTTCGGAGCTGCGGTGTCGGACGTCGGCGGCCAGGTCCTCGACGAGGGCCTTGGCTGCTTCCAGGGTCTCCACGACGAAGAGGGACGTCTCGTTGTCTTCGTCCTTGAGATTGACGTCGACGTGGAACTCGCGTACGAGGGTGCGCAGCAGGTCGAGGTGGTTGTAGCTGGCGGCAGCATGGACGAGGGAGTAGCCGTGCTCGTCCTGGGCCGACGCCAGTGATGGGTTCTCGCGGAGGAGAGGCAGCAGTGCAGGGCTGTTGTCGGCGGCGAGGAGGAACGGGTTCTGTGTTTGAGGCATCGGAGGACGGACGAGGGCGCGAGTCTGGGGCGTCTGGGGGCGTCTGGGGAATCCGGGCGTGGACGAGTCTACTAGACGACAGCTAACAAGGGGCGACAGGCGCGGAGTGATGATGCGAGCGGAGGAAAATTAACGAGTTGCATGGACGCGAAATCCGCAAGCTAAGTCAGCCCCCCTAATTTCCGGCATCCCCCATTTCCGGCACGCAATTTACTACATCATTATCATCAACACAATGCATCGCGATCGCGTTTTTTCATACATTTCAATTATTCTTTAAAAAATAAGCAATATAGGGCATTTTTAATGCCTCGGAAAACCAAATATACCAAAGAAGCGCTCCAATAAGCAGTCCAGACTATAAAAAATGGCCTCTCGCAAATCAAGGCTGCCTAGCAATATGGAGTTCCACGCCAAACGCTCCAAGACCGATTACGCGGTGCCCTTCCAATCCATATCGCAAAAGAGCCCTCTTAA
Organism: Tolypocladium guangdongense; assembly: GCA_022114105.1. NCBI lineage: Eukaryota > Fungi > Ascomycota > Sordariomycetes > Hypocreales > Ophiocordycipitaceae > Tolypocladium > Tolypocladium guangdongense. The sequence goes on from NRQP01000006.1 coordinate 502,494, forward strand.
CGACTTACAAGACTCCAAGAGACATACCTTTCCAATTGGGTACTTGCCCAAGCAGCCCTAGGGCTCCTACCAACGCATCTACAGCTCAAGGAATTCGCTAGTAGAATCCTCCAAGCTGGTAGCGATCTTCAGCCAATTAGCAAGAATTGGGTTTCTGGGTTTTTACGCCGCAACCCAAAGGTCCATACGCTTAAGGGCAAATCTATCGATTGCACACGAATTAACGGTACGTCTCTAGCGAAAATCAAGTCCTGGTTCTCGTTGCTGAACCTTCCGATCATAAAGTCGATCCCACCGGAACATCGTTACAATATGGACGAAACGGGCATTATGGAAGGTTTCGGCACTAATGGCCTCGTCCTTGGCAGCTTAGAGAAAACGGCAACGATAAAAAAGGAAGTTAGATCGCGTTATTAGACTATAATTGTGAAATGTATCTCTACTATAGGTAAAGCCCTCACGCCGCTCGTTATCTTTAAGGGCCAAGACTTACAATAATAATGGTTCCCTAATTAATTAGACTTTTTGAAAAGCTAGAATTTTACGGCAACTATAAAGGGCTAGACTAATGATTTAATTATATTGGATTGGCTCAAGCAGGTCTTTATCCCTTAAACAGGAGCGTAGCAGTTATAGAAAAGGCTACTTATTATAGATAGCCACGGCAGTCATTAGACTGATGATTTTATATACGAATGCTTTAAGAATGGCATTTATCTCCTTTTCTTACCAGCACATATATCGCATATCCTCTAGCCCCTCGATATTATATGCTTTTCTCCAGTCAAGGCTGCCTACTACTAGCAGCTATAAAAGATCGTCTGCATCAACGATTCAACGCCAATTGGAAAGGCAATATTCCTACGCTATTATCATGACTCGAGGCAAGCCGGCCTAACCGAAAGCAATATTAAGGGAGGTTAGCGTGGGTCAGGGCTATGGCCAGTTAACGTGGATAAGCCATCACTGTAAGAAGCGAGGCGAAGGGGCACAAGTGCAAGAGGGGTCCTAGGTACCACGTACCAGTGGGTCGCCCATGTCTCACCAGTAGATCGGTTAGGGAGCGCCTCGTAATCTTAGGGTAGTCCCCCTTAGCCCCAGCTCAGGAGAAAACTCTCCTCCTGCAAGATTCAGTCTCTATATAAAAAGGTTAGACAGCACTGAATACTAAGCCCTTCCTCGCCCGCATCTTTGATACCTAACCGAAGGTATTCGGTGACTACCCTCTTACAATCACTCAGCTCGCTCGTCCTTCCTAAGCAACCTACGCCATAAGATTAAAAGAAAAACAAGTCTCTAGTAGGCAATAATGCCTTCTAAACGCCTAGACGATCACATGAAGTTATTACCTTCGTTACTAGGCTAGGCAATATTAATGGAATATCACGGCGCGTTTTTGGGAAGGTAAGCCGTGGGCTTAACAAGCAAAACATACAGCTTGCAGCGGCACAGGTACGAATTGAACAACTAGAGCATTAAATATAGCGTCTTAAGCCTCGGAAAAGGGCAAAAGTCATCCCTGATCTAAACGGGCGATTCGCACAGATTGAATAGATCATGGAGACCCGGATTCGACTCGGCTACTTGCTTGAGCCGGAATTAGTGGCTATATCAAATGTAAGGTATATATTTGAGGATCTCTGCTATAAATAGCAGCTTTAATAGATAGGATGAATTTTAATTTTAATTATTATAGTCTTGCTAGGCAGCGCAATTCATCGTCAAAGTCAGACTCTTGCGATTGAATTGGGTGCCGGAAATAGGGGATGCCGGAAATGGGGGGGGCTGACTTACCTACGGTACCTACCTACCTACCTAGGTACGGTACCTAATGAACATGTGCCCCTCCAGGGCAAGGCGCTACTGGTGCCCCGCACCTCAACTTCATTGCAGTCACCTTTGCCGTCGCCGTTGAACGCCGTGGTGACCAATCTTGGCGGGGTTTGCCCAGGGTGATCAATCAAAGGTCTGCGAAGAAGGCTGCCTGAAAGCAAGTTGCACCAGCGCCCCACTACCTAGGTAGCGAAGTTGTGTGTGCCCACCTTCTGCCGGCCCAGGTATTACTCACACACTCTCACAACGCCTCACATCACAACACAACACAACAATACAGCAAGCCCTGGTCCTCGGCTCCTCGCCGCAAATCCCCCCCCCAAACATGGCGGCCCCCTATGTCCCCCAGGACGCCCAGGAGGTCGGCCGTGTCCTGGCTGCCCTCGAACTGGCCCGCAAGGAGAAGCGGCGCGGCGCCTTCTCCGTCAAGAAGACAACCTTCGGCGTCAAGTCGTCCCAGGACGGCATCCAGGTTGACTCGTGGAGACTCCAGGACTGGGACTACAAGCGGCCCGACCTGCCCACCTATGCGCGCGGCCTCTTCACCACCAAGACGCGCCGCAAGGACCCCGAGATCTGCGTCAGGGGCTACGACAAGTTCTTCAACGTCGGCGAGGTCAACGAGACCAAGTGGGAAAATGTCATTTCCAGGACGCAGCCGCCCTACGAGCTGACCCTCAAGGAGAACGGCTGCATCATCTTCATCGCCGGCCTCGAGGACGAGACTCTGCTCGTCTGCAGCAAGCACTCCACCGGCGACCGCGACGACGTCCAGCTCAGCCATGCCAGCGCTGGAGAGGCCCGCCTGGAGCAGCAGCTCGCCGCCATGGGCAAGACCAAGGCGGACCTCGCCCGCGAGCTTCGCCTGCGCAATGCCACAGCCGTTGCCGAGCTCTGCGACGACTCCTTTGAGGAGCACATCTTGGCCTACGGCCCCGACAAGGCCGGCCTGTACCTCCACGGCATCAACCTCAACCTGCCCGAGTTCGCCACGTACCCGAGCTCGGCCGTGCAGGAGTTTGCCGACCAGTGGGGGTTCCGCAAGACGGGGCTGATTGTCATGAATGATGTGCACGAGGTCAAGGCTTTCCTGGAGGCGACGGCTCAGACGGGGGCTCATGACGGCCGTGACGTCGAGGGCTTCGTCATCCGCTGCAAGGCGAGCACTGACCCAGCCACCCGACCTTACCAGGACTGGTTCTTCAAGTTCAAGTTTGAAGAGCCTTACCTCATGTATCGGCAATGGCGAGAGTGCACAAAGGCCCTCATCTCCGGCAAGCGGCCCAAGTTCAAGAAGCACGTCCGACTCACCGAGGAATACCTCCTGTACGCCCGCAAGCGCCTGGCTGTCAATCCCAAGCTTGGCAAGCTGTACAACCAGAACCACGGCATCATCGCGCTGCGCGACGAATTCCTCGAGTTCAAGAATCTCAACGGCGCCGACGCCGCCAACATTGACGAATCGGGCCCCGTCGTCATGACCGAGGTCACTGGAGATGTCATCCTATGCCCAATTGCGACCATCGGCTGCGGGAAGACCACCGTGGCCCTGGCACTGACGCATCTCTTCGGATGGGGGCACATCCAGAACGATAACATCTCTGGCAAGGGGCGTCCGCCCAGATTCACAAAGGCCGTTCTAGATGAGCTGAGGCAGCATCCAGCGGTTTTTGCGGACCGAAACAACGCGCAGAGACACGAGAGGAAACAGATCATCACCGACGTGAGACTTCAACATGCCACGGCCAAGCTCGTGTGCCTCAACTTCCGCCACGACGAGGGCTCCATGGACGAGATTCGGCGAGTCACCCAGGAGAGGGTCATGGCGCGCGGTGACAACCACCAGACGATCCACGCTGCAACAGACAGAAACAAGTTCATCGGCGTCATGGAGGGGTTCATTGACAGGTTCGAGCCTTGTAACCCGCATGCTCGCCCAGACGATGGCTTCGACGTCGTGATAGACCTAGACCCGGCCGTGGGCAGCCGCACGAACCTGGAGACGGTAGTCGCGCAACTACACCGGTACTTCCCCAACCTGGTCAAGGAGGCTCCATCTTCGGAGCAACTCGATGCCGCCATCGAAGTGGCGATTAGGTACAAGCCAGACTTCAAGCACAGCATCCCTGATCGAACGAACAGAAACGGCAGGAAGGCGCAGCATCAACAAGAGGCCCCAAGAGAAAAGAAGAGGCTCCTTGAGTACATGTCTGTGGAGGTCCCCAGCAGTGCCATCAACACCGCGCTTGAGCAGGCCTTCCGAGGATCCGATGCCGAGATGTCTCACTTTTACATGCAACTAAAACAAACTCGGAGGCTGCAGTCCAAGTTCCACGTCACGCTCATGCATCGCGCGACGTCCAGAGAGCACCCCGAGCTGTGGCAGAGATATACGAATCTGCATGAGGCAGCGGGAGAGACTGACCAAAAGCTCGGCGACTGTGGCTTGATGCTCGAACGGGTATGCACTAATTATTTGGACCTTACCAGGGTATGCTTTGCGTGCTAATGGGTCTTTTGCTTAGATTGTCTTCGATGATCGCATCATGGCCATCGTGGTCCGCCTCATCGATGCAGAGGAGAAGTGGAAGTGCGTGAACCGCGTTGCTCATATAACAGTCGGAACACGAGACGACTCGGTGAAGCCCAAGGAAAGCAACGACCTGCTAGCGAGGTGGCTGGACCATGGTGTAGCGGGAGGCGAGACCGCAGAGGTGGTATTTGAGCCAAAGCCAACAATGAAGGGTGATGTCAAGGCCGTGCTGTCGCGATAGGACATGGCAGCCTCCGGTAGGACGTTGGCTGTGACAGGGCCAATAGGACCAAGAAGCAGAAGGCGCTCAGCCGGCAGAATTGCAAACAGCTCGGCTTCCAAGTGGAGGCGCTCTGGGGCACGGCGTCTTGCATGAGGGCGGAAGAGGAGGCGTTCGCAACAGGAGTAACTGAACATGGCAGAGACGGCGTTATCGGCATCAACACATCACATTGTCCAAGGCTACTTCATTGTTCGAGGTCATAGCACTGCACTATACAGGATCCAGCAGCATCACAAGGCAAGGCGAGGAAGAGGTTGCGCCAGACCAGCTGCGTTGCAACCATTTGTGCTGTTTCGTGAAACCATGTGCTAATGCGGTATTCATTACGCACATGCTTCTCCTGCGTCGGGAAGCGATTCGCTATAGGGGACTGGGGGGTATGTCTATACACTTCAAGAGTCGCCGCGTAATAGTGAGAAGCAGGAAATAGACATGGCACCAAAACAAAGAAACGCATTCTAGTCACACGCGTACCGTGCCCGATTCCTACTCGTCGTCCAGTATACGGCTGGCTATCCTGCCGAAGAAAGGCACCTCGAACCTAGGTGACAGAACAGATGGTGTCAGTCGGGGTGCTGATGAGGAGGGGAGGGGGCATCGCAGGTACCTGTCGAGGATTTCGGCATCCCTGTATGCTCTAAGTGTGAGGAACGCAATGAGCGCAATGTCCCCGATGAAGAAGACCCAGCTGAGGAAGGGGGACCAGGAAAAAATGAGGTGAAAGACCATGATGGCCGTGAAGAGCAAGGAGGACTGCCAGGCGTGGAACCTAGGAGGCGAAGGGTCGTTTGTCAGCGCCAATGTGCTCGTGAGGCACTCTATGTGTACTGGGATTTGTCGCCCCCGGTGTGAGTGTGGCCTTACCGCACGTAGTCGCTGTTGCGCTCGAGGATCAAGAGGACGATGGCGCCGAGCGGCGGGAGGGCCAGGTACGCCAAGCAGGCCTCGTAGTCGAGCCTCAGGCCGAGGCTGGTATCGAACTCGCTGACCTCGGCGGGGGGATACGCGCCGGGCATGTTCGAGGAGGGTCCGGCCCCGGCACCCGTCCACCCGCCGGCCTGGCCATCGAAGCCGGCCCAGGCGCGCTGGGGCTGCGGGTGCTGGAGCGGCGGCGGGCTCCTGGCAGCGGCCGCGGCTGGGGAGAAGGCCCGTCGGCCGGCGTCGTTGGAGGGCCGCGGAGACGACGACGAGGCGAACTCGGGCGACGCGACGCGCGAGTGCTCGGGGGGCGACGACTGGTAGGGGGCAAAGTCCATGGCGGGCGGCGGCGATCACGCCGATGGCATAGTATCGAAGGAGGGGGACGCTCGCGGTCGTCGAGAGGCCGGCGGCCCAACTTTGCGCCCGGCTGCGTGGCCTTTGTCGCGCTGGTGAGTCGTGCGGGGAGCCACGTGCACTTTGCGACAAAGAGCTTCGCGAATGCGTGGATCTGTCCGTCGTCGTCGCGGGACGCTGCTCCGGTAGTTGGGGGTTGTCGTGTGGCTTGGGTTGTCGTGATCGGCGTGGGGGCTGTGGAGCTAATACTCCGTACTCCGCACATCGTACGCAATCGTGCCTGCCGCTGCGCCCACCCTATAGTCGGCCGTGGCGCTTTACTACTACTATCATGTCAGCCCGTCCTGGGCCATGCCATGGAAACATACTATACGAGTCTGTTCATACACTCCGGCAAAACAAGCCCGGGCCGGAAACGCCAAATCAACCGACCGCCAATGTCGCTGCAATGTACATGACATGCCCTTATGCCGTCGCGCGCGCGCGTCACGAAATGCCTCACTTCGTCTCCTCGCCCCCCAGCTGACGCTTCCTCCCTTCCAGGGCCAGCCAGAGGTTCTGGCTGCCACCCTCTAGTGCTGTCGTGATGCCTAGGCCGGCGCCCAGAAGAATGCCCACGAGCTGGGCGCGCAGTCCGTCCATGCCTCCTTCGATGCCGCCGACCCAGTTGACACCGGCCTGGTCGAAGACCCTGCCCTCAATCCGTCCGCCGACCAGCAGAAGCTTCGCGAGCCCGTTCTGGCACGTAGCGTCGTGGTACCCCGGGTTCTTCTTCCGCGTCGGCGCTGGAAACTTGCCGGGCACCGGAGACAGCACGCTCAGAGCCGCGGCCAGGTGAGCCGGCGAGACGGCGGGGAGCACGAGTGCTGCGAGGGGCCCGACCATGAGTGGCTGGACCTGCGCATAGGCAGAGTCAGGCGGGATGTTGGCCCCGCGGATTGCCTTGTACGAAGCGTCCGAGAGGTCGTGCACAAGCGGACCCCGTGCCGTCCGTGGAGTAGGTACCAGCGCCTCCGCCGCCCCCGGGTTGTAGAATTCGACAATCTTCAGGGCGACGTCCAACATGGTTGTCCTCAAAACCTGTAGCTGTACCATTGGCGCGAGGTCCAATGGCTCGGCTCCAGCGACCGGGCTCGGCGCGGGAACGGCCGCAACCGCCTTCTTCAGCTCTCTCCTCACTGCGGCCCATTCCACGGCCGTCAGGTTGCTGTGTTGGAAGAACAGCATCAGAGGAGTCGTCCGGAGCAGCGACGTATAGGTCCGAATGAGCTGGCTCTTCCTCGTCTCCACCGGGCGTGCGCTGGGCGGTTTCGTCGGCGATGCGTAGTCGATTGGTCGTTGGGCGCCCCCGGCGACAGATATCGACGGATTCACGGCAGTAGCGTGCCCCCATGAAGTTGTCGAGAAGCTCTGGCCGCCGGCAACAAGCCACGAGGTTCGGTGAGCCGCATGCTCCCGTCCCGGCTGTCGCAAACAAGGCTGCGCAGCGCGAGCCAGCCTCCGTACCATTCTGCATTTAATTTGTTAGTATCCCAACGGGAATTTCAAGGGCACGGAGCCTCGGGGCTGGCTGGCCTACTTGATACGATGCCGTCTGGCAGTCCGACAATAGGGAGCAAAGAGCCTGCTGTCGACGAGAGAGCAAGTATATCTGCCCCTGCTTCTTCTGGCCTGCGCAAACAGGCGCCGTGGGTCCGGATCAACATAGCGCCGTTGGTCAGGCACAGCAGGTCGGCGGGTGACTAAGCCACGCGAGCGCCTACGCGCCACTCTCACTGCCTAAGGGAACCACTGGACGCCAGCCTCGCAGCTTCGACCTCTCCCGTCTATCGCGAACCCCAAGAGCAACCTCCGACGCGCCTCTCAGTCGTGGCCGTCATCACCGCCCCCCACTCCCACCGCCCGTATTAATACAAAGTCTGCGAGTGCCTCTACCCCCTCTTTGCCCGTCTTCCCGCATCCCGCCCTCTGACGTCTGTCACGACTGCCTCTTTTTCCCGCCTCTCCCTATCCCCATCCCCAGCCCCAGCGACCACCAGCCCGTTCCGCCACCAGCTTCGACGTCCGAGTCACCATGTCGACACTCGAGGAGCTCGACGATCTCGACCGCAGAGAAAAGGACGACAAGAAGAGAGATGGCGGGGGCGACCGCGATAAGAAGAATGCCCCGGATGGCGACGAGGACATGAAGGACAAGGACGTGGACGACATCCTCGACGAGGAGATTCTGGGCCTCAGCACCCAGGATGTCCAGACACGGAAGCGGTTGCTGGAGAACGACTCGCGTATAATGAAGAGCGAGTTCTCCCGGTTATCACACGAGAAGGCCGCCATGGTTGAAAAGATCAAGGACAACTTGGACAAGATTGCTAACAACAGGTGAGTGGCTCAGCCTGCCAGGGCCTAGGCCCAGGGCATACCGAATAACTGACTGACTTGGTGACTGACTTGGTGACACAGACAATTGCCCTACCTTGTCGGCAACGTCGTCGAGCTGCTGGACCTCGACCCCACGGCGGAGTCCTCCGAAGAGGGTGCAAACATCGACCTAGACGCGACTAGGGTTGGCAAGTCGGCTGTCATCAAGACGTCTACGCGGCAAACAATCTTTCTGCCGCTCATTGGCCTCGTCGACTCGGACACGCTGAAGCCCGCCGATCTCATCGGCGTCAACAAGGACTCGTATCTCATCCTTGACACTCTGCCGGCCGAATACGACAGTCGAGTTAAAGCGATGGAGGTTGATGAGAAGCCAACGGAGCAGTACACTGATGTGGGCGGGCTGGATAAGCAGATCGAGGAGCTGGTCGAGGCGATTGTGTGGCCCATGAAGGAAGCCGATCGATTCAAGAAGATTGGCATCAAGGCCCCCAAAGGTAGGCGGCCAACCACTCGACCCGGTCCTTGTGGCCGAGCGTGCAGGTCCCCGAGGGCCAAGGGCCCTTGTCATGCTCTGTTGCTGACTCGGAAATGCTAGGCGCTTTGATGTATGGACCCCCCGGCACCGGCAAGACCCTTCTGGCGAGAGCCTGCGCAGCTCAGACGGACGCCACGTTCCTGAAGCTCGCCGGGCCGCAGCTTGTGCAAATGTTCATCGGCGACGGCGCAAAACTGGTGCGCGACTGCTTTGCCCTGGCCAAGGAGAAGGCCCCAGCCATTATATTCATTGACGAGCTGGACGCCGTGGGTACCAAGCGGTTCGACAGCGAGAAAAGCGGCGACCGGGAAGTGCAGCGAACCATGCTAGAGCTGCTGAACCAGCTGGACGGATTCGCGTCCGATGACCGCATCAAGGTGCTGGCGGCTACGAACCGGGTCGACGTGCTGGACCCAGCGCTGCTCCGGTCGGGCCGCCTGGACCGCAAGATCGAGTTCCCGCTGCCAAACGAGGAGGCGCGGGCGCAGATTCTCAAGATTCACTCGCGAAAGATGAAGGTGGACCCCGGGGTCAACTGGGGTGAGCTGGCGCGCAGTACCGACGAGTTCGGCGGTGCCATGCTCAAGGCCGTGTGCGTCGAGGCAGGCATGATAGCGCTGCGGTCTGGTAAGAACAGGATTGGGCACGAACACTACGTGGACGCCATTGCCGAGGTGCAGGCCAAGAAGAAGGACGTAAGTGACTCTCCTACGACGATGACGGCGACCACGGGGGGTGGTGGTGAGCGCAACGTACTGACCATGGCGCATCGCAGACTGTCAACTTTTACGCGTAATGCCTGTCCGCCCGCGCGGGAAAGGGCCGCGAGGAGATGCTTGAAGTGGCATAGAGGGAGGATGCCGGGCTTTACAGATGGAGAAAATGTAACAATATCGCAGCAGCCATGGCCGGGCAAGCAGCTTGGCTCAGCAAATATCCAGCCATTGGGCACTGCCCTGTTGTTTGTTTCCCGATTCGCCCATAGATCTGCAGGGCGCCCGAACGCATGACTACCTCGTGGCAGGCTTGTTGCAGTGTCTGCGCTGGCCGTGGAGGTGACTGTATGCCGCCCTGGAACTCTTGGCGGTCTCAACGGCTGACGCTGGCTCGATATGGAAGGCCGTCTGCATTGCCATGGCCAAGACGGGGGATGGATACGATCGGCGAGAAGCCCGGAAGCTTTGCTCCAGAGAAGCTCCGGGGCCCGTTTCCCCACACTGGCTGGCATGCAAGTCCAACCTCATCGCTACGTCATTGCGGCGGGAGCTCCAGCGCATCAAACCACCTCACACAAGCAGGGTTGATTGTGATGACATGCCGTAGGAGCGATCTGATCCATGTATCTGGTGCTTGGTGCGCACGTCGCACGGCAGCTCGGGCCTCCAGCAAGACGCCTTCCAGGAGACATGCAAGACGGCAGCGATTGGTGACGATGCACGTGGGCAAGCAAGCTGACGAAGCACGTTGGTTCTTCACAACCTCGGGCGACGGCGACCTGTCCATGGCGTGGTCGTCTGGCAATCAGCAGCCGAATTCCAGCCACAGTGACGTGATGGATACAGTATAGGTACGTACATGGCAGACAGTGAATCGGCAAGCAAGCGCATCGTTCATTGCCTTGCCTCGCCTCGCCTCGTTTTACCTCTCGCCATTGCGAATTTCAGCACTTCCCTGCTTCCCTGCTTCCCTGCGTCATCGTCATCGGCACTCTCACCTTCCTCCTCACTCACAGAACCCTTCTGACGTTTGTCTTCTCTCCTCGACACTCGAGCAGGCTCCCACCCATCTTCTGCACGCCTCAGCCAGCCAAGCTGCATCTTCCTGCATCTCGTCCTCCTCATCGTCGTGTCCTCGCCCTCCCTCTCCAAGAATCAACTCTCAGTGCAGGCACACAGGCACAGGCAGCACGCTGCTCGGCCCAGCTCTCCTACATCTGAGGCCCTCGTCTACCACCATGAAGCACTTCGCCACCATCCTGACGGCTGGCCTGGCTGCCTCTGGCGTTGTCGCCAGCAGCTGGTTCCCCGGCACAAAGTCCGGTATGTAAACTTTCCAGACTTCGTAAACCTCGCAGCTCGTCCATCCATCCAACTCAGAACGCACAGTTTACAAGAAGTGGCATGAGACGGAGCTCGAGCGCTGGCTCTCCGACAATGACATCCCCTACCCCATGCCAGCTGACCGCAAGGACCTGGAGTCGCTGGTTGAGAAGAACTGGAACGACCGGGTCGTCGAGCCCTACAACAACTGGGACACCGCCCAGTTGAGCTCCTACCTCCAGGCCAAGGGTAAGGGGGCCCGCGCAGACGCCGGTGTGACCAAGGACAGCCTCGTCTCCCAGGTCAAGGCCAACTGGTACGAGACCGAGGACAATGCCCACCAGGCTTGGGCCAGTGTCAAGGAATGGATTCTCGACACTTGGACCGAGAGCCAGCTCAAGGCCTTTTGCGACAAGAATGGCATCCCAGGTACGTCTAGCCGCCTGTCGGCCCTCGTTGACGCGCCCAAGGACCATCATCCACCCATCCACTTTCACAGATGCTAACCGCCGCCCCTTTGCAGTGCCCCAGCCGCGCCATCGCGACACCCTCCTCCAAAAGGCCCGCTCTGGCTACCAAGCCGCCGCCAAGAAGGCTGGAGAGACGGCCGCTTACCCCGGTAACTGGCTCTACGCGACTTGGTCCGAGTCTGACCTCAAGGCCTGGCTCGATGCTCATGGTTTCCCAGCCCCTCAGCCCTCGACCCGCGACAAGCTCATCGCCTCGGTTCGCCGTAACTCTCGACTTGCCTATCTCAGAGCCCAGGGGGAGGCCGCCAGCGCCAGCGCCAGCGCTCAGGCTGCCTATGCCACCCTGACTGACATGATCATCGATGCCTGGGGCGAGTCTCAGCTCAAGGACTTCTGCGACAAGAACGGCATCCCCGTCCCCCAGGGCACCAGGGCCAATGAACTCCGTGCCCTCGTTCGCAAGCACCGGGCTCAGATCCTCGGAGATACTGTCGGCGCCAGTGCGTCGTCGGCCTTTGGCGCCGCCACGTCCAGCGCCCGCGGCCAGTACGCCAAGGCTACCGACAGCGCCTCTCTGGCGGCCCAGGACGCCTTCAACCAAGCCGTGGGCACTTGGTCTGAGAGCCGACTGAAGGCCTATCTTGACGCCCGAGGAGCCCCTGTGCCCCAGCGGTCCAGCGTGGATGAACTTCGAGCCCTTGTTCGCAAGCACTCGCACAAGGCGTCCACAGGGTGGACTGCCTGGGCCTTTGACGACTTCTCGCGCGAGAATCTGAGGCAATACCTTGCTAAACACGGTAATGCCGCGGCCAAGGCAGCGGCCAAGAAGAAGGACGCAACCCGTGACGAGCTTGTCAGCGCTGCGCAGTCGGCTTACTCTTCGGCCTCAACCGTCGGTGGCGCCAATTACGCTTCTGCAACCAGCTACCTTGCGCGCGCTACCGCGGCGGCCAGGAACGATGCGTTCGACACTTGGTCCCACACCGATCTCAAGGCATACCTCGACAGCTACGGTATCCCAGTTCCCCAGGAATCCAAGCTCGAGGAGCTCAAGGCGTTGGCGCGCAAGCAATCGATCTACTTCAAGTATGGAACGTCGTCGCCTGGCGAGACCATCTTCGCTAAGCTCGGAGAGACGGCCAGGGAAGGCTGGAACTGGGTTGCAAACCAGCTGAACCTGGGCAGTGAGGCTGCCCAGGAAAAGGTGGCCGAGGCCGAGGCGGCAACCAAGGCGAAGGCCAAGGAAGCAAGGGAGGAGCTGTAATGGGCGTAGCCAGCGGGCTGCTTGGAGCCGAGCGTCAGAAGAAAGGTGATCGGGATCCGGAAGACCAGCCAAAAATGCACCTCGTTGCGAACCTTGAGGTTCATCATGTGCAAGACCATAGGATGGAGAAGGGCGGGCAAAGGTAACGAGTGCTTTCGTTTGTGGCTGTTGTCTGCCTAGTAATCGTTTGGGTTTGTGCGACTGTATTGGCATTGTTCATTTATACACTCGCGCCTCCGCCAGCCCTAGTGTTCAAATACCTGATGTGTTCGCTGCAAAGCACACGCCTGGTCGTGAGCCTGAGCCATAAGAGAGGTGGCGTCTGTGACTAGAGCCAGCAGGTTGTCTAGGCACGTCGGGAAGCACTGAGGTAGTTGACAAGTCTGAGCTTTGGCAAGTCTAAGCTGAGGCATATACATGCACGCGTCGTCAGTCATCGCTCGCAGCGGTCTATTTAATCACGGGCATCCCGCGTCATGGAACACGATGAGCAAAGGACCATACACTCCGAGTTAGCATGTTAGAGATAACCTAGAGCTATATGTTGGGTATATAGTCATGAGACTGCCTTCCGCCTTGTTCCCACCTCCCCATTGAACCAATTATTTGACTATAAGGCCAGAAACGTTCGGCAGCTGCATCAGCCGTGCGTAGCTGAATGGCCACCCTGAAGAGCAGGCAACTGGTCAATTCCCGAAGAATACAGCAACGGCTGACGGCTCGACCCTTTCCTAACCTGGTCCGATGAAAGTCCCGCGCAAGGCCGCTGCATCGTGTCTAGCCATGGATAGGCCCCGGGCAAATTGGCATGAACTCCCTCCGCCTTGAAGGGGTGATGCTGCCTCGGGCCCAACGCGCTCGGGGGCCTTAGGCGCGCATTTCTCTGGCAGGTATCGCCAAAGCGCCGACGGCAATGAGCCTTGCGGAGCCATCCGGGTGGCTGCCTCGGTAATGTGTTCGAATATGACGTCGGCTGGCCATGACAGTCTGGAAGAGAGAGCCCCAGACGATTACGCCCACAGCCTGCAGGTTCCGTCCGCCCCGGCACTCAAGCACCAGGGGTGCCGAGGGTGCCAGTCAACATCCATGACTCCCAGCTTGTTGGCTACCATGTGGCCACGGAGCATCTTGACAGGCACAATTGTGGCGCTCTCCATGAGGTCGTTGACAACCTTGCCGTGGAAGATCTGCAGCGTCCCGTCGTCGCTGGCATCCGCGAATAGCGGCAGGCCCTTGTGGTACTTGACTGATCGGATTGCCTCGGCGTGGAACCTCATTGTCTTGTAAGGGCGGCTCGACAGATCCAGGTCGTGCCACAGCAGCCGACGGTCGTAGGATCCGACGATCAGGTTGTCGCCTCCGGGGTGGATGTCAAACGCCGATATCCAGCGAGCGCCGGGCTGGATCACCTTGACGAGCTCCTGTCGCTGCAGGTCGTAACAGCGGATCATGCGCTGCGTAGCGACGAAGAAGAGCGGCCGCGAGGGGTGGAACTGGGCCGTCTGCGCGAGGCCCGGCAGACGGCGGAACGGAATTTGGCTAAGGTGCTTAGAGAGCGTGTGGATGGCGACAGAGCTCCGCTGGCCCGTTGGTGAGACGGAGCAGAGAAAGTCACCGCGCCTGTGCCAGCTGAGGGTCTTGATCGCCGCCCTCACCGTGGCCTTGAGCAGCACCCCGGCCTCCTCGAGCCTCGAACCTGGTCTCGACCATTTCGCCGGCGGCTCTCGGTTGGTGCCGCCATTGACGGAAGCGGCCTGAGAACCGTTGGTCGCGTACCCGAATCCAGCATTCAGGACGTCGCGGCTCGCCTTCTCGACCACGTCGCTGCCCAGAGGGGGTACCATGAAGAACAAGTCTTCCCCAGCCGCGGCAGCAAGTATAAAGGTGTCCTTGCTTGGTCGCCATCTGACGACTTCGACAGATTCGTCAGAGCTGAGCTTGGCGGACCAGTCCTGGTGCCCATTCAGCGCCCACACTCGCACGGTGCCGTCGTCACCACCGGACGCGAGCCATTCTCCATCAGGGCTGAATGCCACTGAGCGCACGCGCCCTTCATGTCCCCTGAAGATGGTTTGGCACACGGTGGGGAAAGGCTTAAGATCCTCTGCGCGCGGCAGCTTGGGGAGCAGAGAGCTGGGGTCGATGTTCAATCGGTTCTTTCTGATTCTCGGTGCAAGATAGAGGTCCAGACACCTCTCAAACCTCTCCTTGACGAAGCTAGCATAGCCGGGCACCTTGCGCAGGGAGTCGAACTTGGCTGGGAGGTACTCCTTCCCCCTCTCCTCGGCATCAGCGCTCTCCCACGCTTGCCTTTCCTCGGCGGTCGGCAGATATTCCGCGGGGGGGTTGTAACTGAGATCGTATCCAGGTGGAGCCAGCTTGGGCGCCGGAATGTTCATGACATGGGGCTCCTGCGGCTCTTCGTTGACCCAAATGTCGTAGTAAGTCTCGCCCTCGCCCTCGTCTTCCTTTTCGCGAGCCTCGGGAGGTTTGTACGGCAAGATCCGCCCATCCTTGATGGCTCGCACGAGCTGTGCTATGCGTTTAGCCTCGTGCTTGGACGGGACGAATCGCCTCTTCGGCTCTGGCGCCGCGCTCAGGGGCATCTTCTCCTCGATGCTAGTGAAATAGGGAACCATGTCCTGGAGGGTTCTGTTAGCCAGAGGGTCTGCGTTGGCGGGTTGCGGGCGACCACGGGGGCACATACCGGGTACGGGTTGTATCCCTCTTGGGGCACCTCGCCCATTTGCAGTCGCCGAAGCAGCTCCAGCTCATCTGGGCTGAGGCTGAGCGGCTTCCCAGTCTGGGGGTCTGTCAAGCCGGTCCAGCCCTTGGGCAGCTCGATGCTGTCCAGGAGGGCGTCCAGGGCTTCGCCGGTAGCTGGGCGCATGATCTTCTTGCCGTTGATGTCGTACCCAATGTGAGGGTACGAGTCGTAGAAGGACAGGGGGATGTTGCCAATGGTGTTGGCGGGCTCCTGGGCGTCTGAGTCGTCGCTATCGTAGACGACGTCGATCTCGTCGTACTCGTAACGCTCGCCGCCGTTGGCGTCGACGACGACGCGGCAGTTTGTTTCATTTGCGGCATCGTCGCCGTCAGGGCTGGACTCGTCGTCGCTGTGCTCGTCATGCTGCCCACGCTCGCCGGCCTCTTCCAAGTCGGGCGCCTGGTTGCTGGAGCCAACGCTCTCGGCATCGGATTCGTCGTCGCTCTGCGATAAGATGCCGTGGAGCATACTCCCGTCAAAGTCGTCCTCGTTGTCGGAGAACTCTATAGCCGCGGCAGAGCCTTTCCGTTTGCAGGGAGCTTCCGGAGGAGCCATTGGAGACGATTTTTGGCTTGCACAGGCGCTTTGGCCCTGCTGCTTTTAATCAAATTGAGAATCAGTCGCCCCAAGGCGCGGCAGGGCAGAAGGTTGTGGTTCTGCTAGTCGGGATGGTCTAGGTGGTGAACATATATATACTTTTTTTAGGGGGTAGGGGGAGTCCCTTATCTTATCGAGAGTAATTAAGATTTTTAAAAAGGGAATTTAATTTTATATTATTTTTAATTTAAAAATAATAATAATTTATAATAATTAAAATATAATTATTATAAATTAAAATTTATTATATTAAATTTTATAATAATTTTTTATATTTAAAATAATATTTTTATTATTATAAAATAAATTATATAATTAAATATTATAAAATAAAATTAATATATAATTATTATAATATTAATATATATTTAATTAAAAATAAATATTTTATTAAATTTATTTAAATTATTTATTATTATTTTAATTATTTTAATAATTATATAATTTAAAATTAATATTATTTTAAAATTATTAAAATTTAAATTAATATAAAATAAATATTTTTATATAAAATAATTTAATTTAAAATTTATTAAAAATTTATTATATTTTTATTTTATTATTTTAAAAATAATTTAATTTAAATTTAAATAATTTAAAATTTATAAAAAAAATTAAAAATATAAATTTTTTTTATAAATTTTTAATTAAATATAAATTTTTATTTATATATTATTAAAAATTTAAAATTATTTTAAAAAAATTTATTAATAATAATAATTAATTTTATAATATTAATTTATTTATTTTATAATAATTAAAAAATTTATTATATTAATTAATTTTAAAAAATTTAAATTTTTTATATTTAATTAATATAAAAAAAATTTAAAGAATTTTAAAAAAAATTATATTTTATTATTATATAATATTAAATTAAAATTAATTTATATTTAATAATAATTTATAAAAATAATTTTTTTAATTTTATAAATTTATAAAATTATTAAAAAGGCTTTTTTTAAAAATTATTATTAAAAAAAGAATATTAAATTATTTATAAAAAAATAATTTTATTTTATTAATAAAATAATAATAAAAAGAATATATAAATAAAATATATATTTATTAATATATTTATTTTAAAAAATATAAAAAATATTTAAAATAAATATAAATTAAATATATATTAAATATAATATAAAAATAATATAAAAAATAATATAAAATTATTATATTAATATTATTTAATATATAATTTTTAATAAAATAAATAAAATAAATTAATAATTATTAAATATAATAAATAATTAAATTATTTTTAAAATTAAAATTTAAATTAATTTTTTTATATTATTTTTAATATATTTATTAATATATTTTATTTTATTTTAATTTTAAATTAATTTTATTATATAATTATTATAATTTATTAATATTTTAATAATATTATTTTTTATTTATTTAATTATTATATTATTTATATTTATATTTTAATTTTATAATAAATATATTTTATATTTAATTTTAATATTATATTAATTTATAATAAATATTTATTATTATTTATTTATTATTTATATATTAATAGCTTAATAAAGCTTTTAGACTTATAATTATAATTTAAGTAGGAAAAATTAAAGCGCTTAATAAAAAACCCCTTATATCCCTTACCTTTATTCTTATTATAAGTTTATAGCTATTCTACTTTACGTATAATACTAGCGCCTTCTTATATTAGTATTTACCCCCCTTATTACCTCTTGCCGCTAGGGTTATATAACTTTAGCGCATTACGTACGCCCTATGCCCTTACCGCCTTACCCCCTATAGCCCCGCACTTATAGCTACCTCCCCCGCTCCTTCCTTTTTTCTTCTTTCCTTTTTCTTTCTTTATCGTCGATCGCCTTACTTAATAAGTCTCGCTTGCCCTCGCGCCTTTATTTTTCGTCCCTTAGGTCTATAGTAGGCCTACCTTATTACTTTATCGCTACTTAGGCTTACTATATCCCTTATTATCCTAGCGGTTCTTAGTATTAATACCTCTATAACTTGCTATTGCCGATTTTTACCTTTTTCCTTCTACTATACGCTCTTACCTTAATACTATAACCTTAATAACGCTTTATACCCTTTATCCCCGCCTTAATCTTAATTATAATTAACGCTAAGTCTATTATAACTAACCTCGCGCTTAAGGTAGGCTCTAAGCGTACTATCGCTTACTTTACTTATATTTACTATATATTTAAGAGCGCGGGATAGTCGTACTATTAGAATTAGCTCTATAGGTTGCCCCTCTAGCTTCTTAGCTTTATTCCTTATCCTCTATTAACTCTAGGCTAACTCTATACTAACTATCTCTATTAAATCTTATTTTAGTTACGCTAAGGCTAATTAGATATATTAACCTATACTAGCTATAGGTATAGAGGTATACTATACTTTTATTAAGTATTATTAAAAGAAGGATATTAAGGGGGGGGGTTAATTCCTTAGATCTAGAGGTTTATTATTCTTAATTCGGTTCGCTAGTATTATTAACCCTTATTTTAATTTCTTAAAGTTATACGGTTAGCCCTTATAGGCTAGAGTATTATTACTTAAGCTATTAGGCGCGCCCCTAGCGTCGCTACCCCTACCCTAACCTTAAGTTAAGTAGAAGAAGATATCTCTACCTAAATATAATTACTTTAATACTTTAATAATAAGGTCGCCGCTATTCGTTAGGCCCTTACCGGCCTCGTTCCTCTCTTAGGTTAGGTCTAGACCCTTAATTAGATATACTCTAAAATCGCGTTAAACCTCTACCTTTTAGTTAATCGTTTTTATACTATATTTACTTTTATATTTACGACTTACCCTACTCCTCCTCTTTTTAATATAGCTATAGCTTAAGCTTAAGCTATTTTCTCTTTTATTATTATATATAGCTATCCTATCCCTATCCCTATTAATAGCGATAATAGCGATAAAAGAGCTACTAATAGTAATAAGGGCAAGGGCGAGAAGAGCGTTAAGGCGAGTAATACCTCTACCTTTAAGTTAGCCTCTCCTATTCCTATCCCCGCGCCTTCGCCTATTTCTATACTTATTACTTCTTATATTATAAAGCCTAAATTTACCCCCGCTCTCGAGGCTCTTATATTAGCCCTTAGTATTACTACTATCTTATCCCCTTTACGTAATAACCCTAGCTCTATTATTACTCTAATTATATCTTCCCCTTAAGATACCCTCGCCGCTACTCTTATTAACTCTAATCCTACCCTTATTACTACCCTACTTACTGCTATTCGAGTTAGTATTTTTATTACTCTAGGTTTAACTATAGCGCCTATCGCTAACGTATTAGCCTTATTATTTACGTTCTCTATTATAGCTCCCCTTATAGTCCTTATAATACTTACCCTTAGTCGTAATAAGGGAAAGGGTAAGTATATTATTACTTTAGTTATTACTCCCTCGCTTAAGAAGGGGCGGGTTAGCCGCTCTCTTATTTAAGTACTCTTATTACTTAAATAGGGTACTTCTCTATTAAGCTTAAAGAAGAAGACTACTAGAAGAAAGGGAAAGAAGTAAGTAAGTTTATAAATTATTAAGTTAGGCTTATAGTAATTACTTTATAGGGTCTTTACTTATATATTATAGTTTCTACTTAGATTAAGGTTAATTTAAGTAAGTAAATTAATCTTAAGAATTTAATTTATTTAGTATTACCTCTTTATATATTCTTATATTTATATATCCTTATTATACTTATAATCCTTACCTCCCTAGCCCTTAGTTCTCTTTAGGTTTAGTTAAGTAAAAGTCCTTAGGTTTAATTAAGTAAAGGGCCTTAGTAAGGTTAAATTATAATAGCTAGTTTAATATAAGGAACTATCTAGCGAGCGGCTTTATTATTTCTCTTTTTATTAAAGTTAACTTAACCTTATTACTATCTTATAGCTAAAGCGGCTATAAGGCGCGTTAGGCTTTAGTCTTAAGGTAGGAGAAGATTATATAGTAAATAGTATCCTTAGCCTCGCTATAATTATAGAGTAGTAAGGTTATTATAAGTATATATTACTAAAAGAAGAAAGTATTAAGCCCTATCTTACTAATATATAGTTAAATAATTATTAAGCTTATATACTTTAATAAGTCTTTATAATACCTTAGGGCTATTTTTATACTAAAGGCTAATAGGTTATCTATTATATAAAGGTATCTTCTATATTAATAGGTTTTCTTTTCCTATTTATCTTACTTATATACTTATTCCTCTTTAAGATAATATGTTTTTAATAGGGTCTAGAGCTATAGCTATTTTAGACCTAACTAACTTTATACCTTTATTATTATCTCTTTTAGTAATTTCCTATACTTTTATTACTAGCCTTATCTATTTTTAATAATCGCTACTACTTAACTTATAGCCTAGCGGATTACTAATATAATCCTATTCTCTTTTAGGTACTAAAAGGATTTATTAACCCTCTAATTAAGATAGAAGTTAAGTAGTAAAATATCTACTTTAACTTTAAGGTAATATATTAATATTACCTTATAGGCTCTAATAATAACTCTAAGATACTATACCTAACTAATTATAAGTTAATAGGCTATACCTCTTAGCTTTCCCTTACTTAAGGTTATTATATAATAAGTAATAGCCCTATATATTATTAAGGAGCGGATAACTTTAATATAGACTTCTTTAGCCCTCTAGAGTAAGTAGCCTTATATTAATACTATAATTCCTATTAGGGCCTTAATTTACCTTATAAACTTTACCTAAAGTTCCTTTAAGTAAGCGCGCTATTTAAGTTTCCTATAGACTTAGATTCTTAAGAGTCTAGCTAATTATATAAGCGTAATTATTATTAGCCTAAAGTAAAGGTAATATATTATTATACTTTATTATTTTATAAAGTAAATAAACTCGCTCTTTCCTAACTTAAATTATATACTATACTTAAGAGCCTATTAAGAATAGATATTTTAAGCTCGTTTTAATTACTTAATTATTTACTTTAATAACTTACTTATACTCGCGATATTTATATTATCTATAAATCTAATTATTATTATTCTTAGGGAGTACTTAAGCTATCTATATAGTATAATTATATAAAATAGGAAAAGGATCGGTAAGAATAATAACCCCTAGGGGATACCTATTTAAAGGTTAAATAATTCTAATTTCTCTTTATTAAAGAGAAGTCTAGCTATTCTCGTTAAGAGGAAGCTTTAGGTAAAGTTAAGTAGCTATTATAAGAGGCCTTATTCTTATAGCGTCTTAAGGAGTCTTTAGTAGTTAATTATATCGAAGGCCCCTTTTATATTAAGCTAGAGGAACGAGATAATATTACCCTAGGCCTAGGCTACTTATATTACTTCTTTAATTAAGAGGATTACGCTTTTTATTAAGCGCTTCCTTCTATTGCCTATTTAGCCTTTTAAGAGGAGCTAATATTCTTTTGTAGTAGTAGCGAGCTTTTACGCTATTATTATTTTAAGGATCTTACTTATTATATTTAATAGAGAGATAGGGCGCTATCCTATTAGGGTTTTATATTAATTAGGCTTCTTTCTTAATTTTTAGAGGATAGCTATATTAGCTTAATAATAATATATTAAGAAATAGCCTAATTAAAGGCATTATTAAAAGATATTAATTAGAGAAGTTATAAGTAAAGGGCTATAGGCTTTAAAAAACTTAATTAGGATACTATCTAGGCCTAATAATTTCTATAATACGATTTTTATAAGTATATATTATACGTCCTTATATATAATCTCTATTAGGATTAGTATAGTCCTCTTACTATCTCTTATTTTTATAATTAGGCCTTCAAGGGGTTACTATTTTAAGAAGAACCTCTCTATAAGGAGCTAGGCTTTATCTTAAAAGGATTTAGCTACACTTAACCTTTTTACTTCTCGGGATAGTATCGGTAAGTATATTAGTTCTAGAGGCTTATAGCTCTTAAGCTAAGCCTATCTCTCTAGGGCCTATAGCTTAGATAAATCCTTACTAGCTTCCTCTATATATTCCCTTTAGTTTTTCCTTATTACTTCTTTTACCTTCTACTTTTAGCTTAATACCGCCTCTTAATAAGTTCTTTATTACTACTCTATTAAATACGCTTTATATTAATAGTATACTCTTTTAAGCTCCTTAACTACCTATATAATACTATAGTCTTAATTATCCCTATAAGTATTATAATTTTAAGGGCGCTTTAGAACTATTAGTATTGCGATTTAATCTAGCGATAAGTAGATATAATCTAGAGTATTATCGATTTCTTAATCTATTTATAAGGCTAATTATTAGCCTATAAAATAAATTATAGCCTTTACCTCTATAAGGTCTATATCTACTTATTTCTATTAAAAGGTATTAAGGCTAGGGGTTATAGCTAATTTAGTACTAATTAAGAGTATTTATAAAATATAATCGGAATTATTAAGGTTTAAGTTATACTTTCTATAATGCCCCCTTAAGCTTAGGTAGGACTATATAAGGTTAAGGGTATTATCCCTATCGCTATATATAAATTATATATATTCGCCCTTAGGAGTAAGAAATTCGAGGCAGAGTTATTATATCTCTACTAGGAGCTAGTCACTATCTTATAATTCCCTCTTATATTTATCCTATAGAGGGTAGTAGAGGTTAAAGTCTCCTATAAGCGCTAATAGTATCTCTATTATAAGTTCTTAAAGCCTTTAGAGTAGGCCCGTTTTAGCTAATATATTTAGGGGGGAATAGATTAAGATAATTTATATTTTATTCTAAAAGGTAATCCTATATTAATCTTTATAGACTATTAGCGTCTATATTCCTATTTTATATCTTTTATAAATATAGAACGCTATTTTACTCGCGAAAAGCATTCTATAAGGGGCTCTTAATAAGTATAGAGGGGTATAGCTTATTAAGGCTAAGTATAGTTCTTAAATTATAATAATATTATAATTATTATTATTTTATAGCGCTAGTTATATTAACTCTATCTTCTTATTAATATTTTAATATAAGACTTTTAATTATATTATTATAATATAAAGAAGTCTTATATTCTTATTAATATTAATTCGTTAATACTTCTTTCCTATATAAAGCACTAAATATCTCTATTTAGTCCGTTTAGCCTATTAATTCTTAATATCTTAGAGGGGCATTTTAAGCTTTTCCTTATATTATGTTTTCTCCTTACTTTTAGGTTAAGAGGGTTATTCTATAATATAGTTATTAATAATAGGATTACTAATAAGGGGGTTCCCTTCCGCTAAGTCGTTTTAGCGAATCTTTAGGGTTTATTAATATAATTATTATATACTTATTCTTATTATTTTTTTACTATTAAGTAGGATTAGCTCTATACCTTATAGTCTTTACTATAAAGGATATATTTTAATAAGGCTATACCTCTTATTATTAAGTAGGTCTCTTCCCCTTTTAGGTATATACCTATTGCGCATTAGCTATATCTAGCTTTCGCCTTATACTACTTAGCGATATAGCTATATTAAAAATAGTTAAAGTACTATTATAATTAAACCGAGTTATTATAAGGTTTATAATTTATAATCTCTATATTAACTATTAGGCCTTAATTATAAAGCTTATTTACTTCCTTAATACTTTTTACCCTTATTATTATAATAATTCTTATAGCGTTTTTAATTCTTAATTATAATATATTCGCATTAAGGACTTTAATTTTATTAATAATTTTAATTTTATAAATAAGGTCCTCTCTAGGGCCTAAGGCCCTTATCGTATGTATTCCTTTAGTTACTATTATATATATTCTTAGTATAACCTTTACTCTTAGTCTAAAGGCTATCTCTTCTTAGCTTAAGGGCTAGGCGACTTCCTTTATAGGCTTTATAAATATAACCGCGATATTTCTATTAGGGAGCCTTTAGGCCGTAACTACTATATTAACTTTAAGTATCGTATTAACTATTTAGATAGTATCTTTCGCGCTTTAGTTTCGGATTGCTTTTAGTAGGGTCTTTAAGGCTATAATAAGCTCTTAATTATATTTTATTAATATTAGCTTTATAAATATTTAGAGGGGGTAGCTATTTAGCGTTATTATTACGATTAATACCTATATATAGCCCCCTAGCTATAATCCTATTAAGGCTACCTTATTCTTAACTTAAGTTTATATTTTTAATATAATTACTTTTTAAATTATTTTTTAGATAATCTTTATAAAGGCCGCTATATTTAGGATAGCTAGCTATAGTATAGGTAAGGCGCGGGTATACTCTTATATCTTTACGAAGTCTATAAAGACGATCTATACCTAATAGAAAAGGTTTTAAGGGATAATATTAATAAGTTATTTATAAGTAATATTTTCTTTAGGATTAAAGGGCCCCTAAAGCGGTTTTAATCTACTATTGCTTACTATTAGGTTAAATTAGCTAAGGCTATAGTTTTAATACTATTAGCTCTATTTAATTCCTTTTACCCCTAAATCGATTACTATTAGTATTCTTACTTTACCCCTATTACTATCGCGTAGCGATATTATAATTCTAAGGTATTTTTTATCGCTAATTCTAATTTTAATCTTAAATTAAGTATATAGATAAGTACTAGGTCGCTATACGGGTTTCCTTATATTAAGTATAGAGGTTATATTTATTATTATTATTTTTATTATTATTATTATTATAATTTTTATAATAAATAAATAATTATTTATTTTTATAATAAGTTTAATATTTTTATTTATTATTTATATACTAGTAGCTTAATAAAGCTTTTAGGCTTATAATTATAATTTAAGTAGGAAAAACTAAAGCGCTTAGTAGAAAACCCCTTATATCCCTTACCTTTATTCCCGCTATAGGTTCGTAGCTATTCTACTTCGCGTATAATACTAGCGCCTTCCTATATTAGTATTTGCCCCCCTATTACCTCTTGCCGCTAGGGTTATATAACTCTAGCGTATTATATACGCCCTATGCCCTTACTGCCTCGCCCCCTATAGCCCCGCGCCTATAGCTACCGCCCCCGCTCCTTCCTTTCTTCCTCTTTCCTTTCTCTTTCTTTATCGTCGATCGCCTCGCCCGGTAAGTCTCGCTCGCCCTTACGCCTTTATTTTTCGTCCCTTAGGTCTATAGCGGGCCTGCCTTATTGCTTTATTGCTACTTAGGCTTATTGCGTCCCTTATTATCCTAGCGGTTCTTAATGCTAACGCCTCTATAGCTTACTATCGCTAATTTTCGCCCTCTTCCTTTTGCCGTACGCTCTTACCTTAATACTACGACCTTAATAACGCTTTATACTCTTTATCCCCGCCCCGATCTCGATTATAACTAACGCTAAGTCCGTTACGACTAACCTTACGCCTAAGGTAGGCTTTAAGCGTACCGTTACTTACTTTACTTACGTCTACTATATATTTAAGAGCGCGAGATAGTCGCGCTACTAGAATTAGCTCTATAAGTTACCCCTCTAGCTTCCCGGCTTTATTCCTTATCCCCTACTAGCTTTAGGCTAACTCTACGCTAGCTATCTTTACTAAATCTTACTTTAATTACGCTAAGGCTAATTAAATATATTAACCTATACTAGCCGTAAGCGTAGAGGCGTGCTATACTTTTATTAAGTATTATTAGAAGAAGGATATTAAGGGGGGGGTTAACTCCTTAGATCTAGAGGTTTATCGTTCCTAATTCGGTTCGCTAGTATTACTAACCCTTATCTTAATTTCTTAAAGTTATACGGTTAGCCCTTATAGGCTAGGGCATTATTACTTAAGCTACTAAGCGCGCCCCTAGCGTCGCCGCCCCTACCCTAACCTTAAGTCGGGTAGAAGAAGATATCTTTACCTAAACGCAATTGCTTTAATATATTAACAATAAGGTCGCTATTATTTATTAGGCCCTTACTAGCCTCACTCCTCTCTTAGGTTAAGTCTAGACCCTTAACTAAATATATTCTAAAATTGCGTTAAACCTTTACCTTTTAGTTAATCGTTTTTGCGCTATATCTACTTTTATATCTACGACTTGCCTTATTCCTCCTCTCTATATTGCCCTTAGTATAGCCGTAGCTCGGGCTCGAGCCGCTCTCTCTTTTATTATTATATACGGCCGTCTTATCCCTATCCCTATCGATAGCGATAGTAGCG
Organism: Tolypocladium guangdongense; assembly: GCA_022114105.1. NCBI lineage: Eukaryota > Fungi > Ascomycota > Sordariomycetes > Hypocreales > Ophiocordycipitaceae > Tolypocladium > Tolypocladium guangdongense. The sequence goes on from NRQP01000006.1 coordinate 528,566, forward strand.
ATAAAGGAGCCGCTAGTAATAGCGAGGACGAGGGCGAGGAGAGCGTTAAGGCGAGTAATGCCTCTACCTTTAAGTTAGCCTTTCTTACTCCTATCCCTACGCCTTTGCCTATTTCTATACTTACTACTTCCTATATTATAAAGCCTAAATCTGCCCTCGCTCTCGAGGCTCTTATACTAGCCCCTAGTGCTATTACTATCTCGTCCTCCTTACGCGGTAACTCTAGCTCCGTTATTACTCTAGTTATATTTTCCCCTTAAGATGCCCTTACCGCTACTCTTATTAACTCTAATCTTGCCCTTACTACCGCCCTACTTATTACTATTCGAGCTAGCATTCTTATTACTCTAAGTTTAATTATAGCTCCTATTACTAATATACTAGCCTTATTATCTATATCCTCTATTATAGCTCCCCTTACGATCCTTATAACGCCTACCCTTAGTTATAGTAAGGGAAAGGGTAAGCGTATTATTACTCTAGTTATTACTCCCTCGCTTAAGAAGGGGCGGGTTAGCCGCTCTCCCGCTTAAGCGCTCTCGTTACTTAAGTAGGGTACTTCTTTATTAAGCCTAAAGAAGAAGACTACTAGAAGAAAGGGAAAGAAGTAAGTAGGTTTATAAATTATTAAATTAGGCTTATAGTAATTATTTTATAGGGTCTTTATTTATATATTATAGTTTTTACCTAGACTAAGGCTAACTTAAATAGGTAAGTTAGTCTTAAGAATTTAATTCGTTTAGTATTACCTCTTTATATATCCTTATATTTATATATCCTTATTATACTTATAATCCTTACCTCTTTAGCCCTTAATTCTCTTTAGGTTTAGTTAAGTAGAGGTCCTTAGATTTAGTTAAGTAGAGGGCCTTAATAAAGTTAAATTATAATAGCCGGTTTAATATAAGGAACTATTTAGCGAGTAGCTTTATTATTTCTCTCTTTATTAGGGCTAACCTAACCTTATTACTATCTTATAGCTAGAGCGGCTATAAGGCGCGCTAGGCTTTAGTCTTAAGGTAAGAGAGGATCGCGTAATAAATAGTATCCTTAGCCTTACTATAGTTATAGAGTAGTAAGGTTATTATAGGCATATATTACTAAAAGAGGAAGGCATTAAGCCCTATCTTATTAATATATAATTAGATAACTACCGAGCTTATATACTTTAGTAAGTCTTTATAACGCCTTAGGGCTATTTTCGTACTAAAGGCTAATAGGTCGTCTACTATATAAAGGTATCTTTTATATTAGTGGGTTTTCTTTTCCTATTTATCCTACCTATATACTTATTCCTCTTTAAGATAATACGTTTCTAATAGGGTCTAGAGCTATAGCTATTTCGGGCCTAGCTAGCTTTATACCTCTATTATTATTTCTTCTAGTAGTTTCCTATACTTTTATTACTAGCCTTATTTATTTTTAATAATTACTACTACTCGGCCTATAGCCTAGTAGATTACCGATATAATCCTATTCTCTTTTAGGCGCTAGAGGGATTTACTAACCCTTTAATTAAGATAGAAGTTAAGTAGTAAAACGTCTACCTTAGCTTTAAGGTAGTATATTAATATTACCTTATAGGCTTTAGTAATAACTCTAAGATATTATACCTAATTAATTATAAATTAATAGGCTATACCTCTTAGCTTTTTTTTACTTAAGGTTATTGCGTAGTAAGTAATAGCCCTATATACTATCGAGGAGCGAATAACTTTAGTATAGACTTCTCTAGCCCTTTAGAGTAAGTAGCCCTACGTTAATACTATAATTCCTATTAGGGCCTTAGTCTACCTTATAAGCTTTACCTAGAGTTCCTTTAGGTAAGCGCGCTATTTAAGTTTCCTATAGACTTAAATTCCTAAGAGTCTAGCTAATTATATAGGTATAATTATTATTAGCCTAAAGTAAAGGTAATATATTATTACGCTCTATCGTTTTATAAAGTAAATAAGCTCGCTCTTTCTTAATTCGAATTATATACTATACTCGAGAGCTTATTAAGAATAGATATTTTAGGCTTATTTTAATTACTTAACTATTTACTTTAGTAACCTACTTATATTTATAATATTTATATTATTTACGAATCCGATTATTATTATTCTTAGGGAGTACTCGAGCTATTTATATAGCGTGGCTATATAGAATAGGAAAAGGATTAGTAAGAATAGTAACCCTTAAGGGATACCTATTTAGAGGTTAAATAGTTCCGATTTCTCTCTATTAAAAAGAAATCTAGCTATTCTTATTAAGAGGAAGCTTTAAGTAAAGTTAAGTAGCTATTATAAGAGGCCTTATTCTTATAGCGTCTTAAGGAGTCTTTAATAGTTAACTATATTAAAGGCCCCTTTTATATTAAGCTAGAGGAATAAGATAATACCGCCCTAAGCCTAGGCTACTTATATTACTTCTTTAATTAAGAGAATCGCGCTCTCTATTAAGTACTTCCTTTTATTACCTATTTAGCCTTTTAGGAGGAGTTAATACTCTTTTGCGGTAGTAGCGAGCTTCTATACTATTATCGTTTTAAGGATCTTACTTATTATATTTAGTAAAGAGATAGGGCGCTATCCTACTAGGGTTCTATATTAATTAGGCTTCTTTCTTAATTTTTAAAGGATAGCTATATTAGCTTAATAGTAGCGTATTAGGAAATAGCTTAGTTAAAGGTATTATTAAAAGATATTAGTTAGAGAGGTTATAAGCGGGGGGCTATAGGCTTTAAGAAACCCGATTAAAATATTATTTAGGCCTAATAATTTCTATAATACGATTTTTGCGAGTATATATTATATATCCTTATATATAATCTTTATTAAGATTAATATAATCCTCTTACTATCTCTTATTTTTATAGTTAGGCCTTTAAGGGGTTACTATTTTAAGAAGAACCTTTTTACGAAAAGCTAGGCTTTATCTTAGAAGGATTTAGCTATACTTAACCCTTCTACCTCTTAAGATAATATTAATAAGTATATTAATTCTAGAGGCTCGTAGCTCTTAAGCCGAGCCTATCTCTCTAGGGCCTATAGCTTAGATAAATCCTTACTAACTTCCTCTATATATTCCCTTTAGTTTTTCCTTACTATTTCTTTTACCTTCTACTTTTAGCTCGATACTACCTTTTAATAGGTTCTCTACCGCTACTCTATTAAGTGCGCTTTATATTAATAGCATACTCTTTTAAGCTCCTTAGCTACTTATATAACGCTATAGTCCTAATTATCCCTATAGGTATTATAATTTTAAGGGCGCTTTAGAACTATTAGTATTGCAATTTAGTCTAGCGATAAGTAGATATAGTCTAGAGTATTATTAATTTCTTAATCTATTTATAGGGCCGGTTACTAGCCTATAAAATAAGCTATAGCCTCTACCTCTACGAGGTCTATGTCTACCTATTTCTATCGGAAGGTATTAGGGCTAGGGGTTATAGCTAACTTAATGCTAATTAAAAGTATTTACGGGATATAATTAGAGCTATTAAGGTTTAAGTCATACCCTCTATAATGCCCCCTTAGGCTTAAGTAGGACTATATAAGGTCGAGGGTGCTATCCCTATCGCTATATATAAATTATATATACTTACCCTTAAGAGTAAGAAGTTTAAGGTAGAGTCGCTATATCTCTATTAAGAGCTAATTGCTATTTTATAATTCCCTCTCGTATTTATCCTATAGAGGGTAGTAGAGGTTAAAGTTTCCTATAAGCGCTAGTAGTATCTCTATTATAAGTTCTTAAAGCCTTTAGAGCGGGCCTATTTTAGTTAGTATATTTAGGGGGGAGTAAATTAAAATAATTCGTATTTCGTTCTAAAAGGTAATCTTATATTTATCTTTATAGACTATTAGTATCTATATTCCTATTTCGTATTTTTTATAGATATAGAATATTATTCTACCCGCGAAAAGTATTCTATAGGGGGCTTTTAATAGGTATAGAGGGGTATATTTTATTAAGGCTAAGTATAGTTCTTAGATTGCGATAATATTATAGTCGCTACTATTCTATAGCGCTAGTCGTATTAGCTCTATCTTCTTATTAGTATTTTAGTATAGGACCTTTAGTTATATTATTATAATATAAAGAAGTCCTATATTCTTATTAGTATTGTTTGCAATAAGGGTAGGGATAAAGGTAAGGACTAGTAGAGATACTAGAGCCTTACTATAACGCCCTATCCTACGCAGTGGAAGTTTTGACTGAGCTGCGATCCCTAGTACCGAGGAGTCCGTATAGCTCTAATAGAGAGCTATAGGATAGAGGGGGTGAACTAGAAGGCTTATATAATAAAATATAAGGTACTAAAGGATAGTAAAGATTGAATCTAGTTAGAGAATAAAAGATAGGAAGAGAGGGAAGTCTCCCTCTATATATAGCTATCCGTAGCCCCCTTTTTCTGTATTTATAATCGCTTATTAATTAGATTATAAATCTAGATTAATAATAGGATTATAAATCATTACTAATCCAAGCTTATTAATCCTTAAGGAAGATTACTAAGGATTAATAAGCATTAGTAATCACTATTCCTATTTAGGAAAGTATATTACTAATTGTCGAAATAGGTCTTGAGAACTTTCTATAGACCCTATTTCTTAACACCCCTTCTCAAGCTAGTAATATAGCTATAAAGAGGAATAAGGAGCGTATAGGCGAGGGAAAAACCTTATAGGTTCTAATAGACCCTATAAGTAAAACCTCTATAGGGAATTTATAGAGGGCTAGGCCTCTATAAGCCCTATAAGCTCTAGGAACCTTTGAAAAAGGATTCCTATAAGGGGCTTAGTAAGCCCGTCGGCAAGCATAGCCTTAGTATCTAAATAGGATACTTTAACTAACCCGTTTAGGACCTTTTCCCTATTATAGTGAAATTTTAATAGGGTGTGCTTAGTCCTAGAATGTAGGGTCGGGTTATAGGCGTTTGCAATAGTGCCTTGGTTGTCGCAATAGACTATTATAGGGAGCTCTAGAGGCTGCTGTAGCTCTCTATAGAGGCCCTAAATCCACTGGACTTCTCGGATAGCCTCTGTAAGGCTATCGGATTCAGCCTCTAGGGTCGATAGGGCTATAGTAGAAGCCTTTTTCGCTTTCCAACTAATAGGCCCCTTTCCTAGGGTAAAGAGATAGCCGAAGGTCGATCTAGAGGAATTTTTATCCCCTGCAAAATCGCTATCGCAGTACCCGATAGGCTGAATTGAGGTTTGACCCTTATAGGCTATAGTAAGCCTAAGGGTTCCTTTTAGATACCTAAATAGCCCTTTAGCCGCTATAAGGTGTATCTTATAGGGCTTTTGCATATACTGTGAAAGCCACTGTATTGCAAAGGCTATATCAGGCCTAGTAAGCAGCATAAGGTACATTATAGTACCTATAAGGCGTTGAAATAGCTGCCTGTAATAAGGGTCTAAAAGGTCTTCCTTTTCTAGGCCCTTAGCTGCTTGCCGAATAAGGCTAGGCTGAATAGGCACTAAAAGTGGCCTAGCGTCGAGGAGGTCGAAGGCCTGTAGGGCCTTTTCAATATACTGAGACTGATGTAGGAATAGAGCCCTATTAGGCCTATCCCTACTAATTTGAACCCCTAAGAAGAATGAGGCAGGGCCTCTATCTTCTAGCGCGAACCCCTTATTTAGGTCCTTCTTTAGCTTGTTGATATAGCTAAGGTTAGGGCCTATAAGTAGGCAATCGTCGACGTAAGTCACTATAAAGGTCTTCTTTATAGGGCTATAGTAGATCGCTGGGTCGGAGATTAGAGGTTCGAAGCCTAGAGAGCTAAGTAGGCCCCTAAGGGCCTCTTGCCATTCTCTAGGGCCTTGTTTAAGGCCGTATAGCGCCTTTTTAAGCTGAATTACCTGCTGGGTCGAGGGGCTATAGCCTAATTCGGCTAACTTAGCCCTAATAGAAGGTCTAGCTTCGATGTAGCTAGTAAAGCCTTTTGGAATAGCTAGGTAAATAGTCTCTTTTAGGGACCCGTTAAGGAAGGCCCCTATAAAATCGACCTGCTCTACTTCCCAATTATAGGAAGCCGCTAGGGCTAGTAAAACCCGCTAAGTAGGGGGTATACTAGTTGAGGCAAAGGTCTCGAGGTAGTCTAGACCTTCTATTTGCATAAACCCCTTAGCTACTAACCTAGCCTTATATTTTAGAGGGTTATTTTGCGAATCCCTCTTAAGCTTTAAGACTAGGCGGCTCTTTAATACCTTTCTTCCTTTAATAGTCTTTAAAGGGAGAAAATAGAAGGTATTAGAAAGGATAAGCTGTTCGAATTCATCGAATATAGCTCTTAGCCACTTATCCTTATAGGGGTCTTTTAGGACCTCTTTCCACGAAGAAGGTTCTTTCGAAAGGTCCTCCTTTGCCCTATAGCATAGGCCCCTAATTAGGTAGCCTATATCGAGATCCATTGGATCCGAATTAGGGCTCGATAGGTCACCTATTAGGTCCGGGTTAGGACCCGTTAGGCTAGGGATTAATAGGTCTCTAGGCTCTCGAGGTCCTACTTCAGATCCTATAGTCCTTATAGGCACTATATCGGACCCTATAGGGCTCCTAGGCTCTAGAAGAGACGAATCTTCCTGCCTGTCTGTAGGTGACTTTATAAGTGACCTATCTTTCTCGTACTGACCTTCTAGGTCTCGACCTTTTAGGTCTTTAAGACCTAGAGGATTTTCTTCCCCTTCTAAAGATAGGGGGGTTATAGAGTCACTAGGCCCCATAGGGTCTCTAGTTATAGGGTTGTCTTTTGGCCCTATAGGGGTTCGGCTTAGGCCCGTAGAGATAGGGCCTACCCCTTCTATAACCTTAAGGAAGCTAGTCTTAGTTACTAGCCTCTTAGAAGGCAGATATACCAAATAGGTATTTGATCCTAGGGTTGCTAGGAGCCTTCCGGGCAGGGTCTTAGGTGCTAATTTAGCTGCCTTAGGCCGCTGTTCAGGGGGTATTAAGACCTCGCAATAAGCCCCTATAGCCCTATAAGGTGTAAAATTAGGTCTATAGGACCTATTTTTAGGGCTTAGCTCTGCTAATAGCAGTTGCTTAGGGGTTAGGTCTCTATTAGAGACTGCCGAGCAGTTAATTAGGGATAAAATAGCAGGCAAAATAAAGCACCAAAGGTTATAGGGCAGGTTTGACCACTGTAAGGTTGCCCTTAGCCGGTCTAATAGAACCCTAATTGACCTTTCTGCTAGCCCGTTTTGCTCGTGAATATAGGGGCTTGAGGTACTAAAGGAAATGCCTTTAGTAGCTAGCCACTGTTTGAGGTCTTCTGTAATCTCAGTGCCCCCATCAAAATGCAGCCTGCTAGGATAACGGCTATAGCTAGTCTTAAGGCTCTTAAAAAAGCCCTTAATAGCTATAGCTAGGGTTTGACCTTCCTTATTAGGAAGCTCAAAGACCCACCTATACCTAGTCTTTCTATCCACTAATAGAAGGCAGACTGCCCTTCTATTATAAGGGATAGGGCTAATTTTAAAGGTATCCCCTTCTAGAACGTCTAGAGCTCTAGGGGGGTCCTCTATAGGGCTCCTACTAGGAGACCTTAGAGGGTTAGCCTGTATGCAGGCTAGGCATTTAAAATCTTTATCCCTTATAGGGGAAAAATCGGGCATCCCTATAGCTAGCTTAGAGGTCTTTTTTAGTAGCTTAAGGCCTAGGTGTCCTAGCCTAATATGCCACAGACCTGCTAACTCAAGAAGTTCTTGATAGCTAGCTGCCTTTATAGGGGAAATAGGGCTATTCGTAGCCTCTATTGGCTCGAGAGGAATAGGGTCAGGCTCTATAGGCTCTTCTGACCTTATAGCCTCTATAGGCTCTGTATCTCTGTCTGGGTCTATAGCCCTTATAGGGCTAGAAGACCTAGAGCTACTAGAGCTATAGGGGTTAATTTCCTCTATTTTGTCGATTTCGTCGATTTCGTCGATTTCGTCTTTCCAGGTAGGGGCCTTAGAGGGAATTTGCACCTCTATAGGATAGCTATAATTATAGCTAATATGTGTTGCATTAGGCCCTATAAGCCTAGGTGTAGCGAGCCCCTTCTGCTATAGAAAGAAGCCGAGCCTTTTAAAGTTTAGAAGGCCACAGCAGGCTCTATCTGCTGTAAATAGCAGTTGCCGTATAAGAGCCCCTCCGGATGCGTAATGCCTTATACCACTAACTAGGCTGATTTCTAGTTGAGGTATATATAGGGCTTCTACTAGCTGTAGAGACCTATATTCGGGTGGATTTTGCCGAATTAAGACGGTAAATTCAGCTGTGCCTATTCCTTGGGGGTAAATAGGGCCCCCGCCGGTTAGGATAGGACTTTGTTTCGAATTCTTCCTCGTATAGGGCGTAAAAGAGGTAAATTTAGCCCTATCGTTAACTATATGAGACGTTGAGCCAGTATCATATAGAAGGGCACTTCGAGCTATAGTTGCGTTATAGCTATGTCCCTTATCTAGCCCTATAGGCGGGCTAGGCCCTTTTTCTAGCCTAATTGTGCTAGATCCTATAGGCCTAGTAGGCTCTATAGGTAGGCTCGGAAGATCGTCGAAGTCTTCTGAATTAGTGAATTCAGAAGGTTCTATAGGGCTATTAACCCCTTCTGAGAGGTTATAGGTCCCTATAAGGAAGGCAGCCTTTTTCTTAGGCTGGTGGTCTCCCTGTGAAGATGCCCTAATGGGGCTCTTCTGACCCCTTTTAGGCTTCTGTGCCTTAGGGTCTTTAGGGTCTAATGGACCCGTAGCTTCCTTAGGGCTTTGAGATGCCCTATCCTTAGGGCTTTGCTGGGCCCTATAGGCTGTAGCCTTGGCTACAGAGGAGCTTTTATCCCTCTGTTCCTCTATAAGGTCGGCCATAAGGAACTGTAGGTTAAGGGCTTCTAGGGGGGCGCCTAGAGCCTTATTAACCCGAATGCTATAGCGCTGGCGTTCGGCCCACTGTGGAAAGACCCCCTTAAGGGCTTCCAGGTACTGATTAGCCTGATCGATAGGGGCTATCTGTACATTAGCTAGGGCTAGCCTAGCTAGAAGGTTATTAAAGTGGGCGTTAAAGGCCTGTAGAGAGCCTGTAAAGGCCCTATAGGATAGGGCGTGAAATTCCGAGTATAGGTAGCCTCGTTGAATTTCGCTGCTATGCGAATATTGCTTGATAAGCAGCTTATAGGCGTCTTCGGGGTTCCTTTGCCAGGTTATAGCAGCCTGCGGACCTTCTGAACAGCTATCTCTTAGTAGCATAAGAAGGATAGCCTGGTCTGAGTCGGATAGGTCCCTAGCTATAGAGGGTTGGTCGAGAAATAGTGGAATTCCTAGGGCTCTAAATTGGATCCCTAGGGCCTGTTTCCACTGATCGAAATTACTAGGCCCCGTAAGCCTAGAGCCTTCCGGAAAGGCGTAAACCCTCTTATTTAGCTCTTTAATAACCGTACTATTAAAGGCTGCCGATAGAGGGTTGGCTTGTTGAATAGGGGCCTGCGAGCTAGCTGGGTCTCGCATAGGATAATCCTGTTGAATAGGATTCTGTTCGACTTTTTCGACTTTATAGGGGCTAGGCTGCCGATTAGGACCTTCTTTTAGGTCTCTAATAGCCGTAGATAAATCCCCTATAGTGGCTTGCGTAGTGGCCTCGAAGCTCTGAAAGCCACTAATAAGCCGGTCTATAAGGTCCCTCTGTGAGCGAATTTGGGCCTGTAGATCGGTTGAAGGATCAGTGATCTCTTCGGAACCCTGCAATACAAAACGGCTATCTGGATCCATTTTGCAAGTCTTGGGTAGGTCTTATTATCTTATATAGTAAGATAAGCCTTTTCGTATAGCTTAATAAGCTATAAGTTGATTTTGCCTATCGTAAAGGCTAAAATCGGGTTCCTAGGCTAATAGCTTTAGGTCCTAGACTAATAGCCTAGGTATTCGATCGAGGCGTATTCGAGGAGGGCTCGAGGTATAGATCGTATACAGAGCTATAGCTCTATAAGGCGTAATATCGATAGTATCGATAGGCCGGTTAAGCTTAAATAAGCTTAAGTCGAATAGGCTTAATAACCTTAAGTCGAAGGTATAGGAATACTTCGTCTTCTTCCTATAGGATATCGAAGGGCTAAAGGCTAGTCGTTCGATATAATATAAGACTTAGTAAGTCTTATAGTATATTAAGTCTTAATCGAAGTCTTAATATATATCGGTCGTCGAGAGGGATAGTATCCCTAAGTTCGATAGGTCTTTCCGGTAAGACCTTTGCCGATAGGATAGGGTAAAAGGGAAAGAGCTAAGCCGGGCTCATAACCTGTTTGCAATAAGGGTAGGGATAAAGGTAAGGACTAGTAGAGATACTAGAGCCTTACTATAACGCCCTATCCTACGCAGTGGAAGTTTTGACTGAGCTGCGATCCCTAGTACCGAGGAGTCCGTATAGCTCTAATAGAGAGCTATAGGATAGAGGGGGTGAACTAGAAGGCTTATATAATAAAATATAAGGTACTAAAGGATAGTAAAGATTGAATCTAGTTAGAGAATAAAAGATAGGAAGAGAGGGAAGTCTCCCTCTATATATAGCTATCCGTAGCCCCCTTTTTCTGTATTTATAATCGCTTATTAATTAGATTATAAATCTAGATTAATAATAGGATTATAAATCATTACTAATCCAAGCTTATTAATCCTTAAGGAAGATTACTAAGGATTAATAAGCATTAGTAATCACTATTCCTATTTAGGAAAGTATATTACTAATTGTCGAAATAGGTCTTGAGAACTTTCTATAGACCCTATTTCTTAACAAGTATTAATTCGCTAATACTTCTTTCCTATATAAAGCACTAGATATCTCTATTTAGTCTATTTAGCTTATTAATTCTTAATATTTTAAAGGGGTATTCTAAGCCTTTCCTTATATTATATTTTCTCCCTACTTTTAGGTTAAGAGGGTTACTTTATAATATAGTTATTAGTAATAAGATTATTAATAAGGGGGTTCCCTTCCGCTAAGTTATTTTAGCGAATCTTTAGGGTCTATTAGTATAATCGCTATATACTTATTCTTATTACTTTTCCGCTATTAGGTAGGATCGGCTCTATACCTCGTAGTCTTTACCGTAGAGGATATATTTTAGTAAGGCTATACCTCTTATTATTAAGTAGGTCTCTTCCCCTTTTAGGTATATACCTACCGCATATTAGCTATATCTAACTTTTGCCTTATACTACTTAGCGATATAGCTATATTAAAAATAGTTAAAGTACTATCGCGGTTAAACTAAGTTATTATAGGGTTTATAGTTCGCGATCTCCGCGTTAACTATTAGGCCTTAGTTATAGAGCTTATTTACTTCCTTAATACTTCTTACCCCTATTATTATAGTAGTTCTTATAGTATTTTCGGTTCTTAATTATAACGCTTTTATATTAAGGACTTTAACTTTATTAATAGTTTCGATTTTATAGATAAGGTCCTCTTTAGGGCCTAAGGCCCTTATTATATATATTCCTTTAGCTACTATTATATATATTCTTAGTATAACCTTTACTCTTAATCTAAAGGCTATCTCTTCTTAGCCCGAGGGCTAAGCGACTTCCTTTATAGGCTTCGTAAATATAACTATAATATCTCTACTAGGGAGCCTTTGGGCCGCGACCGCTATATTAACTTTAAGTATTATATTAACTACTTAAATAGTATCTTTCGCGCTTTAGTTTCGGATTACTTCTAGTAGGGTCTTTAAGGCTATAATAAGCTCCCGGTTATATCTTACTAATACTAGCTTTATAAATATTTAGAGGGGGTAGCTACTTAATATTATTATTACGACCGACGCCTATATATAGCCCCCTAACTATAGTCCTATTAAGGCCGCCTTACTCTCGACTTAAGTTTATATCTCTAATATAATTACTTCTTAGACTATTTTTTAGATAATCTTTATAAGGGCCGCTATATTTAGGATAGCTGGCTATAGTATAGGTAAGGCGCGGGCGCGCTCTTATATCTTCGCGAAGTCTATAAAGACAATCTATACTTAATAGAAGAGGTTTTAGGGGATAATACTAGCGAGTTATTCGTAAGTAATGTTTTCTTTAGGATTAGAGGGCCCCTAAAGCGGTTCTAGTTTGCTATCGCTTACTATTAGGTTAAATTAGCTAAGGCTATAGTTTTAGTACTATTAGCTCTATTTAATTCCTTTTGCCCCTAAATCGATCGCTATTAGTATTCCTATTTCGCCCTCGCTACTATCGCGTAGCGATATTATAGTTTTAGGGTATTTTTTATCGCTAATTCCGATTTTAGTCTTAAATTAAGCGTGTAGGTAAGTATTAGGTCGCTATACGGGTTTCCTTATATTAAGCGCGGAGGTTAGAATATATAAGTTTAATATTAATTTAATAATAATTTAATATTATTTATATATTTTTATATATATTTTATATAACTTAAATTATTTATAAATATAATATTTAATATTATAATATTTTTAATAAATTATTATATATATAAAGTAAAATTAAGTTTTATTAATAATAAAGTAAAAATAAAAGTTAAATATATAATATATATATATATATATATTAAATAATTATATAATAAAATATATTTTTAGCCTTTTTTTTTAATTTTAATAAGCTTTTAATATTAATTTATTATAATAAATTATAAATAATATTATTATAAAAATAATAAAAACTTTAATAATAATTTTAATTATAAAAAAAGTAAATTATAATAATTACTTATTAATTTTATTTTAAATATAAATTAATTTAAATAAATTAATATTTAAAATATATTAAATTATAATATATATTATATATTAATAATTTAACTTTTATATTTAATATAAGGAAACTTATATAATAACTTAATATTAACTTATATATTTAATTTAAAATTAAAATTAAAATTAATAATAAAAAATATCTTAAAATTATAATATTATTATATAATAATAATAAGAATAAAGTAAGAATATTAATAATAATTAATTTAAGGGTAAAAAGAATTAAATAGAATTAATAATATTAAAATTATATCCTTAGTTAATTTAACTTAATAATAAGTAATAATAAATTAAAATTATTTTAAGGGCCCTTTAATCCTAAAGAAAATATTATTTATAAATAATTTATTAATATTATCTCTTAAAACCTCTTTTATTAAATATAAATTATCTTTATAGACTTTATAAAAATATAAGAGTATACTTATACCTTATTTATATTATAGTTAGCTATTTTAAATATAATAGCCCTTATAAAAATTATTTAAAAAATAATTTAAGAAGTAATTATATTAAAGATATAAACTTAAGTTAAAAATAAGGTAATTTTAATAAGATTATAATAAAAAGGCTATATATAAGTATTAATTATAATAATAATATTAAATAATTACTCCCTTTAAATATTTATAAAGTTAATATTAATAAGGTATAATTAAGAGCTTATTATAGTCTTAAAGACCTTATTAAAAATAATTTAAAACTAAAGTATAAAAGATATTATTTAAATAATTAATATAATACTTTAAAATTTAACTTTTACGCTTAATATAAAGAAACTTATATAATAACTTAATATTTACTTATATACTTAATTTAAGACTAAAATTAAAATTAATAATAAAAATACCCTAAAATTATAATATTATTATATAATAATAATAAAGGTAAAGTAAGAATATTAATAATAATTAATTTAGGGGTAAAAGGAATTAAATAAAGTTAGTAATACTAAAATTATAGCCTTAGCTAATTTAACTTAATAGTAAGTAATAATAAATTAAAATTACTTTAAGGGCCCTTTAATCCTAAAGAAAATATTACTTATAAATAACTCGTTAATATTATTTCTTAAAACCTCTTTTACTAAATATAAATTATCTTTATAGATTTTATAAAGATATAAGAGTATACTTATACTTTACTTATATTATAGCTAGCTATCTTAAATATAATAGCCCTTATAAAGATTATTTAAAAAATAGTCTAAGAGGTAGTTATATTAAAGATATAAACTTAAGTTAAAAGTAAGGTAACCTTAATAGGATTATAGCTAGGGAGCTATATATAAGTATTAATTATAATAATAATATTAAATAGTTATTCCCTCTAAATATTTATAAAGTTAATATTAATAAGGTATAATTAAGAGCTTATTATAGGCTTTAAAGACTTTATTAAAAGTAATTTAAAATTAAAGCGCAAAAGATATTATTTAAGTAATTAATATAATACTTAAAATAGATATAATAATTAAGGCTCTTTAGTAAAAATATTATAATTATATTTATAAAGCCTATAAAAAAAGTCGCTTAGTCCTTAAATTAAGAAGAGATAGCCTTTAGATTAAGAGTAAAGGTTATATTAAGAATATATATAATAATAGCTAAAGGAATATATATAATAAGGGCTTTAAGCCCTAAAGAGGACTTTATTTATAAAATCGAAATTATTAATAAAGTTAATATAAGAGTATTATAATTAAAAACCAAAAATACTATAAGAATTATTATAATAATAAGGGTAAGAAATATTAAAGAAATAAATAAGCTTTATAACTAAAGCTTAATAGTTAATATAGAGATTATAAATTATAAACCTTATAATAATTCGGTTTAGCTATAATAATACTTTAACTATTTTTAATATAGCTATATAATTAAGTAATATAAAGCGAAAGCTAAATATAATTAATATATAGTAGGTATATATTTAAAAGGGGAAGAGACCTACTTAATAATAAGAAATATAATTTTATTAAAATATATTTTCTATAATAAAGACTATAAAGTATAGAGCTAATCTTATTTAATAATAAAAAAGTAATAAGAATAAGTATATAATAATTATATTAATAAACCTTAAAGATTTATTAAAATAACTTAATAAAAGGGAACCCCCTTATTAATAATCTTATTATTAATAATTATATTATAGAATAACCCTCTTAACCTAAAAGTAAGGAGAAAATATAATATAAAGAAAGGCCTAAGATACCCCTTTAAGATATTAAGAATTAATAAGCTAGATAGACTAAATAAAGATATTTAGCGCTTTATATAAAAAAGAAGTATTAGCGAATTAATATTAATAAGAATATAAGACTTCTTTATATTATAATAATATAATTAAAGGTCTTATATTAAAATATTAATAAAAAGAATACTATAAAATAATAATAACTATAATATTATTATAATTTAAGAACTATATTTAGCCCTAATAGGCTATACCCCTCTATACTTATTAATAGCCCCTTATAGAATACTTTTTATAAGTAAAATAGCATTTTATATCTATAAAAGATACAAAATAAGAATATAAATACTAATAGTCTATAAAGATTAATATAAAATTACCTTTTAAAATAAAATACGAATTATTTTAATTTACTCTCCCTTAAATATATTAATTAAAATAGGCCTACTCTAAAGGCTTTAAGAACTTATAATAGAGATATTATTAATACTTATTCTTAAGAGACTTTAACCTTTATTACCCTCTATAAGATAAATATAAGAGGGAATTATAAGATAGCGACTAGCTTTTAATAAAGATATAGCGATTTTACCTTAAATTACTTATTCCTAAAGGTAAGTATATATAATTTATATATAGTAATAGGAATAATACCCTTAACCTTATATAGTCCTATTTAAGCCTAAGGGGGCGCTATAAAAGATATAACCTAAACCTTAATAATTCCGATTATATCCTATAAATACTCCTAATTAGTATTAAGTTAGCTATAACCCTTAGCCTTAATACCTTCTAATAGAAATAAGTAGACGCTAACCTTATAAAGGTAGAGGCTATAATTTACTTTATAAGTTAATAATTAGCCCTATAAATAGACTAGGAAATTAATAATACTTTAGATTATATTTACTTATTACTAAATTAAATCGTAATATTAATAATTCTAAAGCGCCCTCGAAATTATATTACCTATAGGGATAATTAAGACTATAGCGTTATATAAGTAGCTAAGGAGCTTAAAAGAGTATACTATTAATATAGAGCGTATTTAATAAAATAAAAGTAAAAAGTAAAAGAAGTAATAAGGAAAAACTAAAGGGAATATATAAAGGAAGTTAGTAAGGATTTATCTAAGCTATAGGCCCTAAAGAGATAGGCTTAACTTAAGAGCTATAAGTCTTTAGAACTAATATACTTATTAATACTATTTTAAGAGGTAAAAGGGTTAATAAAATAAAGCTAACTCCTTAAAGGCCTAATTATAAAAATAAGAAATAGTAAAAGGATTATACTAATCTTAATAGAGATTATATATAAGGATATATAATATATATTTATAAAAATCGTATTATAGAAATTATTAAGCCTAAATAATATCTTAATTAAGTTTAACCTCTTTAATTAATATTTTTTAATAATACCTTTAATTAGGCTATTTTCTAATATATTATTATTAAGTTAATATAGCTATCCTCTAAAAATTAAAGAAGAAGCCTAATTAATATAAAACCCTAATAAGATAGCGCCTTATCTCTTTATTAAATATAATAAATAAGATCTTTAAAATAATAATAGTATAAAAGCTTATTATTATTATAAAGGAGTACTAGCTCCTCTTAAAAGGTTAAATAGGTAATAAAAGAAAGTGCTTAATAAAGAGTATAATCCTCTTAATTAAAGAAGTAATATAAGTAGCCTAAGCTTAAGATAATATTATCTTATTCCTTTAACTTAATATAAAAAGGGCCTTTAATATAATTAATTACTAAAGACTCCTTAAGATACTATAAAAATAAGGCCTTTTATAATAATTACTTAACTTTACTTAAAGCTTCTTCTTAATAAGAATAGCTAGACTTCTCTTTTAGAATTATTTAACCTTTAGATAAGTATCTCCTAAGGGTTATTATTCTTATTAATCCTTTTCCTATTTTATATAGCTATATTATATAAATAGCTTAAATATTCCTTAAGAATAATAATAATTAGGTTATTAAAGTAAATAGTTAAGTAATTAAAACGAGCTTAGAATATCTATTCTTAATAGGCTCTTAAGTATAGTAGTATATAATTCGAGTTAAGAAAGAGCGAACTTATTTACTTTATAAGACGATAGAGTATAATAATATATTACCTTTACCTTAGGCTAATAATAATTACGTATATATAATTAGCTAAGCTCTTAAGAATTTAAGTCTATAGGAAACTTAAATAGCGCGCTTACTTAAAGGAACTCTAGGTAAAGCTTATAAGGTAGACTAAGGCCTTAATAGGAATTATAGTATTAATATAGGGCTACTTACTCTAGAGGGCTAAAGAAGTCTATATTAAAGTTATTTACTCTTTAATAGTATATAGAGTTATTACTTATTATATAATAACCTTAAGTAAGGGAAAGCTAAGAAGTATAGCTTATTAACTTATAACTAGAGTTATTATTAAAGCCTATAAGGTAATATTAATATATTATCTTAAAGTTAAAGTAGATATCTTATTACTTAACCTTTATTTAATTAGAAGGTTAGTAAATTCCTTTAGTGCTTAAAAGAGAATAGGATTATATTAATAATCTATTAGGCTATAGGCTAAGTAACGGTAATTATTAAAAATAGATAAGGCTAATAATAAAAGTATAGGAAACTATTAGAAGAGATAATAATAAAGGTATAAAGCTAATTAAGTCCGAAATAGCTATAGCTTTAGACCCTATTAAAAATATACTATCTCCTTTATAATAATAGCGAGCTTTTATATTATTATTATTTTAAGGATCTTACTTATTATATTTAATAAAGAGATAGGGTACTATCTTATTAAGGTATTATATTAATCGGGCTTCTTCCTAAGGATAATTAGTTATATTAGCTTAATAATAGTATATTAGGAAATAGCTTAATCGAAAGTATTATTAAAAGATATTAATTAGAAAAGTTATAAGCGGGGGGCTATAAGCTTTAAGAAACCTAATTAAGATATTATTTAGGCCTAATAATTTCTATAATACGATTTTTATAAGTATATATTATATATCCTTATATATAATCTCTATTAAGATTAGTATAGTCCTCTTATTATCTCTTATTTCTATAATTAGGCCTTTAAGGGGTTATTATTTTAAGAAGAACCTCTTTATAAGGAGCTAGGCCTTATCTTAGAAGGATTCGGCTATACTTAACTCCTTTACCTCTTAAGATAATATTAATAAGTATATTAATTCTAGAGGCTTATAGCTCTTAAGCTACTCTAGGGCCTATAGCTTAAATAAATCCTTACTAACTTCCTTTATATATTCCCTTTAGTTTTTCCTTATTACTTCTTTTACTTTTTACTTTTAGCTTAATATTACCTTTTAATAAGTTTTTTATTATTACTTTATTAAGTATACTCTATATTAATAGTATACTCTTTTAAGCTCCTTAACTACTTATATAACGCTATAGTCCTAATTATCCCTATAAGTAATATAATTTTAAGGTTATTAATTTCTTAATCTATTTATAGGGCTAATTATTAGCCCGTAAAGTAAATTATAGCCTTTACTTTTATAAGGTTAATATCTACTTATTTCTATTAGAAGGTATTAGGGCTAAGGGTTATAAGTAACTTAATACTTAGAGTTATTAAGGTTTAAGTTATATTTTTTATAGTGCCCCTTTAGGCTTAAATAAGACTATATAAAGTTAAGGGTATTATCCTTATTACTATATATAAATCGTATATACTTACCCTTAAGAGTAAGTAATTTAAGGTAGAATTATTATATCTCTATTAAGAGTTAATTACTATCTTATAATTCCTTCTTATATTTATCCTATAGAGGGTAATAAAGGTTAAAGTTTTTTATAAGTATTAATAGTATTTCTATTATAAGTTCTTAAAGCCTTTAGAATAGGCCTAATTTTATATTAGTCTTTATAGACTATTAGTATTTATATTCCTATTTTATATCTTTTATAAATATAAAATACTATTTTACCTACAAAAAGTATTTTATAGGGAGCTCTTAATAAGTATAGAAGGGTATAGCTTATTAAGGCTAAGTATAATTCTTAAATTATAATAATATTATAATTACTATTATTTTATAATATTAATTATATTAATTTTATCTTCTTATTATTATTTTAATATAAGACCTTTAATTATATTATTATAATATAAAAAAGTCCTATATTCTTATTAATATTAATTCGCTAATACTTCTTTTTTATATAAAGCGCTAGATATCTTTATTTAATCTATTTAGCTTATTAATTCTTAATATCTTAAAGGGGTATCTTAAGCTTTTCTTTATATTATATTTTCTCCTTACTTTTAGGTTAAAATAGTTACTTTATAATATAATTATTAGTAATAAGATTACTAATAGGGGGGTTCCTTTTTATTAAGTTATTTTAATAAATCTTTAGGGTTTATTAATATAGTTATTATATACTTATTCTTATTACTTTTCTATTATTAAGTAGGATTAGCTCTATACCTTATAGTCTTTATTATAAAGGATATATTTTAATAGAATTATACTTCTTATTATTAAGTAGGTTTCTTCCCCTTTTAAGTATATACTTATTATATATTAATTATAACTAACTTTCGCTTTATACTACTTAATTATATAGCTATATTAAAAATAGTTAAAGTATTATTATAGCTAAATTAAGTTATTATAAAGTTTATAATTTATAATCTCTATATTAACTATTAGGCCTTAATTATAGAGCTTATTTACTTCCTTAATACTTCTTACTCTTATTATTATAATAGTTCTTATAGCGTTTTTAATTCTTAATTATAATACTCTTATATTAAGGACTTTAACTTTATTAATAATTTCGATTTTATAAATAAAGTCCTCTTTAGGGCCTAAGGCCCTTATTATATATATTCCTTTAGTTATTATTATATATATTCTTAATATAACCTTTACTCTTAATCTAAAGGCTATTTCTTCTTAGCCTAAGGGTTAAGTAACTTCCTTTATAGGCTTTATAAATATAATTATAATATCTCCGCTAAGGAGCCTTTAGGCTATAACTATTATATTTATTTTAAGTATTATATTAATTACTTAAATAATATCTTTCGTACTTTAGTTTTAAATTACTTTTAATAAGGTCTTTAAGGCTAATAAGCTCTTAATTATACCTTATTAATACTAACTTTATAAATATTTAAAGGAGGTAATTACTTAACGTTATTATTACGATTAATACCTATATATAGCCCCCTAATTATAATCCTATTAGGGCTACCTTACTTTTAACTTAAGTCTATATCTTTAATATAACTACCTCTTAGACTATTTTTTAGATAATCTTTATAAGGGCCGCTATATTTAAAATAGCTAGCTATAATATAAGTAAAATATAAGCGCGTTCTTATATCTTAAGTAATATTTTTTTTTAGGATTAAAGGGCCCCTAAAGTAGTTTTAATTTATTATTACTTACTATTAGGTTAAATTAGCTAAGGCTATAGTTTTAGTACTACTAGCTTTATTTAATTCCTTTTACCCTTAAATTAATTACTATTAATATTTTTACTTTACTCCCGCTATTATTATATAGCGATATTATAATTTTAGGGTATTTTTATTACTAATTCCGATTTTAGTCTTAAATTAAGCGTATAGGTAAGCACTAAGTTATTATATAAGTTTTCTTATATTAAGCGCAGAAGTTATTAAAATAATAATTATATATTACTTTATAGCTATAATAAAAGAATATTAATTCTTCTTTAAAGGGTAAATAAGTAATTACCCTTAAAGGTTAATTAAAATAGCTTTATAGCTTATAATAGAGTTAATATAAGACTATAATAATATTATTTTACTTTTATAACTTAATTTTTTAAGTACTTTTAATTATATAAATTATTAATAACTCCTTATTACTTTATATAAGAAAAAGCTCCCCTTTTAAATTATAAAGTAAACTTTATAAGCTTTTTTATTAAGAAATTAACTTACTTTTACTTTAATAATATTATAACCTTTAAGATCTTAATATCTTATAAGGCTCTTTAATTTTCTTTTTTTTTTATTATATATTAATACTCTTTATAATAATCTTATTATTATATTAAGTATTATTATTATTTACTTTATAAATAATATATAGTCTTTAAGACTTTAATAAAAATAATTAAAAAATAGCTTAAGTTTATATAAAAAAATATAAGACTTAAATTATTTATATAAATATTTAATTTAAATTATTAAAAAGTAAACTTATTTACTTTATTAAATATTATAAAATAAAAATAAAATAAGTTTAGTTAAATTATAAAGAGATTATATTAATTAATTATACTTAATTTCTTAAAGTTTAATTTAATTATAAATTTAATTAAGGAAATTACTTCTTTAAAATATAATTTAAGTTAAAACGCTAAAATATAGTCTTAATTACCCTTATAATATTAATATAAAGATATTACTTTAAGAAGATATATAAAAATTATATAAAAATTATATATAATATAATTATATATAAAATATTAACTTTTTATTTATTTATTATTTAATTAAATAAAAAGATTATTAAGTCCTTAATTATAAAGAGTAAAGTAAAGGGGTATAAATATAAAAAGAGTCCTAAGTATTATATATTAGTAAGTTACTTATATCTTATTAATAGATCGGTTAAGGAGCGCCTCGTAATTTTAGAGTAATCTCCCTTAGCTCTAGCTTATAAGAAAACTCTCTTCCTATAAGATTTAGTCTTTATATAAAGAGGTTAAATAGTACTAAATATTAAGCCCTTCTTTACCTATATTTTTAATACTTAACTAAAGGTATTTAATAACTACCCTCTTATATTAATTAAATAGTAATTAATATACCTTTAAGTTATATTTAATATATATAAAGCTATACTTATATATTATCTTAAGACTTAAATAGCTATTTTATTATTAAACCTTTACCTTAATAAATATATTACTTACTTTAAATCTTATATTCGCCTTATATATATATAAGTAATAAAGATCTTTTAAAGCTATAGTCCCTTAAGGTTACTTAAGGCTAAGTATATTAAATAATTAAATAATTAATACCCTAAAATAATAATATTAAGGAAAGTAACTAAAAGTATATAAAAGGACTAATAGAATTAAATTATAAGCCCTTTAAGCTTATAGTATATTAATTATAGCCTTTAATTAATAAATATTAACTCCCTTTTTTTTTAATAACTTAAAGAACTTTAAAGCTTATATAAACTTTTATAAATATAAAAGTATTACCCTTATATAATTATATATAAGTAAGCTTAGCTTAAATAACTTCCTTTTTAATATATAAGTCCTTAATATATTATTACCCTTATATTATTATAATTTTAAATTAAAAATAGTTTATTATATTCTTTTTAATTACTCCTTTATTAAATAAGCTTATTTTATCTTATTAATTTTACTTTAAAATTATAATAATATTTATATAATTCTTAATAGCTTATATATTATTAGCCCCTTTATATATTAATTCTTATATTATAAGCCCTTTAATTAATTTTACTTTATATTATACTTTAATTAAAAATAATATATTATAAAAGAACTTATATTAAGTAATTATTATAAATATATATAAAATATAATATAAAATTATTATATAAATATAAATACTATTTATATATATTATTTATAATAAGAGTAAGGATAAAGGTAAGGACTAATAGAGATACTAAAGCCTTATTATAATGCCCTATCCTATATAATAGAAGTTTAGACTTAAGCTATAATCCTTAATACTAAGGGGTATTATATAGCTCTTATAGAGAGCTATAGAATAAGGGGTAAACTAAAAGGCTTATATAACGAGATATAAGGTATTATAGGATAGTAAGGATTAAATCTAATTAAAGAATAAAAAATAAAAAGAGAGGGAAGTCTCCCTTTATATATAGCTATTCGTAGCCCCTTCTTTCTATATTTATAATCCGCTTATTAATTAGATTATAAATCTAAATTAATAATAAGATTATAAATTATTATTAATTTAAGCTTATTAATCCTTAAGGAAGATTATTAAGGATTAATAAGTATTAATAATTATTATTATTTATATACTAATAGCTTAATAAAGCTTTTAGGCCTATTATTATAATTCGAGTAGGAAAAACTAAAGCGCTTAATAAAAAACCCCTTATATCCCTTACCTTTATATAATACTAATACCTTCCTATATTAATATTAGCCCCCTTATTACCTCTTACCGCTAGGGTTATATAACTCTAGCGTATTATATATACCTTACGCCCTTATTACTTTACCCCCTATAGCCTAGCTATTAATTACTCTTACTCCTTCCTTTTTTCCTCTTTCTTTTTTCTTTCTTTATTATTAATCGCCTTATTTAATAAGTCTTACTCGCCCTCGCGCCTAACCTTTTTTAGGCCTACCTTATTACTTTATTACTACTTAAGCTTATTATATTTTTTATTATCCTAGCTAACCTTAATATTAATACTTCTATAGCCTATTATTATTAATTTTTGCCTCCTTCCTTTTATTACGCGCTCTTGCCTTAATACTTTATACCCTTTATTAATATTTTAATCTTAAATATAATTAACGCTAAATTTATTATAATTAACCTTACGCTTAAGGTAAGCTCTAAGCGTATTATTACTTACTTTACTTATATCTATTATATATTTAAGAATATAGGGCAATTATATTATTAAAATTAGCTCTATAAGTTACCCTTATAGCTTTTTGGTTTTATTCTTTATCCTTTATTAACTTTAAGCTAACTTTAAATCTTATTTTAGTTACGCTAAGGCTAATTAAACGTATTAACTTATATTAGCTATTAATATAAAGGTATACTATACTTTTATTAAGTATTATTAAAAGAAGGATATTAAGAGGGGTATTAATTCCTTAGATCTAGAGGTTTATTAATTTTAGTTCGTTTTATTAATATTATTAACCCTTATTTTAATTTCTTAAAGTTACGCGGTTAGCCCTTATAGGCTAAGGTATTACTATTTAAGCTATTAAATATACTCCTAGTGTCGCTACCCTTACTCTAACTTTAGGTTAGATAGTTATTAGCCTTACTCCTCTTTTAGGTTAAGTTTAGACCCTTAACTAAATATACTCTAAAATCGTATTAAATTTTTACCTTTTAGTTAATTATTTTTATATTATATTTACTTTTATATTTATAACTTGCCCTATTTCTCTTCTTTATATTAGCCCTTAATATAGCTATAGCCCGGGCTTAAGCTACTCCCTCTTTTATCTCTATATAAGGCTATCTTATCCCTATCCCTATTAATAATAATAATAGCGATAAAAGAGCCGCTAATAATAATAAGGATAAGGATAAGGAGAGTATTAAAGTAAGTAATACCTTTACCTTTAAGTTAGCCTCTCTTATTTTTACCCCTATACTTATACTTATTTCTTTATTTATTACTTCCTATATTATAAAGCCTAAGTCTACCCTTACTCTTAAGGCTCTTATATTAGCCCTTAGTACTACTACCCTTTTAACCTTTATATATAATAATTTTAGCTTTATTATTACTCTAGTTATACTTTCTCCTTAAGATACCCTTATTATTACTCTTATTAGCTCTAATCTTACCCTTATTATTACCTTACTTATTATTATTTAAGTTAGTATTCTTATTACTTTAAGTTCAATTATAGTGCTTATTACTAATATATTAGCCTTATTATTTATATCCTTTATTATAGCTCCCCTTATAGTCCTTATAACGCTTACCCTTAATTATAATAAGGGTAAGGGCAAACGTATTATTATTTTAGCTATTAATCCCTTATTTAAGAAAGGGTAAGTTAATTACTCTCTTATTTAAGCGCTCTTAATATTTAAGTAGGGTATATCTTTATTAAGCCTAAAGAAAAAGATTATTAATAAAAAGGGAAAAAAGTAAGTAGATTTATAAGTTATTAAGTTAGGCTTATAGTAATTACTTTTTAGGGTCTTTACTTATATATAATAGTTTTTACTTAGCTTAAGGGTAATTTAAGTAAGTAAGTTAGTTTTAAGAATTTAATTTATTTAATATTACCTCTTTTTATATTCTTATATTTATATACCCTTATTATACTTATAATCCTTACCTCCTTAGCCCTTAATTTTCTTTAGGTTTAATTAAGTAGAGGTCTTTAAGTTTAATTAAGTAAAAGGCCTTAATAAGGTTAAATTATAATAATTAGTTTAGTATAAGGAATTATTTAGCGAGTAGCTTTATTATTTTTCTTTTTATTAAGGCTAGCCTAACCTTATTACTATCTTATAGCTAGAGTAGCTATAAGGTATATTAGTCTTTAGTTTAAAAAGATTATATAATAAATATTACTAATCTTATCTATTTTTAATAATTACTATTATTTAGCTTATAGCCTAATAGATTATTAATATAATCCTATTTTCTTTTAGGCGCTAAAGGGATTTATTAACCTTTTAATTAAAGTAAAAGTTAAGTAGTAAGATATTTACTTTAGCTTTAAGGTAATATATTAATATTACTTTATAGGCTTTAGTAATAACTCTAAGATATTATACTTAATTAATTATAAGTTAATAGGCTATACCTCTTAGTATTCCCTTACTTAAGATTATTATATAATAAGTAATAGCTTTATATATTATTAAAGAGCGGATAACTTTAATATAGATTTCTTTAGCCCTTTAGAATAAATAGCCCTATATTAATATTATAATTCTTATTAGGGCCTTAATCTACTTTATAAGCTTTACTTAAAGTTTTTTTAAATAAGCACGCTATTTAAGTTTCTTATAGACTTAAATTCTTAGCTAATTATATAAGCGTAATTATTATTAACCTAAAGTAAAGGTAATATATTATTATACTTTATTATTTTATAAAGTAAATAAGTTTACTCTTTCTTAACTTAAATTATATACTATACTTAAGGGCTTATTAAGAATAAATATTTTAAGCTTATTTTAATTACTTAACTATTTACTTTAATAACTTACTTATACTTATAATATTTATATTATCTATAAATCTAATTATTATTATTTTTAAGGATTACTTAAGCTATTTATATAATATAGCTATATAAAATAAGAAAAGGATTAATAAGAATAATAACCCTTAGGAGATACTTATCTAAAAGTTAAATAGTTTTAATTTCTTTTTATTAAAGAGAAGTCTAGCTATTTTTATTAAAAGGAAGCTTTAGGTAAAGTTAAGTAGCTATTATAAGAAGCCTTATTCTTATAGTATTTTAAGGAATCTTTAGTAATTAATTATATTAAAGGCCCCTTTTATATTAAGCTAGAGGAATAAGATAATATTACCTTAGGCTTAGGCTACTTATATTACTTTTTTAATTAAAAGGATCGCGCTCTTTATTAAATACTTCCTTTTATTTCTTATTTATCTTTTTAAGAGGAGCTAGTACTCCTCTATAATAATAACGAGCTTTTATATTATTATTATTTTAAGAATCTTACTTATTATATTTAATAAAGAGATAGGGTATTATCTTATTAAGGTTTTATATTAATTAAGCTTTTTTTTTAGTTTTTAGAAGATAGTTATATTAGCTTAATAATAATATATTAAGAAATAGCCTAATTAGAGGTATTATTAAAAGATATTAATTAAAGAGGTTATAAGTAAGGGGCTATAGGCTTTAAGAAACTTAATTAAGATATTATTTAAGCTTAATAATTTTTATAATACGATTTTTATAAGTATATATTATATATCCTTATATATAATCTTTATTAAGATTAATATAGTCCTCTTATTATTTCTTATTCTTATAATTAGGCCTAAAAAGAACTTCTTTATAAAAAGCTAAGCCTTATCTTAAAAGGATTTAGCTATACTTAACCCTTTTACTTCTTAAGATAGTATTAAGGGTTCGCGGCTCTTAAGCTAAGCTTATTTCTTTAAGACTTATAGCTTAAATAAATCCTTATTAACTTTATTTATATATTCTCTTTAGTTTTTCTTTATTACTTCTTTTACCTTTTACTTTTAGCTTAATATTACCTTTTAGTAAGTTCTTTATTATTACTTTATTAAATATACTTTATATTAATAATATACTCTTTTAAGCTCCTTAATTACTTATATAATATTATAATCTTAATTATTCTTATAAGTAGTATAATATTAAAGGCGCTTTAAGACTATTAGTATTATAATTTAGTTTAATAATAAGTAAATATAGTCTAAAGTATTATCGATTTCTTAATCTATTTATAGGGCTAATTACTAACTTATAAAGTAAATTATAATTTTTACTTCTATAAGGTTAGCGTTTACTTATTTCTATTAAAAGGTATTAAGGCTAGGGGTTATAGCTAATTTAGTAAAGCTATTAAGGTTTAGGTTATATCCTCTATAGCGCCCCCTTAGGCTTAAATAGGATTATATAAGGTTAAGGGTATTATCCTTATTATTATATATAAATTATATATACTTACCCTTAGAAATAAGTAATTTAAAGTAGAGTTATTATATTTTTATTAAGAGCTAGTCGCTATCTTATAATTCTCTCTTATATTTATCCTATAGAGAGTAATAAAGGTTAAAGTCTCCTATAAGTACTAATAGTATTTCTATTATAAGTTCTTAAAGCCTTTAGAGTAAGCCTATTTTAGTTAATATATTTAGAGGGGAATAAATTAAGATAATTTATATTTTATTCTAAAAGGTAATTTTATATTAGCCTTTATAGATTATTATTATTTATATTCTTATTTTATATCTTTTATAAATATAGAATATTATTTTACTTACGAAAAGTATTCTATAAGGGGCTCTTAATAAGTATAGAGGGGTATAGCCTATTAGGGTTAAGTATAGTTTTTAGATTATAATAATATTATAATTACTATTATTTTATAGTACTAATTATATTAACTCTATCTTCTTATTAATATTTTAATATAAGACCTTTAATTATATTATTATAATACGAAAAAGTCTTATATTCTTATTAATATTAATTTATTAATACTTCTTCTTTATATAAAGCGCTAAATATTTTAATCTATTTAGCTTATTAATTCTTAATATTTTAAAGGGGTATCTTAAGCCTTTCCTTATATTATATTTTCTTCTTACTTTTAAGTTAAAAGGGGTATTTTATAATATAATTATTAATAATAAGATTATTAATAAGGGGGTTCCCTTTTATTAAGTTATTTTAATAAATCTTTAGGGTTTATTAATATAATTACTATATACTTATTCTTATTACTTTTTTACTATTAAGTAGGATTAGCTCTATACTTTATAGTCTTTATTATAAAGGATATATTTTAATAGAATTATACTTTTTATTATTAAGTAAGTCTTCTCCCCTTTTAAATATATACTAACCGTATATTAATTATATCTAATTTTTACTTTATACTACTTAATTATATAGTTATATTAAAAATAATTAAAGTATTATTATAGCCGAACCGATTTATTATAGGGTTTATAATTTATAATCTCTATATTAACTATTAGGCCTTAATTATAAAGCTTATTTACTTCCTTAATACTTCTTACCCTTATTATTATAGTAATTCTTATAGTATTTTTAGTTCTTAATTATAGCGCTCTTATATTAACTTTATTAATAATTTCGATTTTATAAATAAAGTCCTCTTTAGGGCTTAAGACCCTTATTATATATATTCCTTTAATTATTATTATATATATTCTTAATCTAAAGACTATCTCTTTTTAACCTAAGGGCTAAGCGACTTCTTTTATAAGTTTTATAAATATAATTATAATATTTCTATTAAGTAGCCTTTAGGCTATAATTACTATATCTATTTTAAGTATTATATTATTTATTTATTATTTATATACTAATAGCTTAATAAAGCTTTTAGGCCTATTATTATAATTTAAATAGGAAAAACTAAAGCACTTAATAAAAAACCCCTTATATCCCTTATTTTTATTCCCGCTATAGGTTTATAGTTAATTAGCGCCTTCTTATATTAGTATTTGCCCCCTTATTACCTCTTACCGCTAGGGTTATATAACTCTAGCGCATTACGTACGCTTTATACTCTTATTACTTTACCTCTTATAGCCCTATACCTATAGTTACTGCTCTTACTCTTTCCTTTTTTCCTCTTTCCTTTTTCTTTCTTTATTATTAATCGCCTTACTTAATAAGTTTCGCTCGCCCTTATACCTTTATTTCTTATCCCTTAAGTTTATAGTAGGCCTACCTTATTACTTTATTACTATTTAAGTTTATTAATACTAAAACCTTTATAGCTTATTATTATTAATTTTTACCCTTTTCCTTTTACTATATATTCTTACTTTAATATTATAACCTTAATAATACCTTATACCCTTTATTATTACCTTAATCTTAATTATAATTAATATTAAGTCTAACTTTATACTTAAAGTAGGCTTTAAGTATATTATTACTTACTTTATTTATATTTACTATATATTTAAGAGCGTAGGATAGTTATATTATTAAAATTAGCTCTATAGGTTACCCCTTTAGCTTCTTAACTTTATTTCTTATCCTCTATTAGCTCTAAGCTAACTCTATACTAACTATCTTTATTAAATCTTACTTTAATTATATTAAGGCTAATTAAATATATTAACTTATATTAACTATAAATATAGAAGTATATTATACTTTTATTAAGTATTATTAAAAAAAGGATATTAAGGGGGGGGTTAACTCCTTAAATCTAAAGGTTTATTAATCTTAATTTGTTTTATTAATATTATTAACCCTTATCTTAATTTCTTAAAGTTATATAATTAGCCCTTATAGGCTAAAATATTATTACTTAAGTTATTAAATATACCTTTAGTATTATTACCCTTATTTTAACTTTAAGTTAAGTAAAAAAAAATATTTTTACTTAAATATAATTACTTTAATACTTTAATAATAAGGTTTATTTATTTATTTATTATTTATATACTAATAGCTTAATAAAGCTTCTAGGCCCGCTATTATAATTTAAGTAGGAAAAACTAAAGTATTTAATAAAAAACCCCTTATATCCCTTACCTTTATTCCTACTATAGGTTTATAATTATTCTACTTTATATATAATACTAACGCCTTCTTATATTAGTATTTGCCCCCTTATTACTTCTTGCCGCTAGGGTTATATAACTTTAGTATATTACGTGCGCCCTATACCCTTACCGCCTTACCCCCTATAGCCCCGCGCTTATAGCTACCGCCCTTACTCCTTCCTTTCTTCCTCTTTCCTTTTTCTTTCTTTATTATTAATCGCCTTACTTAATAAGTCTCGCTTACCTTTTATACCTTTATTTCTTATCCCTTAGGTCTATAGTAGGCCTACCTTATTACTTTATTATTACTTAGGCTTATTATATCCCTTATTATCCTAGTAGTTCTTAATATTAATACTTCTATAGCTTACTATTACCGATTTTCGCCCTCTTCTTTCTACTATATACTCTTACCTTAATATTATAACCTTAATAATACTTTATATCCTTCGTTATTACCTTAATCTTAATTATAATTAACGCTAAGTTTATTATAACCGACTTTATGCTTAAGGTAGGCTCTAAGCGTATTATTACTTACTTTACTTATATCTACTATATATTTAAGAGCGTGGGATAGTCGCGCTATTAGAATTAGCTCTATAAGTTACCCCTCTAGCTTCTTAACTTTATTCCTTATCTTTTATTAGCTTTAGGCTAATTCTATATTAGCTATCTTTACTAAATCTTACTTTAATTATATTAAGGCTAATTAGATATATTAACCTATACTAACTATAAGTATAGAGGTATATTATACTTTTATTAAGTATTATTAAAAGAAGGATATTAAGAGGGGGGTTAACTCCTTAAATTTAGAGGTTTATCGATTTTAATTCGTTTTATTAATATTATTAACCCTTATCTTAATTTCTTAAAGTTATACGGTTAGCCCTTATAGGCTAGGGTATTACTATTTAGGCTACTAAATGTGCCCTTAGTATTACTACCCTTACTCTAACCTTAAGTTAAGTAAAAAAAGATATCTCTACTTAAATATAATTACTTTAATACCTTAATAATAAGGTTATTACTATTTATTAAGCCCTTACTAACCTTACTCCTCTTTTAGGTTATATCTAGACCCTTAATTAAATATATTCTAAAATCGTATTAAACCTCTACCTTTTAGTTAATCGTTTTTATATTATATCTACTTCTATATCTATAACTTACCCTATTCCTTTTCTCTATATTGCCCCTAATATAGCTATAGCTTAAGCTTAAGCTACTCTCTCTTCTATCTCTATATATAGCTATCCTATCTTAATCCCTATTAATAGTAATAATAATAATAAAGGAGCTATTAGTAATAGCGAGGATAAGGGTAAGGAGAGCGTTAAGGTAAGTAATACCTTTACCTTTAAGTTAGCCTCTCTTACTCTTATCCTTATACTTTTACCTATTTCTATACTTATTACTTCCTATATTATAAAGCTTAAGTCTACCCCTATTCTTAAGGCTCTTATATTAGCCCTTAGTATTACTACTATCTTAACCCCCTTATATAGTAACTCTAGCTTTATTACTACTCTAGTTATATCTTTTCCTTAAGATGCCCTTATTACCGCTCTCGTTAGCTCTAATCTTATTCTTATTATTACCCTACTTATTACTATTCGAGTTAGTATTCTTATTACTTTAGGTTTAATTATAGCGCTTATTACTAATATATTAGCCTTATTATTTATATCTTTTATTATAACTCCCCTTATAATCCTTATAACGCTTACTTTTAGTTATAATAAGGGTAAGAGTAAATATATTATTACTCTAGCTATTACTCCCTTATTTAAGAAGGGGTAAATTAATCGCTTTCTTACTTAAGCGCTCTTAACGCTTAAATAGGGTATTACTCTATTAAGCTTAAAGAAGAAAATTACTAAAAGAAAGGGAAAAAAATAAGTAAGTTTATAAATTATTAAGTTAAGCTTATAGTAATTACTTTATAGGGTCTTTACTTATATATTATAGTTTTTACTTAGCCTAAGGCTAATTTAAGTAGGTAAGTTAGTCTTAAGAATTTAATTCGTTTAGTATTACCTCTTTTTATATCCTTATATTTATATACCCTTATTATACTTATAATCCTTACCTCCTTAGCCCTTAGTTCTCCTTAAGTTTAATTAAATAGAAATCCTTAAGTTTAATTAAATAGAGGGCTTTAATAAGGTTAAATTATAATAGCCGGTTTAGTATAAGGAACTATCTAGCGAGTAGCTTTATTATTTCTCTCTTTATTAAGGCTAGCCTAACCTTATTACTATCTTATAGCTAGAATAGCTATAAGGCGCGCTAGACTTTAGTCTTAGGGTAAAAAAAGATTATATAATAAATAGTATTCTTAGCCTTACTATAATTATAGAGTAATAAGGTTATTATAAGTATATATTACTAAAAGAAAAAAGTATTAAGCCCTATCTTATTAATATATAATTAGATAATTATTAAGCTTATATACTTTAGTAAGTCTTTATAGTACTTTAGGGCTATTTTTATACTAAGGGCTAATAAGTTATCTATTATATAAAGGTATCTTTTATATTAATAGGTTTTCTTTTCTTATTTATCCTACTTATATACTTATTCCTTATTAAGATAGTATATTTCTAATAGGGTCTAGAGCTATAGCTATTTTAGACTTAGCTAACTTTATACCTTTATTATTATCTCTTTTAGTAGTTTCCTATACTTTTATTACTAGCCTTATCTATTTTTAATAATTACTATTACTTAGCTTATAGCCTAGCGGATTACTAATATAATCCCGTTTTCTTCTAAGCGCTAGAGGGATTTACTAACCTTTTAATTAAGATAGAGGTTAAGTAGTAAGATATCTACCTTAGCTTTAAGGTAATATATTAATAACTTTAAGATATTATACCTAATTAATTATAAGTTAATAGGCTATACTTCTTAGCTTTCCCTTATTTAGGGTTATTATATAATAGGTAATAGCCCTATATACTATTAAGGAGCGGATAACTTTAGTATAGACTTCTCTAGCCTTTTAGAGTAAATAGCCTTATATTAATACTATAATTCCTATTAGGGCCTTAGTTTACCTTATAAGCTTTACTTAGAGTTCCTTTAAGTAGGCGCGCTATTTAAGTTTCCTATAGACTTAGATTCTTAAGAGCCTAGCTAACTATATAAGCGTAATCGTTATTAGCCTAAGGTAGAGGTAATATATTATCGCGCTCTATTATTTTATAAAGTAAATAAGTTCGCTCTTTCCTAACTCGAATTATATACTATACTTAAGAGCCTATTAAGAATAAATATTCTAGGCTTATTTTAATTACTTAACTATTTACTTTAATAACTTACCTATACTCGCAATATTTATATTATCTATAAATTTAATTATTATTATTCCTAAGGAATATTCGAGCTATATATAGCGTAGCTATATAGAATAGAAAAAGGATTAATAAGAGTAATAACCCTTAAGGGATACCTATCTAAAAGTTAAATAATTCTAGCCGTTCTTATTAAGAGGAAGCTTTAAGTAAAGTTAAGTAGCTACTATAAGAGGCCTTATTCTTATAGCGTCTTAAGGAGTCTTTAGTAGTTAACTATATTAAAGGCCCCTTTTATATTAAGCTAGAGGAATAAGATAATACTGCCCTAGGCTTAGGCTACTTATATTACTTCTTTAATTAAGAGGATCGCGCTCTTTATTAAGCGCTTCCTTCTATTACTTATTTAGCCTTTTAAGAGGAGCTAGTACTCTTTTATAGTAATAACGAGTTTCTATACTATTATTATTTTAAGGATCTTACTTATTATATTTAGTAAAGAGATAAGGCGCTATCCTATTAGGGTTCTATATTAATTAGGCTTCTTTCTTAATTTTCGGAGGATAGCTATATTAGCTTAATAATAATATATTAGGAAATAGCCTAATTAAAGGTATTATTAAAAGATATTAATTAGAGAGGTTATAAGTAGGGGGGGCTATAGGCTTTAAGAAACCTAATTAAGATACTATCCGGGCTTAATAATTTCTATAATGCGATTTTTATAAGTATATATTATATATCCTTATATATAATCTCTATTAGGATTAATATAGTCCTCTTACTATCTCTTATTTCTATAATTAGGCCTTTAAGGGGTTATTATTTTAAGAAGAACCTCTCTATAAGGAGCTAGGCCTTATCTTAAAAGGATTAGGATAGTATTAATAGGTATACTAATTCTAAAGGCTCGCGGCTCTTAAGCTAAGCCTATATCTCTAGGGCCTATAGCTTAAATAAATCCTTACTAACTTCCTTTATATATTCCTTTTAGTTTTTCCTTATTACTTCTTTTACCTTCTACTTTTAGCTTAATACTACTTCTTAATAAGTTCTCTATTACT
Source organism: Tolypocladium guangdongense (assembly GCA_022114105.1). NCBI lineage: Eukaryota > Fungi > Ascomycota > Sordariomycetes > Hypocreales > Ophiocordycipitaceae > Tolypocladium > Tolypocladium guangdongense. The sequence continues at coordinate 562,922 of NRQP01000006.1, forward strand.
ATTTTATTAAATACGCTCTATATTAATAGTATACTCTTTTAAGCTCCTTAACTACTTATATAATACTATAGTCCTAATTATCCCTATAGGTAATATAGTTTTAAGGGCACTTTAAAACTATTAATATTACGATTTAGTCTAGCAATAAGTAGATATAGTCTAGAGTATTATCGATTTCTTAGTCTATTTATAGGGCTAATTACTAGCCTATAAAGTAAACTATAACCTCTACCTCTATAAGGTTAGCGTCTACTTATTTCTATCGGAAGGTATTAAGGCTAGGGGTTATAGCTAATTTAATATTAATTAAGAGTATTTATAGGATATAATTAGAACTATTAAGGTTTAAGTTATATCTTCTATAATGCCCCCTTAAGCTTAAGTAGGATTATATAAGGTTAAGGGTACTATCCTTATTATTATATATAAATTATATATACTTACTTAGTTTAAGGTAGAGATATTATATTTCTATTAAAAGCTAATTACTTTCTTATAATTCCCTCTTATATTTATCCTATAGAGGGTAATAAAAGTTAAAGTCTCTTATAAGTATTAATAGTATCTTTATTATAAGTAAGTTCTTAAAGCCTTTAGAGCGGGCCTATTTTAGCTAATATATTTAGGAGGGAGTAAACTAAAATAATTTATATTTTATTCTAGAAGGTAATTTTATATTAGTCTTTATAGACTATTAGTATTTATATTCCTATTTTATATCTTTTATAGATATAAAACGCTATTTTACTCGCGAAAAGTATTCTATAGGGGGCTCTTAATAAGTATAAAGGGGTATAGCCTATTAAGGCTAAGTATAGTTCTTAAATTATAATAATATTATAATTATTACTATTCTATAGCGCTAGTTATATTAGCTCTATCTTTTTATTAATATTTTAATATAAAACCTTTAATTATATTATTATAATATAAAGAAGTCCTATATTCTTATTAATATTAATTTATTAATACTTCTTTTTTATATAAAGCGCTAAATATTTCTATTTAATCTATTTAGCCTATTAATTCTTAATATTTTAAAGGGGTATCTTAAGGTTATTTTATAATATAATTATTAGTAATAAGATTATTAATAAGGGGTTTCCTTTCTATTAAGTTATTTTAGCGAATCTTTAAGGTCTATTAATATAGTCGCTATATACTTATTCTTATTACTTTTTTACTATTAAGTAAGATTAGCTCTATACCTTATAGTCTTTACCGTAAAGGATATATTTTAGTAAAGCTATATTTCTTATTATTAAATAAGTCTTTTCCCCTTTTAAGTATATACTTACTATATATTAACTATATCTAGCTTTTGCCTTATATTACTTAGCTATATAATTATATTAAAAATAATTAAAGTACTATTATAGCTAAATTAAGTTATTATAGGGTTTATAATTCGCGATCTTTATATTAACTATTAGGCCCTAATTATAGAGCTTATTTACTTCCTTAATACTTCTTACCCCTATTATTATAATAGTTCTTATAGTATTTTTAGTTCTTAATTATAATACTCTTACGTTAAGGACTTTAACTTTATTAATAGTTTCGATTTTATAAATAAGGTCCTCTTTAGGGCCTAAGGCCCTTATTATATATATTCCTTTAGCTATTATTATATATATTCTTAATATAACCTTTATTCTTAATCTAAAGGCTATCTCTTCTTAGCCTAAGGGCTAAATAATTTCCTTTATAGGCTTTATAAATATAATTATAATATCTTTATTAAAGAGCCTTTAGGCTATAATTATTATATCTATTTTAAGTATTATATTAACTACTTAAATAGTATCTTTTATACTTTAGTTTTAAATTACTTTTAATAAGGTCTTTAAGGCTATAATAAGCTCTTAATTATATCTTATTAATACTAGCTTAATAAATATTTAAAGGGGGTAATTACTTAGCGTTATTATTATAATTAATGCCTATATATAGCCCCCTAACTATAATCCTATTAAGTTTAACTTACTTTTAACTTAAGTTTATATCTTTAATATAATTACCTCTTAGACTATTTTTTAAATAATTTTTATAAGGGCTACTATATTTAGGATAGCTAGCTATAATATAAGTAAGGTATAAGCGCGCTCTTATATCTTTACGAAGTCTATAAAGACAATCTATATTTAGTAGAAGAAGTTTTAGGGGATAATATTAATAAGTTATTTATAGGTAATATTTTCTTTAGGATTAAAGAGCTCTTAAAGTAATTTTAATTTATTATTACTCGCTATTAAGTTAAATTAGCTAAGGCTATAGTTTTAGTATTATTAGCTCTATTTAATCCCTTTTGCCCTTAAATCGATTATTATTAGTATTTTTACTTTATCCTTACTATTATTATATAGCGATATTATAGTTTTAGGGTATTTTTATTACTAATTCCGATTTTAGTCTTAAATTAAGTATATAGGTAAGCGCTAAGTTATTATATAGGTTTCCTTATATTAAGCGCGGAGGTTATTAATAATAAGGTTATTATTATTTATTAAGCCCTTATTAACCTTATTTCTCTCTTAAGTTAAGTCTAGACCCTTAACTAAATATACTTTAAAATTATATTAAACCTTTACCTTTTAATTAATTATTTTTATACTATATTTACTTTTATATTTATAATTCGCCTTATTCCTCCTCTTTATATTACCCTTAATATAGCTATAGCCTAAACTTAAGCTACTCTCTCCTCTATCTTTATATAAGGCTATCTTATCTTAATCCTTATTAATAATAATAATAATAATAATAAAGGAGTTATTAATAATAATAAGGATAAGGGTAAAAAAAGTATTAAGGTAAGTAATACCTTTACCTTTAAGTTAGCCTCTCTTACTCTTATCCTTATATTTATACTTATTTCTTTACTTATTACTTTTTATATTATAAAGCCTAAATCTACCCTTACTCTTAAGACTCTTATATTAGCCCTTAGTATTATTACTATCTTAACCCCCTTATATAATAACCCTAGCTCTATTATTACTCTAATTATATTTTTCCTTAAGATACCCTTATTATTATTCTTATTAACTTTAATCTTACCCTTATTATTACCCTACTTATTACTATTTAAGTTAGTATTCTTATTACTTTAGGTTTAATTATAGCGCCTATTATTAATATATTAGCCTTATTATTTATATCCTCTATTATAACTCCCCTTATAGTTATTATCTTTATATATTATATCTTACTTTAAAGATAATATATTTTTAAGTTATTTTTATTTTATAAAGTTATTTTTAATATATAGGTTATATATTTATAAGTAAGTCCTTTTTATATATTTTACTTTTCTTATAGCTTTATTAATAACTTAAGTTTATTATAACTCTTTTTTAAGTTTAAGAGTTTTAAACTTTAAGAGAATAGCTATTTTAATAATTTTATAGAATTCCTTAATAAATTAAATAATATATACTTTAATTACTTTAAGGGTTAATAAGGTTAATAAAATAGCTTTAGGGTAAAGTTATATTATAGCCTTTAAAAGTATTCTTTTTTTATTTATTATATATTAAAAGAATTTTAATTTTATTATTATTAAGAATAATATATTAACTTTAATATAAATAACTTATAAGAAGTAATTAAACTTAATAAAGTTTATTTTATTAATAAAAGTAGTTTTTAAGTTATAAATAATTTATATATAATTTATTATATTATCTCTTTTCTTATAATAAATATAAGTAACTTTCTTATAAAATATAATAAGTTTAAGTTATTATTAAGCTATAAGTATAATATTTCTAAGGGAAGTATAATTATAATTATTTTAAAGAGAATAATATTAATTAAAGTTATTAATAAGAATATATTAAAGTTAAGCTAATTATTTAATAAGGTTAAGAATTAAATTCTTTTAACTTATTAATTAATATTTTAATAAATAAATTAAATATATTATAATATTAAAAAAAAGTTTATTATATTAATTAATTTTTAAGAACTTTAGATCTTTTATATTTAATTAATATAAGAAAAACTTAAAAAACTTTAGAAAAACTTATATTTTATTATTATATAATATTAAGTTAAGTTTAACTTATATTTAATAATAATTTATAAAAATAATCTCCTTAGCCTTATAAGTTTATAAAACTATAAAGAAGGCCTCCTTTCTTAAAGTTATTATTAAAAAGAGAGTATTAAGCTACTTATAAGGAAGAAAGAAGGGGAAATAGCTTTATCTTATTAATAAAGCAATAATAAAAAAGTTATATAAATAGAGTATATACTCCTTAATACGCTTATTATAAAAAGTATAAAAAGTATTTAAAGTAAGTATAAGTTAAATATATATTAAGTATAGTATAGAGGTAGGGTAAGGGTAATATAGAGTTATTATATTAATATTATTTAGTATATAATCTTTAATAAGGTAAATAAAGTAAGTTAATAACTATTAAGTATAGCGAGCGGCTAGGTTATTTTTAAGGTTAAGACTTAAATTAATTTTCTCTTCTTTTTTTTCCCTCTTTTTTATATTACTTTTAATATATTTATTAATATATCTTACCTTACTTTAGCCTTAAGTCGGCTTTATTATATAATTATTATAATTTATTAATATTTTAATAGCTCTACTCTCTATTTATCTAATTATTATATTACTTAATATTATAATATTAAGGTTAATAAATATAATTTTACTTTAATTTTTACTTACTTTTATAATTTATATCTTAAGGCTATAATATTTATAAATATATAATATTATATTTTTATTATAATAATATAAATAATATTAATAATAACTAAAATATATAAGGGTATTAATTATAAAATTATAGCTTAATTCTTAAAGTATTATAATATTATATTCTTTAGGGTCTTTAAGAATTAAGTATATATTAAAGGGTTTCTTAATTATATTTTAATAAAGAACTTTAATTATATATATAATTAAGGTTTATAGGGACTTTACTTAAAATTTAGTTTATTAATAATATATAAGTAAGAATACTTATTTAATTAAATACTTAATTAACCTTTAAGAAGTCTATAGGGTAGCCCTTTTTATACTTTAAGGGGGGGCCTTATAGACTTTAAGCTATTTAAGTTAATATTAAGCTATTTTTAAGATAATAAGGTAAGGATAGGGTAGGGTTATAATAGACTTTAAATTAAGCTACTTTATATAAAAATACTTTTTTTATATTATCTTAAATCTTAATAATCTTTAAGTAATATTAATTTTAAGTAATATAATTATTAAAGTAATTAGGGTAATAATAAGGAATTTAATTAAATTTAATAAGGTATTTATTTTTAATTAAGTATATATTAATATTATAATACTTATATATTAATTTCGCTTTATAATATTTAATTATATAACTTATTTTATAATAATAAAAATATTACTTTAAGTATAAAGAGTTATTATAAGGCTTAATATAATAAATTTTAACTTATAGTAATAAGTTATAATTATATAAGTAATTAATAACTTTAAGCTTATTAATAATAAAAATAATTATTAATTTTAATTTAATTAAGTTATAAATTTATTAAATAATATAATAAATTTCTTTTATAATTATTTTAATATTATTATATTTAAGGGCTTAAATAAAAACTCTTTTAATAATTAAAGTATAATTATTATAAATTATAATTACTTTTAAGCTAAAAATAATATAAAGTTAAATAAAGTTTACTTTATAAGACTAAGTATTTAATTAAAAGGTAATTATTATATTTTTATTATAAAATTAATATAAAGTAATAATAACTTTATAACCTCCGCGCTTAATATAAGGAAACTTATATAGTAACTTAATACTTACCTATATACTTAATCTAAAATTAAAATCGGAATTAATAATAAAAAATACCCTAAAACTATAATATCGCTATATAATAATAATAAGAGTAAAATAGGAATACTAATAGTAATTAATTTAAGGGCAAAAGGAATTAAATAGAGCTAATAGTATTAAAACTATAGCTTTAATTAATTTAACTTAATAATAAGCGATAATAGATTAAAACCGCTTTAAGGGCCCTTTAATCCTAAAGAAAATATTACTTATAAATAACTCGCTAATATTATCCCTTAAAACCTCTTCTATTAAGTATAAATTATCTTTATAAACTTCGCGAAAATATAAGAGCGCGCTTATACCTTACCTATATTATAGCTAGCTATCTTAAATATAGTAGCCTTTATAAAAATTATCTAAAAAATAGTCTAAGAGGTAATTATATTAAAGATATAAACTTAAGTTAAAAGTAAGGAGGCCTTAATAGGATTATAGCTAGGGGGCTATATATAAGCATTAATATTAAGAAATAGGGTCTATAGAAGGTTCTTAAGACCTATTTCGACAATTAGTAATATACTTTCCTAAATAGGAATAGTAATTACTAATACTTATTAATCCTTAGTAATCTTCCTTAAGGATTAATAAGCTTGGATTAGTAATAATTTATAATCTTATTATTAATCTAGATTTATAATCTAATTAATAAGCGATTATAAATATAGAAAAAAGGGGGCTACGGATAGCTATATATAGAGGGAGACTTCCCTCTCTTCCTGTCTTTTATTCTCTAACTAGATTCAATCCTTACTATCCTATAGTACCTTATATCTCGTTATATAAGCCTTCTAGTTCACCCCCTTTATCCTATAGCTCTCTATTAGAGCTATACGATAGCCCTACGGTACTAGGGATCGCAGCTCAGTCTAAACTTCTACTGCGTAGGATAGGGCGTTATAGTAAGGCTCTAGTATCTCTACTAGTCCTTACCTTTATCCCTACCCTTATTGCAAACAGGTTATGAGCCCGGTTTAGCTCTTTCCCTTTTACCTTATCCTATCGGCAAAAGTCTTACCGGAAAGACTTATCGAACCTAGGGATACTATCCCTCTCGACGACCGATATATATTAAGACTTCGATTAAGTCTTAATATACTATAAGACTTACTAAGTCTTATATTATATCGAACGACTAGCTTTTAGCCCTTCGATATCCTATAGGAAGAAGACGAAGTATTCCTATACCTTCGACTTAAGGTTATTAAGCCTATTCGACTTAAGCTTATTTAAGCTTAACCGGCCTATCGATACTATCGATATCACGTCTTATAGAGCTATAGCTCTATATACGATCTATACTTCGAGCCCTCCTCGAATACGCCTCGATCGACCTAGAGCTATTAGCCTAAGAACTCGATTTTAGCCTCTATAATAAGCAAAATCAACCTATAGCTCATTAAGCTATACAAAAAAAGGCTTATCTTTATATATAAGATATTAAGACCTACCTAAGACCTATAAAATGGATCCAGATAGCCATTTTATTGCGCAGGGTCCCGAAGAGATCTTCAACCGATCTATAGGCCCAAATTCGCTCACAGAGGGACCTTATAGACCGGCTTATTAGTGGCTTTCAGAGCTTCGAGGCCACTACGCAAGCCACTATAGGGGATTTATCTATAGCTATTAGAGACCTAAAAGAAGGTCCTAATCGGCAGCCTAGCCCCTATAAAGTCGAAAAAGTCAAACAGAATCCTATTCAACAGGATTATCCTATGCGAGACCCGGCTAGCTCGCAGGCCCCTATTCAACAAGCTAACCCTCTATCGGCAGCCTTTAATAGTACGGTTATTAAAGAGCTAAATAAGAGGGTTTATGCCTTTCCGGAAGGCTCTAGGCTTACGGGGCCTAGCAATTTCGATTAGTGGAAACAGGCCCTAGGGATCCAATTTAGAGCCCTAGGAATTCCACTATTTCTCGACTAACCCTCTATAGCTAGGGACCTATCCGACTCAGACCAGGCTATCCTTCTTATGCTACTAAGAGATAGCTGTTTAGAAGGTCCGCAGGCTGCTATAACCTGGCAAAGGAACCCCAAAGACGCCTATAAGCTGCTTATTAAGCAATATTCGCATAGCAGCGAAATTTAACGAGGCTACCTATACTCGGAATTTCACGCCCTATCCTATAGGGCCTTTACAGGCTCTCTACAGGCCTTTAACGCCCACTTTAACAACCTTCTAGCTAGGCTAGCCCTAGCTAACGTATAGATAGCCCCTATCGATTAGGCTAATTAGTACCTGGAAGCCCTTAAGGGGGTCTTTCTACAGTGGGCCGAACGCTAGCGCTATAGCATTCGGGTTAATAAGGCTCTAGGTGCCCCCCTAGAAGCCCTTAACCTATAGTTCCTTATAGCCGACCTTATAGAGGAACAGAGGGATAAAAGCTCCTCTGTAGCCAAGGCTACAGCCTATAGGGCCCAGCAAAGCCCTAAGGATAGGGCATCTCAGAGCCCTAAGGAAGCTACGGGTCTATTAGACCCTAAAGACCCTAAGGCACAGAAGCCTAAAAGGGGTCAGAAGAGCCCCATTAGGGCATCTTCACAAGGAGACCACCAGTCTAAGAAAAAGGCTGCCTTCCTTATAGGGACTTATAACCTCTCAGAAGGGGTTAGTAACCCTATAGAACCTTCTGAATTCGCTAATTCAGAAGACTTCGACGATCTTCCGAGCCCTCCTATAGAGCCCATTAGGCCTATAGGATCTAGCCCACCTATTAGGCTAGAAAAAGGGCCTAGCCCGCCTATAGGGCTAGATAAGGGACATAGCTATAACGCAACTATAGCTCGAAGTGCCCTTCTATATAATACTGGCTCAACGTCTCATATAGTGAACGATAGGGCTAAATTTACCTCTTTTACGCCCTATACGAGGAAGAATTCGAAACAAAGCCCTATCCTAACCGGCGGGGGCCCTATTTACCCCCAAGGAATAGGCACAGCTGAATTTACTGTCTTAATTCGGCAAAATCCACCCGAATATAGGTCTCTACAGCTAGTAGAAGCCCTATATATACCTCAACTAGAAATCAGCCTAGTTAGTAGTATAAGGCATTACGCATCCGGAGGGGCTCTTATACGGCAACTGCTATTTATAGCAGATAGAGCCTATTGTAGCCTTCTAAACTTTAAAAGGCACGGCTTCTTTCTATAGCAGAAAGGGCTCGCTACCCCTAGGCTTATAGGGCCTAATGCAACACATATTAGCTATAATTATAGCTATCCTATAGAGGTGTAAATTCCCTCTAAGGCCCTTACCTAGAAAGACGAAATCGACGAAATCGACAAAATCGACAAAATAGAGGAAATTAACCCCTATAGCTCTAGTAGCTCTAGGTCTTCTAGCCCTATAAGGGCTATAGACCCAGACAGAGATACAGAGCCTATAGAGGCTATAAGGTCAGAAGAGCCTATAGAACCTAACCCTATTCCTCTCGAGCTAATAGAGGCTATAAATAGCCCTGTTTCCCCTATAAAGGCAGCTAGCTATTAAGAACTTCTTGAGTTAGTAGGTCTGTGGCATATTAGGCTAGGACACCTAGGCCTTAAGCTACTAAAAAAGACCTCTAAGCTAGCTATAGGGATGCCCGATTTTTCCCCTATAAGGGATAAAGATTTTAAATGCCTAGCCTACATACAGGCTAACCCTCTAAGGTCTCCTAATAGGAGCCCTATAGAGGACCCCCCTAGAGCTCTAGACGTTCTAGAAGGGGATACCTTTAAAATTAGCCCTATCCCTTATAATAGAAGGGCAGTCTGCCTTCTATTAGTAGATAGAAAGACTAGGTATAGGTAGGTCTTTAAGCTTCCTAATAAGGAAGGTCAAACCCTAGCTATAGCTATTAAGGGCTTTTTTAAGAGCCTTAAGACTAGCTATAGCCGTTATCTTAGTAGGCTGCATTTTGATAGGGGCACTAAGATTACAGAAGACTTCAAACAATAGCTAGCTACTAAAGGCATTTCCTTTAGTACCTTAAGCCCCTATATTTACGAGCAAAACGGGCTAGTAGAAAGGTCAATTAGGGTTCTATTAGACCGGCTAAGGGCAACCTTACAGTAGTTAAACCTGCCCTATAACCTTTAGTGCTTTATTTTGCCTGCTATTCTATCCCTAATTAATTGCTCGGCAGTTTCTAATAGAGACCTAACCCTTAAGCAACTGCTATTAGTAGAGCTAAGCCCTAAAAATAGGTCCTATAGACCTAATTTTACACCTTATAGGGCTATAGGGGCTTATTGCGAGGTCTTAATACCCCCTGAACAGCAGCCTAAGGCAACTAAATTAGCACCTAAGACCCTGCCCGGAAGGCTCCTAGCAACCCTAAGATTAAATACCTATTTAGTATATCTGCCTTTTAAGAGGCTAGTAACGAAGACTAGCTTCCTTAAGGTTATAGAAGGGGTAGGCCCTATCTCTACGGGCCTAAGCCGAACCCCTATAGGGCCAAAAGACAACCCTATAACTAGAGACCCTACGGGGCCTAGTAACTCTATAACCCCCCTATCTTTAGAAGGGGAAGAAAATCCTCTAGGTCTTAAAGACCTAAAAGGTCGAGACCTAGAAGGTTAGTACGAGAAAGATAGGTTACTTATAAAGTCACCTACAGACAGGCAGGAAGATTCGTCTCTTCTAGAGCCTAGGAGCCCTATAGGGTCCGATATAGTGCCTATAAGGACTATAGGATCTAAAGTAGGACCTCGAGAGCCTAGAGACCTATCGACCCCTAGCCTAACGGGTCCTAACCCGGACCTAATAGGTAACCTATCGAGCCCTAATTCGGATCCAATAGATCTCGATATAGGCTACCTAATTAGGGGCCTATACTATAGGGCAAAAGAGGACCTTTCGAAGGAACCTTCTTCGTAGAAAGAGGTCCTAAAAGACCCCTATAAGGATAAGTAGCTAAGAGCTATATTCGATGAATTCGAACAGCTTATCCTTTTTAATACCTTCTATTTTCTCCCTTTAAAGACTATTAAAGGAAGAAAGGTATTAAAGAGCCGCTTAGTCTTAAAGCTTAAGAGGGATTCGCAAAATAACCCTCTAAAATATAAGGCTAGGTTAGTAGCTAAGGGGTTTATATAAATAGAAGGTCTAAACTACCTTAAGACCTTCGCCTTAACTAGTATACCCCCTACTTAGCGGGTTTTACTAGCCCTAGCGGCTTCCTATAATTAGGAAGTAGAGTAAGTCGATTTTATAGGGGCCTTCCTTAACGGGTCCCTAAAAGAGACTATTTACCTAGCTATTCCAGAAGGCTTTACTAATTATATCGAAGCTAGACCTTTTATTAAGGCTAAGTTAGCCGAATTAGGCTATAGCCCCTCGACCTAATAGGTAATTCAGCTTAAAAAGGCGCTATACGGCCTTAAGCAAGGCCCTAGAGAATAGTAAGAGGCCCTTAGGGGCCTACTTAGCTCTCTAGGCTTCGAACCTCTAATCTCCGACCCGGCGATCTACTATAGCCCTATAAAGAAGACCTTTATAGTGACTTACGTCGACGATTGCCTACTTATAGGACCTAACCTTAGCTATATCAATAAGTTAAAGAAAGACTTAAATAAGGGGTTCGCGCTAGAAGATAGAGGCCCTGCCTTATTCTTCTTAGGGGTTTAAATTAGTAAGGATAGGCCTAATAGGGCCTTATTCCTATATTAATCTCAATATATCAAAAAGGCCCTACAGGCCTTCGCCCTCCTCGACGCTAGGCCACTTTTAGTACCTATACAGCCTAGCCTTATTCGGCAAGCAGCTAAGGGCCTAGAAAAGGAAGACCTTTTAGACCCTTATTACAAGCAGCTATTTTAACGCCTTATAGGTACTATAATATACCTTATGCTACTTATTAGGCCTAATATAGCCTTTGCAATACAGTGGCTCTCACAGTATATACAAAAGCCCTATAAGATACACCTTATAGCGGCTAAAGGGCTATTTAGGTATCTAAAAGGAACCCTTAGGCTTACGATAGCTTATAAGGGTCAAACCTCGATTCAGCCTATCGGGTACTGCGATAGCGATTTTGCAGGGGATAAAAATTCCTCTAAATCGACCTTTAGCTATCTCTTTACCCTAGGAAAGGGGCCTATTAGTTAGAAAGCGAAAAAGGCTTCTACTATAGCCCTATCGACCCTAGAGGCTGAATCCGATAGCCTTACAGAGGCTATCCGAGAAATCCAGTGGATTTAGGGCCTCTATAGAGAGCTACAGCAGCCTCTAGAGCTCCCTATAACAGTCTATTACGACAACCAAGGCACTATCGCAAATGCCTATAACCCGACCCTACATTCTAGGACTAAGCATACCCTATTAAAATTTTACTATAATAGGGAAAAGGTCCTAAACGGGTTAGTTAAAGTATCTTATTTAGATACTAAGGCTATACTCGCCGACGGGCTTATTAAGCCCCTTATAGGAATCCTTTTTCAAAGGTTCCTAGAGCTTATAGGACTTATAGAGGCCTAGTCCTCTATAAATTCCCTATAGAGGTTTTACTTATAGGGTCTACTAGAACCTATAAGGTTTTTCCCTCGCCTATACGCTCTTTATTCCTCTTTATAGCTATATTACTAGCTTAAGAAGGGGTATTAAGAAATAGGGTCTATAGAAGGTTCTTAAGACCTATTTCGACAATTAGTAATATACTTTCCTAAATAGGAATAATAATTACTAATGCTTATTAATCCTTAGTAATCTTCCTTAAGGATTAATAAGCTTGGATTAGTAATGATTTATAATCTTATTATTAATCTAGATTTATAATCTAATTAATAAGCGATTATAAATATAGAAAAAAGGGGGCTACGGATAGCTATATATAGAGGGAGACTTCCCTCTCTTCCTGTCTTTTATTCTCTAACTAGATTTAATCCTTACTATCTTATAGTACCTTATATCTCGTTATATAAGCCTTCTAGTTTACCCCCTTTATCCTATAGCTCTCTATTAGAGCTATACGATAGCCCTATAGTATTAGGGATCGCAGCTCAGTCCAAACTTCTACTATATAGGATAGGGCGTTATAGTAAGGCTCTAGTATCTCTACTAGTCCTTACCTTTATCCCTACCCTTATTGCAAACAATTAATTATAATAATAACGTTAAGTAGCTACCCCCTCTAAATATTTATAAAGTTAGTATTAATAAAATATAACTAAAAGCTTATTATAGCCTTAAAAACCTTATTAAAAGTAATCTAAAACTAAAGCGCAAAAGATATTATTTAAGTAGTTAATATAATACTTAAAATAGATATAGTATATAGCCTAAAGGCTCCTTAATAAAGATATCGCGATTATATTTATAAAGCCTATAAAAAAAGTCGCTTAGCCCCTAAATTAAGAAGAGATAGCCTTTAGATTAAGAGTAAAGGTTATATTAAGAATATATATAATAATAGCTAAAAGAATATATATAATAAGGGCCTTAGGCCCTAAAGAGGACTTTATTTATAAAATCGAAATTATTAATAAAGTTAAAGTCCTTAATGTAAGAGCGTTACGATTAAGAACCGAAAATACTATAAGAACTATTATAATAATAAGGGTAGAAAGTATTAAGGAAATAAATAAGCTCTATAATTAAGGCCTAATAGTTAATATAAAGATCGCGAATTATAAACCCTATAATAACTTAATTTAGCTATAATAATACTTTAACTATTTCTAATATAGCTATATAGTTAAATAGTATAAGGTAAAAGCTAGATATAGCTAATATATAGTAAGTATATATTTAAAAGGGGAAGAGACTTACTTAATAATAAGAGGTATAGCCTTATTAAAATATATCCTTTATAGTAAAGACTATAAGGTATAGAGCTAATCTTACCTAATAGTAAAAAAGTAATAAAAATAAGTATATAGTAATTATACTATTAGACCCTAAAAATTCGCTAAAACGACTTAGCGGAAGGGAACCCCCTTATTAATAATCTTATTATTAATAATTATATTATAGAGTAACCCTCTTAACCTAAAAGTAAGGAGAAAACGTAATATAAGGAAAGGCTTAAGATACCCCTTTAAGATACTAAGAATTAATAGCGCTTTATATAAGAAAGAAGTATTAGTAAATTAACGCTAATAGGAATATAAGACTTCTTTATATTATAATAATATAACTAAAGGTCTTATATTAAAATATTAATAAGAAGATAGAGTTAATATAATTAGCGCTACGGAATAATAATAACTATAATATTATTATAATCTAAGAACTATACTTAACCCTAATAGGCTATACCCCTTTATACTTATCGAGAGCCCCTTATAGAATGCTTTTTATAAGTAGAATAGCGTTTTATATCTATAAAAAATATAAAATAAGAATATAAATACTAATAGTCTATAAAGATTAATATAAGATTACTTTTTAGAATAAAATATAAATTATTTTAGTTTACTCCCCCCTAAATATACTAATTAAAATGGGCCTACTCTAAAGGCTTTAAGAACTTATAATAGAGATACTACTAGCGCTTATAAGAGACTTTAACTTTTATTACCCTCTATAGGATAAATACGAGAGGGAATTATAAAATAGCGATTAACTTTTAGTAAAGATATAATAACTCTACTTTAAATTACTTACTCCTAAGGGTAAATATATATAATTTATATATAATAATAAGGATAGTACCCTTAACCTTATATAGTCTTACTTAAGCCTAAGGGGGCGCTATAAAGGATATAACCTAAACTTTAATAGCTCTAATTATATCTTATAAATATTCTTAATTAGTATTAAGTTAGCTATAACCCTTAGCCCTAATACCTTTTAATAAAAATAAGTAAATACTAACCTTATAAAAGTAGAGGCTATAGTCTACTTTACGGGCTAATAATTAGCCCTATAAATAGATTAAGAAATCGATAACGCTCTAGACTATATTTACTTATTATTAAACTAAATTATAATACTAATAGTTCTAAAGCGCCCTTAAAATTATATTACCTATAGGGATAATTAGGACTATAATATTATATAAGTAGCTAGGAGCTTAAAAGAGTATATTATTAATATAGAGCGTATTTAATAAAATAGCGGTAGAGAACTTATTAAGAAGTAATATTAAGCTAAAAGTAAAAGGTAAAAGAAGTAGTAAGGAAAAACTAAAGGGAATATATAGAGGAAGTTAGTAAGGATTTATTTAAGCTATAGGCCCTAGAGAGATAGGCTCGGCTTAAGAGCCGCGAGCCTTTAGAATTAGTATACTTACTAATATTATCCCAAGAGGTAAAAGGGTTAAGTATAGCCGAATCCTTCTAAAATAAAGCCTAACTCCTTATAGAGAGGTTCTTCTTAAGATAGTAACCCCTTAAAGGCCTAATTATAAAAATAAGAGATAATAAGAAGACCGTACCGATCTTAATAGAGATTACGTATAAGGATATATAATATATACTTATAAAAATCGTATTATAGAAATTATCGGGCCTAAATAATATCTTAATTAGGTTTCTTAAAGCCTATAGCCCCCCGCTTATAACCTTTCTAATTAATATCTTTTAATAATACCTTTAATTAGGCTATTTCCTAATATACTACTATTAAGCTAATATAACTATCCTCTAAAAATTAAGAAAGAAGCCTAATTAATATAAAACCCTAATAGGATAGCGCCTTATCTCTTTATTAAATATAATAAATAAGATCCTTAAAATAATAATAATATAGAAGCTTACTATTATTATAGAGGAGTACTAGCTCTTCTTAAAAGGCTAAATAAGTAATAAAAAGAAGTATTTAATAAAGAGCGCGATCCTCTTAATTAAAGAAGTAATATACTAGCTTAAGTCCGGGGCGGTATTATCTTATTCCTCTAGCTCGATATAAAAGGGGCCTTTAATATAATTAACTACTAAAGACTCCTTAAAATACTATAAGAATAAGGCCTCTTATAATAGCTACTTAACTTTACCTAAAGCTTCTTCTTAACGAGAATAACTAGACTTCTCTTTAATAGAGAGAAATTAAAACTATTTAACCTTTAGATAGGTATCCCCTAAGGGTTATTACTCTTATTAATCCTTTTCTTATTTTATATAGCCACGCTATATAAATAGCTTAAGTATTCCCTAAAAAAAAATAATAATAGTTAGATTTATAAATAATATAAATATCGCGAGTATAAATAGGTTATTAGAGTAAATAGTTAAGTAATTAAAACGAGCTTAAAATATTTATTCTTAATAGGCTCTCTCTTAAGTATAGTATATAATTTAAGTTAGGAAAGAGCGAACTTATTTACTTTATAAAACAATAGAGCGCGATAATATATTACCTTTACCTTAGGCTAATAATAATTATACCTATATAATTAGCTAGGCTCTTAAGAATTTAAGTCTATAAGAAACTTAAATAATGCGCTTACTTAAAGGAACTTTAGGTAAAGCTTATAAAGTAGATTAAGGCCTTAATAAGAATTATAGTATTAATATAAGGCTACTTACTCTAAAGGGCTAGAGAAGTCTATATTAAAGTTATCTACTCCTTAATAATATATAGGGCTATTACTTACTATATAATAACCTTAAGTAAGGGAAAGCTAAGAGGTATAGCTAGTTAACTTATAATTAACTAAATATAATATCTTAGAGTTATTATTAAAGCTTATAAGGTAATATTAATATATTACTTTAAAGCTAAAGTAAATATCTTACCGCTTAACCTCTATTTTAATTAAAGGGTTAATAAATCCTTCTAGCGCCTAAAAGAAAATAAGATTATATTAATAATTTACTAGACTATAGGCTAAGTAGCGATAATTATTAAAAATAAATAAGGCTAATAATAAAAGTATAGGAAACTACTAAAAGAGATAATAATAGAAGTATAAAGCTAATTAGGTCTAAAATAGCTATAGCTCTAGACCCTATTAAAAACGCACTATCTTAAGGAGGAATAAGTATATAGGTAAGATAAATAGGAAAAGAAAACCCTTTAATATAAAAGATACTTCTATATAATAGATAACTTATTAGCCCTTAGTATAAAAATAGCCCTAAGGCGCTATAAAGACTTACTAAAATATATAAGCTTAGTAATTACCTAACTATATATTAATAAGATAGGGCTTAATACCTTCCTCTTTTAATAATATATACTTATAATAACCTTATTACTTTATAATTATAGTAAGGCTAAGGATATTATTTATTATATAATTTTTTCCTACCCTAAGACTAAAGTCTAGCGCGCCTTATAGCCGCTTTAGCTATAAGATAGTAATAAGGTTAAGCTAGCCCTAATAAAAAGAGAAATAGTAAAGCCGCTTGCTAAATAATTCCTTATATTAAACCGGCTATTATAATTTAACCTTATTAAGGCCCTTTACTTAATTAAACCTAAGGACTTTTATTTAACTAAACTTAAGGAGAATTAAGGGCTAAAGAAGTAAGGATTATAAATATAATAAGGGTATATAAATATAAAGTTATAAAAAAAAGTAATACTAAACGAATTAAATTCTTAAGATTAACTTACTTACTTAAATTAGCCTTAGGCTAAGTAAAAACTATAATATATAAGTAAAGACCCTATAAAATAATTACTATAAGCCTAACTTAATAACTTATAAATCTACTTACTTTTTTCCCTTTCTTTTAGTAATCTTCTTTTTTAGGCTTAATAGAATAATACCCTACCTAAGCGCTAAAAGCGCTTAGGTAAGAGAGTAATTAACCTACCCCTTCTTAAGTAAGGGCTTAATAGCTAGAGTAGTAATATATTTGCCCTTACCCTTATTATAACTAAGGGTAAGCGTTATAAGGACTATAAGGGGAATTATAATAAAGAATATAAATAATAAGGCTAGTATATTAGTAATAGGCGCTATAATTAAACCTAAAGTAATAAGAATATTAACTTAAATAGTAATAAGTAGGGCGGTAGTAAGAATAAGATTAAAGTTAATAAAAATAATAATAAGGGTATCCTAAGGAGAAGATATAACTAGAGTAATAATAGAGCTAAGATTATTATATAAGGGGGTTAAGATAGTAATAATATTAAGGGCTAATATAAGAGCCTTAAGAGTAAGGGTAGACTTAGGCTTTATAATATAAAAAGTAGTAAGTAAAAAAATAAGTAAAGGCATAGGGATAAGAGTAAAAGAGGTATTACTCGCCTTAACGCTCTCTTTACCCTTATCCTTATTACTACTAGTAGCTCCTTTATCGCTATTATTACTATCGATAGGGATTAGGATAGGATAGCCGTATATAGGCTATATTAAGAGTAATATAAAGAGGAGGAGTAAGGCGAGTTATAGATATAAAAGTAAATATAGTATAAAAACGATCGATTAAAAGGTAGACGTTTAATACGATTTTAGAGTATATTTAGTTAAGGGTCTAGATTTAACCTAAAAGAAAAGCGAGGCTAATAAGGGCTTAATAAATAATAGCGACCTTATCGTTAAGGTATTAGAGTAATTATATTTAAGTAGAGATATCTTCTTTTACTTAACTTAAGGTTAGGGTAAGGGCGATAATACTAGGGGCGCGTCTAATAGTTTAAGTAGTAATACTCTAGCCTATAAGGGCTAACTATATAACTTTAAGAAATTAAGATAAGGGTTAATAATATTAATAAAATAAACTAAAATTAATAAACCTTTAGATTTAAGGAATTAACCCCCCCCTTAATATCCTTCTTTTAATAATACTTAATAAAAGTATAGTATACCTCTATACTTATAGTTAATATAAGTTAATATATCTAATTAGCCTTAGCGTAATTAAAGTAAGATTTAGTAAAGATAGTTAGTATAGAGTTAGCCTAAAGTTAATAGAAGATAAGGAATAAAGTTAAGAAGCTAAAAGGGTAACTTATAAAGCTAATTTTAGTAGCGCGATTATCTTACGCTCTTAAATATATAGTAAATATAAGTATTAAAGCTTACCTTAAGCGTAAGGTTAGTCGTAATAGACTTAGCGTTAATTATAATTAAGATTAGGGTAATAATAAAGGGTATATTTATTTATTATTTATATACTAATAGCTTAATAAAGCTTTTAGGCCCGCAATTATAATTCGAGTAGGAAAAATTAGAGCGCCCGGTAAAAAACCCCTTATATCCCTTACCTTTATTCCCACTACGGGTTTATAGCTATTCCACTTCGCGTATAATACTAGCGCCTTCCTACGCTAGTATTTGCCCCCCCTATTACCTCTTGCCGCTAGGGTTATATAACTCTAGCGCATTACGTGCGCCCTATGCCCTTACCGCCTCGCCCCCTATAGCCCTACGCCTATAGCTACCTCCCCTACTCCTTCCTTTCTTCCTCTTTCCTTTCTCTTTCTTTATTATTAATCGCCTCGCCCGGTAAGTCTCGCTCGCCCTCGCGCCTTTATTTTTCGTCCCTTAGGTCTATAGCGGGCCTACCTCGTTACTTTATCGCTACTTAGGCTTATTATATCCCTTATTATCCTAGCGGTTCTTAATACTAACGCCTCTATAGCTTACTATCGCCGATTTTCGCCCTCTTCCTTTTACTATATGCTCTTACCTTAGTACTACGACCTTAATAACGCTTTATACCCTTTATCCCCGCCCTAATCTTAATTATAACTAACGCTAAGTTTATTATAACTAACCTCGCGCCTAAAGTAGGCTCTAAGCGCACTATCGCCTACTTTACCTATATCTACCGTATATTTAAGAGCGCGGGATAGTCGCGCTATTAGAATTAGCTCTATAGGTTACCCCTCTAGCTTCCTGGCTTTATTCCTTATCCTCTACTAGCTCTAGGCTAACTCTATACTAGCTATCTTTATTAAATCTTACTTTAATTACGCTAAGGCTAATTAAACGTATTAACCCGTACTAGCCGTAAGCGTAAAGGTATACTATACTTTTATTAAGTATTATTAAAAGAAAGATACTAAAGGGGGGGTTAACTCCTTAGATCTAGAGGTTTATTATTCCTAATTCGGTTTACTAATATTATTAACTCTTATCTTAGTTTCTTAAAGTTATACGGTTAGCCCTTATAGGCCGGGGTATTATTACTTAAGCTATTAGGCATACCCCTAGCGTCGCCGCCCCTACCCTAACCTTAAGTTAGGTAGAAGAAGATATCTCTACCTAAACGTAATTACTTTAATACCTTAACGATAAGGTTATTACTATTCGTTAGGCCCTTACTAGCCTTATTCCTCTCTCGGGTTAAGTCTAGACCCTTAACTAGATATACTTTAAAATCGCGTTAAACCTCCGCCTTTTAGTTAATCGTTTTTGCGCTATATCTACTTCTATATTTACGACTCGCCTTACTCCTCCTCTCTATACTACCCTTAGTATAGCCGCGGCTCGGGCTTAAGCTACTCTCTCCTTTATTATTATATATAGCTATTTTATCCCTATCCCTATTGATAGCGATAATAGCGATAAAGGAGCTATTAATAGTAGCGAGGGCGAGAGCGTTAAGGTAAGTAATGCCTCCGCCTCTAAGTCGGCTTCTCTTACTCCTATCCCTATGCCTTTACCTATTTCTATACCCACTACTTCCCGTATTATAAAGCCTAAATCTACCCCTACTCTCGAGGCTCCTATACTAGCCCCTAATATTACTACTATCTCGTCCCCCTTACGCGGTAACCCTAGCTCCGTTACTACTCTAGTTACGTCTTCCCCTTAAGATACCCTCGCTACCGCTCTTATTAGCTCTAATCTTACCCTTACCGCCGCCCTATATAATATTACTATTTAAGCTAGTATTCTTATTACTTTAGGTTCGATTATAGCGCCTATCGCTAATATACTAACTCTATTATTTATATCCTCCGCTATAGCTCCCCTTATAGTCCTTATAATGCTTACCCCTAGTCGTAATAAGGGAAAGGGCAAGTATATTACTACTCTAGCTATTACTCCCTCGCTTAAAAAGGGGTAGGTTAGCCGCTCTCCCGCCTAAGCGCTCTTATCGCTTAAGTAGGGTACTTCTCTATTAAACCTAAAGAAGAAGACCGCTAGAAGAAAGGGAAAGAAGTAAGTAGGTTTATAAGTTATTAAGTTAGGCTTATAATAATTACTTTATAGGGTCTTTACTTATATATTATAGTTTTTACTTAGATTAGGGCTAATTTAAGTAAGTAAGTTAATCTTAAGAATTTAATTCGTTTAGTATTACTTCTTTATATATCCTTATATTTATATATCCTTATTATATTTATAATCCTTACCTCCTTAGCCCTTAATTCTCCTTAAGTTTAGTTAAGTAAAGGTCCTTAGGTTTAATTAAGTAGAGGGCCTTAATAAGGTTAAATTATAGTAGCCGGTCTAATATAAGGAACTATCTAGCGAGTAGCTCTATTATTTCTCTCTTTACTAGGGCTAACTTAACCTCGCTATTATCTTATAGCTAAAGCGGCTATAGGGCGCGTTAGGCTTTAGTCTTAAGGTAAGAGAGGATCGTATAATAGATAGTATCCTTAGCCTTACTATAATTATAGAGTAATAAGGTTATTATAAGTATATATCGCTAGAAGAGGAAGGTATTAAGCCCTATCTTATTAATATATAATTAGATAACTACTAAGCTTATATACTTTAATAAGTCTTCGTAGCGCCTTAAGGCTATTTTCATACTAAAGGCTAATAGGTTATCTATTATATAGAGGTATCTTCTATATTAGTGGGTTTTCTTTTCCTATTTATCTTACCTATATACTTATTCCTCTTTAAGATAATGCGTTTCTAATAGGGTCTAGAGCTATAGTTATTTTAGACTTAACTAGCTTTATATCTCTATTATTATCTCTTCTAGCGGTTTCCTATACTTTCGTTACTAGCCTTATCTATTTTTAATAATCGCTATTACTTAGCCTATAGCCTAGCGGATTACTAATACGATCCCGTTCTCTTCTAGGCGCTAAAGGGATTTATTAACCCTCTAATTAAAATAGAGGTTAAGCGGTAGAATATCTACCTTAACTTTAAGGTAATATATTAATATTGCCTTATAGGCTTTAGTAATAACTCTAAGATACTATACTTAGCTAGTTATAAGTTAATAGGCTATACCTCTTAGCTTTCCCTTACTTAAGGTTATTATATAATAGGTAATAGCCCTATATATTATCGAGGAGTAAATAACTTTAGTATAGACTTCTTTAGCCCTCTAGAGTAAGTAGCCCTATATTAATACTATAATTCCTATTAGGGCCCTAGTCTACCTTATAAACTTTACTTAGAGTTCCTTTAAGTAGGCGCGCTATTTAAGTTTCCTATAGACTTAAATTCCTAAGAGTCTAGCTAATTATATAAGTATAATTATTATTAACCTAAGGTAAAGGCAATATATTATCGCGCTTTATTATTTTATAAAGTAAATAAGCTCGCTCTTTCCTAACTCGAATTATATACTATACTTAAGAGCCTATTAAGAATAGATATTTTAGGCTTATTCTAATTACTTAACCGTTTACTTTAGTAACCTACTTATACTCGCGATATTCGTATTATTTACGAATCTAACTATTATTATTCTTAGGGAGTACTCGAGCTATTTATATAACGTAGCTATATAAAATAGGAAAAGGATTAATAAGAGTAATAACCCTTAGGGGATACTTATTTAGAGGTTAAATAGTTCTAATTTCTCTCTATTAAAGAAAAGTCTAACCGTTCTCGTTAAGAGGAAGCTTTAGGTAAAGTTAAGTAGCTATTATAAGAGGCCTTATTCTTATAGCGTCTTAAGGAGTCTTTAGTAATTAATTATATCAAAGGCCCTTTTTATATTAAGCTAGAAGAATAAGACGATACTGCCCTAGGCCTAAGCTATTTATATTATTTCTTTAATTAAGAGGATCGCGCTCTTTATTAAGCGCTTCCTTTTATTACTTATTTAGCCTTCTAAGAGGAGTTAGTACTCTTCTATAATAGTAATAAGCTTCTATACTATTATTATTTTAAGGATCTTACTTATTATATTTAATAAAGAGATAGGGCGCTATCTTATTAGGGTTTTATATTAATTGGGCTTCTTTCTTAGTTTTTAAAGGATAGCTATATTAGCTTAATAGTAGTATATTAGGAAATAGCCTAATTAAAGGCATTATTAAAAGATATTAATTAGAGAGGTTATAAGTAAGGGGCTATAGGCTTTAAGAAACCTAATTAAAATACTATCTAGGCCTAATAATTTCTATAATACGATTTTTATAAGTATATATTATATATCCTTATATATAATCTCTATTAGGATCGGTATAGTCCTCCTATTATCTCTTATTTCTATAATTAGGCCTTTAAGGGGTTACTATCTTAAGAAGAACCTCTTTACGAAGAGCTAGGCTTTATCTTAAAAGGATTCGGCTACGCTTAACCCTTTTACCTCTTAGGATAGTATCGGTAGGTATATTAGTTCTAGAGGCTCGCGGCTCTTAAGCTAAGCCTATCTCTCTAGGGCCTATAGCTTAGATAAATCCTTATTGGCTTCCTCTATATATTCCCTTTAGTTTTTCCTTATTACTTCTTTTACTTTCCGCTTTTAGCTCGATACTGCCTTTTAGTAAGTTCTCTACCGCTATTCTATTAAGTATGCTTTATATTAATAGTATACTCTTTTAAGCTCCTTAGCTACTTATATAATACTATAGTCCTAATTATCCCTATAGGTATTATAATTTTAAGGGTACTTTAGAACTATTAATATTATAATTTAGTCTAATAATAAGTAGATATAATCTAGAGTATTATTAATTTCCTAGTCTATTTATAGGGCTAATTATTAGCCTATAAAATAGACTATAGCCTCTACCTCTATAAGGTCTATATCTACCTATTTCTATTAGAAGGTACTAAGGCTAGGGGTTATAATTAACTTAGTGCCGATTAGGAGTATTTATAAGATATAATTAGAGCTATTAAAGTTTAGGTTATACCCTCTATAGCGCCCCCTTAGGCTTAAGTAGGATTATATAAGGTTAAGGGTATTATCCCTATTACTATATATAAATCGTATATACTCGCCCTTAAGAGTAAGAAGTTTAAGGTAAAGTTACTATATCTCTACTAAGAGCTAATCGCTATTTTATAATTCCCTCTCGTATTTATCTTATAGAGGGTAGTAAAGGTTAAAGTCTTTTATAAGTACTAATAGCGTCTCTATTATAAGTTCTTAAAGCCTTTAGAGCGGGCCTATTTTAGCTAGTATATTTAGGGGGGAGTAAACCGAGATAATTTATATTTTATTCTAAAAGGTAATCCTATATTAATCTTTATAGACTATTAGTATCTATATTCCTATTTTATATCTTTTATAGATATAGAATGCTATTTTACTTATAAAAAGTATTCTATAGGGGGCTCTCGATAGGTATAAAGGGGTATAGCCTATTAGGGCTAAGTATAGTTCTTAGATTACGATAATATTATAGTCGCTATTATTCTATAGCGCTAGTCGTATTAGCTCTATCTTCTTATTAATATTCTAATATAAGACCTTTAGTTATATTATTATAATATAAAGAAGTCCTATATTCCTATTAGTATCGATTCGCTAATACTTCTTTCTTATATAAAGCGCTAGATATCTCTATTTAATCCATTTAGCCTATTAATTCTTAATATCTTAAAGGGGCATCCTAGGCCTTTCCTTATATTATGTTTTCTCCTTACTTTTAGGTTAAGAGGGTTACTCTATAGTATAGTTATTAATAGTAAGATTATTAATAAGGGGGTTCCCTTCTACTAGGTTATTTTAGCGAATCTTTAGGGTCTATTAGTATAGTCGCTATATACTTATTCCTATTACTTTTCTACTATTAGGTAGGATTAGCTTTATACCTTATAGTCTTTATTATAGAGGATATATTTTAATAGGGCTATACCTCTTATTATCGGGCAGGTCTCTTCCCCTTTTGGGTATATACCTACTATATATTAGCCGCATCTAGCTTTCGCTTTATATTACTTAGCGATATAGCCGTATTAAAAATAGTTAAAGTATTATTATAGTTAAACCGAGTTATTATAGGGTTTATAATTCGTAATCTCTATATTAACTATTAGGCCTTAGTTATAGAGCTTATTTATTTCCTTAATACTTCTTACCCTTATTACTATAATAGTTCTTATAGTATTTTTAGTTCTTAGTTATAACGCTCTCGCGTTAAGGACTTTAACTTTATTAATAGTTTCGATTTTATAAATAAGGTCTTCTTTAAGGCCTAAGGCCCTTATCGTACGTATTCCTTTAGCTATTATTATATATATTCTCGATATAACCTTTACTCTTAGTCTAAAGGCTATCTCTTCTTAGCCTAAGGGCTAGGCGACTTCCTTTATAGGCTTCGTAAATATAATTATAATATCTCTATTAGGGAGCCTTTAGGCCATAACTACTATATTAACTTTAAGTATCGTATTAACTATTTAAATAATATCTTTTGCGCTTTAGTTTTAGATTGCTTTTAGTAGGGTCTTCGAAGCTATAATAAGCTCCTAGTTATATCTTATTAGCACTAGCTTTATAAATATTTAGAGGGGGTAGCTACTTAGTGTTATTATTATAACTAATGCCTATATATAGCCCCCTAGCTATAGTCTTATTAGGGCCGCCTTACTCTCGACTTAGGTTTATATCTCTAACGTAATTACTTCTTAGACTATTTTTTAGATAATCTTCGTAAAGGCTGCTATATTTAGGATAGCCGGCTATAATACGGGTAAGGTATAAGCGCGCTCTCGTGTCTTCGCGAAGTCTATAAAGATAATCTATACCTAACGGAAGAGGTTTTAAGGGATAATACTAACGAGTTATTTATAGGTAATGTTTTCTTTAGGATTAGAAGGCCCCTAAAGTGGTTCCGGTTTGCTATTACTCGCTATTAGGTTAAATTAGCTAAGGCTATAGTTTTAGTACTATTAGCTCTATTTAATTCCTTTTGCCCCTAAATCGATTGCTATTAGTATTCTTACTTTACCCCCGCTATTATCGCGTAGCGATATTATAGTTCTAGGGTATTTTTTATCGCTAATTCCGATTTTAGTCTTAGATTAAGCGTGCGGGCAAGCACCGGGTCGCTATACGGGTTTCCTCGTATTAAGCGCGGAGGTTAAAAAAGGCTTAGGATTTAATAAAGAGTATAAGGCATTATTAAGGTTATATATAGTAGAAAGAAGAGGGCGAAAATTAGCGATAGTAAGCTATAAAGGCATTAATATTAAGAACTATTAGGATAATAAGGGACGTAATAAGCTTAAGTAGCTATAAAGTAATAAGGTAGGCCTACTATAGACCTAAGGGATGAAAAATAAAGGCGTGAGGGCGAGTAAGACTTACCGGGCGAAGCGATTAACGATAAAGAAAAAGAAAGAAAAGAGGAAAAAAGGAAGGAGCGGAGGCGGTAGCTATAGGCGCGGGGCTATAAGGGGCGAAGCGGTAAGGGCATACTATAGGGCGCACGTAATATACTAGAGTTATATAACCCTAGCGGTAAGAGGTAATAGGGGGGCAAATACTAATATAAAAAGGCGTTAGTATTATACGCAAAGTAGAATAATTATAAACTTATAATAGGAATAAAGGTAAGGGATATAAGGGGTTTTTTATTAAGTGCTTTAGTTTTTCTTACTTAAATTATAATAGCGGGCTTAAAAGCTTTATTAAGCTACTAGTATATAAATAATAAATAAATAATAACTTTAATATTTAAAGTATAATTAATAACTTAAATAGTCTTTTTTATATCTTAAATATTATATTTAAAAAAAAAAGAAATTTATTATATTAATTAATTTTTAAGAACTCTAAATTTTTTATATTTAATTAATATAAGAAAAACTTAAAGAACTTTAGAAAAACTTATATCTTATTATTATATAATATTAAGTTAGGGTTAATTTATATTTAATAATAATTTATAAGAGTAATTTCTTTAGTTTTATAAGCTTATAAGATTATAAAGAGAGCCCCCTTTCTTAAAGCTATTAGCTATTTATAAAGAGGAGAGAAAAAGAGGGGGGGGAATAGCTTTATCTTATTAATAAGGTAATAATAAGGAAAATATATAAATAGAGTATATATTCTTTAATATACTTATTATAAAAAGTATAAAAAGTATTTAAAGTAAGTCTAAATTAAGTATATATTAAATATAATATAAGAGTAAAATAAGAAAGTAAGTTTAATACTTCTATATTTAATTATAATTTTATAATTAAAATAAGCTAAGGTTAGCTTTAATATAATAATATATTAAGGGGAGAAAAAATTAATAATTATAGCCGCTCGGTTTACTTATATTAACCTTTTATAAGAGCTTAATACCTTATTAATTATTTTTTTATTATTTTAATAAAGTTATCTTTTATAATTATAATTATAAGTTTAGTTTAAGTTCTATTTAATTATTTATTAATATAAATATAAATATAAGTTTAAATAAAGCTTTAAAAGTTTATAAGACTAAAGAGTTTTTTATAAGTAATATAATAAATATTCTTAAAGTCCTTTTAACTTATCTTTAGATTAACTTTAATTAATATAATAAGGTTTATTACTTTAATACTTATATTAAGGTAATAATAATTCTATTTAAGCCTCTTTTTATTTTTATTAATAACTATTAATATTATATTTATTATACTTATATTATATAATTAAGTTATTATTATAAGGTAAGTAAATTATTATTATAGAATTAATTATTATTATTAATAAGAATTTTTAATATAATTATAGACTTAAAGATAAGTATTAAAATTAATTTAAGGCTTTTATAATTATAATTATAGTTAATATATATTATATTATACTTTATAAGCCTAAAAGTAAAAAGCTCTTTTTATTATAAAAAAAGTTATACTTTTTAAAGTTTAATAAGTTATAATAAGCTTTATTTACTATAAATAGTAATTATTATATAAAGGCCCTTTTAAAAGTATAATACCTTATATTATTAATTAAGCTAACTTTTAGTTAAAGTATATATAAGGCCTTTATTAATTAAAGAGTTTTATATTTAAATAGATTTTATTAAATTAAAATAATAAATTTAGTTATACTTATTCCTTAAGAGTAAATAAGGCCCTTATTAATTAAAATAAGGCTTTATTTTAAATTCTTTTTTATATAAGGCGTAAAAAAGATAAATTTAGTCTTATTATTTATTATATAAAATATTAAGTTAATATTATATAAAAAGGTACTTTAAGCTATAAAATTATATTTTTTATTTAGCCTTATAAGTAAGCTAAGCCCTTTTTTTTAACTTAATAAATAAGTTAAATCCTATAAGCTTAATAAGCTTTATAAATAAGCTTAAAAATTATTAAAGTCTTTTAAATTAATAAATTTAAAAAGTTTTATAAAGCTATTAACCCCTTTTAAAAAGTTATAAGTCCTTATAAAAAAAGTAACCTTTTTTTTTAAATTAGTCTTTTTATAAAAATACTTTAATAAAATTCTTTAAGCCCTTTTTATACTTTTATACTTTAGGGTCTTTAAGGCTTATAGCTTCCTTAAGGCTATAAAATACTTTATTTATAAAGCTCTTTTAAGTCTTATAAGTTATAGTCTTAATTATAAAAAAGTTTTTATCCTTTTATTCTTTTATAAGGTTAATTATAAGGAATTATAAGTTAAGGGCTTTTAAGAGAATACTTAAAGCCTTATTAACTTAAATACTATAATATTAATATTTAGCTTATTAAAGAAAGACTTACTTAATTAATAAGAGCTATTTATATATTAATTAGGGCTAGCTTAATTAATATGTTTAATAAAGTAAGTATTAAAGGCTTATAAAGAGCTTAAAAAGGCTTTATAAAATAGGGTATAAAATTCCGAATATAAATAACTTTATTAAATTTCGCTATTATATAAATACTATTTAATAAGTAGCTTATAAGTATCTTTAGGGTTCTTTTATTAAATTATAATAACTTATAGACTTTTTAAGTAATTATTTCTTAATAATATAAAAAGGATAGCTTAATTTAAATTAAATAAGTTCTTAATTATAAAAGGTTAATTTTAAAAAAAAGGGTATTTTAAGCTTTAAATTAAATTATAATAGTTCGTAATTCCTAAGGGATAAACTATAGGGTTTATATTAATAAATAATATAAGGCGTCGGTCTAAATAATATATATCGAGAAGAGTATTACGTTAATAATAAATCGTAGATCGTAACTAAATAAAATAATAATTCCGGTATTAAGAACTAATTAGGTATTTATATTATAATAGGAGATTTAGGGGTGCTTATATACTTCCTTCGATTATTGTCCTAGCGATTAGATTACTATTAGTAATTACTAGCGATCCGGTCCTAATCCGAGTACATACTGTAGTAATCTGTCTCTTATTAGTCTATCGCTCCGATTGGGGCATATACCGCTAAGCCCTATAGCCGGCCCGTCCTTATAGCCTTCCTACCTTAGGTTATAATAGGATGTCTCCTCGAGACCTTAGCCCTTTATATAAATACCCGTTCTCGCCCGTATTTATAGGTATAGCAATCCTCGTCCTATTTCTATCTTACTAATAGTATATTAGGTCGTATTCTTAAGTAAAAGTCGAAAGATTTTAGCGCTACGGAATCTTCTAAAAATCGTCGCGCTTTAATCGAGTCGGACGGCATCCTTATAATACCTTATTCTTTTTGCGAAAAACGAAACTTCCCTTATAAGATAGTAGAAGGGGTTTCGCGTTATAGCGAGTATATATATGTTAGGGGCGCTCGTAGGGTTTATCGTTCCGCCCTATACTGGGTGCGTTCCTTATTAATCCTCTTATTTCCTAGCGAATCGTCTAATTGTAGCTTATAGCCTCGGTTAACGAGTAGTTCGCTCGTTTAGCTCGTTTGCGTAAGCAAAAGAAGATAGTTTCGACTAAAGGCCTAAATATAATCTATTATAGTCTAGAAGAGGCCGAACGTAAGGCTATAATCGACGTGTAAGCTATTAGCGGCTTCAATACGATTAATTAGAACGCAGTGGATTTCTCTAGTAGTCTTACCCTATTAAGTCTAGGTATTACTAGTAGAATTAACGCAATAGCAGCTAGTAATTCGTTAAATATTTAACGGGTTCTTATATATTTTCTTTATATTTATAGTCCTTCTATTTAATTAAGTATTCCTTATTGCTATTCCTTATATTTAAGATTTATTTAACTTTATACTCTATATCGTTCTCGACTTTAATATTATTTTATACTTTTATACTATATAGTATTAATTTAAGTAATAAGATATAGAATATTAAGTATATTTATATTTTATTTATTATTTATATATTAGTAGCTTAATAAAGCTTTTAGGCCTATAATTATAATTTAAGTAAGAAAAACTAAAGCGCTTAATAGAAAACCCCTTACGTCCCTTTCCCGCTATAGGTTCGTAGCTATTCCGCTTCGTATATAATACTAGCGCCTTCCTATACTAATATTTACCCCCCTATTACCTCTTGCCGCTAGGGTTATATAACTCTAGCGTATTACGTGCGCCCTATGCCCTTACCGCCTCGCCCTCTATAGCCCTACGCCTATAGCTATTACCCCTACTCCTTCCTTTCTTCCTCTTTCCTTTCTCTTTCTTTATTATCGATCGCCTTGCCCGGTAAGTCTCGCTTGCCCTTATGCCTTTATTTTTCGTCCCTTAGGTCTATAGCGGGCTTATCTTATTACTTTATCGCTACTTAGGCTTATTACGTCCCTTATTATCCTAGCGGTTCTTAATACTAATGCCTCTATAGCTTATTATCGCCGATTTTTACCTTCTTCCTTCCGCTATATACTCTTACCTTAATACTATAACCTCAATAATACCTTATACCTTTCGTTACCGCCCCGATCTCGATTATAACTAATATTAAGTCTATTATAATTAACCTTATGCTTAAAGTAGGCTTTAAGCGTACTATCGCCTACTTTACTTATATTTACTATATATTTAAGAGTATAGGATAATTACGTTACTAAAATTAGCTCTATAAGTTACCCCTTTAGCTTCCTAGCTTTATTCCTTATCCTCTACTAGCTTTAGGCTAACTTTATACTAATTATTTTTATTAAATCTTACTTTAATTACGCTAAGGCTAATTAAATATATCGACCTATACTAGCTATAAGTATAAAGGTATACTATACTTTTATTAAATATTATTAAAAGAAGGATATTAAGGGGGGGGTTAACTCCTTAAATCTAGAGGTTTATTAATCTTAATTTATTTTATTAGTATTATTAACCCTTATCTTAATTTCTTAAAGTTATATAATTAGCCCTTATAGGTTAAGGTATTACTACTTAAGCTATTAGACGCGCCTCTAGCGTCGCTACCTTATCCCTATAAGTAATATAATTTTAAGGGCGCTTTAGAACTATTAATATTACAATTTAATCTAGCGATAAGTAAATATAGTCTAAAGCGTTATCGATTTCTTAATCTATTTATAGGGCTAATTACTAGCTTATAAAGTAGACTATAGCCTTTACTTTTATAAAGTTAGTATCTACTTATTTTTATTAAAAGGTATTAGGGCTAAGGGTTATAACTAACTTAATACTAATTAAGAGTATTTATAAGATATAATTAGAGCTATTAAGGTTTAGGTTATATCCTTTATAGCGCCCCCTTAGGCTTAAGTAAGACTATATAAGGTCGAGGGTACTATCCTTATTACTATATATAAATCGTATATACTCGCTCTTAAGAATAAGTAGTTTAAAGTAAAGTTATTATATCTCCGCTAGGAGCTAGTTATTATCTTATAATTCCCTCTTATATTTATCTTATAGAAGGTAATAAAGGTTAAAGTCTCCTATAAGTATTAATAATATCTTTATTATAAGTTCTTAAAGCCTTTAAAGTAGGCCTATTTTAGCTAATATATTTAAGGGGGAGTAAATTAAGATAATTTATATTTTATTCTAAAAGGTAATCTTATATTAGTCTTTATAAACTATTAGTATTTATATTCCTATTTCGTATCTTTTATAGATATAGAACGCTATTCTACTCGCGAAAAGTATTCTATAGGGGGCTCTCGATAGGTATAAAGGGGTATAGCCTATTAGGGCTAAGTATAGTTCTTAAATTATAATAATATTATAATTACTATTATTTTATAATATTAGTCGTATTAACTCTATCTTTTTATTAGTATTTTAATATAAGACCTTTAATTATATTATTATAATATAAAGAAGTCTTATATTCCTATTAGCGTTATTTTATTAATACTTCTTTCTTATATAAAGTACTAAATATCTCTATTTAATCTATTTAGCTTATTAATTCTTAATATCTTAAAAGAGTATCTTAAGCCTTTCTTTATATTATATTTTCTCCTTACTTTTAGGTTAAGAGGGTTATTCTATAATATAATTATTAATAATAAGATTATTAATAAGGGGGTTCTCTTTTATTAAGTCATTTTAGCGAATCTTTAGGGTCTATTAGTATAATCGCTATATACTCATTCTTATTACTTTTCCGCTATTAAATAAGATCGGCTCTATACTTTATAGTCTTTACCGTAAAGGATATATTTTAATAGGGCTATACTTCTTATTATTAAGTAAGTTTCTTCCCCTTTTAAATATATACTTATTATATATTAGCTATATTTAGCTTTCGCCTTATATTACTTAATTATATAGCTATATTAAAAATAGTTAAAGTATTATTATAGTTAAACCGAGTTATTATAAGGTTTATAGTTTATAATCTCTATATTAACTATTAGGCCTTAATTATAGAGCTTATTTACTTCCTTAATACTTCCTACCCTTATTATTATAATAGTTCTTATAGTATTTTTAGTTCTTAATTATAATACTCTCGCGTTAAGGATTTTAACTTTATTAATAATTTCGATTTTATAAATAAGGTCCTCTTTAGGGCCTAAGGCCCTTATTGTATATATTCCTTTAGCTACTATTATATATATTCTTAATATAACCTTTACTCTTAATCTAAAGGCTATCTCTTCTTAGCCTAAGGGCTAAGCGACTTCCTTTATAGGCTTTATAAATATAACTATAATATCTCTATTAGGGAGCCTTTAGGCTATAACTATTATATCTATTTTAAGTATTATATTAACTACTTAAATAGTATCTTTTGCGCTTTAGTTTTAAATCGCTTTTAGTAAGGTCTTTAAGGCTATAATAAGCTCTTAATTATATCTTATTAATACTAACTTTATAAATATTTAGAAGGGGTAATTACTTAGCGTTATTATTATAATTAATACTTATATATAGTCCCCTAGCTATAATCCTATTAAGGCTACCTTACTTTTAACTTAAGTTTATATCTCTACCTTTTAGACTATTTTTTAGATAATCTTTATAAGGGCTATAGGTAAGGCGCGGGCGCGCTCTTATATCTTCGCGAAGTCCGTAAAGATAATCTATATTTAATAAAAGAGGTTTTAAGGGATAATATTAATAAGTTATTTATAGGTAATGTTTTCTTTAGGATTAAAGGGCCCCTAAAGTAGTTTTAGTCTATTATTACTTATTATTAAGTTAAATTAGCTAAGACTATAGTTTTAGTGCTATTAGCTCTATTTAATTCCTTTTGCCCTTAAATCGATTGCTATTAGTATTCTTACTTTACCCTTATTATTATTGCGTAGCGATATTATAGTTTTAGGGTATTTTTTATTACTAATTCCGATTTTAGTCTTAAATTAAGCATATAAGTAAATATTAAGTTACTATATGGGTTTCTTTATATTAGGCGTAGAGGTTAATATAAATTATATTATTATTATTATTTATATACTAATAGCTTAATAAAGCTTTTAGGCCTACTATTATAATTTAAGTAGGAAAAATTAAAGCGCCTAATAGAAAACCCCTTACCTATTATAAGTTTATAGCTATTCCGCTTTATATATATTAATACCTTCTTATACTAATATTAGCCCCCTTATTACCTCTTACTATTAGGGTTATATAATTCTAGTATATTATATATACTCTATATTCTTTTTTTCCTCTTTCCTTTTTCTTTCTTTATTATTAATTACCTTACTTAATAAGTCTTACTCGCTCTTATACTTTTATTTTTCGTCCTTTAGACCTTTCTTAAGCCTACCTTATTACTTTATTACTATTTAGGCTTACTGCATTCTTTATTATCCTAGCTAATCTTAATATTAATACTTTTATAGCTTATTATTATTAATTTTTACCTCTTTCCTTTTATTACGCACTCTTACCTTAATACTATAGCCTTAATAATACTTTATATTCTTTATTAATACTCTAATTTCGAATATAATTAATATTAAATCTATTATAACTAACCTTATACTTAAGGTAGGCTTTAAGTATATTATTACTTACTTTACTTATATTTACCGTATATTTAAGAGTATAGGGTAGTCGCGTTATTAAAATTAACTCTATAAGTTACCCTTATAACTTCTTAACTCTATTCCTTATCCTTTATTAACCTTAGGCTAACTTTATACTAACTATCTCTACTAAATTTTATTTTAATTACGCTAAGGCTAATTAAATATATTAACTTATACTAACTATTAGTATAAAGGTATATTATACTTTTATTAAATATTATTAAAAGAAGGATATTAAAGGGGGTAATAATTCCTTAAATCTAAAAGTTTATTAATTTTAATTCGTTTTATTAATATTATTAACCCTTATCTTAATTTCTTAAAGTTATATAATTAGCCCTTATAGGCTAAGGTATTACTATTTAAGCTATTAAACGCGCCCTTAATATCGCCGCCCTTACTCTAACCTTAAAAGAAAATATCTTTACTTAAATATAATTACTTTAATACCTTAACGATAAGGTCGCTACTATTTATTAAGCCCTTATTAGCCTTACTCCTCTTTTAAGTTAAGTCTAGACCCTTAACTAAATATACTCTAATTAATCGTTTTACGCTATGTTTACTTTTATATCTACGACTTGCCTTACTCCTCCTCTCTATACTGCCCTTAGTATAACTGCGGCCTAGGCTTAAGCCGCTCTCCCCTCTATCTTTATATAAAGCTATCCTATCCTTATCCTTATTAATAGTAATAATAGCGATAAAGGAGCTACTAATAGTAATAAGGATAAGGATAAGGAGAGTATTAAAGCGAGTAACGCCTTTACTTTTAAGTCGGCCTCTCTTACTCTTACCCCTATACTTATACTTATTTCTTTACTTATTACTTCCTATATTATAAAGCTTAAGTCTACCCTTACTCTTAAGGCTCTTATATTAGCCCTTAGTATTATTACTATCTCGACCCCTATATACGGTAATTCTAGCTCTATTATTATTCTAGTTATACCTTCTTCTTAAGATACCCTCACTATTACTCTTATTAGCTCCGATCTTGCCCTTACTGCCGCCCTACTTATTATTATTTAAGTTAGTATTCTTATAGTACTTTAAGTTCGATTATAGTGCTTATTGCTAGTATACTGGCCCTATTATCTATATCCTCTATTATAGCTCCCCTTACGGTCCTTATAATACTTACTCTTAGTTATAATAAGGATTACTCTAGCTATTAATCCTTTACTTAAAAAGGGGTAAGTTAATTACTCTCCTATTTAAGCGCTCTTAACGCTTAAATAGGGTATTACTCTATTAAGCTTAAAGAAGAAAATTACTAAAAGAAAAGGAAAGAAGTAAGTAAGTTTATAAGTTACTAAATTAGGCTTATAGTAATTACTTTATAGGGTCTTTACTTATATATTATAGTTTCTACCTAGCCTAAAGCTAATTTAAGTAGGTAAATTAATCTTAAGAATTTAATTTATTTAATATTACCTCTTTATATATCCTTATATTTATATACCCCTATTATACTTATAATCCTTACCTCCTTAGCCCTTAGTTCTCTTTAGGTTCGGTTAAATAAAGGTCTTTAGGTTTAATTAAGTAAAGGGCTTTAATAAAGTCGAATTATAATAGCTAGTCTAATATAAGGAACTATCTAGCGAGTAGCTTTACTATTTCTCTCTTTATTAAGGCTAGCCTAACCTTATTATTATCTCGTAGTTAGGATTACGTAATAAATAGTATCCTTAGCCTTATTATAATTATAGAGTAATAAGGTTATTATAGGTATATATTACTAAAAGAGGAAAGTATTAAGCCTTATTTTATTAATATATAATTAGATAATTATTAAGTTTATATACTTTAATAAGTCTTTATAGCGCCTTAGGGCTACCTTTATATTAAGGGCTAATAGGTTATTTATTATATAGAGATATCTTTTATATTAGCGGGTTTTCTTTTCCTATTTATTTTACTTATATACTTATTCCTTATTAAAATAGTGCGTTTTTAATAGGGTTTAGAGCTATAGCTATTTTAAGCCTAGCTAGCTTTATACCTTTATTATTATCTCTTCTAATAGTTTCCTATACTTTTATTACTAGCCTTATCTATTTTTAATAATTATTACTACTTAGCTTATAGCCTAATAGATTATTAATATAATCCTATTCTCTTTTAGGCGCTAAAGGGATTTATTAACCCTTTAATTAAAGTAGAGGTTAAGTAATAAGATATTTATCTTAACTTTAAGGTAGTATATTAATATTGCCTTATAGGCTTTAATAATAACTCTATATTATATTTAGCTAATTGTGAGTTAGCGGGCTATACCTCTTAGTATTCCCTTACTTAAGGTTATTATATAGTAAGTAATAACTCTATATACTATTAAGGAGTATATAACTTTAATATAGACTTCTTTAGCCCTTTAGAGTAAATAGCCCTATATTAATATTATAATTCCTATTAAGGCCTTAGTTTACTTTATAAGCTTTACTTAAAGTTCCTTTAAGTAAGCGCGCTATTTAAGTTTTTTATAGACTTAGATTCTTAAGAGCCTAGCTAATTATATAAGCGTAATTATTATTAGCCCAAAGCGAAAGTAATATATTATCGCGCTTTATTATCTTATAAAGTAAATAAGTTCGCTCTTTCTTAACTCGAATTATATATTATACTTAAAGGCCTATTAAGAATAAATATCTTAGGCTCGTTTTAATTACTTAACTATTTGCTTTAATATCCTACTTATACTCGCGATATTTATATTATCTATAAATCTAATTATTATTATTCTTAAGGAGTACTTAAGCTATTTATATAATATAGCTATATAAAATAGAAAAAGGATTAATAAGAGTAATAACTCCTAGGGGATACCTATTTAGAGGTTAAATAGTTTTAATTTCTCTTATTAAGAGGAAGCTTTAAGTAAAGTTAAGTAGCTATTATAAGAGGCCTTATTCTTATAGCGTCTTAAGGAGTCTTTAGTAGTTAATTATATTAAAGGCCCCTTTTATATTAAGCTAGAGGAACGAGACGATATTGCCTTAAGCTTAGGCTACTTATATTACTTCTTTAACTAAAAGAATTGCGCTCTTTATTAAGCGCTTCTTTTTATTCCCTATTTATCCTTTTAGGAAGAGCTAGTACTCTTTTATAGTAATAATAAGCTTTTATATTACTAAGGATCTTACTTATTATATTTAATAAAGAGATAAAGCGCTATCTTATTAAGGTTTTATATTAATTAGGCTTCTTCCTTAATTTTTAGAGGATAGCTATATTAGCTTAATAATAGTATATTAAGAAATATTAAAAGATATTAGTTAAAGAGGTTATAAGTAAGGGGCTATAAGCTTTAAGAAACTTAATTAAGATATTATTCGGGCTTAATAATTTCTATAATGCGATTTTTGCGAGTATATATTATATATCCTTATATATAATCTCTATTAGGATTAATATAATCTTCTTACTATTTTTTATTTTTATAGTTAGGCCTTTAAGGGGTTATTATTTTAAGAAGGATTTAGCTATACTTAACCCTTTTACCTCTTAGAATAATATTAATAAGTATATTAATTCTAAAGGTTTATAGCTCTTTAGGGCTTATAGCTTACTTACTAGCTTCCTTTATATATTTCCTTTAGTTTTTCCTTATTATTTCTTTTACTTTTTACTTTTAGCTTAATATTACCTCTTAATAAGTTTTTTATTATTATTCTATTAAATACGCTCTATATTAATAGCGTGCTCTTTTAAGCTCTTTAGCTACTTATATAATATTATAGTCTTAGTTATCCCTATAAGTAATATAATTTTTAAGGGTACTTTAAGACTATTAGTATTATAATTTAGTTTAGTAATAAATAGATATAATTTAGAGTATTATTAATTTCTTAACCTATTTATAAGGCTAATTACTAGCCTATAAAGTAAACTATAGCCTTTACTTTTATAAAGTTAGTATTTACTTATTTTTATTAAAAGGTATTAAGGCTAGGGGTTATAGCTAACTTAATATTAATAAGGAGTATTTATAAGATATAATCGGAGCTATTAAGGTTTAAGTTATATCCTTTATAACGCCCCCTTAGGCTTAAGTAAGATTATATTAAGTTAAGAGTATTATCCCTATCGCTATATATAAATTATATATATACTTACCCTTAAGAATAAGTAATTTAAGGTAGAGTTATTATATCTTTATTAAGAGTTAATTATTATTTTATAATTCCTTATTTTATAAAAGGTAATAAAAGTTAAAGTCTCCTATAAGTATTAATAATATTTTATTTATAAGTTCTTAAAGCTTTTAGAGCGGGCTTATTTTAATTAGTATATTTAAGGGGGAATAAACTAAAATAATTTATATTTTATTCTAAAAGGTAATCTTATATTAATCTTTATAGACTATTAATATTTATATTCCTATTTTATATCTTTTATAAATATAAAATATTATTTTACCCGCGAAAAGTATTTTATAAGGGGCTCTTAATAAGTATAAAGGGATATAGCCTATTAAGGCTAAATATAATTCTTAGATTATAATAATATTATAATTATTATTATTTTATAGCGCTAGTTATATTAATTCTATCTTCTTATTAATATTTTAATATAAGACTTTTAATTATATTATTATAATATAAAGAAGTCTTATATTCTTATTAGCGTTAATTTATTAATATTTCTTTCTTATATAAAGCGCTAAATATCTCTATTTAGTCTATCTAGCTTATTAATTCTTAGTATCTTAAAGGGGTATCTTAAGCCTTTTCTTATATTATGTTTTCTCCTTACTTTTAAGTTAGAAGGGGTACTCTATAATATAGTTATTAGTAATAAGATTACTAATAGGGGGGTTCTCTTTTATTAAGTCGTTTTAACGAATCTTTAGGGTCTATTAATATAATTACTATATACTTATTTTTATTACTTTTTCGTAATTAAGTAAGATTAGCTCTATATCTTATAGTCTTTATTATAGAGGATATATTTTAATAAAGTTATATTACCTCTTACTATTAAGTAAGTCTTCTCCCTATACGCTAGCTATATATTAGCTATATTTAGCTTTTGCCTTATATTACTTAAAGTATTATTATAACTAAACCGATTTATTATAAGGTTTATAATTTATAATTTTTATATTAACTATTAGGCCTTAATTATAGAGCTTATTTACTTTCTTAATATTTCTTACCCTTATTATTATAGTAATTCTTATAATATTTTTAGTTCTTAATTATAATACTCTTATATTAACTTTATTAATAATTTCGGTTTTATAAATAAGGTCTTTTTTAAGACTTAAGGCCCTTATTATATATATTCCTTTAGCTATTATTATATATATTCTTAATATAACCTTTACTTTTAGTCTAAAGACTATTTCTTTTTAACTTAAGAGTTAAGTAACTTCTTTTATAGGTTTTATAAATATAATTATAATATCTCTTTATTAAATAGCTTTTAGGCTATAACTACTATATTTATTTTAAGTATTATATTAATTACTTAAATAGTATTTTTCGCGCTTTAGTTTTAAATTACTTTTAATAAGGTCTTTAAAGCTATAATAAGCTCTTAATTATACTTTATTAATACTAACTTTATAAATATTTAGAGGGGGTAATTACTTAGCGTTATTATTATAATTAATACTTATATATAGCCTCCTTATTATAATCTTATTAAGGCTATCTTATTTTTAACTTAAGTCTATATCTTTAATATAATTATAAGAAGGTAATTATTAAATACCTTTAATTAAGTATTAAAGATATAAGTAAAGAAGGGCTTAGTATTTAATACTATCTAACCTCTTTATATAGAGACTAAATCTTATAGGAGGAGGGTTTCCTCTTAAGTTAAGGCAAAGAGGGACTACCTTAAGAATAAGGCGCTCCTTAACTAATTTCTTAATAAGATAAAAGTAACCTATTAATATATAGTACTTAAGACCCCTCTTATATTTATACCCCTTTACCTTACTCTTTATAATTATCCCCCCTTTTATATAAATATCCTAGCTATATTAAGGGATAATATAAAGCTCTTAACTTATCGTAAAGTTATTTAAGAAAAGATAAGGTTTTATTAATCGATCGCTAGTATATAATAATATAATTACTTTATTATTAAGCGTATTATTATATTATAATTATATAAGGGACTATTACTTAATAATTAATAATTATTTAGTTATAAGTTAATAGGGCCTAGCTAACTATAAGAGGGATATCTTCCCCTATACCTAACTTTTTTTTTTCTTTTTCTTTAACTCTTCTATAATTAATTTTTACTTACCGTTAAGTCTTTATATATTTATTTATAACTCTATTAATATTCCCCCTTACCTTACCCTTAAGTTATTATTAATAATAACTCTTAATATAGCCTAGCTATATCTCTTAAATTATTAACTACTCGTATAACTCGCTAGCCGCTTACTTAATAAGCGCTATTATCTCCCTAATAAGACTCGCTCGCTCTTAAGGTCCCCTTTAGCTAAGAAAGTTAAGTATATAGGATCGCGGTTAATAGGCTCCCTAAGGGAAGGGTCGGTAAGTAATAAGCGAGAGGCCTACGAGGAACTAGCGCTTAAGCGTAATTCCTTAAGTAAGTCTCTATCCTTATCCCCTTTCCTTAATAAAGTAAATAACGTTAAGCCTTTAGGCTTAGGGCTCTTATAGGTAGGGCGTAATAAATCCCCCGACCCTCTCGCGCTTATTACGCTATTGCTTCCTAAGTCTATAAGGGGGACCCTAATTAATAAGGAGGTAGCGTTTAATAAGGATAAAATTGCCCTTAATAAGGATAAATAGATAATCGATATTACTCTAGTCGGAGGGGATACTACTAATATTACTTTAATTAAAGAGGGTATAGTATTAATAACTCCTATATAGCGCGCTATAATTTCGTAGTATTCGCGCTCGAAAGTTAAGGCGCGCTTAATTAAGGCTATTAACTTAACTCTTTAGGAGCTTTAATATATATATTATTTCCGCTCTACCTTTAAGGAGTATAAGGGGTTTAACCCTAAACCTATTAAGATCTTTTCGATTAGGTATATATTCTTAAGGGTTATATTAACTTATTACGAATAATATAATAGCTAAAATAATAATTATAAGTAAGTTTATTACTCTTAAATCTTAATATATTATTTATTACTTATAAATCGCTATATAGGTAGCTCTTATTATAATTAGTAATTATATTAATATAATCGCTATACTTAAAGCTATATAAGAGATTAATAAGCTTAAAATAGGCCTTAACCCTAACGATCTTAATAATAATAATAATAATATATTTCTCCTTAAGGAAATAAATTACTAGGGACTTATAATTATTACTTAATACCTTATTAAGGTATTTATTATAGCTAAATAAATATACTAAAAGGAGCTTAATATTATTAACGCTAAAAAGGCTAATATAATAAGTACTTGCTTTTATCCCTATAGTCTTACTATACTTTTATTAATAACTTATTAAGATACCTAAAGCGCTTATTATATATTTCTTAATAAGTAATATAAGTAAGTAATCTAATTAAATCTAGCGCTACCCTTTAGGACTAATATTTTAGGGTAGGAATATTATACTTAAGAGGGATAGTTAAAACTCTACTTAATTATTAATAATAAGGGGTATATTTCTTAATATCTTACCTTACTATTCGCGAAAGTAACTATAAGTATTATAATAATTAAGGAAGGCTTAGACTTAAAAGACTTAATAGTTATTAGTTTCCTAGCCCTAATTAAAATAAAGGAGGGGACTTCTTATAAAGTTCCCGCTACCCCTATATATAAGTAATATTATAATTAAGGGACTCTAAGATCTTTAAGTAGGTATAAGGAGTTTAGTTTCCTTTATTCTTTTTTTTATTTTTCCTTAGCTTAGATTTAAGTAATTATTTTTATTTTCTATTTTATATATCGCGCTTAACTAATTCCCCCCTAATTATCTTATATTATTATTTTATATATAGCTCGGGGTCCTCTAGCTATAATATATTAGTAGGGTTTTAGTAAGGAATTAATTAAGAATACCTTATTATTTATTATTAAGTACTTAAGTAATAAGTTATTTTTACTTATTAGACCCTTTATCTTTTAAGAGATTTAATAATATATATTGTTTGCAATAAGGGTAGGGATAAAGGTAAGGACTAGTAGAGATACTAGAGCCTTACTATAACGCCCTATCCTACGCAGTGGAAGTTTTGACTGAGCTGCGATCCCTAGTACCGAGGAGTCCGTATAGCTCTAATAGAGAGCTATAGGATAGAGGGGGTGAACTAGAAGGCTTATATAATAAAATATAAGGTACTATAGGATAGTAAAGATTGAATCTAGTTAGAGAATAAAAGATAGGAAGAGAGGGAAGTCTCCCTCTATATATAGCTATCCGTAGCCCCCTTTTTCTGTATTTATAATCGCTTATTAATTAGATTATAAATCTAGATTAATAATAGGATTATAAATCATTACTAATCCAAGCTTATTAATCCTTAAGGAAGATTACTAAGGATTAATAAGCATTAGTAATCACTATTCCTATTTAGGAAAGTATATTACTAATTGTCGAAATAGGTCTTGAGAACTTTCTATAGACCCTATTTCTTAACACCCCTTCTCAAGCTAGTAATATAGCTATAAAGAGGAATAAGGAGCGTATAGGCGAGGGAAAAACCTTATAGGTTCTAATAGACCCTATAAGTAAAACCTCTATAGGGAATTTATAGAGGGCTAGGCCTCTATAAGCCCTATAAGCTCTAGGAACCTTTGAAAAAGGATTCCTATAAGGGGCTTAGTAAGCCCGTCGGCAAGCATAGCCTTAGTATCTAAATAGGATACTTTAACTAACCCGTTTAGGACCTTTTCCCTATTATAGTGAAATTTTAATAGGGTGTGCTTAGTCCTAGAATGTAGGGTCGGGTTATAGGCGTTTGCAATAGTGCCTTGGTTGTCGCAATAGACTATTATAGGGAGCTCTAGAGGCTGCTGTAGCTCTCTATAGAGGCCCTGAATCCACTGGACTTCTCGGATAGCCTCTGTAAGGCTATCGGATTCAGCCTCTAGGGTCGATAGGGCTATAGTAGAAGCCTTTTTCGCTTTCCAACTAATAGGCCCCTTTCCTAGGGTAAAGAGATAGCCGAAGGTCGATCTAGAGGAATTTTTATCCCCTGCAAAATCGCTATCGCAGTACCCGATAGGCTGAATTGAGGTTTGACCCTTATAGGCTATAGTAAGCCTAAGGGTTCCTTTTAGATACCTAAATAGCCCTTTAGCCGCTATAAGGTGTATCTTATAGGGCTTTTGCATATACTGTGAAAGCTACTGTATTGCAAAGGCTATATCAGGCCTAGTAAGCAGCATAAGGTACATTATAGTACCTATAAGGCGTTGAAATAGCTGCCTGTAATAAGGGTCTAAAAGGTCTTCCTTTTCTAGGCCCTTAGCTGCTTGCCGAATAAGGCTAGGCTGAATAGGCACTAAAAGTGGCCTAGCGTCGAGGAGGTCGAAGGCCTGTAGGGCCTTTTCAATATACTGAGACTGATGTAGGAATAGAGCCCTATTAGGCCTATCCCTACTAATTTGAACCCCTAAGAAGAATGAAGCAGGGCCTCTATCTTCTAGCGCGAACCCCTTATTTAGGTCCTTCTTTAGCTTATTGATATAGCTAAGGTTAGGGCCTATAAGTAGGCAATCGTCGACGTAAGTCACTATAAAGGTCTTCTTTATAGGGCTATAGTAGATCGCTGGGTCGGAGATTAGAGGTTCGAAGCCTAGAGAGCTAAGTAGGCCCCTAAGGGCCTCTTGCCATTCTCTAGGGCCTTGTTTAAGGCCGTATAGCGCCTTTTTAAGCTGAATTACCTGCTGGGTCGAGGGGCTATAGCCTAATTCGGCTAACTTAGCCCTAATAGAAGGTCTAGCTTCGATGTAGCTAGTAAAGCCTTCTGGAATAGCTAGGTAAATAGTCTCTTTTAGGGACCCGTTAAGGAAGGCCCCTATAAAATCGACCTGCTCTACTTCCCAATTATAGGAAGCCGCTAGGGCTAGTAAAACCCGCCAAGTAGGGGGTATACTAGTTGAGGCAAAGGTCTCGAGGTAGTCTAGACCTTCTATTTGCATAAACCCCTTAGCTACTAACCTAGCCTTATATTTTAGAGGGTTATTTTGCGAATCCCTCTTAAGCTTTAAGACTAGGCGGCTCTTTAATACCTTTCTTCCTTTAATAGTCTTTAAAGGGAGAAAATAGAAGGTATTAGAAAGGATAAGCTGTTCGAATTCATCGAATATAGCTCTTAGCCACTTATCCTTATAGGGGTCTTTTAGGACCTCTTTCCACGAAGAAGGTTCTTTCGAAAGGTCCTCCTTTGCCCTATAGCATAGGCCCCTAATTAGGTAGCCTATATCGAGATCCATTGGATCCGAATTAGGGCTCGATAGGTCACCTATTAGGTCCGGGTTAGGACCCGTTAGGCTAGGGATTAATAGGTCTCTAGGCTCTCGAGGTCCTACTTCAGATCCTATAGTCCTTATAGGCACTATATCGGACCCTATAGGGCTCCTA
This sequence comes from Tolypocladium guangdongense, assembly GCA_022114105.1. Lineage (NCBI taxonomy): Eukaryota > Fungi > Ascomycota > Sordariomycetes > Hypocreales > Ophiocordycipitaceae > Tolypocladium > Tolypocladium guangdongense. The sequence continues at coordinate 607,655 of NRQP01000006.1, forward strand.
GGCTCTAGAAGAGACGAATCTTCCTGCCTGTCTGTAGGTGACTTTATAAGTGACCTATCTTTCTCGTACTGACCTTCTAGGTCTCGACCTTTTAGGTCTTTAAGACCTAGAGGATTTTCTTCCCCTTCTAAAGATAGGGGGGTTATAGAGTCACTAGGCCCCATAGGGTCTCTAGTTATAGGGTTGTCTTTTGGCCCTATAGGGGTTCGGCTTAGGCCCGTAGAGATAGGGCCTACCCCTTCTATAACCTTAAGGAAGCTAGTCTTAGTTACTAGCCTCTTAGAAGGCAGATATACCAAATAGGTATTTGATCCTAGGGTTGCTAGGAGCCTTCCGGGCAGGGTCTTAGGTGCTAATTTAGCTGCCTTAGGCCGCTGTTCAGGGGGTATTAAGACCTCGCAATAAGCCCCTATAGCCCTATAAGGTGTAAAATTAGGTCTATAGGACCTATTTTTAGGGCTTAGCTCTGCTAATAGCAGTTGCTTAGGGGTTAGGTCTCTATTAGAGACTGCCGAGCAGTTAATTAGGGATAAAATAGCAGGCAAAATAAAGCACCAAAGGTTATAGGGCAGGTTTGACCACTGTAAGGTTGCCCTTAGCCGGTCTAATAGAACCCTAATTGACCTTTCTGCTAGCCCGTTTTGCTCGTGAATATAGGGGCTTGAGGTACTAAAGGAAATGCCTTTAGTAGCTAGCCACTGTTTGAGGTCTTCTGTAATCTCAGTGCCCCCATCAAAATGCAGCCTGCTAGGATAACGGCTATAGCTAGTCTTAAGGCTCTTAAAAAAGCCCTTAATAGCTATAGCTAGGGTTTGACCTTCCTTATTAGGAAGCTCAAAGACCCACCTATACCTAGTCTTTCTATCCACTAATAGAAGGCAGACTGCCCTTCTATTATAAGGGATAGGGCTAATTTTAAAGGTATCCCCTTCTAGAACGTCTAGAGCTCTAGGGGGTCCTCTATAGGGCTCCTACTAGGAGACCGTAGAGGGTTAGCCTGTATGCAGGCTAGGCATTTAAAATCTTTATCCCTTATAGGGGAAAAATCGGGCATCCCTATAGCTAGCTTAGAGGTCTTTTTTAGTAGCTTAAGGCCTAGGTGTCCTAGCCTAATATGCCACAGACCTGCTAACTCAAGAAGTTCTTGATAGCTAGCTGCCTTTATAGGGGAAATAGGGCTATTCGTAGCCTCTATTAGCTCGAGAGGAATAGGGTCAGGCTCTATAGGCTCTTCTGACCTTATAGCCTCTATAGGCTCTGTATCTCTGTCTGGGTCTATAGCCCTTATAGGGCTAGAAGACCTAGAGCTACTAGAGCTATAGGGGTTAATTTCCTCTATTTTGTCGATTTCGTCGATTTCGTCGATTTCGTCTTTCCAGGTAGGGGCCTTAGAGGGAATTTGCACCTCTATAGGATAGCTATAATTATAGCTAATATGTGTTGCATTAGGCCCTATAAGCCTAGGGGTAGCGAGCCCTTTCTGCTGTAGAAAGAAGCCGTGCCTTTTAAAGTTTAGAAGGCCACAGCAGGCTCTATCTGCTGTAAATAGCAGTTGCCGTATAAGAGCCCCTCCGGATGCGTAATGCCTTATACCACTAACTAGGCTGATTTCTAGTTGAGGTATATATAGGGCTTCTACTAGCTGTAGAGACCTATATTCGGGTGGATTTTGCCGAATTAAGACGGTAAATTCAGCTGTGCCTATTCCTTGGGGGTAAATAGGGCCCCCGCCGGTTAGGATAGGACTTTGTTTCGAATTCTTCCTCGTATAGGGCGTAAAAGAGGTAAATTTAGCCCTATCGTTAACTATATGAGACGTTGAGCCAGTATCATATAGAAGGGCACTTCGAGCTATAGTTGCGTTATAGCTATGTCCTTATCTAGCCCTATAGGCGGGCTAGGCCCTTTTTCTAGCCTAATTGTGCTAGATCCTATAGGCCTAGTAGGCTCTATAGGTAGGCTCGGAAGATCGTCGAAGTCTTCTGAATTAGTGAATTCAGAAGGTTCTATAGGGCTATTAACCCCTTCTGAGAGGTTATAGGTCCCTATAAGGAAGCAGCCTTTTTCTTAGGCTGGTGGTCTCCCTGTGAAGATGCCCTAATGGGGCTCTTCTGACCCTTTTAGGCTTCTGTGCCTTAGGGTCTTTAGGGTCTAATGGACCCGTAGCTTCCTTAGGGCTTTGAGATGCCCTATCCTTAGGGCTTTACTGGGCCCTATAGGCTGTAGCCTTGGCTACAGAGGAGCTTTTATCCTCTGTTCCTCTATAAGGTCGGCCATAAGGAACTATAGGTTAAGGGCTTCTAGGGGGGCGCCTAGAGCCTTATTAACCCGAATGCTATAGCGCTGGCGTTCGGCCCACTGTGGAAAGACCCCTTAAGGGCTTCCAGGTACTGATTAGCCTGATCGATAGGGGCTATCTGTACATTAGCTAGGGCTAGCCTAGCTAGAAGGTTATTAAAGTGGGCGTTAAAGGCCTGTAGAGAGCCTGTAAAGGCCCTATAGGATAGGGCGTGAAATTCCGAGTATAGGTAGCCTCGTTGAATTTCGCTGCTATGCGAATATTGCTTGATAAGCAGCTTATAGGCGTCTTCGGGGTTCCTTTGCCAGGTTATAGCAGCCTGCGGACCTTCTGAACAGCTATCTCTTAGTAGCATAAGAAGGATAGCCTGGTCTGAGTCGGATAGGTCCCTAGCTATAGAGGGTTGGTCGAGAAATAGTGGAATTCCTAGGGCTCTAAATTGGATCCCTAGGGCCTGTTTCCACTGATCGAAATTACTAGGCCCCGTAAGCCTAGAGCCTTCCGGAAAGGCATAAACCCTCTTATTTAGCTCTTTAATAACCGTACTATTAAAGGCTGCCGATAGAGGGTTAGCTTGTTGAATAGGGGCCTGCGAGCTAGCCGGGTCTCGCATAGGATAATCCTGTTAAATAGGATTCTGTTCGACTTTTTCGACTTTATAGGGGCTAGGCTGCCGATTAGGACCTTCTTTTAGGTCTCTAATAGCCATAGATAAATCCCCTATAGTGGCTTGCGTAGTGGCCTCGAAGCTCTGAAAGCCACTAATAAGCCGGTCTATAAGGTCCCTCTGTGAGCGAATTTGGGCCTGTAGATCGGTTGAAGGATCAGTGATCTCTTCGGAACCCTGCAATACAAACGGCTATCTGGATCCATTTTGCAAGTCTTGGGTAGGTCTTATTATCTTATATAGTAAGATAAGCCTTTTCGTATAGCTTAATAAGCTATAAGTTGATTTTGCCTATCGTAAAGGCTAAAATCGGGTTCCTAGGCTAATAGCTTTAGGTCCTAGACTAATAGCCTAGGTATTCGATCGAGGCGTATTCGAGGAGGGCTCGAGGTATAGATCGTATACAGAGCTATAGCTCTATAAGGCGTAATATCGATAGTATCGATAGGCCGGTTAAGCTTAAATAAGCTTAAGTCGAATAGGCTTAATAACCTTAAGTCGAAGGTATAGGAATACTTCGTCTTCTTCCTATAGGATATCGAAGGGCTAAAGGCTAGTCGTTCGATATAATATAAGACCTTAGTAAGTCTTATAGTATATTAAGACTTAATCGAAGTCTTAATATATATCGGTTATCGAGAGGGATAGTATCCCTAGGTTCGAATAAGTCTTTCCGGTAAGACTTTTGCCGATAGGATAAGGTAAAAGGGAAAGAGCTAAGCCTGGGCTCATAACCTGTTTGCAATAAGGGTAGGCATAAAGGTAAGGACTAGTAAGAGATACTAGAGCCTTACTTAACGCCCTATCCTACGCAGTGGAAGTTTTGACTGAGCTGCGATCCCTAGTACCGGAGGAGTCCGTATAGCTCTAATAGAGAGCTATAGGATAGAGGGGGGTGAACTAGAAGGCTTATATAATAAAATATAAGGTACTATAGGATAGTAAAGATTGAATCTAGTTAGAGAATAAAGATAGGAAGAGAGGGAAGTCTCCCTCTATATATAGCTATCCGTAGCCCCTTTTTCTATATTTATAATCGCTTATTAATTAGATTATAAATCTAGATTAATAATAGGGTTATAAATCATTACTAATCCAAGCTTATTAATCCTTAAGGAAGATTACTAAGGATTAATAAGCATTAGTAATCACTATTCCTATTTAGGAAAGTATATTACTAATTGTCGAAATAGGTCTTAAGAACTTTCTATAGACCCTATTTCTTAACATATATAATAGTAAATTTATAGATAAAATCTTAATATTCGCTATACATTATTAGCATTAACTTATTAATTATATTTAATTAGCTAGCCCTTTTACTTAATTAAGAAGAGAATATTACCCTTATAGTACTTTTAAGTTCTTAATCTTTTAGACTTCTTATTCTCCTTTATCTTCTTTAAGGTTAAGTATTAGTATTATATTATTACTTTTTTATTTATTTTAGCGCATTTTTTAAGGTTTTAATAAGCTAACGTAAAATATATTATATATATATAAGTACTTCTTAAGGAGAGTAAAGTAATATACTTATCTCCTAATAGCTTAAAGTACTTAAAATAGCTTAATATATTTAAGTAAGAGCTTTTTTTTCTTTTCCTTAAAGTATAAATTCTTTATTAAAAGTACTATAAGATCTCCTACCTTTAGGATAAGTAGTTAGTACTTAAAGTTATAATATTTCGCTTATAATTTAATAGCTTTTACTTAATATTTCTTAAGTTATTATTATAGTTCTTATAATTTATTAACTTATACTTATACTTTAAATACCCCCCTTTAAGTAATATTATTCTTAATATTAATATAAAAGTTTAGCTAATAACCTATAAGCGCTTTATTAAGTAATAGCCTTATTATTATATTCTTTATATTATTATATATAAATTATATAATATATAATAATAACGCTTAATTTATTTATTTTAAATTAGTAAAGTATTTTAAGTAATATTATATAGATTAATTTATCTGCTCTATTTACTTATTAGTTTATAAGTAAAATACTATAAATAATCTATACTTTATTTATAAGATAAAATAAAAGTTAGACTAAAACTTATTAATAAATAATAACTCTTTATTTAAGATAATGCCTTTTAAAGGACTATATATTAGTTTAACTTAATAATAAAAAAGTTTCGCTAGCTTTAAAGTAGTAATTATCTAAATAAAGAGCGTATACTTAATATATTAGTCTATAATTATTAATATTATATTTATTAATTACCCTTTATATTATACTTTTAATAAGCTAATAGTAAAGTCTATTAATAGTTCTTCTTATAGTTATATAAGGTATAATAATAACTATAGGGTACTATAAGGGTAATACCTCCTAAATATAATACCTTAATATATTAAGTATAATTAATATATTCTTTTATATTTTTTATTATCCCTTTTAATAAAAGTTCCTTATTAATAAATTATATATATATTAAGAGCTAAAGTATCTTATTAATAAATTATTATAATAGAATAATAATAGCTCTTACTATAAGGCTACCTTAAGAGGTATTATAATATAATTATTCTATAAGATTAATCTATCTAATTATATTAACTAAAGACCCCCTTATATTAAAGGGTTCTTTAATTCCTTTTACTTAATAATTATTAAGTTAATTATTTAAATATATTTTAATAACCTTAATAGTAACTCTAGGATCTCTATAGTATAAATCGCTAAGCTATAGGCCGCCTCTTTTATAGTCTTCCTTAAGAGTAGCTATTTATAATTAGCTTTCTCCTTAACTTATATAATTAGTCGCTTAAGGACTACTCTTAATTTATTAATATTTTGCCCTCTAAAAGCCTATATATTTTTCCTATATAAAGGCTACTAATTAAGCTTAGAGTAGCTCGAGGCTAGGTTATACTTAACCTATAAAGAACTCTTATTAAACTTTTATAGATCTCTTATATATATTACTTTTATTAAAGCTAACTTTACTTATAGCTTTAATAATAGTTCTATAAATAATAGCTTTTTACTATTACCTATAGATATTCTTAACGGTCTATTTACTAAATTCGTCTTATTTATATAATACTTAATTATAAAATCGAATAATATTAAATATATATATTAATATACTTACCTCCTATTTAAAGAAGTCTATTTTATAAATATCTAAAGGTTATAATAGTCTATTAGGACTTCTATACTTTTTATAGTACCTTTAATATAATATTACTAATATTTAAATAATTTAATAATAGTAAATAGTTCTTAATTAGGAGTCCTATAATTTAACTCGGCTCTTATAAACTTTTTTAACTAAAATACTATAGGGTAATACTACCCTTTATTATTTAACTATAAGAGAATACTTACTATAATATATTAAGACGCGTTTATTTTAATATAAATTAACCTTATAGGGTTAAATATTTAAGGAGCGGTATACTTTAGAATATATCCTTTAGGGATTAAAATACCTCTCTTTTAGGACCTTTTAGGTTAATATCCCTTAGTTTTTTCTTATTCTTACTTCCTTTAAATAAGCTTAATAATAATATAGTAATATTAAAATAATTATATATAAACTATCTATAATAATTATAAAATCTTAAAAAGACCTAAATATTATAATAAGTCTTAGGCTTAAGCTAATTTATAACTATCTTTACTTAATAAGGGTTTATTAATACCTTATTAATAAATAGGATATAGCCTAAAAATTTTATTAATTATAATATATATTTAGCCGGGCTAATATATAATTTAATAGCCTATAGCCTTTTTAATACTTATTTTAGGTACTTTATATATTTTTCTTTAGTCTTTAAGGATATCGTTAAGATATATTATATAAATTATATTAATTAGCCCCTCTAGAGCTTAATTAATATAACTCTAAAATATAATTAATATATTAATAAGGCCAAAAGGTAAGATAAGGTATTTAAAGTAATTATAATAGGTCTAGAAGGCTATTTTTTACTTATTGCCTTCCCGGATTTAGATTTAATAATATATATTAATTTTAAAAAAGTACTTAGCCCCTTAATAATAATTAATAATCTCTAAA